>JANRMT010062852.1:32182981-32301084 GCA_026402145.1 Polypterus bichir lapradei | reverse complement strand
GATAGATAGATAGATAGATAGATAGATAGATAGATAGATAGATAGATAGATAGTATTTTATTTGTTCCAAGGTAGAATTTTAGCTTTTAAAGAAGCTCAAGAAATATAGAAACGTTACAAATAACAACAGCTGCAACCCACCTAAAATACATATAAGAATTACAAAAAAAAAAGGGAAAACGTTTGACTTGGCTAATGGTCATCTTTTAAAAACTTAAAAAATAATACTATATAATACTATATATAAGGACTGTACTTTTTAAATATTTAAATATATATAATATATACATTTAATATGTAAGTCTGTACTGATTTACTTTTGTTCATTATTATTTTTTACCTACTTTTGATTTGTTTTTTTCTTTTTTTGCAATGATAACTTTGGCATCTTGTAAAACACTCCGAGTTACATCATATGTATGAAATTGTGCTGTGGTAGTAAATGTTGTTGTAGCAGTCAAAGTGAGGCATTATAAAGACATATTGCTGTAGGTATGAAGGAGCCCCAGTAGCATTAATTGATGCATTCTCTCTAAAAGTACTCAACGACAGTATGTCATAGTGGGGATGTGCTGCCTTTGTTCATAATGGCTATCAGTTTTATACAGAAATAATTTAAATAAATTCCAATTAGCAAAAGAGCCTAGCAAAACAAGATTATTCTCTGTGATCATCATACTTCTCATTTTATTACTTTCACTTTGCAATTCTGTGTAGCTTTAGGTAGAAATTATTCAGGGTGCCGCCTTTCTGGCTGCACCTCTGAAACTGAAACTACTTTTGAGAACTGACATGGTCTCTAACTTGCATCTCTCACAACTCTTTCAGAAAAAGGACCTTTGTAACATGAAGGAAGTTTTAGATTTCTGCAGTCTCTACAAAGATCTGGGCATATATAAACCAAATATTTTTTCACCATCTTTTACGTTTCTGAAAATGTTGCTAAGAAGATGGTTTAAAAAGAAACTTGTGTACAAGGTAACAAATTAATATGTAAGTCTTGTTGAAAGTCCTGAAAGTGCGTTTTTAACAGCTTCTTCCACATTCACTCCAATGTAGTGTGCTGTTGTTGCGAGGTTTATTATAAATGCTGTGCACACTCTGTATCAAGTGAGAGACTTCTCAGAGGGTCAGGCAAAAAGGTTCAGAACAAAGGTAATAAAGAGAGAACGCGAGAGCAACGAGGCCAAAATACAAAATGTGAATCAAAGTCAAGAATGCAAAGGAAGAATTCTAATAAAAAACCTGTTCTTGGATTACACATTTTAGCTTCCTATAACACAAGAGGGAGATTTTAAGTGATTTGTTATTGAGAGTTCTTCTCTCCAAACAGAGGATATATAGATATGCATACCATCAACTAAAATAGGGGCCACGTTCAAACATCAAGCGCCACAACAATACCTTATCACGTGACCAACAACAGTTATTGTTACTACTACACTCTTGGGTGCTGTGTTCATAGAGACCAGTAGTAGGTTTTTCTTGTTCTGTATTTTTATAACATTTTTGCTGAATTTGTCTACCCTGTCTTGTTCTTTTCTGAGATTTAATGGTGTGGCAGCAAAGTAAACAAATTCAGAATGTCTATTCTTACCTCTATCATTTAAGTTTATTTTCATCTGACTTGGGGACTTCACACTACCCCTTCCTTATTAGCCTAAACGGATTACATACAGGAAAGTGCACCTATTTCAGTGGAATTCATTTGAACAAGTGACACCACCTGAATTTGCAGCACTTTTTTAAATTCAGTAACTTATTATAATAGGCATGTATCCAGAAAAGAACATAAAATGGGGAGAAAGACTGAAAAAATTGTGATTAGTTCAACCTTCCTTACAGGCTCTTAAAATAAATATTCAGCCTCTCCGAAGCAAAGTGGAAGAACTTGAAGCATGAGAATGCTTTCAGGCCAATTAAATAGACATGTGCTTTATGACAACTAAAGAAAACTGGCCGAATGGAAACAATTCAGATGATTAGTAGAAGATCGATGGATTTGGTGCACTAATTTGTTTTGTCAGAGACTTACCCATCACTGGTAAGTCACACGGCATTGGCATCTGAATTTATATAAAGCAACAGTTGTGTAAAAGGGTGATGGTTAGAGAAAAAGTGTACATGAAGGATGTGGAACTTCTGCCTGTCTTGCTGAGCCCCATTTATCTGTCCAGAGAGCTTTCACAAAATTTTTATTATGGCTGTCTATATTCACAAGAGGGCAGTGGCGAGTGAAGCTGCTAACACCATCTCCAGAATGGTACAGAAGCTTGAATCACAGTCTCCCAACTCTTTGAAATGTATTTTGGGTGACTTTAACTAGTGTTCACTGAAAAAAAACACTGCATGATTTTCACCAATATGCTGCTTGCCAACTTGTCACAACAGAGTGCCTGATCAGTGCTCCAAGAATATCAAAGGACAGAAAGAATTACAGAAGGAGATACAAAATGAGAACTCAAGTGAGCAAAGCTGAAGTATAAGGACAGGATAGAGAATGAACTGCTGACTGTTGTGATAACCCAGGTCCATTGTGGAATGGCATAAAGATGATGGCTATCATTTATAAAAAATGCAATAATCATGTTGAATTGGCAGGAGTTAAAATGTCAGTAAGTTCTATTCAAGATTTGAGACATAGGTTCTTGCTTCAGAAACTAATCAGGACTGGAGTCAGGACTCAGCCCTTCTTTGACCAAAATGATATCAGAAAGGTCCTTGAGACAAAAAAAGTAGGTGACTGCTTCACTCCTGTGCAGAGCAGCTTTCTCCAATATTCCATGCCATATTTGAGTTGTCTGTGGATTTACAGCAAGTGCCCTGCCTTTGGAAAGAGGCAAATATTATTCCATTAAATTAAAACTACACAACTCAAAGCATTAAATGACTTTAGACCGGTGGCATTAACTTCTCATATCATGAAATCCTTTGTGTATTTAATTAAGAAACAACAACCTAACAAAACTTAGGCCTATCTGGACTATTACTAATTTGATTACAGACCAAATTTGGGAGTTTGGATGCCCCAACAACATTCTTAAAAATTCTACATAAGCATTTGGAAGGATCAAAAAACGATGCAAGATTGTTGTTTATAGATTTCTCACCAGCTTTTAATATAACCCAGTCCCAAATTTCAGTTGATAAACTGATTGACCAATTCTGTCTGGACATTAATTTGATTCTGGACTTTTTAACCAACAGAACACAGAGTGCTAATATTTTTTTTCTTAATAGCCTTAATATATTTATCAGTACACCTCAAGGCTGCTGCAGATCACTTCTTTTGTTTATCTTGTATACAAGTGACTGCAGCAGTTCACACAAGGACAGACATATCCTGAAATTTGCAGACAACTGCAAATGGACCTGTTGTTGATGGGTTTGTTCAGTGGTGTGATTGTTCCTTTTTATGGTTAAATATGTCTAAGACAAAATATATAGCTGTACTGTAGATCTCAGATGCCCCCCCTCCTTTCACTGTCTCGACTTTAATTAAAGAGTTGGAACAACTGTAGTTGTTTTATCTTCACAGAGAAGAAATCTGTAAGAAGGGGCAGACAAGGCCTTTCTTTGTTAGGAAAATCAGTAATTTTAAAGTGGAAAAAACCATAATGACACTTTTGTCCTTTATTGAATGGTCTGTCACATTTGCTTTTATTTGTTGGGTTGGAAGCTTCAGAATTAAGAATATAAACCATCTTAAAAATACTGTAAAAACTAGCAGTACACCTTTTGGTTTGTAGCAAACCTCAATCACTGATCTGTATTACAAATAGCTTAAAATGAAGGCCAGCTCAATTCTGTCAGACAGTACCCGTCCTCTTGTCTCTAAATCTCATCTGTTGCCATCAGGCTGCAGATTTAGGTTCTCAAGAGTAAAAGCAACAGATTTTAGAGCTCTTTTATTTCCAGAGCTATAATCATTTTGAATTCTGTTATTTGTAGGGATGCTGCCAAATTCAGAATTATAATTTTGTGTACTAGTACTGTTAAAGGTAATTATTGTTCTTTGTACTAATCTTGAATTTGTGTACTTATAGAAACACTAGTTCACTGTTGTATCTTTGCTTATTTTCTTGTATCTGTGTGATAATGCCTTACTTTTTGTACTATCCTGCTGCAAATAAATTTCCCTCTGGGACACCTACCTACCTATTATGGTCATGGCCACCATAAGCTGATGTAAAATAGGTATCACCTATGGAAAACAACTAAGATGGCACTACTGTGATGTCACTGTCAGAATAATCAGAAATATAGACCACCAGAAATGTAAGTCATAATTATCCAGCAATGAAACTAACAGAGTCTGAAGATGATAAAACGAGGATTCATAACACTAATTAATTTATTTGCTTTTATCATGCAGACACTCTTTTGGATTTAGACCAGGCAACTGCAGGGAATACTCAACCCAAAAATGATAATTCTTTAATCTGTTTATAAGTATGGCAGAGAGAAAATGTTATTTTCATGATTTTACGGAGAATGGGGATAACCAAATTCCTGATACAACAGACGTGAATAGAGGCCAAAGTCAGAAAACAGCAAACAATGTCAAAAAGTCAATTAAAAAAATCTCATATTACTCGTGTCACGTAATGCACATTTCATCATTAAAAACAACACAACAGCAGCAGATAATAGAAGTTACCATTTTTGGGTGGACTATTTCTTTAAGATTCTATTCCTGGACCATTCTAAGACTTTCCTGGCCTTGCTACTTGGAACATTTCAATTTTATTAAAACAATTATTCACAAAACTGATAAAATTCTCAATGACAGATTGCACCTGGTCAGCGCTGATGTTCAGACACACTGTGTCTCCAAGTATTGTGCTGTTTGTATGAAAGAATTCAGTATTTTCCACAAAAATGTACCTTATGCCATGACACCACTACAATCAATTGAATTTGATTTTGTCTTTGGCTGCTACAGTATACTCTACCAGTGTTAATGTAGTACAATTTGTCCATTATGAGATGTATCATTGCTGGATTATAGCCTAACCGGTACAGTAGCTGTTATCATCTATCACTCATTTTTTAACAGTGTTCTGTTTCTAGCCACAGGACTGCTGTTTTTCTGAGGGTAGCCCACTCACAATTCATCTCTCCTGTAAGAAGACTCTGATTGTTATTTCTAATGCACTCATGGCAATACACCATTCACCCACTACTATGCAGGTGCTAAAGCACATAACCTCATTATTTTATATTCGTTCCTTCTGTAATCTGTCAACAGAGAAAATGTGTTAGTTTCTCATCATGGCAATCTGCTTCAAATAGCATAACTTGCACATACAGTATAATGGTGCCACTGAGTTGCAACTATGTGGCTGGTAAAACTATACTTGGTAAAATGGGCATTCAGGCTACAGTGGCTAACTTGCCAGAGAATGTTTGCATAAATCGGCAAGTCTACCAAAAATTAATCTGAGTACAGTACTGTACATTTAAGAAAAACTATCATAAAGTAAAGGAAAAATGTAAAATTACCTTGAGGAAGGAAGTCTGTGTAGGATCAAGTTTGGCATTGCATTCCACCTACAAAATAAATGGGCAGTTCATTCAGAAAAAGCTACTACTACGGTTTAGAATTGTACAGTCACCAAATTTCACATTTAAATAAAAGTTATAACTACCAGAGCAAGAAATATTCTGATACTTACCACAGCATCCTCATGAGGAGCTTGGTCTCCTACCACTAGCAGGACTGGACATCTTCATAAGAATTAGGAAAAGATAGAAAGTTGATGTTTAGTATCGTATTGAACTCATTTAAATATCTTTTATGTGATTATACTGCTGTTTTAAGTGTGGTAGAGGTTACATGAGAAAGGTGGGGCTTCAGGAGAAAAAGAGCCAAAGGTGACAAGGCTTGTCCAACATTCGGTTTTCACTTCCTTGCTGGTGTCATAGGCAATTTAGCACATTACACACATGCAACAGATAAAGTAACATCAAAAGGAGTGGGCTTCATATTCAGTTTATTTAACCTTCTGGCACTGCAGACTACAGTACTGATAAATCTGGCTTACTCAGGCTTGATAATTAACAACTGCAAACATGCATATGAGGAGGCATTGATGTTATTTAATGCTGGATGCAGAAGAAGCAAGTTATTTGGTGTACTTTTTAGGTAGAAGTTCGACCAAATTTCAGATATCCAGTCTTCACTCAATAGTGCACATGTGTGGGCCCAAGCACAAAAGGCAAATGCCGGCTTTTCTTGAGCTGATGGGATACTATTAGACAAATACTTCAAACAGAAAGAGTATTAAAGCAGAAATCTACAATTATGGTATGGTCTTCTGCAATAAGTAAAATTGATTTGGGTGTGGCTCTATTCCTTTATTTTACTGATGGAGAATATCAGAGAAGTAGAACAAAGTACCTCTACGAATTACCAGACTTGTGTAGTAAATTGTTCCATAGAGAAGGCTACATAGGACTTCCAGGAAGGACTGACCAGCACACCTTAAAATAAATGTAGGCTGGTGAAGAGGTGAACTGTAGAGTAATCATGTGGTTCCTTTGCCCACAAATTATTTACATTTCAACTTTTTTAGAGATGGGGTGCCAATGATGACACCACGGATGCTTTATCTTTAACCATATGGCCTAATGACAGATAATTGTCCTGTCAAAATATTGTATACATTAAATTCAATAGCCACCAGACCAGTGCTCAATTCATGACAGAATTTGACCACAAATTTCTGAGAAATAGTTCAAACAACGTATACGGATAAAGGGAATGAAAAAAAACACATGAATGCTAAATAAGTCAGGCACAATAAGGCTTTGGAAGGATAAGAAAGCAAAAAAAGAGAAATTGAAAATGTAAGCTTCTTGGACTTCAGCTAAGTGACCAAAAGTGGCAAAACGAAATCACAAACTAAGCCAAAGTTCACAAAACCAAATAACAGCTGTTCATGTTATACTAACACATTGTTATGCATGTAATTTATGTAGTTCTTTTTATACACACCAATAATTCTGTTTTTTTTTATTATGATTTGATTTTATAAAATTGGTTTTAGTTCTTTTCTTTGCAACAACTTTAGATATATCACGTGACCACAACCATCACACGGATGTGACAGTATTCATACATGATGGCCTCTGTATGCTTTATCCCTTGGTGGATTCATGTCAAAGAAATCAGTTCTCTTAGCTGTAGCTCTTTTCAGTTTCAAGTATGTTTGTGCTTCTGGTTACTTCATTTTGCCTCAACTTCTGATTCTGAACTTTCTCCTTGGTTTCTGTTCCCAGTTTTTGACCTCACGGTTTTGGTCTCTTGCTTTGTTTTGACTTCATCTCTGTCTTTTGACCATGTCCCAGTCTTGTTTTCATTCTCACAATTGTCATTTGGAACTATAAAAATACTTGAGGTGATTAATTTATTATATATATAGTGAACTTTGGCCCCGGCACAGACAGACGGACAACATTTTTGCACCCACACACCGTTTATTGACACTATAATATTTACAGTCACGTGCACTCACAACCCCAGTGCCTCCAGCACCGATTTCCCCAATGTCCAGGGCTCACAGTCCTTATGCCTTCCTGGCCGCCTCCCGTCCTCTCTCTCCAGCTCAGTCCGCTACCTCCCGACTTCCACTTCCTGACTGGAGAGAGGCGGCCCCTTTTATGGGGACCCGGATGGGCTCCAGCTGCTTCCCGGCACTTAACGCTGGCCACACCCCTGTGTGGCGGAAGTGCCGGCTGCGCACCCGGAAGCCGTCTGTGTATCCCCTGTCGTCTTCCCCCCGGCACTTCCTGGTGTGGCGGAAGTGCCGGGCTCCCGGGATAATTAGGCACTGGGGCGCCGCCTGGCGGTGGCCACGGGTCCCTACAGGGCTGGGCTTCCAAGCCCTGTACCCGAGGCCCCCTGCATAACCAGGACGGACGCCCTCACTCGGTCTGGAGGAGGCACACGCCCTCCTCCGGTCCTCCAAGGCGTCCCGACCGGGCTCCAGCCCCGGCCGAGGACCATACGGGACAAACCGGCATCGGGGCGCCGCCTGGCGGTGACCACGGGCCCCTACAGGGTAGGGCTTCCATGCCCTCGACCCGTGGTCCCCAACAGAACCAGGACGGACGCCCCCTCACGGTCTGGAGGAGGCACAAGCCCTCCTCACGTCCTCCTGGGCGTCCCGGCCGGGGACCACACTATATATATATATAATAATAAAAAAAAAAACTTAGGTCAATGATTTATGATTTCCATCCTGAGTGGGATGCCCGAAGGCTACAGGAATCACTAAAAGAGGACGGCAGGGAGCAGTTCATCTCCCGCTATACTAGGTGGCAATATCCCTCATATAGAGACCTGGTTTCGACACCCGCATGAGAGTAGCAGTACTTACTTTTGATACATGTTTCAACTGCTTTATGATTAAGAGGTTTTGGTGGCAACTGTCATCAGTAAAGTTTTAAAGGACAAAACACTCTCCCTTAATTGTTACTCTCCCTTTTAAAGAGCATATGACAGTTTAACAACTACATTTGTTGTCTTCTGCACTAAGCTAATATACATTAAAAAAAGTGAAACACTTTTACTGGGTACATAGGTAGATGTGTCTGGGATCTCCATATAAATCAGATACTAAATTTATCAGTTGTGGTCTCTAGAGGGTGTGCAGCTAAATTAAATTTCCCCGTGCAGCTAAAGTAGGCAACCAGAAGAATCTATAACTTTCCGCAAGTGGTTTACTGAGTCAGTAAGAAAGTATATCTGTTTCCTCCATAGCAGTCAGATACTACATACATGTCGTGTGCTAGCTTACTACTGCTTGATGTACATTTTTCATGTTGCACATTACATCATGCTTTAGCATATGTATTCATGTGGAGTGCAGACTGAATTAAGTCATTATACATGTAGGTTCATTGAAGTGAACATCAGCATGGAAAAATTAAGTGAACTTGGCGGCTGCCGACAATGAGCACATTGAGCTTACAACAGTCAGATATTCTGGAAGAAACTATAGTTTTTCCACTACATTGGGACCACTTGCCTCGCTTGGGTAATTTTTTGGAATTAGCTGACCCCTCTAAAATATATGACTCTAGAATCTGTTAGAAGCTTGACTTGTGAACAGTATAGAAAAGTTAAGAATTGTAATAACTATGCAGAATTCATATAAAAACATCCAGCTCATTTGATTTATATGTGTTGTACTTTTATTAAGAGAATTTGTGCATTACATTACTTACTTGAATTAGTTTTCACATTTTTTCCTACTGTTGCATGGTGAATTTTTAAATGACCTTTTCTTTCTTTGCTCATCATGAAAATGAGATTTATACAACAGAAATACATTGATTACTAGGTAGTAGCAAAGTAAAAGATTAAATTCAGTACATAACAGTTTTGACCATATTATACTGAATGTTGTAAAAACTGTGCAGAAAGTGACCAACAACAAACCTGAATGTTCGATCATTCTAAGAATGGCAGTAAATGAAATATCACTAGGTAGAGAATAATCTGCTTCCACAGTCCAAACACCTGAATAAGCGGCGCAGTGCAGTTAAGACAACCTCACACATCACGACTTACAGCTGGACAGCATGCCAAAATTAAATGAGTGCATTTACTGGGTCTGGTTACCTTGAAGATGTCAGATTACACTATTAGTGATTACACAACCTCCTCTCATGTGTTTTTAGCACAGTTTCAATTTTACTCTTGCCCTGCAAATATATTTTGAATTGAACACATTTTGGTAACCAATTCAATGGGGAGAATCTTTATTGTTTCTCTATTCTGTCATGGTATGAAAAGGTGAGATATCAAAAAGACATTTGCGAGCTCCAGAGCTCTACATGCCAATCCTCAGTTTATGCGGTCCAAAACACTCACTTTCCTTTGTTTCTTGAGTCCTCTATTTGTCTTCTCTGTCCCTTTCGCTTGTAGATTTTACTGAGCTCTTCTCTGTTTGTAGGCATTTTATGAATTTTACTTCTAGCTGAGTACTCGTTGGTTGTCAGCTCTCATTTGTACAGGTGCTCACCCCTACAACTCGCAGTAAAATCAGAAGAGTCTGAGCAAGTGGGCTCTGCGTGCAGAGTTTGATCCTTGCCTTCCAATCTAAGCTTCCAAAATATGCTTCGCCACCCCCAAAAAACTGAATCGGATTTAGTGGGCCTGAGAATGTTATGTTATTACCCATATGTATGAAATGTGTAAATAGTTAGATATGTCAAAGTGGGCATGAAAAATCCTAGCCTGAAGACATTAAATCCCATCTGCACCTATTTTAAAAACAGCTGTGGTAGTTTCTCCTCATTGCATTGCAAAAACCTCACTGGAAATAATTTTTAAAAAAGAAATGTCAAAGACTACCTAACTGTATACCACACATTTACATTCCTAGAACAGACTGAAATTTATGCAAGATCTGACCGCAAAGTACTATCCCCTCCAAACCCATAATACATAAGTGAGTCGAAAATGTATTAGCTCTGCCCCACTGCAGAGTGATTTTTGTAATCTAATGTGTCATAAAGAAAATTTAAAAGAAATATGGGTGTAATTATGTGAATTGCTTAAACTGACTATGGCAATCCACCGCGAGACACTTCGCAAATTGTACATGACCCTTTCCCACAATGCACTGGTAATTCACAACTCTGCATAACCCAAAAGACTGCAATCTGTGACCCATAGTTTATGAAATTATGATTTAGCAGATGAACTTAATGAAAAATCTCAAAGTGATTCTCTATTTGTAAGGCTTAACTATTGAAAGGAAGAATACTTACTTTAAAGAGCTTCCTCTATCGATATTAAGGTCCCGACGACTGGAAATAAAACACAAAACAAAAGTCAGTATGAGTTTTGGCATTTTTCTGAGTTTACCAGTATTTCTGCACATTTTCTTTATACTCCTTGGGGTATAATAGACTTTGTGACTGACATATCTTAATTTACTTACCTGTTGTAGCTCTTCCAGAAAAGTTCTATATTGGACAGGTTGGGGGCATGTGAGATGTTTTCTTTGTAAGTCTGCACCAGCTCTGTATTGTTGGACAGTTCTTCCTGTACACAAAAGGAAATAAAAACCAAAACAAAAACAAAATAAGACCCCACTGGCATCCTCTTATGAATTCCTGGATATCTATAATGTAGTGCTTGTATGTTCTCTCCATGACTTTGTAAGGGTGTACTCACACTAGACATGCTTGTTCTGTACAGTGCCTGAGCACGAGATTCCCCACTCCCTACTCCTCCACGGGCCTGCACTTACAATGAGCTTTAATGTTCTGGGCCCGGGCTTTCCTCATCACCGTGTGACTTTTGGTAAACCCCAAACAAAATCTGAACATGGAGTGACAGCATGCATGTCAAAATGATTTTTCTTAGTTTTTTTTTTTGTAGTCGCATAGAGGAGGATAATGTTCCACTCTCTTACAGATTTAGTGAGTGTGCAGTGTAGCATTTTGCTGTTAATTGTGCAGCGTGTACGAGATTTTTATGGAAACAAATGATGTTAAGGAAGAAATTTGCAGCTTTTCTTGCCAACTACAATTCACATTCACTTGTAAGGTAAGAATAAAAACCTCTTTTTAACTCAAATGGCAACAAATGAAATGACGTCATGTCTAGGTTCTGTGCTTGGGCATGTTTAGCGATCATAATGTACCCGAATCCTAATGAACCGTGCCTTGGCCCACCTCTTCCAAGTGGGCAAGGGCATGGTACGGCGGGCCCGGCATGGAGGGATAACACTAGTCAAATGAACTAGGCATTGGAGGGTTTTAACATGCGGACAAACATGCTCAGGAATGGAACAAACTGCAAGTGTGAGTACACCCTTAGTTTTATCTAGATAATCCATTTGTTTCCCATATTATGGCTAAAGAGTGGCTCTCATCAGGTCCGTGTGTGTGGTGTGTGGAAAATCGCTGAATAAATGGTGTGACCTTTATTTACATCCTCTGGAAGAAAGATATTCAAAGAAATCAGAAAATGACTGCATCGGTGTTCAATGTCAGAAGAAAAAATGATTAACATAAATATAAAGAGGTCATTCCATGTCAAATCAACTACATTTTCCAGAAATCGCCACGTACTCCTGTCTCAAAAAATTCTGAAAAAATACCAGGTATACCCCTATTATCCAGGAGACACACTGTAAAATTATTTTGATGTAAGATCAATTCTTTTCAAGATACAGCCAATTTTATGAAAGGAGAGGGGTGTCAAATTTTTCATCAATTTCACAAGACTATCTCAAGAACTAAACTACCTAGCAGGATCAACTTTTCCATACCTTTATAGGTATAGTACATAACGAAATCAAGATCCAGATGACATCACTTGGTAAGGGCAGACCTTCAAAAATGGAAAAAAATGTACGTCTTTGGCTCTGCCGTGTTTAGGCTTTCAGAAAGCATACTGCTTCATGTTTACATACCTACACATGAACCACAGCTGCTTGATTTGTCATTAAATACAACACTAGTTATAATGATATGTTAACATGTTGGTATTGCAGCAGCAGGAATCTGACCCATTTAATTTCTGTTTCAATCAAAGTGCAGAGTGTAAGGGCATGTTTGTCTTTCAGCTCAAGATGGTACTGTCTCCCACTGACCGTTGTTGGTGCACTAAGCAGTGCAATGACACACTGCAATGGCACCCAACAAATATTGTCTCTAGGTGGTCAATGGAAAGACTGTACAGGAGAGTTTGTAGGCAAGAAACATATCAGGATGTCTGATTCCACTTCACTCTTGTCACAAATCACACCAATCCAACATTGTTCATCATAAATGTACCCAACATAGCCTCCAATAGGACACTGGTCTAATGTGAGGAACACATCTGATCAATCAGGAATGTGATCGTGACTGGGTAGGATCTCAGCTGTTGCTTCACTGATGAATATTTGGACAGTGAATTGACTGTCTTCGCCAGTCACCTGTCGGATTTTGAGTTTGCCATCTTCTGTAGGGATGTAACAGTGGTATTCTCAAGTACCAGATACTCTTTTTGCCATGGAAAATCACATTCTCTGTTCAACGACATGAGATAGAATATCGTCATTTGATATGAAAAAAAGTTTTACATTTTTGATATCTTACTGATTGAAAACTCAATGATTTCAATTCTGGACACATTCAGCCTATGTTTAAAATTTGCATAAGAAAAGTAAGGTTTGTGATTTAAAAAACAAGGGATAATTTAAAAATTATCTGCACATTCCCATATGCCATTAGGGTGTTCTGCTGTTCAAATCCTGATACAGTTACTTTTCTGTTTATTGCTTTTATAGAAAGTCTATATAGTTATCTGAATAAGGAAAAAAAATCCAAAGTCTCTGTTGGTTGCAAATATGTCTTTCTGAGGCCTAAACATAGCCAAGCCAAAAACTCAAAATAAGTTTGGTCAGTTTCAAGGGGCTGTTTTGACCATGCAGGGTCATCTGTGACAAATGTTTAAATTTCTTCACATACTATACCACAGGCATGTCAAACTCACTACCATTGGTGGGCCGCTTCGACTGCCATATGTGCGTCAGCGGGCCGTACTGTAACAAATACTATTATACTATTAAACAAAGCTACTGTAGCTTTCTTTCCAATACTGAAAACTTTAAAAAATGTAACATTTAAAGTTTAAAGAAAAGCAATTTATTTTCATACACTCTCCATACAACAGCATACAATTAGAGTCTTAGCCTCTTAGCTAGGTCCTTATATTATTATATTATATTCATTGCTTATATAGGAGTCTTACAGTGTGAGATCTATTTCCTTTGTCCCAACACTTGGCATCTCTTGTTAGTAACCAGTTCGTTAATATCAGGCTTGAAATCTTGTGCAGCTGCAACTTTTATGAGGAATGAAAGGTGCTCGACAGTAAGTCTTGAGCGATGTGGGGTTTTGGTAGCTTTCATTAACGAAAACAATTTCTCACAAAGGTAAGTGCTTCCGAACATAGACAGTACTCTCGATGCAAACTTACGGATCTGCACATATGAGGGTGGCAGGTAAGCATACAAGCCTGGCACAACAACTTTGTTTTATTTTGCATTCAGAATAGACTCTAACTGCAGTTCAATCAATTCCATTTGGATATTCTCAGGCGCATTCTCAACGTTGTAAGAGAACAGCGCAAAATCCTGTTTGTGTGAACTGAAATCACAAAAACGCTCACTGAATTCATTGCTCAGTAATTCAAGTTGGAAAACAAATCTTCCAAAAATCAAATTTTACTTTATTAAGTTTACTTCAAAATTTATATTGTAAAATAAGCCGATATGCAAAAAGCCACCTGACCTACACTAATTTTACAAACTCAAAATCACAAAAATATGTTAATAAACAACTCACCAACTTCTCGCATCCACTTCAGCTGTAGTCTGCACTAACTGTTCTTTACAATACTAGCATAAAATGACCTAAAACTAGAGCAAAAAAATGTGAAAATATGCGGGTTATTACTACTCGTGATGGTCAGTTCTGCCCAGTGGCCAGTCTCAGCAGCCCAGCCAGTAGTGTAGCCTAGCAGGGGTGGCTCTAGGCTCATGGCGGCCCTGGGCAGAGAAAGAATCGGTGGCCCCTTTGCCCGCCAATGTCAATATGGTATCTTATACACGGCAGGTGGCCACGTCCTCTGCAGACACTGCATAGCTGCCTCGTGCTCATGACACGCTTCTATATGCGCGTGTCCGTAACTTGAAAACCAAGTGGCGGCCCATGATATTCTCATTACGGCAGAACATTGTAATACTACACATAGCTTGCTGCTCCGACTCTAGCGACAACAACAAGAAACAAGAAACACAATGTTTTTCGGCCACATTGCCGTCAGCTATGTCGTTATTTTCTCTTTCTGTTTTATATTCAATATATATTGGCATGGCGGCCCTGTGCAGGTGCACAGTTTGCACATGCCTAAGGCCGCCCCTGCTGCAGCCTAGCACTTCAGTTGTGACATTGCGGTTCATTAACTTTGGTCAAGGCTTGTGGCTATACTAGCAGATGACGTTTCCGGAACCGTAATGCCATGGGAAAACGTGCTTTTGTCAGAAGGCAGAAATAACAAAAGTCAATAAGTAACACCGAAGATGCAGAATGATTCAGTCACAAACGATAGTAATCATTTTGTACAAGTTCAGTGCTAACTAGGATCTGTCATGCGGGCCGCACAGATTTCTGTTGCGGGCCGCGTGTTTGACATGCCTGCTATACCAAATAATGTACCAGCATACAAAGTCTGAGCCTGTTCGGTGGTTTAGTTCTTGAGCTATGGAGTTGTGAAATTTGATGAAAAAATGAGGATGGATAAAATTGACATGCTGTAAACTATCTAACTAACATGGGTACACCTGGTAATTTTTCCATAATTTTTTGAGTCCAAAGTGCATTGGCCATTGGTTGATTTGACATGGAACAACGACCCAAAGACAAGTCTAGAAGGATAACATTAAGACTAATGGCTCACGGCTTATCAGACATGTATTTTTGCAATTCAAGACATTGCCTGTCTTAAATGAGTTACAAAATGTATGCAAGGCTTCCAAGAAAGTGTTACCGCTAATTAAACTGCCTTAGAAATTACATAGTACATAAATGGATACAAAATTGGTTAAAACAAAGGCAGCAGAGGGTTAGGGTGCAATGAACCTTATTAGAATTGGTTACTAATAAAAGTGGTGTTCCTCAAGAGTCAGTGCTAGGGCCGCTACTATTTTTAATATAAACAGTAAATGATCTAGACAGGAATATAAATATTAATTGCACAGATGATGCCAAGATAGGTGGGTTGCAAGATAATCTAAAATCCATTGTTTCTTTACAGAGGGACTTGGATAGCTTAGAGGCTTGGGCAGATTTGTGGTAGATAATTTAATGTAAGTAAATGTACGTTAATACATATAGAAAGTTAAAAATGTTACATTTGAATACGCAAAGGGAATTTTGAAGCTTGAAATTAACCGTTATGAGAAGGACCTATTAGTCATAGAGGACTTGTCACTATCAACTTATAGGAAGTGTTGAGAAGTCATTAAGACAGCTAACAGCACAATGTGGAGAGTACAAGTCCAGAGAGGTTATGCTCAAGCTTTACTGCATAACACACTAGTGAGGCTTCATCTTGAATACTGTGTGAAATTTTGGCCTCTGGGCAACAAAAAAGATACAACAGCGCTAGAAAAAGTCAAGAAAAGAGCAACTAGGCTGATTACAGAACTAGAGGGTATTAATCATGTGGAAGGATTGAAGCTGTTGAACTTTTCAGTTTAAGCAAAGATTAAGAGGTGATAAGACTGAAGTGTTTAAAAGTATGAAAGGAACTAATACCGTGTATCGAGACTGTTACTTTAAAATTAGCTCAAAAGGAACATGGGGGTATAGTTTCAAACTTGTTAGGGGTAATTTTGCACAGATGTTAGGAAGTGTCTCTTCACACCAGTAACATTAGACACATAGAATAAGTTACCAACTGGTGTGGTAGACATTAAGAATCTAGGGACATTCAAAACTCGACTTGATATTATTTTTGAGGAGTTAGGTGGACAGGATTGGTGTACTTTGTTGGACTGAATGGTCTGTTCTCGTCAAAAGCCTTTCTAATGTTCTTATGCATATTCAACTTATTACCCCTAGAGAATACCGTAACACATCTTATAGACAATCCGCTAATATGGTGCACTATGAGGAGAAACAAACTAACATGCATTACATGAGTGTAAACACTCATATAATGCATGTAAACACAAAGCACTTTGAGCTACTTTTTGTATGAAAATGTGCTATATAAATAAATGTTGTTGTTGTTGTTGTAAACACTGTTGTAGCCCTAAAAGCAAATTATCTTCTAACATCTTTTAACAAGGCAAACACAAATTATGGTTTACTTTGCCCACTTTGATGAACAAAGTACTAAGTCCACATACAGTATTTGTAGTGGAAGTACTGACAACTTAGTATCAGAATGAGATATTGGGGAAAACATAGGTGTTAAAAACAAACCAATCTGATGGACTGAATGATTTCCTTCATTCTGTGAAACCTTCAGGGAATTTAGCAACAAACTATTCATGCATACTACACAGTTATTTCACCTTTTTTTGTTAAGTACATAACTCCACATGTGTTCATTCATAGTTTTGATGCATTCAGTCATGAAAATAAAGAACACACATTGAATGAGGAGGTGTGTCCAAACTTTTGGTCTGTACTGTACATAATTTAGGTCTTCGGACCTTTCAAATGCAGCACATTTATTTAGTTAAATGGTGAATGGCATACCTCAGGATGCTGGTGGAAATTAAGTGGAAGTGTGTTTAAGACAGCTGTCTGAATGTGGAACAGACTAGCAACTTATGTAGCTTAAAAGGAAACCATAATCATTTTAAAAGTATCAGGATTACATATTTGGATAAGCTAATTAAAAGAGACTGATGGACTGAATAGTCTCCACTCATTTTTCAGAGTTTATTTCATCTTTGATAATGTCAGCATAATTTTCTGGTGTACCTAAAAACATCCTTCCATCCATAAACCTACTCAATTCTGAACCTATCCTGGAAAAACAGTGGACAATTAAAATAAACCCTAAATAGGATGTCACTCTCTTAAAGGGACAATTTAAAGCCATCCCTTAACCTAACCACACCTATCTTAACATGTTTGGAATGTTAAAGGAAAACCATAAAACACGAGTCAATAGAACACAAATTCTCTGTATAAAGGGTCTGGGGAAAGATTTCAAACTGGGACTATGCAGATGTAAAGAAGAAGCACTAATCACTGTGTCACCCAAATGAAATCGACAATTATGAAAACAGGTAACCTTCTAGGCACATAACATTAAAAAAATCCTAAACATGTGTTATTCTAGTGCATGTGTAGCCACAGTATATGAGTAGCGGGTGCATTTAAATATTTGCTACCAAACCGTTTAATCAAGAGAGTGGCATTAAATCAATAAACCTTCTTCTTGAATTCTGATACTCTGGATTGCAATCATTTCAAATATTTTAATTAGCAAAGTATACCTTCATAAAATATTTAAGTTAAGCCTCTCGAGAAACTCAGTTTCCTAAAGAACACAAGCACAATGATAAATAGCTTCTCAAATCAAAGCTCATATTTCTAGGCTGTAGGCACAAAGCTAAAAGATTTTTTTGGCTCTATGTTTAAACCATTTTTTTTAGACATTACAGACAGAACCAGAGTACATTATTATTTTTAAAGAAGAATTCCTTGGAAAAGAGACATTAGCCATTTTCTTAAATCTCCTTTTTTCCATTGCAATGAGATGGAGCTGACTCTAGCAGCAACTCTGGATGGCATATTTTCACACAAACCCACACGTGTATCCTGGTCATAAAGTTAACTTTTTAGCTGCTTGACTAAACTAATATTGTGCAGTCATTATGACCAGCTGCTATTAACCTTTCATACTCTCTCTCTTTCTGTCTCCTTGGCATTGAGCTGTGGCACTTGGTACCATCACTGCATTGTCTGGGCTGTTAATCCTGGCTGTGAAATGAGACATTAGAGTGACTGAGATCTCTTATCTTAAAAGGAGACATATGCATTAGACCACTGTATGACTCTGACAGTATTCTGGACAGAGAATGTACCACACCACACTGTAGGACACACACGAGGAAGTCACTTGGGCTAAAAAGTCCAAAGTTTATTTTTCCAGGAATATTGTTAATTTTATATTTGTTTTCCTCTACTCAGCTGTCAACTGCCTATAATTCTGCTAACTAAATGTATTGTATTAGCTAAAATCTGCTTCCGTTTAGTAAATGTAAGGGTGTACTCACACTAGACATGCTTGTTCTGTACCGTGCCTGATCACGATAGTCCCCACTTCCCTAAATTTTCAAATTTTCAACCTTTTGCAGTAGAATAAAATTATTGAGATTTACATAATGGTTCATTTATTGTTGAATAATCTGACAGGTGTATGTATGTATGTATCCGATTACTCTTGTCCTTATTTAATTTCTGTATCAACTGGTTTATAGCAACGAAGGTCCCTATTCACAATGCTACTCATAGGTATCAGTCTCTAAAAGGTCATTAGACACTTGGACTGCTACATGAAAACAAATTAACAGCTGTATCTATCACTAAGCAGTCCCCCCAGTTACTCTATAAGTGGAAAGGTCTTGAAAATACACCCTAAATATCCTCTGTCTGGGCAAGAAAACAACATTCAGCAGGTCCATTGTTCTGTTGCTGAGACTGTAAAGAACTTGAAATCTGATAAAGTTCACAATCCTAATTCCCTTTATTGGCCAAGTAAACTAATGTGTACCAGGAATTTGTTTTGATAATATTGGTGCAACATACAAGAACAAAACAGAATGCAAAAGATAAATATAAAAAGATACAATCTAAAATGATAAAATATGATGCAACATACAAAGAAATAAAGAGATAGTAGGATTAAAATGTTCTGTGGAAAGGTCTACACAGATATTGAGTAGAAGCTCAGACATGATTAATCAGAATATCTGCATATGGAAAAAAAATGACATGTTAATGACATGTTGTTTTAGCTTTCACTGCACAAAGGCTTTTACTGGATGAAAGTCTTTGGAATAGGTGATGCCCTGGGTGAGTTGGTTCAGCAATGATCTTTGTGGAACCCCTTCCTTCCCCTGAATACATATAAGACTTGTATGTGAGGTTAGTTACAGCCTATGATCTTTTCACAGGCTCTGATGATGCACTACATATTGCCCTTAGCTTGAACAGAGACAGCACCAAACCAGACAGGCACTGGTGGCAGTTCTCTGAAAATTATAGATACCGTATATACTCACGGATAAGTTCTCCCGCGGATAAGTCAGGACTTGATTTTACCATATAATTTCTGACATTTTATAACGTATAAGTCGAATGCGGAAAACTCACGCTATTGGTCTAAGAGATTATGATATGATAACGACCTCCTGCCATTGTAACCACGGAGCATACTGCCTTTTTTTTCTATGTGGTTGCGGCAATGCGCTGTATCAGCGTGTGCTCCTATCCTCTCTCTCTATTGTGCCTATGTGACCACACGGTAATACCCAAACTATTCCAAAGCAAAGTTTGCATTGATTTGTTTTTTGTATCTCACACCCTCATACACCTTTATCGTAAGAGCTTCCCTTATCTACAATGGACCGTTCGATCAGAAGAAAATATGAGGCTGGCTTTAAATTAAACGTCATTGAAGTGGTGAAAGAAATTGGTAACTGCGCTGCTGCAACAAAATCTGATGCGTCTGTGAAAGAGATGCGAGATTGGAGGAGGCAAGAAGATGTAAAAAAATGGTAAATGTCGCATTTTTGAGCAGGCATATAAGTCGGGGTCTGATTTTATGATCGATTTTTCAAGTTTCAAGACCCAACTTATACGTGAGTATATACGGTAGGTTGTGATAAACTAGGAGATTAGTCCTCTGACAAGGCTTTAAATGAACAAATAAATATACATTCCTACCCCTCACCTAAGGCAGTGACCAAAAGAATGACATTGTTAGCACAAGTGGTTGAAATAAGGTTACTGTGCAGGGTTGCTGAGCTCAGTTTCTGTGACAGGGAGAGAACTGCTACTTCTCCATAGTAAGTGGATCCAGTTAATGTGCTTTAAAGATGTAGTGGGTGCCTTTCACAGAATAATTATCAGGAAATGGCCCAGTGATTAAAAAAACCCTACACACTGTAACGATTATAATCCAGAAGTCTCCAGATTGCTGCTAAGGATAGGATGGCAAATTTTGTCCTACTAATTTTGCCACCATCTCTCTCGCAAGGAGCAGGTTGGAGAAATTGAAACTTTCTAAAGATAAATGTATATAAATGATTTGACATTTTAAATCGACTGCAGTTTTTAAAAGTGCAACATAAATAACAAGTAACAAATACACAGCTTAAGAGCCAAAAGAGATGATAATTCAGTCAAAGGTGGTCTCTTACAAACTGAGCAAACTATAAAATGCATGAGTGCACCAGAAGTGGCAAGAAAAACACCAAACAGACACCAAGGGAGACAGACTGTAGTGCAAGCACTGTAGAAAAATAGGAGAAAAGAATTCTGGTAGGGACTGCAAAACAACAATACAGGGGCCCATTTTAGGATGTCCTTAGCCATCCAGCATCAGACCTCAGCTGTCCTCAAGTCATTGTGTCACACATCACTACCCTCTAACATAAGGTGTCAGACATAAAGGCTTTTTGATGGCAACGGACACCAACTATTCTGAGCCTGTTAAGTGTGATGGTGTTGCAACACATGGAATACAATCCTTTATGAGAAAAGTCAAACCATCAAGGATGATCCACGGTGTTGAAAAGAAAGCGTCTGGCTGGAAAAGATAACAAAGATAACAGAGAATAGCTCTGAGCAGAGACTGCCTCTGTCCCGCTGTCTAATTACACCGACCCTGTTGTTTAGTTTACAGCACAGTCTGTATTCCTTTTGTCTAGACCAACATCAAAATTAAGGATTTCACTTTTTACAATATTATCAGTAACAAAAATTGGTAAAATAGTAGAAGGATTATAACAAGCCAATTGCATTAGAGAGCAACAAACAGTAACCTCTGTTTGGAGTCAATGTAAAAGAAAAGGCAATATAAATTAAAATAGGACACAATGCAATATAAGAAATTCTTACCTGACTGAAAAGGTGAGTAAGAAGCTTGTCGGTAAGCGTTGAGGTCAGAGTCGTCAGCTAGAGAAACAAAATATTAAAAATAGTTAAGTAATATTGCTCAAAATGTTGCATGTGCAGTAAAACAGGAAATGTTTATTCTTCAGGTATGCAGTGTATTTATGAAACTGGCCACTATGTGGGGAAATAAAGAGAGAGAGAGAGATTGCCACTTTGAAATGCACACATAAATGAATAGACATGGATTCTGAGACTTAAAAGAAACCAAGACCCATCTGTTTTGAGATAAGCACAGTTAAATTCTCAATGCCCCTAATACAGACTAATAACCAATAAGAAATTAGTTCTCACTAAACATGATCTATTGTTTGTTAACATTGATGGGGATGAGGTCAGCTAGAACAGAACACAAGTGGAACATTTTATAAAACAACTCACTGAGATGTCTGGACTTTTACCTAATAGGTAATGTAGCTTGCAAGTTTGACTGAAAGATGATCGCTTGTTTATTCATTTTCTTATGTTAATAATAACTGCAACACCAACAATTAAAATTAAAAACCTTAATACAATTATAAATTATAAAAAAATAATTATTATGTGCACAGTGTGTTAGTAGCAACAAAATGAGCCTGGACTCGGCCAGACTCCAAGATCTGGCCGTTTCTAATGAGTTTGTGTGAGGAACTTGCAGATTTGGGTACGACTGCTGATCCTAATTTGATGTGGGAGACCTTTCGTGACAAGAGCCTGAAAGTTGCTGAGGGATGTGTTGGTGTTATCGGTGTTCCCAGAAGGAGGTGTTTCATCTCACAGGGCAGACTGGATATCATCGAGAGGAGTCGCAGCGCACGGCTCAATGGCAACTCTGGTTTGTATTAGGAACTGAGAAGGATGGCTGCGAGGGCTCTGAGGGCAGATGAGGAGGTGTTTGTTAGAGGAATCTCTTAGCAAGTGACACACCATCTGTGGTCTAGTGACCCACGTCCTGCTTACAGAGGGATCGAAGCATTATGCACATCCAAATTTGTTCCTCGGAGAGTTGCAGTCAGGGCGGCTGATGGAACGGTCCTTACGGATGACACTGCAGATGTGACCCGCTGGGCTGGCTACTTTGAGCAGGTGTTTAAAGCTGATCCTCCAGCTAGGACATTGGATATCTCTGGGTCCATGGTTCTTGAGGCTGATCCTCCAATTAGCTGTGAACCACCCAGTCTCACTGAGATTGCACAGGTGGTGAGCCAACTGAGGGAAACAAGCCTGCAGGGATTTGTGGTATCCGGGGTGAACTTCTCCAGGCTGGTGGTAAGGCTGTCCTCCTGTCATTGCAAGCAATATTTGCTTCCATTTGAGAGACTGGCATCATCCCAACTGACTGGAAAACAGGACTTGTCGTCGCTATCTGGATAGGGAAGGGTGATCGCCTGGATTGCAGCAACTATAGGGGGATAACACTGCTTTCGGTGTCAGGTAAGGTCTTTGCTAGGGTCGTCCTCAATAGGATCCGTGATCACTTGTTCACCTAACAGCGACCGGAACAGTCTGGTTTTACACCTAAGAAGTCTACCATTGACCGCATCCTGGCACTGAGGGTTCTCATGGAGCGCAAACGTGAATATCGGCAGAGTTTCTTTGCAGCCTCTGTCAATTTTCGCAAAGCGTTCGACTCAGTTGATTGAGCTGCCCTGTTGGACATCCTGAGGGTTCACGGGATCCCCTCGAAGTTGCTGGATATCATGGCCGGCCTGTATACTGGTACTGTGAGTGCTGTGCATAGTGGAGGCAGGACCTCTGCGTTTTTCCCAGTTGATTCTGGGGTTCGTCAGGGGTGTGTTTTTGCTCCTACTCTGTTCAATGCTTAAATGGACTGGGAGTTGGGCAAGGTTGTGTGGTCCAGTGGCTGTGGGGTATCTCTTTGTGAAGAAAGATTCACGGATCTTGACTTTGCTGATGATGCTGTGATCATCGTAGAGTCAATGGAGGCTCTGATCGGGGCACTTGTGAGACTGAGTTTCTGGACTTGCGAATGTCCTGGATAAAAAACAAGACCCAGGCCTTTAATGACCTCTTGGGCACAGCCATCAGCAGTGTGTCTGTTTGCGGAGAGAGTGTTGACCTTGTTGACAGGTTTACTTACCTTGGCAGTGACATTCATGTCTCTGGTGACTCTTCCTATGAAGTCAGTAGACGGATTGGGAGAGCATGTGGGGGTCATGAGGTCGCTGGAAAGGGGTGTGTGGCACTCCCGATATCTATGCAAAAGGACAAAGGTCCAAGTCTTTAGAGTCCTGGTGTTTCCTGTCTTGCTATATGGTTGTGAGACATGGATGCTATCCAGTGACCTGAAATGAAGACTAGACTCCTTTGGTACTGTGTGTCTTCGGAGAATCCTTGGGTACCGTTGGTTTGACTTTGTGTTGAATGAGCGGTTGCTCCTGGCGTCCCAAATGAGGCACATTACCTGCATTGTGAGGGAGCATTAGTTACGGCACTACGGCCATGTGGCGTGTTCCACGAGGGTGATCCGGCTCATAGGATCCTCATTGTTGGGGACCCGAGTGGCTGGACGAGGCCAAGTGGTCACCCACGTAATACCTGGCTGCAACAGATAGAATGTCATTTCCGGAGGGTGGGACTGGACAACGTGTCTGCCTGGGGGGTTGCAAACCGGGATCCCGAGTTATTTCGTTGTGTAGTGGGTGCAACAACGTACTGTACAAGTGCATGCTCCCCAACTTGACTTGACAGTGTGTTATAGGATCTCACCTGCCTTACAATTCAAAAGAAAGTTGACACTAAACTATGGGACAGACTTTTTATGTAAAGAGCCCTCAATCTTTTGTATGATCACCCTGCAAACACGTGAGAAATAAATGTTGTTTGTTTAAGAATCTTTTGATAGTATTAAAAAAACTTGTAAATATTTTGAAAGAGAGAAGATGGCATTTTTGTCTATAATTACACAAGATACTGGAGGATGGATTGGGTCTTGAATGGGGAGGCCACCTAACCTTAAGATGTGCTGGCAGGAATGTCTTAACAGCATATACTGCATGAGTATCCACCATGGTTATTGATGTTACTGTTTACTGGACAGAATTATAATAGATGGACAAGAAAGAACTACTGTATGTGTAATGGATATGTAGTGTTTCAAAAAGTGCATGTATTGCAAGAGGCACACAGACTTGTGAATGACCTCTTGCCACTTACTGTATACTCCTGCCCTTGCAGACTTGCCCAGGCCTGGTATGATGTGTTTGTCTGTTGGGTTGCAAAGACATCTGGGAATGCTAGGTTAGCCCTAGTTCTATGGGGCTCTTCTAGCTCCAAGAAGTGATCCTGGTGGTTAACTTGATGGTGGTTAACTTGATTAACACTTTTTTGGATATAGTTTGCTCGGAGTTGGGAGTGTAGTGCTGCCAAGGGCTTCCCTGACAGGAGGAGGAGAGGCTAGTGGCATTATAGAAGTGTCTGCAGATGTACGAAGGACTGGGGTTGGTGAGGTCCTTGTTTTAGGCATGTGCAGTAGGCACTCCACAGATAGTAAGGGTGTAAGTAGTACTTGCATTTAGGTAAACCAATAGACACACCATACTTTGGCATTTTATAGTATTTGTCAATACCTTGGTGTTGTATATCCCTGTGTATTTATGTTGTCTTAATAAATTCCCCCTCTTTTATCTACCAGGGTGTCACTATTTGTTTCTTGATTATAAGACACAGTGGCATTTTGCAAACACCCCCTGAATTTTGTATATCAAATATATAAGAGGTGCCAGTACATGAGAAAGGAGTTTAACTTTCAAGTAACTAAATCAACATTAGAAAGTTATAACAATATAACTGGAGCAGTGGAAACATGTTCTCTGGAATGATGAATCACGTTTCACTATCTGGCAGTATGATGGAGAAATCTGATTTTGGAGGATGCCAGGAGAACACTACTTTCTTAACTGCGTAAAATCTATTGTGAGGTTTGGTGGAGGAGGGATAATGGTCTGGAACCATTTTTCAGGGTTTGGGCTAGGCCCCTTGGTTCCATTGAATGCTACAGCAAGCAAAGGTTTTAGATAATTATGTCCTTCCAACTTTGTGGCAACCATTTGGGGAAGACAATTCTGTGTTTCATCATGGCTGTTGTGCACAAAGTCAGGTCCATAAACACATGGAGGAACACAACAAAGAATCCTGCCAGAACACAAGTATCTGTGTTACGATTTACAGTACTTTAACTACTTTCTCCAACAGTGCTATTCTAGGAAACAGAACATGATGATTTTTTTTTTGTCAGAAATGGCTTTCATATGTGTGTTTTTCCAGAAGAAGCAATATGTAGTGTGTAGATGTAAAATGACTTAAAAACAGAAATGCAAACAGCTAATGAATGCTGGCCTGTTTCATACAGTATATGCTGCTTGTCATACTTTTTCGAGACTACAGTAGGCTGTTTATTGGATTCCTGTTTCTTGGGAATCCATAGGGAGTTTTTAGGGGGCAACTACACAAGGTAATTTTCTGTGTTTTGTTTTTGTAGGACCTCCTCATTTAGTGATTTCCTATGTTCTTTTCTAAATGATTGTGCCAATACCGCACAGGGTGTCCTGCACTAGGGTCAAGACAATAAACATTTTCAAACACAAGACTAATGTTTTCTTCTCTAAAGTTTACCATGTACAACTGCCTTCAAGGAATTACTTAAACCTTTTTAAGTAAACACTCTTAAGAAGTATTTGTATTTGAACAAAAAAATAAATAAACTGAAACAACTGTTTTAATATAAAAATTATAACACTGGTGCTATTCTTTATTTTAAATTTGGCTTTATGTTCAAAAATTTAGACCAATACCATGGCCTGCTACTCAATCAAACAAACACCCATTCTGAATACAAAGGAGAAAAAGTACATTAAAGAAAACACAACAAAACAAACTTCTCAGAATAGCAAACTTTGGTGCTATGCTGTCAAAAAAAAAATATATATACAGTTGCAAAAATATATTATTAACAAGTTACTTTGGGAAAAATCAGCACACATTGTAAACAGGAAAACATATTCCCATAATACCGTGCTGTTAAATTGAAGACAGGTCTCCTGGCCAATGAATAACACATAGAGAGGCAGGCTTCAGTTCAGAAGCACCGTATTGTGGGAATGTGTTTTTCTGTTTTTGATATATGCTGCTTTTCCCAGAAATAATTAATAATAATATTTTAGCAAAAAACATGTTTTGAGCATATGACTGGACAATGGACATGCAAATATTTGCTAGAGTGAGAAGATTTTTCTTTTTTCCATGGATGTTTTCACATCATTTGCCGCAGAACAGCACAGGTCACCACAAGGTCCTATTATATTTTGAACTTTTTTCTCTCATTTTGCATGAAAACATGAGATTAAATTTTTTTCTTAGCCATCACTACAAACTACATCGGGTAAGTAACATATAAAAATGTATCAGTTTTACATGGACTATTTCTTTAATCTTGCCTGACGTCTACATAATATTTCCATTTATTATTGCATTGTATTTTTTTTTAAAAGATGGTTCCCAACAAAAGGAAGAGATAAAATTGTAATCAAGTGATGTTGGGACTCCTTAGTATATTATATCTAATCCAGATTTCTGTGCATGATTTGGCATGAGACGGAATGCAGAAAAATAAATAATTCTTAAATGACAGTGCATTGTGCACAACTCAACTGTATAATGGTATGGTCTGTGTTGAACCATTGATGCATGTGTACATGTAATAAAAGAGAGATAGATAGATAGATTTTACAGGAAGGTCACTATATAAAATCAGCCAAATTTAGTTTACCTCAGAGATGAATCTCATAACTGAATTAAATTGAAAATTGACACTTTTTGCTGCACTGTCTGTTTTTTTCAGCAAACCTCATGAAATTCATGACTGACCTTATGTGCTGCCCAGTCCATCCAACCTTTGGCATTTGCATCCATGTTAATCAGAACCAGTCCTTCGACCGTGTCAGGGCTGTTCAGCTGCAAAACAAGCACTGGGTTTAGTTGTACAGTAAAATCCTTCCCCTTGTTGTATCCATCCACTCATTTTCTGAATCATTTTATTCCCATGCAGGCGTATAATAATAGATTAAAGCTTATGCCAAACATTTTGGTCTAAAAAAACAGATATCATTCAAAGATGAGATGAATTTCTTTGGGATATGACAGGAAACCACAAAGACGGAGAATCAATAAGAAACTTCCAGGCTGGAAATGGAACTAGTTCCCTCTGTGTTAGTGTAATACTCTCTGAAATCCACTGATAATATACATTTGGTGAAGAGTATATGACTACTGTTCTGGCTATCATTTATCATTTTTATCTACTTGAGACCTAACAATCAAAATCTTCTTCTTGCCATTTCTCTCTCTTGCTTTACTTCTCATTTTGAGATGCAACACCAAACTCAACCTGCTGCTTGATGATCTTATGAGGCTGTTTTTATTTCTGATGTTCCATGTCACAACTAATATCAGTTTCAAATGATATTGTTACGATTTTGTTATTTCAACAGTCTACAGTTCATTTCTACGGTCATGGCATATATTCACTGGCACTAGAATCTTGTCCTATGTCACACACGTGTGACTGGAAGGCAATTTACTGGCTCAAATAAGTGCATGTTCCCACCGGACCAGGAGTTGGCGCTACCCTTTAACTCTTTCTCCTCTCTTCCTGCAGAACAACTGACAAACCCTCAAAATAACGATCACTTCCTGTCCTAAGAGACAACCACATCATCACTTCTGGTATTGGTCCACAAGATCCCGCCTCCTGCTGATGTCACTTCCGGTTCCAGAATGCCACTCTCCAGGATGTCATTTCCCTTCCGTGGACTATATATATGACAGGTATTTTTGTTGTTTTCAGTTCTGTTTTGGACTCAAGTCTGTAAAGACCTTACTTCATTGCCTACCTACAGTATACGGGGTGGATCCCCAAATCTTTGATGTTGTTCTTGTGTTTTATTACTACCATTAAGTGAAGGTGTACTTATCAATTAAAGAGAAAGAAACAACTTTTTCCAGCGATTCAAATTGCAGACATTGGAGATCCAGAAGAAACATGAAACAAAAGCCTTAAAAGTTACAAAATACGTCCACTTCGTATTTGCCCCAAAGTACTTCCGAGCTGACTAAAGATTTGGAGTTCTCCATCTGACCCGGAAGTGTTGGCAAGTCACGTGGAAGGAAGAACAGAAGCACTTCCGGGTTGGGCACTATGTAAAGGACTGCTGAAGATCCAGCAGGTGAGCCGGAGTCAGAAGAAGTAGGACAGAGCTTGCTGGGAGGTGTAGAGGAGAAGATTATTGTATTATTGTGTTTATTGATTGTGTATTAGTGATGGAGGTGCTTTGGGCACAATTATTATGAAAAAACATATTAAAATATTTCTTGCTGCTTTTACCTTATGTCCTGACAGGGAGAAAATTTTTTGTTAGTTGTGGTAATCAAATCTCAAAGACACATGATATCTGATATGGTGTTCCACAAGGCTCTATCCTGGGTCCACTGTTATTCTCAATCTACATGTTTCCGTTAGGTCAGATTATCTCAGGGCACAACGTGAGCTACCACAGCTATGCTGATGACACACAGCTGTATTTATCAGTAGCACCTGATGACCCCGATTCTATTGATTCACTAACACAATGTCTGACTTGTATCTCAGAATGGATGAATAGTAACTTTCTCAAGTTAAATAAAGAGAAAACTGAAATCTTAGTGATTGGCAATAATGGATACAATGAGGCTATTAGAAATAAACTGGATACATTAGGATTAAAAGTCAAGACGGAGGTAAAAAGCTTAGGGGTAATTGTTGACTGTAATCTGAATTTTAAATCGCATATTAATCAGATCACTAGGACAGCATTTTTTCACTTAAGAAACATAAGTAAAGTTAGACCTCTTATATCACTGAAAGATGCTGAGAAATTAGTTCATGCGTTTGTTTTCAGTCGACTAGATTACTGTAACGCACTCCTCTCAGGACTACCCAAGAAAGACATAAATCGTTTGCAACTAGTGCAGAATGCAGCTGCTAGAATCCTAACTAGGAAAAGAAAATCCGAACACATTTCTCCAGTTCTGATGTCACTACACTGGTTACCTGTGTCATTCAGGATTGACTTTAAAATTCTGCTTATGGTTTATAAAGCCTTAAATAATCTCGCCCCTTCTTATATATCGGAGTGTCTGACACCTTATATTCCAAATCGTAACCACAGATCCTCAAATGAGTGTCTCCTTAGAATTCCAAGAACAAAACTTAAAAGAAGTGGTGAGGCGGCCTTCTGCTGCTATGCACCTAAAATCTGGAATAGCCTGCCAATAGGAATTCGCCAGGCTAATACAGTAGAGCACTTTAAAACACTGCTGAAAACATATTACTTTAACATGGCCTTTCTATAACTTCAATTTAACTTAATTTAACTTAATCCTGATACTCTGTATGTTCAATTTCCTCATAATAACTATTCAGGGTAGCTCTAAAATCCGTACTGACCCCTACTCTCTTTTCTGTTTCTTTTTCCGGTTTCTTTGTGGTGGTGGCCTGCGCCACCTCCACCTACTCAAAGCTTCATGATGCTCCAACAATGATGGATGGATTAAAAGGCAGAATTCTACGTGACCATCATCATCAAGCCTTTCCGTGAGAACCCTAAATCCAAAGAGGACTGTTTCATTTATGTTAGGTAGAATGCCCAGTGGGGACTGGGCGGTCTCATGGTCTGGAATCCCTACAGATTTTATTTTTTTTTCTCCAGCCGTCTGGAGTTTTTATTTTGTTTTTTCTGTCCCCCCTGGCCATTGGACCTTACTCTTATTCGATGTTAATTAATGCTGATTTATTTTGTTTTCGTATTGTGTTTTTTATTTTTCTATTCTTTATTATGTAAAGCACTTTGAGCTACTGTTTGTATGAATATGTGCTATATAAATAAATGTTGTTGTTGTTGAGTATCTGTCTTTTGGGGTTAAATGGCAACAACGACCCCTGGCATTCAAAAAGGGAAGCATCAGAGTCATTTGAAACAAAAATGTCTGAAGATATTCAGACTGATACTGCATTTCAACTGAAACAGTTCAGACAAATGCAGACACGGGGTGTGAAAACATCTATAGGCTGTATATTTTTACCTCTCTTCATCTCTCATTTCTGTATCCTTCGTTTTCCTCTCATTGCTTGCCTGTCATACTCTGGCTGTCACCGGTAAAGTTCAATAATAAGGGTGAAGGTTTAGGAATTTTTGTAGTCAGAAAAAGCCATGGTATAGCTTTTCTGCCTAAATGCAAAACATAAAGGCTGAGTTTTGGAATTATCGTGTCTCTGTATGGAGAGGGAAGCCACTATTAGGCTTTTTGATAGCAACTGTCTGATTATAATAATCACAATTCTTCCACCTAGAAACCTAATGAATGTGTAAAAGTGAGGGCTGTGAATAATCGCAAAGTGGCACTTGATATAAAGAAACTATTTCAGAGACGAGTGCAGTGTGTTGGGGGTTGTTGAGGCCACCTTAGAGATCTGTATGCAGCGAAGCAGGCAAGCTCATTGAAAGAGTATCATTAATTGTGATCCAATATGCATACATTAACTGCCAGTTAACATACAGGTAACCAGTGCTTGATATGTGAGTCAGCCTCTTATTCTGAGAATCAAACCCCATCTATTCTTAACCTCGACTTAGTGCCGCCTTGTTGATCTTTATGGCAGACAGTTCTGGCAGTCAGAACAGAAACACACACAGCAGCCACTTTATTAGGGTCATTTCTTCATTAACACACATAGCATGTTTGCTACTCCAAACTTTCACTGTGGTATGACTGTTGGTGCCAGATGCTGTGGCTCTAGCATATCATGAATGGCTCCCTTCCTGAAATTTTCATGCACTACAGTCCCTAGAGAATAAAAACAATGATGTGATAAATGAAAAACATCCATTGAATGCAGTTCTGTGAGCAAAAACACAGTGTTAATGATGGAGGTGCGAGGAAAATGGTCAGACCTTGCCAAAGCTAACAGATACAGTAGGCCACAAATGCTTAAATAGCACATGTTTACAACATGTCTGACAGCACAGCAAGTCGGACCTTCAAAGCGGATGGGCTACAGCAGAGAGTCACACTGGATTCACGAAGATAAACAGCTGGGCAAGTGGTCATCATAACTGATTGATAGAAGATTGAAAAAAAAAAAAACCTTGCTTAGCCTCACAAATTCCTGTTTCTGCTTCAACATGCAGATGACAGAGTGAGAATTTGGTGTAGACCACATGAGACCAGGAACACGCTTTCCCTCATTTGTGTCATGAACTAGCAGTCTCAAAGTATGAAAATCCCAAAAGCACCTCCAAAAAGGCCCACAAGAGGGGGGAATCCTGTCAGAAACATACACTAGGCACTGTAGGCCTTCTAGAATTTTTATAAAATAAACGATTCATTCTTTACAAAACATGATATTCAATGATGATGATGCTCTGTGGAGCACAAGGGCAAATTAGAAATGCCTGTAACAAGTCCAATAGCGCAGTCAAAACAGAGAGCAGGAGGTCAAAAAAAATCACAAAGCCCAATGAAATTACAAAAAGTACAAGAACTTACATCTTCAAAGCGTACACAAAATTAACCGCCAGAAACTTTGGGGACCCTCCAGTTTTATAGGGTGGACGGCAGTTCCTGGTGGTGACTGACAGTTGGGACCACCCACAAAACACATGGAATAAAACTCAAGCAAAGTACATCAGATAACCAACAAAAGCAAAACTAACATAAATAAATGGCATAACAAAATGGATACAAAACAAGACTTTAAACTCCAGCCAGGGGAGGATTCCTGGCCGAGATACAACAATCTAGTGGTGATAGTGTTACAGTATGAGAAATATTTAAAGTAAATTTCATCTGAATACCACAGACATACTTATACAGTGTTGCTAACCATGTGAACTCTTTTAAGGCCACAGTCTTGTGAAAGACTAATAAACTGGGAAATAAAGAACACAAAAAATAGAAAACATAAGAATGGTCAGGAATTTTGCAGGATCAGAATCGAAAAGAGGTTGGCTAAAATATGCCCACAAAACCTGAAACAATAGTCAAAAGAACATAGCATTGTTTAAGGCTTTGGACTTCAAACTATGAGGTTGTGGGTTCAGATCCCACCACTGACACTGTGTGACCCTGAGCAAGTCACTTCAGCACCCTGTGCTCCAATTGGAAAACCAAAAGAAATGCAACTAATTGTATCTTAAATGTTGCAAGTCGCCTTGAATAAAAGTGCTGGCCAAATAAATACATGCAATGCAGATGCTTGGCCAGTGACTCAAGTGTACCTCTATCTTTCATAGTGTGGCATAGCTCATGTTATGGGTCAGGTGAAAGATAGTCAAGAAGACATAACAACCAGCATCCTTATAGTATGGATGTTATAGTAGAAACAAAACCATTTTCAACTATTTTAATTTCATGCTAAAAATATGTTAATATTTAACTAAATTATGAAAAGTTACTTTACATGGTCACAAACAAATTGTAAAACTACTCCTTTCAATGTGTAATACTCCATGTTCCAAAGCAAAACATTAAGAAACACGACAACAGCTTGAGTTTACTTCAGTGACCTGCAAAGTCCCTGGATATCAATCCAATAGAGTGATGTCAGGATGAGGGGGTTTACTGCAGGAGAGAAAAATCTGCAGGACCTGCATGATGCTATCGAGTCACCATGGTCCAAAATCCAAAAGAAATGTTTCCAGGAGCTAGTTGATCCATGTCTCAAACAATTTCATTTTTCAGGAGACAAAAGGAATCCTACTCCCATCTACATAGATGGACCTTTTGAATCGGCCATTGACTACGACACACCACTGCTACTTTCAGCATCTAATTGACTGTACTGGGGTTTTCTGTAGAGTTTTTTCCACAATGTTTTAGGAACTGGGAGAGAAGTGAAAACAGTAATAGACTGGTATGTGTTTTCTATTAAATAAAATAATGTATTTTAATATATTCTTGTTTACCATATCATTGGACAGCAATATCATATTTTTTTCCCTAATGTTTGCCTTTTTTTTTACATTGGGTACCCATAGGCCTTTGTTACAGTGGTGGAGAATGGAACTCATACAAAAGGGCTCATAATGTCAGGTGTGCTTATCTGAAGAGTACCAATCAGGCATGAATCCTGTTAAGAGACAATGGAAAACCACTGCTTCACTTGATGACACATAATAAAATATGATAAGTGTTTTTTGAGTGTCAGATTCCATTTTGCTCAGCCCATGCTTTTCTCCCTGTCCATAGCTTAAATAAGCAGGCCTTCACTTATTATCAGTGGTGCTAGGCTGCAGTCAATTATTATGGATCAGGATGTAAAGTTGAAGCCATGCAGCATGTTACAAAAAGACTGGCAAAAAAAGGTCATTATAATTCAACAATCTCCTGAAAATGTGAATATTACATTTATTATATTTAATCGTAAAGATGTCTGCTGTAAGAGGATTGTCACAATTACAATAAATAACAAAAATAAATCTCTTACTGTTTGAAAACATCACTGAAATCCAGTGAAATAAATTACAGCACGAGGAAGTTACTGAACGTGTTTAATGACTTATCTGGAACAATAAAATAATTAATGGCTTACCATGTGCCTGGCAAGGACATAAGACCCAGCTCCAACTCCAACTCCAATTATACTGCGGAAACTGAAAAAGGTGGTAAAGACATGATAAAACATACAGTAATATGATACCGCTAATGTCCCTTTTGAACAAGGGTTGTCATTGATCCATCTTTATTAATGTGATTCTACATGCATTATTATGATATGGTCCCTTTTGTGAAATATTTTCATTCATAATTTATTATAAAATTATTTTTATAGTTCACTATTTTTTTTTACTTCCACTAAGTTCTAATTGGTGGAGAAATCATTTATATCACTAATTGTTTATATTGACAGCTGCTGTATTTGAATTGCTTAAATTTTTTTTTTTACTGACTATTATGCCATGTTTATTGTCTACAGATGCTGCCGTTTTGTGATTTTGTCACTTTAGTTACAATCCCTCAGTATTCATGTGCGATGTCACTTACAGATTGATACTGTAAAAGAGTTAATCATCTGTACTGTCATTATCCTGGATTGTGGACATCCTACGTAAGGGACGGCCGGTAGTTTATCCCGGCCGGGATGCTCCAGTAACGGAAGGATGGGGGAAAGCAGCTTATCAGTGACACTGCCTCCCCCAGGACGATAGATGGCAGCTTCCCTGGACTTCAACGGTGCCCTGGATGCCCGCAGGGCACTATAGGACATGGGAGTTTGGCAACACAGCCCTGCTGGGTACCGTGGGTGTCGGCAGGAGACATTGGAGGGTGACTGGGGAGTCCCTACTGTTTACATAGCCTGGAAGTACTCCAAAGTCACGGGGACGGAAGCACAGAAGTACTTTCGGGCTGAAGAAAAATACAATTCTTCATCTTACCTGGAAATGCTAATGAGTCACGTGGAACTTCCAGGTCGAGGACTATATAAAGGACTGGTGGAGGCCCAGCAAGCAAACTGGAGTTGGGAGGTAGAGGACAGAGCTTGCTGGGAGGTGTGGAGGAGTATTGTGATTTATTCGTGATTATTATTGTAGTTATTTGCCTGTTTAGCGGTGGCAGTGGTGCTGGAAGAGCACTGTACATGATGAAAAATCATTAAACAACTTCTTGGTGCTTTTAACTCGTGTTGTCAGTGTCTGTGTGTTGGGTTAAGTGCTGGTATAGCGCCATCTAGTGTTACACCTAATAGACTTTGTGGGCGGTTATTTCCCTATTCAGTTTTCTGGTTAAGAAGATTTTAGCTACCTTATTACTTTGATTTCTGATTTCGTTTTGGGGTCTCACAACAATTTTCTGATTTCCCGGATACAACCTTGCTTTGTTAATTGACTACTTCTCCTCTACTGGTTCTTTTTTCCTTTTCGCCTGTGCTGATTCTTTATTCAGAACGAAAGTCCCATGAGAAGTTGGGGACACGTGGAATTGATGTGAACCTCTCATTGGAGTGTTAATATTTGTTCATGAATTAGATATTTCCATTTGTCAATTTTTAGACTCGTTCTTTAGGGTGGGGGGAATCTATGTTTCTCTATTATGGCAAGAGGAGAATGTGAAAATTTCATTCAAGAGGTTACAAGTCACCATAATCAAGAATTCTAATTAATAAATACAAATTATTGGTGATAATTTGGAAAAGAGGTTAATGCTGCTGTCTTATACTACACAAGTCTTCTTCAATGAGCTTCTGTGTTTGTATTTTCACATTTATTGATTATATTATCACGATATCTTAGATCAGGTTCTGACAGGACATGCTCTGACTGAACATAGCTCAGCAATTAATATATTAAAACATTCAAGCAGACTTACTTGAAATACTGCAGAACACATGGGATCATTTCTGCCAGTTGATCCATGGAGGGATACAGATAGCTGCAAAGGAATAAAAATGATGTTCACTTAAGCAAACAAATAGCAGGAATATAAATTAAATAAATGTATAATAAAAGAAAAAGTATTGAGTGGGTGTTCACACTCCAGTAGCCGGACTTCTTTACATGAAAGGGAGACATTTAATTAAATAACAAATGTTAAAACAAAAAGGTTCTAGACGTTTGCTCATTAAATAACTGCATATTTTGCAATCAGTAAGATGTTTTGTGTTTAAGACTTTCATGACATTCTCCAACCAGCTTAAACCAAATCAGAGCCTATCCCAAAAGCAATTTCAGGTGCAAGACAGGAAAAAGATTCCAACCAGCAGCACCAGTCCATCAGTGGCCCAACCTCACATTCTTAGAGGGCCAATTCAGATTTACCAATCATCTTGATGAGAACATCTTTAATGATGTTAGAGGAAAACGAGATATGGAGGGAAGGAGTCGGCTCTACATAGACAATGACCAAGCACGGTTTTATTTGACATTTGTTTAAGGGTATTTGTAAGACTACTGAAAATAATCAAAATATGATTATGTGGGAATAGGAATGTCGAGAGAGGGAAATAAGATCAAAAGCAAATAAGGTAACCAAAACACTAGGGCAAAATGAGAAACGGAGGTAAAGGATGAAAAAAGTTCAAAAAACGAAAAGGAAACTGACACTAGGGCCTACTTGTTTGGAAGTCAACTATTGCTTGAGAGAGAATTAGAAATTGTATCCAACTGAAGGATAAAGCATGATGGGATCGGAGCCATATTTATATCTTCACATCCTGTGACAAAAGACGGCTCCCATCACATTACATAAAACAAAGAACAGGAAGGAAAATAAAAACATTAAATTTCTCAAAATAAATTGAAATGATAAGAAACCCCTCAAAATGGTAGAAAACTATAAAAATAAAAAAAATGTATAAATGCAATAATTACTACATATGGGAGTTTAACCTCGGATTCAGGCAGCAATGGTATCCACAGCACCCCATGCAATCCATGTCAATGAAAGATTTTGAGGTTTCTAAAAGTCCTAGAGAGCCCACATCAATGGTGCAGGAAGGCTCAGTCAATGTGAGCCACAAAAACGTTACACAGTATTTGCTCAATTATTATTTGCTCTCATATTCTTAGGATGCTATGCTTCTAAGAATTTCACTTTGGGGTTTCTGATGAGAAGGAATTAATTTCTTTCATCAATTCCTTTTTACAATGTCTGGTTTTGAATTTTGTAAATTATTTTTGAACCGTTTCTGCTACCATTTTATTTATGGTAGGCGTCACCATTTTGAACAGCCATTGTCAAGATACTGCTGTAATAGTTAAGGGTGGAGTCATGGGTGTCGTGACCCTGAAATTAACAGAGTGACAGTGGTGCCAAGTTGATACTCTTCCCCTTAATGTCATCAAAAAAAGGAGTTAGTCGATGACTTCAGGAAGCAGAAGGTGGGCATCTTGGCATCTACATCAGAGGGAATGCTATTGAGACGGTGAGCAGTTTTATATTTTTAAGAGTGACTATAAGTGATGAAGTAAAGTGGGCACAACACATTTCAACTCTTTCAAAAAGGTTCACCATTGCCTCTAATTCCTTAGATATCTGAGTGTGGTTCACATTTCTCCATTTGTTCTCATGGACCTCTACAGATGCATAAAATATTACAAGGCACCAAGCTGTCTTCTTTTTGGAACATAAACAATATTCACTGTCTTAGGAAGGCAAACAGTACAATTAACGATATCGGCCATCTTGTACAGCCATTTTTCTCACTCCTCCTTTCTTTAATACGGCACCGGTCTATTGGCAGTCATACAAGCTGATTCAGGGACAGTTTTTGTCTGCTAGTTTTGAGGCTGTTGAACAGTCATCATAAGAATTCAAATATTATAACATAGCAGAGAGCATGTATAAATAAATACTTGCAAATACGTATTGTACATGTTGTATACATCTGTACATGTGTGTTACATGCCAAGTATACTCTTTTTTCATTGTATTTCTGTCAGCTGTTTTGTGGAGACATGAAAGTACGAATTTCATTGAGCTACATACACTGTGTGCACAATTATTAGGCAAGTGAGTATTTTGACCATATCATCATTTTTATGCGTATATTCCAACTCCAAGCTGTATTAACTTGAATGCTTATTGGATTTAAGCACGTCAGGTGATGTGTATTTGTCTAATGAGGGAGGGTGTGGCCTAAGGAGATCAACACCCTATATCAAGGTGTGCAAAATTATTAGGCAGCTAGTTTTCCTCGGGCAAAATGGGCCAAAAAAGAGATTTAACTGACTCTGAAAAGTCAAAAATTGTAAAAAGTCTTTCAGAGGGATGCAGCACTTTTGGAATTGCTAAGATATTGGTGTGTGATCACAGAACCATCAAACATTTTGTTGCAAATAGTCAACAGGGTCGCAAGAAATGTGTTGAGAACAAAAGATGCAAATTAGCTGCCAAAGATTTGAGAAGAATCAAACATGAAGCTACCAGGAACCCATTATCCTCCAGTACTTTCATATTCCAGAGCTGCAACCTACCTGGAGTGCCCAGAAGTACAAGGTGTTCAGTGCTCAAAGACATGGCCAAGGTAAGGAAGGCTGAAACCCAACCACCACTGAACAAGAAACATAAGTTGAAACGTCAAAACTGGGCCAAGAAATATCTGAAGACAGATTTTTTTCAAAGGTTTTATGGACAGATGAGATGAGAGTGACTCTTGATGGACCAGATGGATGGACCTGTGGATCAGTAATGGGCACAGAGCTCCACTCCAACGTGGAGGTGGGGTACTGGTATGAGCTGGTATTTTTAAAGATGAGCTAGTTGGACCTTTTTGCATTGAAGATGAACTCAAAATCAACTCCCAAACCTACTGCCAGTTTTTCGAAGACACTTTCTTCAAACAGTGATACAGGAAAAAGTCTACATCTTTGAAGAAGACCATGATTTTTATGCAGGCCAATGCTCCATCACTTGCATCGAAGTTCTCCACTGCGTGGCCAGCCAGTAAAGGCCTTAAAGATGAAGGAATAATGACATGGCCCCCCTTCCTCATCTGACCTAAACCCTATCGAGAACTTGTGGGCACTTCTTAAACGCTAGATTTACGGGGGAGAAAAACAATACACCTCTCTGAAGAGTGTCTGGGAGGCTGTAGTCACTGCTCCACAAAAAGCTGACCGTCAACAGATCAAGAAACTGACAGACTCCATGAATGGAAAGGCTTATGACTGTTATTGGAAAGAAGGGTGGCTATATTGGTTATTGATTGACTGATTTATTTTTTTTGAAATGTCAGAGATGTTTATTTGTAAATTTTGAGGTGTTTGTTTATTATTCTCACCATAACAGATGAAAATAAACAAGTGAGATGGGAAAATTTTCATTTTTCCTTTAGTTGCATAGTAAATCTGCACACTAATAGTTGCCTAATAATTGTGCGCACATATGTATTCCCCTGATGATGTTCACACTCACATTTCCTTTGTGAAACATTCAGGTTTCAGGTTTATTAACATTTTGGATTGACTGATAGCACTGTGTTTGTTCCATATTAAAATTAATCCTCAAAAATACAACTTGCCTAATAATTGTGCACACAGTGTACACATGACAGTAAAGTTGACTTAACTTGACTGATGGGTTAAAGTATATCTTGTCATATCAGTCACAAATTGTAGTAAGGTGTAAGGTGTAGTAAGGAGAAAGCAGCCAGCTACTGTAGAAATAATTTAGATATGGCAGAACAGCCGCAGGAAAGCAAATCAATATTTTACATTTCATCAAGTCTCTGTTTACAGTGTAATCAATTTTTTGTGTTTATATTCATAATTAATTTAAACCACTTTGCAAAGATCAGGTTTTACTTTGACATAAAAAAGTACTTTCCTATTCAAAAGGCAAATTAAATCACTGTTGTGGTGTGAACTTTTGCATACAAGTTGATAAATATTTTGTATGTATTTGTAACTTAGGCAAAGCAATGTAATATTAGTGTTACATTAGTGAGAAGGATTTATGTCCCCCCAACCAGTACCCCAGGACTAAGTCAGGAAAGTGAATTTTACGACAGAGATGAGAGAAGAACCTCAAACAAGTTTGGTAAATGTTTCTCTGAAATCTCTCAACCCCAATAGGAAAGCCAGGCTGCCTAACTGACAATCTTTACCTTAACACATGGTTTGGAAGGCAGGTGTGAAGGTATTCTGTCTCCCCATTGGTCTGAAGTATGGCTGTTTGGAATTGGCTTGTATCAAAAGCCCACAACACCCTATTGGCTCTGGGGTTGGACAGAATATCTATAAATTTGCTTGTTTTACATCACCCTCTCTCTCTTACCAAACTGATGAAAGACCATCTCACACCGTGAACTGAAAAGGACAACACAAGAAGAAAAGCAGACCACAAATGACGCCTTAACTAGAGACATTTTAAGTAACTAACAAGTCTGTGTGCCGCCTGAAACTACACATAACCATTTATCAGGATGTATGGTTGCCAATATTCAAATGTACTTTGCATATTATTATTTATGAATATTATCAATAATACATTATTTAAGTGGTAACTTAACTCCTGCTTGTCTTTTACTACACCTAATTGCCTGAGGTTATACATGTAGAAGGGAAGGTGGGGAGAAGTTATATGGTACAATACCTTATAAACAGTGTTAAGTCTGTGAGATTTGAGGCATTCTGACAAAGGCTACAACAACAACAACAACATTTATTTATATAGCACATTTTCATACAAAAAAAATGCAGCTCTAAGTGCTTTACAAAATGAAGAAATAGAAAAATAGAAGACAAAATAAAAAATAAAAATAAGTCAACATTTATTAACATAGAATAAGTAAGGTCCAATGGCCAGGGTGGACAGAAAAAACAAAAAAAAATAAAAAATAAAATCTGCAGGGATTCCAGACCAAGAGACCGCCCAGTCCCCTCTGGGCTACATATCAATAATACAAAAGGGGAAAGTACAGCAATATATTACTCTACCAAGACAAAACAATCACTATAACTCAATGTGTATAACAATAAAATGTGAATAATTTCTCGATATACTGTATATTTTCTTTTTTTTATAACATAAAATAATATTCTCAGAACAGCTTAAACGAGTTCTGAGTTGTGGGGTCCTCAGTCCATCATGGTAGTAACTGCTCTTGAACAAAAGGCCCATTCATGCATACATCCACAGAGGACTAATATGAAACTACAGTAAATACTAACGTAACCTGTACATGTTTGTGTGTGTTTTCTCAGAGTTCTCAACTTTTCTAAATCCATCTGAAAGAACTGAATGGCTGGGTGTGGAATTTAGATTGGAACATTAGGTCCACGAGGCAGTGTGCCACCCTACTTCTCTCTTTTTTATAATCATTTTATTAAAGTCACCTACTGTATGTATGATAACATATACAGGTAAGCTTTGCCACACATACACACAAAACATAATTTATTTAGATGTGCTATCAATCCTAAGGTAAAGAAGGAGTGCAGGCTGTAAGTAAGCTATAACCCCATCTTCAAATGTTATTTATTTATCACCACTCCTGTCTTGGATTATCAGTGCTCAATTCCACAAAGACATTTTCATACTGATTGGGTGTCATGTTAGTCTGAATTTTACAGACACAGAACGTGTTCACGCACAACAAAGGAGTGCAGTACCCGCAGTCATCAACATACAAAATCTTCTTTAGGGGGAAAGAAAACTAAAATAGGTTCATTTTATATTTCACAATGTTCCACAATTAAAAAAAAATAATCTGTGTAACTAATTAATAGTGCAGGAGTCTCTTTAATTGATGGTATAGAATAAATATAAAGGAAAACACACAGCGGGTTTTATAAAAGTTTCACTTTTTGCTGCCCTGCCTCTTCATTTTTACTGAACTGGGAGATTCAGTGCAGGAACAGAAATAAAACTTTGTGGCATCTCACAAAAACTGCTCTAGTAAAGAAAATGTATTGCATACTATCTTCAAAAAAATATAAAATGACAGAAAAAAGTAAAGAATCAATATTTTACACAGTGCCATTCACAGCATGCACCATGACAAGGTGCTTAACGGCACTAACAAGATTATAATACAATATCTCATTTGCAAATAAAGAAAAGGCAAAGGTGAAGAAAAACTACAGAGATGTGTGTCAGGCTAATTGTGTATATTGTGACTCAGCAGAAATGAAATAAGGCGCATCATTTTAATTATTCATAACCTGTCACGCATGTGCATCAGAGGATTTCCTCATGGGCTCGACTGAGGTATATGATAATCCGCTGGGGCCAGAGGGGGTGCTGTTGCTAATATGGTCTTCTTCTGAGAAACCGGCCAGTGAGGGCAATTAGCTCCGCCCCTTCCGGTCTGTGTGATATAAGACGCCCAGAAGGAGGGTCTGGCAGACGGAGCTTCAGTAATTGATTCTTATTTCCACAACAAACAGCCAAATACCTTTTGTTGATTATTTGCCGTAGGAGTTGCTTTACGGATGCCAAGAAACGTATTTTTGTTGGACTACTTTTAATTAAACGGGACGGCCTGTTGGTATCCTAACTATTCATCCACTCCATGACCTGTCATTCCTGTACCCAGCACCCAAACCAAAGAGTGTTTTTAAGAAATGTATTTTTCATCACAGACTTTTCTACAATCCAGAGTTACAACTTTTCTTAACATAGATCATCTTACAGTTTACATGCTGTGACTGTGGGTGGAATTCATTTTGCAATATTTGTACAAATCACAGTTACAGAGAAAGAAATTAATAACTTTTTTAATTTTACCGGCTTCCCATACTTATTGCTGAAAGATACACATCATAAAAGTATTAAAGGAAATCGATGGAAGATTAGTAGACACAAAATCAAATTAATACCCAACAGAAAACTCCTCCTCTTTGATAGAAATGGAGGAAACTGACTTGTTTTTGTTAATTAGTAACATCTGAAACCTGCTTACTGTATTTAAATTCAGGGTCTTGTAAGAATGCAGCCTATCCCAGGAGCACTGGGTGCAAGGGAGGAACCAACCCTGGACTGAGCGTCAGTCCATCTCATGGCCAACTCTCACACAACCACCACTTCCCTTAACACGTACATCTTGTGGTGTAGGAAGAAACCCACAGAAAAACCCACAGTGGCATGAGTGGAGAGCCTGAACACAACACACCCTGGAAATATGAGGTAGCTGCATTACCCACTAGATCATTGTTATAGATGTCTCATACAAAAAACAAATAAGAAAATAAAAGCATGGCGTAGAATTTAGGCTCCTTCAAGGACTTAGTTAACTGTTTTAAAATCTGGAGCACTGTTAATTGTTCATTCCTTAAAAGAAACAGGTACCCCTTTTTTAATTAAATATGCTTGTAACAATGAGCCATATCCAAAATAATAGTGATAATGGAATATAGTTACATGTATATAAGTACATAAAATAATGTTTTTTAATATAATCATGTCCTTAAAAATCAAGTCCAGATAGGCTTGTGGTGTCTTCATAGACATACTCAAGTGTCTTCATTATTGGTTGCAGAAGGTTTACGACTAATTGTTCTTAAACATTTTTTAAAATACCTACTTCAAGGCAAAAGCTTCAAGCTAAAATTGTTGGCTGACATTGTGCATAACTGATAGTAGGCTATTGTGGCACTTTGCCTATAAATTACCAGGTCAGAGAAACTGAATACTGAAACTGTGAATTTGTTTTAAGTGTAATATAGCTGAAATACCCAGCGTGGTCTAGGAGGAAAATATTTTTTTTAACTGTTTCAGAGAAAAATATAATAAAAAAGCACAACTTTAAAAATAAAAATAAATTAACAAACAATAAAGACTCACTAATGTGCTTGTCTTGTGGTCTTGTATGTACATTATCATCCAGTTGATGGTCGGAACCAGCCAACTCAATTTAATTTCAAAAGCAACAGGGGCACGGTGCTGCTCAAACATAAAGAATGCTGGCAGTCACCTCTATTTTGCCCTCTGGTGGTCGTTCTGAGTGTCAACTGGATGAAAACATGCATGCAAGACCGTAAGATCACCCCCACCCTACCCAGAATGGGGTGGGTTAGGGGTGATTTCACCCTACAGTATTTTTAGTCGACCAATAAGAAACATGTGAACCAAGTTTCATGAAAATCGCTCCAGCCATTCAGAAGTGATGCTGGAACATACACACACACACATACACATATATTGACTGTCATATATATAGCTGTCCGGGGGCATCAACCCCAGAATTAGAAGTGTCTAACCGTCATTATGTCCTTGCAGAGCTAGACGGTGACTCTCATAATTCTGAGGTGGCAGGCAGGGTTGAGGAGCCCCAACGGGCCACCTCAAAACCAGTTCCCAAAAAGAGAGAGGTAGTGATAGTTGGGGACTCAATCATTAGGGGGATTGAAGCGCAGGTGTGCTCCAGAGAGAGAGAGTCTTGCACGGTGTGCTGCCTTCCGGGAGCACAGGTGGGAGACCTCCCTGATAGGGTGGATAGGCTCTTGGCCAGAGTGGGGGTGGATCCAGTTGTCATTGTCCATGTTGGAACAAATGACATACATAAGGGTAGTCTGTCAGTTCTGCGATCCAAATTGAAAGAGTTAGGTGCCAAGCTGAGGAGCAGAACTGACAAGGTAATCTTCTTCGAAGTTCTGCCTGTGCCACGCGCCAGTCCAGGTAAGATTGAGGAGATTAGAAGGTTTATTGCGTGGCTCAAATCTTGGTGCAGGGTAGAAGGGTATAGGTTTATGGGGCATTGGGACTCCTTTTGGAACAGATGGGACCTGTTCCGCCATGACGGGTTACATCTGAACTGGAGGGTCACCAATGTATTGGGGAGGCGTATGTGTAGGCTACTCGAGGATTGTTTAAACTAGGGAATGGAGGGGCAGGGAGTTTAGGACAGGCCAGATATAGATCTATACATGGAAGAACAAACAATGGTGTAGAAATAAAAATGCATAGTAATGTAAATTCTAAGCAAACACGTAAATGTAGGAGGAGTAACACATTAAAAATAGCTTGCCTTAATGCTAGAAGTATCAAAAATAAGGTAAGTGAGTTGGAGTTGTATGTAGCAGAGCATAATTATATTATGGCAATAACGGAAACCTGGCTAAATAACAAAGATGGGGATGAGTGTAACATAGAGGGATACACATTTTTTGGGAATGACAGACAGAACAGAAAAAGAGGTGGGGTTGCTGTTTATGCCAAACAGGGTTTAAATGTAAGACCTCTTTAGTTGGATGACGAGCCCCATCTTAGTGAGGACATGTGGCTTCGCCTGGAAAATATTAAGGAAAGAGGTCTTATTTTAAGAGTGTGTTATAGACCACCCAATTCAGACAGTAATTTCAACACACATCTTAATAGTAATATCAAAAAGGCAAGTTTACAGGGAGATATTATAGTCATGGGTGACTTTAATTATCCAAATATTAACTGGGATAACCTTGCAGATGGAGGAGCACAAGAGAAGAAGTTTTTAGAAGTAATCAGCGACTGTTTTTTAACACAGCATGTTAAAGTACCAACACGGGGTGAAGCCTGTCTGGATTTAGTATTCTGTAATAATCAGGATAGAATTGAGGATGTAGAGGTGATTGAACCACTAGGGTCAAGTGACCATAATGTAATACATTTCTCAGTATTTTGTAACAGTGCAGATGCAAAGACTAAAATTGTGAAGTTGAACTTTGGTAGGGCTAATTTTGAGTAGATGCGACAAAGTCTAAGTAGGATACACTAGGATAAGCTTTTAAATGTGGAGACAGTCGAGGAGCAGTGGAACAGGTTTAAAAATGTTTTACATGTAATGCAGGACAGATACATACCTAAATATGGAATTAATAGGAAACTAAAAAAAACTCCACGGTGGATTAATAAAGATTTAAAAAAGAAGTTGCAAAGGAAAAAACTGCTGTATAAGGCATATAAGACTAATGACTGCAAAGTGAATCGTAGAGCATATGAGAACATGAGGGCAACCATTAAGAAGGATATCAGGGAGGCTGAAAGACAGTTGGAGAGGAATATAGCATATAAGGCGAAAGAAGACCCCAAGAGATTCTTTCAGTATTTTAGTAGTAAAAGAACAGTTAAGGAGGAGGTCAAGTTCATCAGGAATAGTAAATGGGAATTAAAAGATACAGACAGTGTAGAAGGAGAAGTGCTGCTCAGATTAAATAAACTGAAATCAAACAAATCACCAGGCCCAGATAATATTTATCCTCATGTTCTTAAGGAGGCTAGTGAGTACATATATAAACCCTTGACACATATTTTTAGGAAGTCACTGCACATTGGAGAAATTCCAAAGGACTGGATAATGGCAAATATCATCCCATTACATAAAAAGGGTGACAGGGCAGATCCAAGTAACTATAGGCCAGTAAGCTTAACATGCATCACAGGAAAATAAATGGAAGGAATTATTAAGGATAAGATTGAGCAACACATGGCAAGGGCAGGAGTTATTCTGAACAGTCAGCATGGCTTCAGAAGAGGGAGGTTGTGTTTTACTAACATGCTGGAATTCTATGATAAGACAACAAAAGGATACGCTCAAAGTGGAGCTTATGATATTATTTATCTGGACTTTCAGAAAGCATTTGATAAGGTGCCACATGAGAGGTTGGGCATCAAGTTAAAAGAAGTGGGAGTTCAGGGTGATGTTTTTAGATGGGTGAAGAATTGGCTCAGACACAGGAAGCAGGAGGGTGATGGTGCGAGGAACCTCATCAGAACTGGCTGATGTTAAGAGTGGTGTTCCAGAGGGGTCAGTGCTAGGGCCGCTGCTATTTTTAATATATATAAATGATTTAGATAGGAATATAAGTAACAAGCTTGTTAAGTTTGCAGATGATACCAAAATAGGTGGATTAGTAGATAATTTGGAATCCGTTATATTATTACAGAAGGACTTGGATAGCATACAGGCTTGGGCAGATTTGTGGCAGATGAAATTTAATGTCAGTAAATGTAAACTATTACACATAGGAAGTAAAAATGTTAGGTTTGAATACATAATGGGAAAATCGAGAGTACACCTTATGAGAAGGATTTAGGAGTCATAGTGGACTCTAAGCTATCAACTTCCCGACTGTGTTCAGAAGCCATTAAGAATGCTAACAGAAGTATAGCACGATGTGTGGAGTACAAGTCCAACGAGGCTATGCTCAACCTTTATAACACACTGGTGAGGCCTCATCTTGAGTACTGTGTGCAGTTTTGGTCTCCAGGCTACAAAAAGGACATAGCAGCACTAGAAAAGGTCCAGAGAAGAGCGACTAGGCTGATTCCAGGGCTACAGGGGTTGAATTATGAGGAAAGATTAAAAGAGCTGAGCCTTTACAGTTTAAGCAAAAGAAGATTAAGAGGTGACATGATTGAAGTGTTTAAAATTATGAAGGGAATTAGTACAGTGGATCGAGACTTGTATTTTAAAACGAGTTCATCAAGAACATGGGGACACAGTTGGAAACTTGTTAAGGGTAAATTTTGCACAAACATTACCAAGTTTTTCTTTACACAAAGAACGATAGACACTTGGAATAAGCTACCAAGTAGTGTGGTAGACAGTAAGATGTTAGGGACTTTCAAAACTCGACTTAATGTTTTCTTGGAGGAAATAAGTGGATAGGACTGGCGAACTTTGTTGGGCTGAATGGCCTGTTCTCGTCTAGAGTGTTCTAATGTTCTAATGTATTAGTGAGTACAGTGTACAGTGTATGCGGGTTACAGACACATGCCTAGGGAGCTCTTTTCATCTCCATTAATTTCTATGCAAGATAAGTTAGGTGACTTCTTCTTTTTCCTCGCTTCCATTCTTTACTTTATGGTGTAGTGGACGCCAATGTGGATGAACTGGCCTCCTGGTGGGGTTCAGCTATCAGAAGTGTAAAAGAGGAAAATGCACAAAATATACAAGCTTAAATAACATCTTGTAAGGTAAATTTTAAAAGTAAATTAATCAGAAGATTCTTGCTAGGCCAGGAGGCCAAAGTGGTGGATGGACATGGGGAAACAGCTCACCAAGATTTCATTAATGTGTGGCGTGCTGGGTGTCAGCATTCCTGGGCCAGCGTACTCAGATCCACAGTTGCAGGGCATATTGGGAATTGTAGTCCCATGGGGGTAGCCCTGTTGTGTTCCAGGAGTGCCAGTGGTGGGTGCTGCAGGGAATTGCTATCCTACTTTATGCAGAATTCTGCCTCACATTCATTCGGAAAGTTGGAGTTGTGAGAAAGGGAACAAGACTTGCATGGAGGAGTGAGTGTGCAGAGAGATTATTGAATTTGTAGATTGAGATTGCTGTGCTTATGAATAAAAAGCCAAAAAGGCATTATTGTGTAATAAAATGTACTTTATTTGAACCTTTGACTGCGTTTATTCATTTGTGTCTGGAGTCTGGGGCTCTTGGGTGCTCCTGATCACAACGGTTACAACGATCCTTTGACTTACCAGGCACAACTTCAAGCAGAAAGAAAACTGAGATGGTGTAACTGAGGTTTGGTCTAGCAACTTATGTTTTCCCTGTTGCATGCGTGACTCTGTTCAAGTTTTAACAACTCATACTGGGGATCTGTGTTTCAGTCTGGTGCAACTATCAGAAGTGAAAAAGAGGAAAATGTACAAAATATACAAGCTCAAATGACCTCTCATAAGGTACATTTTAAAGAGTAAATTAATCAGGAATTGAGCTCGTGCAGGATGTTTCTTTGTTTTAAGACAGACGATTTTGAAAACTTGCTAATTATGGTAAACTTTATTAATCCCAAAGGAGAAATTGTCTTTTTGTGTGACCTTTGGAAGTTAGAGCGCAGGGTCAGCCATTGTACAGTGCTCCTTCAGCAATTTTAAGGCCAAAGTTAAGGGCCTTACTCAAGGGCCTAGCGGAGTATGATCATATCCGACAGTGCTTTCTAAATCAGAGTTTTCAAATTCCAGAAATGTATATAGTACACTCTATTCAAGATATCTCAACAAAAATTGAACTATGTCAGGAAATTTTCTTAAAAAATAAGTTCCACAAGTTTTTTTCATTCTGTCAGATAGACATGATGATGACAAAAACTACTTTTTGTATATTACAGTATCTGAATGTGCCTAATAATGCCACTCTAATAAGCAACTGCATTAAACAGCATACTGTATATAAAAATATTATTCAAAGGAACATTTTAATTTACAGATGATTGAGAATAGTGATGTCTTTCAGAATCAAATGGACAAAAAGTTTCCATTAGACTGTAGAAATTTTTCGCCGTCTTTCCCATTCCTAGTAGGCTACAGTGCTCTATCGGGAGTGTGACATCTCCTCTAGGGCTGTCATTATTCCTTTAGGCAGAGCCGTTACATTTACATTCACAGCATTTATTTAATATATCTAATATATCTTCACTGTTTTCCATAAAATGTTGTAACGAAATGAAGTCTACTCCCATTACAGTGGATTAAAGGCAGGCCCCAACTCTGGACAGCAGTCCAACACCGTACACAATCACATAAATACAAACCTCACAGCTCATGTGTGAGGGATGCCGTGTTATTAAGACTTAATTGCAGGAGTGACAATTGCATGACTCCATTATGAAACCTGCACAATTCACTTCATGATGGCAAGGTTCTGAAGCCTCAGGAAAACTGAAGATAGAAACTCGCTGTTGGGAGTTTTCAAATGTGTATACGCCTGCCACAACTCTGTATTATGGTGGCTGTAAAACCCCTGGCCATTACAGAGCACACAGAAAATGGACATACAGGACTCTGATGTCCTTCAGATTTGGTGCTGCCTCGGAGACTCATGCTTAATCATGTATGCAGAGGTACCATGAACCCCAGGGAGGTCTAGCCTAGTCTTCCTAGAGCAAGTGGAAGGCAATCACAGTTTAAGTGATTTTGTGCAGCTTATTTTTGTTTAGTTTTGGAATGGCTTCTGACCAAGCATGACATTAATAGCAGTGCCATTTCAGATACAAAGGCTGTTTGTACCCAAGGATGTGCAGACCTGTGCAATATGGATTGTGTTATCACAGAGCTCCAGTTCTTTAATGTTGAGGTGCATTCAGATCAGTGTCTGCACTTTAGAAATAAAGAAAATATGTGTGGTTTGAGAGGAAGCTAGCTTCATGAACAACTTAAATACATTTGTTGAGTCCTCTGCTGTGTGGTCATTCCATGAATAATTAATTGTATGAGCATGTGAAGGAGCCATCCTACTTGGCAGACAGAGGTTCAAGCCCTATTTAGGCAGCAAAGATGGCAGCGGGACTTTGGTTTGCTACTGCTTGTAGTTTTTACTTTTCTTTGTGTTCATCCCTCACTCAAGTGAATATGTCGGCTAATTAAGATGCTATTTATATATATATATCTTTTACGTTGCTGTGGGATTGGAGGATGACCTCCACAAAGGCTCCTTCCTATCACATACTCTCTTAATATACTGCATTGTTATTACTTAACATATTGAAATAAAAATTTCATAAATGATTGCTCACAAATTCCATAGGTCACATTATTCAGTTATGTTAAATACAAGTGCCTCTAGAAATGCGCACGTGATAATTAAAACAAAATGCCAAATTACCAGTGCATGATGAGTTATTTCCATTCCTATTTTACAGACATTATGCTTAACTTTGTGTACAGCATATCTGGTGATATTTTTAAGTCTACAATAATAATTAAATATTACGTTCCTATGGTTAGCACCAAGGCCTTATACAGTAAATCAGGGGTATTCAATTAAAAGTCACTGAGGTCCAGTTATTAAATTTCGTCCAAGTAGAAGGTCCGAACCAAACTCCATCTTGTGTCTTGTAGCCTTCCCCTTATAGCAAATAAATTCAAGGCCTTTATTTTAGATTAAAGAACAGAAACATAATAAAATAAATTTAAAAAAGTGCAAACAGAGTGGAATAACTCCTTTTCTCTTAAATTAAAGAGGTCCCAACCTGAAGAATTGAAGGCCTACACTTCAAGTAAAAAAGTCAACTCAGAAAACAATAACTAAAAAGTGCAAACATAGCATTGACTTAACATTTTCTCTTCTTTGTTCTTAAAATAAGGAGATCCCAGCCTAAAAACAATTGAGGGCTTACTTTTCAAGAAAAAAAAATCCACATCTTCAACAAGTGGCTTTTTAGGGGGCGAAATGCAAACACAGCTTTGAACTTTTCTCTTTTAATTCTTCTTTTTTTTACTTTTCTTAATGAGAAAAATGGGCATGTGGCTGCCCTGCCAGTAATTTAAATCTTGGTTGGAATGGAGTTAGTGCCATTCTCATACATATATGTACAGTACTGTAGGTGTTCATTGTTAAGCCTAGAACGGTACTTGTTTTTGATAATGTTCATAGTGGAAAAAGCTGACTCACAGCTGTAAGTTGATCCAAACATAGTCAAGGTGTGCAGTGCTACTTTGGTTAGACCAGGGAACACACTCTCAGGGTTATAAATGTATGTGTGATGAGTCGGGTAGATTTGTCATACTGGGCTTGCAGTTCAGTTATTTTGCGTGCCCTCAGCTCGGACTTCAGGGGATAACTTTGCTCAAAAGAGCTGTGCTGTGTTTCGTAGTGGCGCTTCACGTTGCCGCTTTTAATTAATGCCACGTTTTCGGAGCATATGAGGCACACCGGTTTTGAACTGCTCGCCGGAAGAATGAACATATATTTCTCCGTCCATTCATCTTTAAAACAACAATTTTCATCATCTACTTTCCGCCTTTTGGAGCAAGCCATGTTGTCTCTTAACTTAACCCTCTTCCTCTCTGCTGTTGTAAACTAACGATTTTATTGGCTCAACTGAGTGAAGCTATTGTCGTATTAACTGGAGTAGCAGCGCCTGCCATCAATAGCCACGACCGTTCAAAATAATGCTCCATGAAAATTATTTAATGTCGTGAATTTACCAGACTGGTCACGGGACCGGACAGAACCACCACTCGGTCCGGATCTGGACCGAGGTCCGCCATTTGGTGATGCCTGCAGTAAATGAACAGCTGTCAAATGAAATTAACGTTTATAAATAATATTGTTTTTATTGACTGAGGTGTTTCTTGAAAATTCCAAAGCACGTATGGTTGTTGCCATGTCTGTCTGTCTGTCTGTCTGCAAGAGACAACTCCCAGTGGACTAACTTCATTGGTTATTTGGAATATTTTAATCCTTCAAGAAGATTTGCTAGGAAAGTTAACTTTTTCTAAAGATCTCTGAAACAGAGTAGACAGTACACATATTTGATTTTTTTATTTTCATATTTGTTCTGTTCTGTGTATTGTATTGTATTGTATTGACCTCCTTCTTTTTGACACCTACCTGGAAAGGGGTCTCTCATCCATTTTTTCCCTACAATGATTTTTTGGGTTTTCTTTCCTTGTCTTCTTAGAGAGTCAAGGCTGGGGGGCTATCAAGAGGCAGGGCCTGTTAAAGCCCATTGCGGCACTTCTTGTGTGATTTTGGGCTATGCAAAAATAAATTGTATTGTATTGTATAGTATTGTATTGTATATAAAATTTTCAGACTCATCTGTCTTACAACAGAGAAGTATTTTGTGAGACCCAAATTGATGAATAATTTTAAGATAACAGTGAGAGAGGTTATTTCATGGTTTGTATTCTTATCTTTTTATTTGATGAAATGAATAAACAAAAATTAAACACGCTCCATGTCTGAAAACACTGAACTAAGTGTCAGCATGCATCCAATGTTATAGAGTTTTGTAAATTATTGTTAGTCTGCTGTCCATTAAAATCTAAGCTTTGGCAATATCAAACATACAATACGCTTGATACTATATAAGTCACAGCATGAGACAAATTTCCTTGTTGAATCATCTGTTCCTTTCGATACATCCCTTTTCAACATGTACTAATATCAAAAATAAACATAATAAAAAAATAACATACCCAGATGGGAATGCTGCAGCCCCCTCTTCCTGTCCTGGGGCATCAATGTGGCATACCAGAAAGTTTTTGGTAATTTCATACATTTCTTCAAACTTAAACAGGGCTTCAAAACAGTTCTTATCTGCAGATAAAATAGGAAACAAGAACAATTAGGTTCATTTTTTTACCTAGTATTTTATAAAATATAGTTGAAAATAGTAATGGTTTCCTGTTGAGAGTAATACATAAAATGAGTAAAGAATTAAGTCTTTATGAATGCTGTAATAAAAGTAAACAAAGTAATATTTTATCTGCCTGAAACAAACAGCCATTCTCATGAAAGTACTCAAATAAACTTCTGACCTCAAAATGGTGACAGTGGGTGGATAGAAAAATGTGCACTTTGAATGTGGTTTGGCTTTCTCTTGTTCGCACTGGATTTTGGACAGAGAAAGGAGCGATGCAAATCCTGGAGAATTTCTATACAGTTGTAGTACACAAATCACTGTTTCCTGTCACAAATCTACTCACTTTTGTACCTTCTCGACCTGTTAAGGGTCAAACTGTGTACAGGAACAGTCTTGGAGCTTCACCTGAGGGATTTCCCAGGCAGTGCTTGGCTAGGTGTACAGAAAGGTTCAATTCTAGCAAAATTTTCTAGATTTTTCCTTGGGCACCCAGGGGTTAATTCATATAAGATACAGTGCCCATCAAAAGTATTCACCCCCTTGGAAGTTTTCACATTTTAATGGTTATACAATATTGAACTACAAAGGATTTAATTTGGCCTTTTTGACACCGATCAACAGAAAAGAGACTCTTTAATATCAAAGGGAAAACAGATCACCGCAACAAGGTATAAATTAATTACAAATATAAAACACAATACAACTGATCATGTAAGTATTCACCCCATTCATTCAGCAGATGTAGATTTAGCAGCCATGACTTGAGTCTGTGTGCATCTCTCTGTTTCAGCTTTCTACATCTGGGGTTTCATTTATAAAACTGTGCATGGAACAGAGTGTGACAATATACATACGCCATAAAAAACGTGATTTATAAAACCTGGTGTATGCACGTTTCTACTTAATTTACCCTTTACAAATTACAATCATATCGTAAACGTGCATACATAAATGCGCCTTAAACGCTACTCCAAAACAACCATACATGGACTACGTTAATGAATCTCATACATATGTAATCACGATCGTGTAGACCTTCATTTGCTGGTGCAGGAGACTCCCATATTACACATTATGATATCAGCACCTGCATTTGTTGAGTCCTGAACACGCAAGAGCAAGTGTGACATTACAGTGCATCTCCGCTGTGTTCTTGTAGATAGGGAAAGGCGTAAAATGCCAGTGTCTGAGTGGATAGCCACTGTCACTTGGTACATATAAGAACAGGATTGCTAATGAATAGTATATATCATATGAAAACTGAGGGTTCAGCCACTTAACTTGCCAGCACGTCCACCACCACGTATAGTACCACCACGTCTGCGAAAACTACTTTGCCTTAAAATAAATGAACCTTGGGTTGACCCAGGTCATCGAGCAACAAAGATTTTCAGTCTCATCTGCAGCGCTCCAGACAAAAATTCATCTCAAGGAGCCAGTGACTCCTTAAAGAAAAAAAAAATTAGGAGCCAATAGCTTTGATGTAGGAGCCAAATAATCAGATGTGTAAAATGTTAATCTTTCACTCTCTTGCTTTTCTAACCTCCGTGAATGTATTCCTAATTCTGTTCCTTCTCCTGTGCAATACCTCCTTCCCTTGTGCCTTTATGTTTGTCTTGATGATTTGGGTCACTTTCAAACTATGTACAGTCCTTAAGAACAATGTATTTTACTCAGGCTCTGAGTCTGTGTCACTGACCATCAGAATGTCAGTGTAAGAAGGTCATCCAATGTCATTTTTTTAGTCTTGATTGAAGTAAGCCAACAATTGACTCAGGTAACTGCTCAAGTGATGGGCTTTCTGTGCTGATCCTGACTAAATCCTCCAAGGTTGAGACACTGAGTGAGTTTCACACTTTCGGTTTAATTCTGTTCTGTACTGAAAAGCCATGTTCACAATGAACTGCTGAAATACGCAAAATTTGCATGATCTTAACAAGATGCAGAATATTGTGGAAATCTGTCCAATAAAGATGTTGTAAGACTTGTCTGAGAATTGGCCTTTAATCAAAATTTTTAGTATTCTATATTCTATTTGTACCAACTTAACATCTCATGCATTCTTCAACAAGACTTATTTATACCAGTTCATTAAAGTGTCAATCTTATTTTTTCCAAATCATCTGGCCATTAATCATGATAGAAGACTGAGAAGCATTAAGTGACCCCAGACCCTTGCTGTGTATTACCCCTCATATTTTCAAACCAGCTTTCCAATAGCGTGACTGTAACCTCCATTGTTTTCTCAACATGCAATTGAAGGTTGTCTCTAAAGCTGGTGAGACTTGGACCTTTGAGTTGGATATTCTGAAGTTTAATGCCTGCATTAGTATTACTCACTGACTTTTCCTGCTGTTTAGTTTTCAGTCTGCCTGAGATCTGATTGTTATCCTTGGGCACTACATTTGTAAGCTGAGCAAGTGATTGCAGCCCAATGTGCTGCAGAAACCACAACTTTCCATTCCTTAGTGGTCTCCCTGATATTCACTTGATTGTGAAAACACAAACTGTTAATAGCTGCTACAGTTAGAGGCAAGAAGGAAGGGGTCAAGCATTTCTACAGCTCTGCTCCAACCGTGGAAATGACTGCCCCCCAGTGGATGGAACAGAAGGCCACAGTAGACATTAAAGTGATGAAGAAGACTTTCTGCAACCTTTAAAAATGCATTTTAAAGAATTTTAGCTGTCCGGCATTTTGCATCTGTCGCAATATAATTAGTTCAAAGTTTCAATGAGTTCATTCACCATTGGCAAACTACAGAAAAATGATAATTGGCGAAGCCCATTTTTGATCGCATTTGTGACCATTTTAGTTGCAATCTGGAGCCCTGTCTTGGCCTCACAGAGGACTACTACATTAATGGATAGTTACATGTTGTTTTTCTAAAACATCCTTAAATAAACCATCTTCAGAAAGTTCTCTTGTGAACAATAACACACTTGAGCATTTGAATTGTGCCCTAACTCCTCCCTGCCCCATTGGTCAGGGGTCCAGGCAAGTAACAGCTTATTTATTGGCTAATACTGCACTTCACGTGATATCAATAAATCATGTGCACTCGTGTATAACACGTATATAAATGTAATGACAGGAGAATGGTCTAACATTTAATTGCTCATATGCATTTGAATGCATTCCATTTTTGTTTACGAGAGCATTTTACAGAGGTGGTTTATTTAACAATATATTAGGAAAAATATGTGTTTTTGGGATAAGGATAAGGATGTGAGGATAAGACTGGATGAGTTGACACGTGAATTATGTGTAACGAGTAACATGAGATTTTTTCACAGATGCTTTGTTGTTGTTTACCATTATCCAGTGCTGGGCAACATTTACTTTATCAGAAACTTTGTTATCTGGGTTCTGCATTAAAACATAAGATTGAAAATTTTTATCTGTGATCACTATAAACTACCTGTGGTAAGTAGCACACAAAATATGTTTTTTGGTTAGAGTATTCCTTTAGTTTATAATAAAGTGAAGTTAAAGCCATGCATTTCCATCAGCTCTGTCTTAGCTTCTAATCATGAAAAAGCTGAAGCATGCTGATAAAGGGTAAACACAGTTATGGATGACACCTAGTTTTTCACTACAGGACATTTTTTACGGAAATACATCAAGTGAGATAAATCCACCAAATGAACACATAATTAGGTTAGCCTGAGTGAGAACAGCTTTCGGTTACTAGATTTATCGAGAAAATTAGAAAACATGCTGTTCCTTAGGGAGTGTGATGAACCTGTAAAATTCAAATATAGCATTTTAGAAAGTCGAAAAACTTGTTTGGGATTAATATCCGTGCATGGCAGACATTCACTTATAGTGACAACTTGGCACATAATTGAGACTATAATGCAAAAGAAAAATCACTAATACAAAGATAAAGACGACTGAGTTTCTGCAGTGTAGAGTAACCTCAGAGAAACTGCAGCTGTCATGACCTCTCGATGGAAGATGATACGCCACAATAAAAAGACCAAATGAAGCAGAAGAATAAACGTCTACTTACGGTTCAGTCCAACATCATGATAGGTCACAATGGCAGGGCGTCGGCTTTTTGGGGTGCCATGAATGGTTACGTGGATCATACCATAGGGGGTCTCAATGCTGTGCTCCTGTGAGAATAAGAAATGGGACAAAATTATTTCATTTTACTTGTAGCTGGCATTAGTTTCGCACAGTTCATTCAAAAGTGCACTGCATCAAAAACACACTGTATTTAAATACAATAAACTCTGAAAGACTAACGCTTCAGAGCAATGCAGGAACATAATTTACTCTCATTTAATAAAAAAAAAAAAAACTTCTTCACAAAGTTTTTCTTATTTATAAATGAACACAATATTTAACCATCCTCCATCATATACAATGCATTGCACTTGCATAAAGTTACATTTGACAGGATTTTATCACATAGTATTGAACAATGTGGCCGCATTATCACCCCTCCATGACTAAACATCTACTCAGTGAGGTAACGGGATGCAGGCACTGAGCAATGATGTGACTCAGTTTAGTTACAGCCCATAATAGTAGATTACTGTTTCAGGTGAACTTGTGTACTACAACTTTCTGCTTTTTTTTTGCATTTTTGTTTTATGATACTAACAGTCCTCGCTTGGTCCCTGTCCTTCAATTAATTAAGTGGTAGGCTACATTTAGGCCTGCTTAACCCACATTGCCTGTTCCACAATCATCTCAATTGTGAAAAAAAGTGTATAGAAATATTGAAGACAGCTACAAAAGAAAAAACATGTTAAAAAAGCAATACAGTTGCTAATATCTGTCTAGGAACAAGCAACAATGTAATGACATGGGAGCTGTAGATTTTACTGCGTACCTTCAGGAGTGTTTATCTTGTGTAATGCTTGTTTTTAGTTGGTGATATTTTCTCATCTCCCATAAAACAAGTAAAATATACCACATTACACTGAAGCAGCACATGGATTATGAGTGTGAGCTCTTCACACATCCACACGGCCAGTGAATTAAAGAGTTAAAGCAATCATAACTCTGATATCACTTAGTTTAGGCATCTAAACAGTCCTTTCCATTATCTGAAACAGTGGCACCCGACCCACGACTCTCTGGCCACAAGCAGCTCTTCAAAGGCCAGTAGCTTAAAAAAATAATAATAAAAAAGCATTGTCTAAAGAATTCATTTCATTCTCATTCGCGCACATCAATCTATTACACCCCTGAAAAACACAATCACAATGTGCCTCAGGTCTCGCACGAAGACAACTAATGTGGACACAAATAAACTAGCATTTCTGGCGACCCCTGGTTTTCTGAAATCAAGATGCAGAGTCCCAGACTGCTGCTTTATCTTTAATTACTTCCAAAACTTTACATCCGTTTATTAAAGTAACACAGTCAAGAGCACCGAGTGAACTAAAAACAAAAGAAAATATACAGTAAACATACATTTCTAACATTTTACACACAGATTTTACAGAGAAACAAAATAAATTGCGTACCTCGCTCTGCTCACCAAGGGTACAACAATTTTAGAGATTTGTGCGTTTCATAGATCAGCGTTTGCCTTCCGTTATCTTCTCACACTCAGACGATAGAGCATAGAAGCCAAAACAGCAAGTAAACTAATTCATACATCAAAATAAAAATAGCAAGTACACAGCTGAAGCAAAATTTGCTTCTGGTCCAATTTGCAACGCCATCACGAAACTAAACACCCAAAGTTCAGTACCGACTTTCCGAATGGGGTGGACAGCTACAAGCCGAAAGGCTGGTGAGACTCAAACAGAACAGAATTGCTCAGGAAAATGTCTTCCATGCTAATTCTAGTGAAAGGGCCATGATGATCAGCAATGCTGTCTGTTATGCTGTTACAGGCTGTGAAAAACTGCAATGTGCTGTATGTGGCTGTTATGGTCTTTGTGATCAACACTTGGAAATCATTTAATAAAGATTGTGAAACACTGCCAGTAATGTTGAAATTTGTAGATGCAGTGATAATAAATTACAGTTATTACATCATGTGTTTCATCCCTTAAAAACATACAAGGGATGTTCAAAAAGTTTCCGCACTTTTATATTTTCGTTAGAAATGGTAAAGATGGGAGGAATACTACGATAGTCTGAGAGTGTCATGTGACTGGGAAAATTGTATCGCAAAGGAAAATGACAATGTAGAAAAGTGATGTCACTTGTTTTTGAAATTCTTAATAAATAGAGTTAAATAAAAGTGCAGAAACATTTTGAACGTCCATCGTATATTATCCTTATTCTCAAATGCATAATGGTTTCAGGGAAGAAAGGGATGTGTTTGGATTGCAGCTCTTGCAAAATTATTTTTTTTGTCAATGTGGTTCCTGAGTAGGGCATGGTTGAGTACTGCTGATCTAAATGATGTTGTTCGCAACTTAGGCAGCATACTGTAAAGCAGGGCTATTCAATTACAATTTCAGTGGGGCCAGAATTTCAAACCAAGGAATGTAGCTGGGCCAGACATTTTCTGGAGGTGGTAAGCAGCAGGTAATGACAAATTTTATATCAACACAAATGAATGTATTTAAAAGCAAGTCATGTTTATTCATTGTTTCCTTTTGACATTTGGTCACATCTCACACAGGCACATCAAAAATATATTAAAAAAAAAAAAAAAAAAAAACAACAAAAAAGGTATAACCGAACAGAATTTGAGGTAGTAGCAATACTTTTTTCCACTTTTGAAATAAAAGAATAAACATTTTGCTGTCATCTGACCCAAGGACATCTCAAAGTGCATAAATTCAAAAAAGTGCACAATAGTAACAATAACATTGGTTTCCCTTTAGAAATATTAGATCCTCCCCAAATTTAAATGGGTGGTCATAACAGGCAAGGGATTTTTTTTTCATAGAACTTAAACTATTTCATTCACACGGTTTTAATGACTCATATGGCGGAGGAATTTTAAATCTGAGTTCCACAACAACGCCTTTCCTGTTGAAATCCTTCCCCCATTCCCCAGAATAAAAACTACCTGAGTAAATGTTTAAGACCAAAGCACCATGTATGATGTGAAAATGGATTGGTACATTTGTTTTAATGATTTGTCTTTAACCTGTCTTTGTACAGAGTTCTTTGGTGTCAAGTAATGAATTATTAATTATAATTATTATTATTATTTTTTTACTAAATCTTATTTTCCATGTTTGTTTGTTGATGAGATCCCGTTGAAGAATTTATTGGTAATAGAACATATTGTGTGCACGCCAAAACAACTGAAGTAACAACTAACAAAGTAGCATTTTTGATACCATTTTAATTTTAAAGCTTACTGTCTGCCATCAATCACAGAGCACCCCAGTAAAACGACTGTAATACACCATGAACCTTAAAATACAGAAACAGCAGGCAGGCAACTGCTCGTATGTGTTTACTGATAGATAGGCCGGCATTTTGCATGGAGTATAAGTTAAAGCAAAAGAGAAACGGTATGCAAAGATGCACAAACACAAGGAGATCGGTGACAATACACCTTAGTGTGCCGCACCAAATCAGAAGGGACAACTGAACTTCATTAGGCACAGATATATTCATAACAGGGGACTTATAGGATGGGCAGATGAATTGTAAATGTTTTGCATGTCTAACCTTTTGTTTTGATGATCGGTTGCGCCATGTTCAGCCCTTTGTTCATTATTCTAGCACAAGCGTAACTAGCCTCTTGTTGAAATTCAAGGGCGTCCCATCAGCAGCGTCATGTACTTAGAAATATTTTCCTGGGCACATGTCTCCAAATCTGACGTCATTTTCACCACGACTCCCTCGCATCCAGCGCGGGATATAAACTAACCTATTCACTTCTGGGATATGCAAAGGGGAGCCCATACCGACACATATGTTAATGGCACATCCGCTTAAAAATAATAAAATAGCCTTTTGCATCTGTTACAATATAATCAGTTTAAAGTTTCAATGATGTCATTCGCCACTGGCTAACTAAGTAGAAATGATAATCACCAAAAAACCTATTTTTGGTTGCATTTGAGACCATTTTAGTTGCAGTCTGGAGCCCTGGCGGAACCTACGGGCTGGGTCAATTGGAGGTTGCTTCTGGGCCACATGGGGCTACCTTTGAATAGGCCTGCTGTAAAGTCTCGACCCTTCTGTAAAGACCTGTGAGCTACAGAAGCAGACTGTGACCTTTGGCCATAACAGCAGCCTTGCATAGCATTCAGGAAACAACATTTATGGGACATCACTTTCTAGATAATAAAGAACTTGTGATACTCTCTGCAGCATCTTTTTGTGTAGCGTGGTGGCAATACAGACCCACATTTGAATTGGCAGTTCACAGAGATGGCAAAAACAAGTGGACTGTGCGTCAGACTTGATTCCCATGGACAGTGGGTGACTTGAATCGGCACAGTAAAGCGTGGATCAGAGTTACGAAGAAGCAGTATCAGTATGAAACAAGAACTCTTAACAGACTAAAATGGTACATTGCAGTACTTGGATCAACAACTCAACAATTACTATATTTGGGTCCATCTCTCTAGAAAGCCTAACTGTCTTTATGAACTTTGAAATGACAGATAAAGTTTAAAGATGTTATTATCATGTTAATGATTTTTGACCCACCAATATTTCAGACTGTCTTTCCATTATTTGCATTAAATTGATAATAACCAAAAATCCTCGGCACTGATCCCTCCACTGCAACATGCTGATTAGTCCTGATGGCTTTTGCAGGTATGAAGCATGAAAAGTATATTAACATAATGGAAATTAAAGGAATGTAATTTAAAACATGAATAACTGTGGTGATATAACATGAGAATTTATAAGTCATTTATCTTAAGCCCAAGTCAAGTCACACATCATCAGCAAGAAAGTCTAAGCCAATTCTTTTCTTAAAATATTGGTAAACAAGTCCTAAGTCACTAAATTTAAGACTCAAATCAAGTCATGTCATTCAAGTCACCCACATCTGCTATTAGATGGAGAATGGAACAGCAGATAGTGTGCAGTTTATGGGTGGTACAGTGGACTTTAAAACACAAGAATGCCCTTCAATACCAATAGCTGACACCCTGCTTCACCCAACATAAATCATGTAATCAGTCAAATACAAATTATATCCATAAAAAAACATTGTTATGGATCTTGATATTGCAATTCATCTTCGGGCAATTTAACCAGTTAAGGGTCACGGGGGTCCAGAGCCAGCACTAGGCTCAAGGCAGAAACCAGTCCATGTTGGAATGTCAGTTCATTACAGGCAAGATTTGAAATGGAGTGTTATCATTGAGAGTTTGGGACCCTTTAATAAATCATATGCACACCCTGACAGCATCAAATTTAAAACTGAGGGGGTCTCTGAGAATAGATTTCAAAGTATGTTATGGTGGCTGTTCCTGGGTTTGTGATAAAAAACATTTTGTAACAGCTGGCAGACAGCACTTTAGCAAGTGGGCGGGGCAGGGTGCCAGCTGTCTGTGATTGCCTCACAGCTGGGTGGGGATAAATGCATGATTGGCAGCAGCCCATCCAGCAGGGCATGTTAATACACCCTTTGATGAGCCCTGACGGGATTTCAGAAAGAGGGCTGAGACTTTTAGAGAAAAAGGATAAGCAGGAGTGACACGCAGCTGTTAGGGCTTGCCTTGGTCTCAGCTGCTGTGTCTGAGGATTATTTTAAGTAGCAAAAAGACCAGTAGATGATTTCTTACACAGAACTGTAGTCAGGAACAACAAAGGGTCAAAACTGGGAGATCAAAATTAATCAGGCTGCCAGGAATCAAAGGGCAAGGAGTCAAAAGCAAAATGAAAGTAAGAAACCAGAAAATAAACTTAATGCTAGAGCCTACTCAGATAATAAAGAGAATCAAGATGTAGTGTATTTGCCAAGGGATAACACATAATAAAGCTGTTGCGAAATTATACTGTCAAGATTATAAGATCACAATTGATAGTGGTTATGTGGCTTATCACAATGGCATCAATGTAAACAAAGAAAATCAAGATGTTAGCAAAATCAAACTTTTCAAAACAAAATCTAAATGAAGCATAAACCTCAAAATTGAAATCTACATGTCATAAAATAAAAGATGTACAAAAGCACACATATATAAAAAGTGTTTAATATTACAATAGTGATGCTGAAGGGTGGGAGAGCAGACAGCAAAAAGTGATGGCAATTGCTCAAACCTCAATGCCCTAGAAGCAGAGCTGCAGTACCGTATTATTGATTCTCAAACCACACATAAAGAGTGCAGATTACTACAATCCCCTGTTGAGAAGAGAGGTATACTGAATTTACAAATTGGGAACAGTTACTCTGGGTGGGCTCAGTGAAGAAAATAGGAACTATAAGACTCTGCTCTTGTGATTCAACAATACTGGAAAAGGAACTCTGTTTGTCTCCAATCAACTTTTATTATTATCTTCTTTTGTCAGTTTCTGTATGTGTAGATGAATGATTCAGAAGTATTATGAACTTTAACTTAATCATATGTGCCCTGTATTTTGACTTTTGTTTAACACTAGAATTACCTGTTTTAACGATGTGTTTACTGTATATAGATTGTTGTAGACACGGAACACACATTAAATGCATGTGTTCCAAATAACGATATAGTATTTATAAAAGGTGTGATTTTGCTTGACTTCTCAATCTATACAACTCTAAGGAACTGACATGCAGGTAAACAGACTTGAGCTGAGAAAACTGTGCGCCGGTGGGGGATGTGATAGCAGGCTGCTTATCAACATATTTATAGGACCAAAGATGCTGATGGAGAGGTACAAAGCGATTTAAGGGGGACGGATCTACAAGTTTTTTCGTAGGCTCTGGTAATTCTAGTGTTAAACCTTTCAAACTGAGGTCTACATTAAGCAGGCTGGTTGGTTCTACCTTGGCTGGTCACTTCTAAAATTTGAAATTGAAATTGTTTAAACTTGTGAGCTTGACTTTTACCACTCCAATATGTAAAGTGTCAAAATAGTTTTCACTGTATTTATGGTCATTACATTCAGCCAGATCCCCAAAAGCATTACAAAGGTGTTTGAAGCCCTGAAGAAACACTTACATTGTCCGAACTGCGCTGTTGTGGCTACCATGTAAACTACGGTGTCTACTGCAGCCTTCTGCTACATATAGTGACTGTACATCAGTGGGACTGCTGATCTGGACTTGGGCCACTGAATTGATTTTCATGAATGGTTGTAATTTGTTGTATGAAGTATATAATATATAATATTAGTTAAGATTTTTTTTATTTTGTGTATTGTTTTGTTTATTAGGTACTCATGGATGTTTGACAATTAAATGAAATTAAACTGCTTGTGTCAATAGCATACCTTGATACTTGCATCCTACGAATAATTACACTCCAAATGTAACTTTCTATTAACACATTTATTTCACTACCTTCAAATTAGAAATGTTGCAAAACAAAACCTTGCCCAATACCCCAAACCTCCCACTTACCTTTATGCCAGAAGAAATATTGAACAGTCTTGAGGACTCAGACAGCATTTCAATAATACATAAAAACACTTTACAGTCCCTCCTTTTCAAAGATCCCAGAGTACAGTGGGAAAGGATCTCTCACTCAACATTTCAGAAAAGGAGTGGAAGGTAGCAATGCAGAGAATTCACTCGAGCTCCATATGTGCAAAGCATACAACTATTCAACTTAAAATCATCTATCTGTCTTGTTCAAAATTGTCCAAAATGTTTCAAGGGCTGATCCAACCTGTGAATGTTGCAATTGAGCTCCAGCCTCACTGGGCCACATGTTTTGGGCTTGCACCAAATTAACATCATTCTGGACCAAAATCTCTAAATGCCTATCAGACAGCCTTGGTGTCACAATCACTCCTAATCCACTAACAACGACTGCTTGGTGGACTCCCAGGTGGGCAAGTGGAGAAGGACAAACAAACTGTAATCGCCTTTACTATACTATTGGCACGCAGACTTATCTTGCTCAACTGGAAGAATCCTAACTCTCCTCTTTTTAGTCAATGTGTAAATGATGTTACAATGTTTACTGTATGAAATGGGAAAAATCTAATTCTCACTTAGAGGATCTGTTCAAAACTTTTTTAAAACCTGGCAGGATCTAATCAATAATACTTCAGAATAAGCTTTTAAATTGGGGAAAAGGATTTTCTCCCCCTTCTTTTTTTCCTACTCTGGCTGTTGGCCTTGCTCTCTTTCTCATGCATGGGATTGATTTGAATTTAGTTCTGTCAAGTTTGACTTGCTTGTATGGAATGTTACTTGCTTTTAATAAATCCAATAAAAAGTTAAAAAACAATTTTGCAAGGGAATGTCAAAAAGAAATAACTTAATCACAATCACAAGACATTAAATGATGAATATTAAAATAGCAAAGTAATCATCAAAAATTATACATTTTGAAGTATTTGTGACAAATGCAATTAACATCGTGACAATATTGGAGAAAAAGACACATTATTCATGTGACCAATCTTACCAAATATATGAAAATAATAAAAGAAACAGAGTACCATTTAGTAGAATAGGCTGCTTGAGAGTCGTACTGTTTTATAATGTGCTCCAGGATAAAAACAACCATGAAACATCACAGCATAATACAAATCTTGCAGTCAGCAGTAAGATAGCAGAACTGTTAGCAACTTTTCACAAGAATTAAGATAGAGTCATCAACACATACATCAGGAATGCACACATATTGCTCTGTGCAGGCAGCTCACTGCTGCAGAATCAGCATTTCAGCCACCCACTCGTGAATATCATCTCTGAAAATGGGACACACACACAATCCTAGAAAACAAGCCTCCAGTTTTGGTATCTTTTTTTTGTTAATAGAAATGCTTTTTGAAAATGCTCTAGAAGCATCATGCATCTTCCATCCATCCATTATCCAACCTTCTATATCCCAACTACAGGGTCACGGGGGTCTGCTGGAGCCAATCCCAGCCAGCACAGGGTGCAAGGCAGGAAATAAACCCCGGCAGGGCGCCAGGCCATCACTGGGCGCACACACACACACCCACTCACCAAGCACACACTAGGGACAATTTAGAATCGCCAGTGCACCTAACCTGCATGTCTTTGGACCGTGGGAGGAAACCGGAGGAAACCCACGCAGACATGGGGAGAACATTCAAACTCCACGCAGGGAGGGCCCGGGAAGCAAACCCAAGTCTCCTAACTGGGAGGCAGCAGCGCTACCCACTGCGGCATCATGCATCTTAAGTAAAAATGAGCTTTGCTTTCATGGGTTAATGCAGGCAAAGCATTACATGACTAACGTTATGACCATGGAAGATCATTAAGTCAGTAATCAAATCAGAAACCATGGCTAATATGATTCAGAATGTTAACCACTGCCGGGTTATGTACTTTGTTATTGATGGAGTGCAGGTTTGTGCATAGCTGTAATAGACTGGTATCTAGCCTAGTGTTGTTTTTCATCTTACTGCTAATGTTGCAGGGATAGGCATCAGCCTCTGTCACTGTGAACTGGATTAGCTGCTTGGAAGACAGATGGATGGATGTTACACTGTTGTACTGCCATGGAGAGTGCTGCTGCCACACACTTCTGCACCCGGCCATAGCCTCTGTGGACTTTGTGTGTTCTCAATTTGCAAATGTGGGTTTACTCTAATTTCTCCAGTTAACTGAGTTATGGTGTGGGGTGCATAAGTGCACTGTGCATTAGACTGGCATCCTGTCTGTAATTCTGTTCCTGAATTGTATGCCATATCTGCAGAGACTCGTAATGGAATATGCAGGTTCAAAGCTGATAAAATAAATAAAGAGTATTTTGGTTTTTTTCTAATGAAAAAAAAAAATGTTTTATGCTTAGTAATCTACTGTATACCTAGCTTTTATGAAACTCAAGCACAAAGTCCCAAAATCATCCAAAATTGCCTAATAGAGGGGAATATTACAATCAACCCCATGCTAATAAAAAGGGCAAACAAAGGATATTTATAATGCTCTGTAATAGCCTGAAAATCAGTGAAGAACAAAAAGGACTTGCCAGTTAAGGCAATCCAAGGCAAACAACTTCAAAATACAGCTCACAAAACAGAGCAAAAGGGTCAAAAGCTCAGAAATAATCAAAACGAAACACTCACCAACTTCCAATCACATTCAAATGAATGGCAAAGGACTGTGGGTTGACCCCAACTTTATAAGGGTGAGGACAATCCCTTGTGGTGATGGGCAGGTGGCTCTGCCTCTTGGCGAGCCAACCACAAAATACTAGGCATATAACAAAGGAATGAAGGGAGATTTGAAAAATGTAAAGAATAATGCAAATCATAAAGAAAAGCAATATTAACATCCATCCATCCATTTTCCAACCCACTGAATCCAAACACAGGGTCACGGGGGTCTGCTGGAGCCAATCCCAGCCAACACAGGACAGGAACCAATCCCAGGCAGGGTGTCAACCCACCGCAGAACACACACAAACACACACCAAGTACACACTAGGGCCAATTTAGAATTGCCAAACCACCTTACCTGCATGTCTTTGGACTGTGGGAGGAAACGCACGCAGACACGGGCAGAACATGCAAACTTCACGCAGGGAGGACCTGGGAAGCGAACCCAGGTCTCTTAACTGCAAGGCAGCAGCACTACCACTGTGCCACCGTTCCGTCCCAATATTAACATACATTATACAAATAAATCAAAAATGAACAACAAAGACATAAAACAAGAATTTGAACCCTAGCCAGAGAAGTAACCCTGGCTGAAATGTAACACTAGAAACATAACCTAACATTTTCAGTCCATCTTATTCCACTTCAGACTTCTTTCAGGTGCAAGTCTATCCTTAGAGCATCAGGCACTAAGCTGGTAAAAACCCTGGATGAGGCCACAGTCTGCTGCACTCTATAGTTGGCTTTAGGTTCGCATGGTGGCACATTGATTAGTATTGCTACCTCATACACTCAGCATGTGTTGACTTTGCACGTTTTCCACTTGTCTGATTTTGCTCCCACATCTCCAAAGATGAGCAGGTTAGGTTATTTGGAGACTCAAAACTGACCATGTATGAGTATCTGTGTATGAGCGGGACCTGAAGGAAACAATTCATCACTTTCTTCTGCCCCAGTAGTCCCTCTTACTTCCACCTTCAACACCTACTGTAGATGCCACTCTTTCAGCTTTAATAAAAGGACACTACACTCATTGAGAAAATTATTGGGAACACCTCTACACCTGCTTATGCATGCAATTATCAGCCAGCAGTGTTGGGATAACAACTGAAAGGTAATATATGTTCCATAGCCAGACTACTTTTTAAAGTAACGAGTAACCTAATGAGATACTTATTTTGTTGAAGTAAAAATACTTACGTTACTTACAGAAACAAATCGGGAGGGGTCTCCCCTAGACTTTCTCGTATACTAAGATATGGGGATGAATATTTCAGGAGTAAAACGCAAGACAATTATATTTTTATACTATGTACATTAAAGAACCATCAACAACAAATCAAATTAACAATATTTTGAATAATTATTATAAAAGTAAAGTTGAATAAATCGGACCCTGCAGCTGCAAGAATAAAAAAAAAATGATTATGTGTTCAGGCAAACTAATACTTCCAGTTAGCAGAAATAGCCCAAATGTTGATAGAAATCTTTGTTTTGTACCAAATACTTGCATGCAACATTTGGTTGACCTCAATGAAAATGTAATAACAATGAAAGTTATTGTGTTTACACACACACACAGACAGACACTACAGACATAATTCCAAAAATGGTATTTTCGGACTCAGTGAGGTCTAAAACATAGAGATTCATAAAAATCTCAAATGGAATTTTTGGAGGATTCCAATACTTTCCCTATACTTCGTATAGGAGAAAGTCAAGGAGGTCTATGAATCTCGACATCAAATTTTTGGACAATTACAATACTTTCCCTATACTTCGTATATACGAGAAAGTAAAAAAGCAAACAAATACAGTGGAACCTCGAGATACCAGTTTAATTCGTTCCAGCACTGAGCTTGTATAGCGAATTTCTCGTATCTAGAACAAACTTCCCCATTGAAAATAATGGAAATCCAGTTAATGCGTTCCACACCCCCAAAAATATCAACATAAAAATCAATTTTCCTAACAAATAACACTGATAAATAATATATACAAGTGGAACCTCGGTTTGCAAGTAACTTGGTTTACGAGTGTTTTGCAAGACGAGCTAAATTTTTTAATTAATTTTGACTTGATAAAACGTGCGATGTCTTGCAATACGAGTAGTATGGATACACTTTGTCTGCTGAGCGTCATGTGATCATAACTGAGCTGATGGTTCTTCTCTCTCGTGCGCGTCTCTCTCTCCTTATCTCTCTCGCTCGCGCACGCGTCTCTCTCTCTCCTTATCTCTCTCGCTCGCGCACACGTCTCTCTCTTTCTCCTTATCTCTCTTGCTCGCTCGCGCCTCTCTCTCTCTCTCTCTCTCTCTCTCTCTCCTCTTGAGGGCAATCGTCTCCTATTCTCTGTCTGCATGTCCACGATATTTTTGGATACGCTTATACGGCGAACTGCTACAGCGAAACAATGAAATCACAAGCGCACAAACGCATAGATCCTCACGCTACGGGAGAACAAGGAACACTGAGTGAGCTGACAGTTTGGCAGCGTCAGCTTGGATTAATCCCCGAGTCAAGGCGGATCGGGAAACGCGTCACGCATACCCACAGCCTGGCTCGTGGCTCGTTACGCGAGGCAATGCTCATATTTAGATCCAAATTTTTCACTCATACTTTCCTCGTTTCTTGAATTTCTTGGCACATTTTGGGCCTGTTAATAGCAATTACTCATTGCTTGAATGACATGGCCCACTTGAGTATTGTGCGGAACATGTGAATCCCTTCATGACGACATACTACACAATGACCACTGCTCCATTATCAAATATGCGGATGACACCCTGCTCACAGGATGCATATCTGTGCAGGATGAAAGCCACTATCTAAATCAAGTGGACTGTATGGTAAACTGAATGTAAAAAAGACCAAATAAATGATACTTGATTTCAAGAGACAGAAATCTGATGTTCACCCATTGTTGTTCTAGGGGAGGAGGAGGCAAATAGTAAATTAATATAAATACTAACTTAGATAACAATCTTAACTGGAATGCAAATAAAAAAAAATATTCTCTAAATGCAATCGGCGTTTATTTTCCTCTGTAAATTCAAACTATTTAAAGTAGACAAGGACCTCATATTGTCCTTTTATCGTAGTATGATCTAGTCTATTAACACTTTCAGTTTCATTGCCTGGTTTAGTAGTCTGACAAACCAAAATTTAAAAAAGCTCGAGCAGATTACTAAGCATGCAGCTAAAGTTATTGGGACTGATGTAGATGATCTGGCATGTGTTTGTCAGAGGACAATGCTAAAGAAACTAGAAATAATCTCAACTGAGATCTTGTCTGTATTTGTTTTGTTTCATTTTTTTTATTAGATGCAACTGAGAAGGCAAATTTCATGTTTCTTGTGTAAACATGACTAAATAAAGCAACCTTGAACCTTGAATCTTGAACCTTGATCTTCTAATGGCTAATTCCAGCAAAATAATGCACCATGTCACAAAGCAAAAGTCATCTCAAACTGGTGTCATGAACATGTCAATGAGCTCAGCGTTCTTTAGTGAACTTATCAGTCTCCAGATCTGAATCCAACAGAACACCTTTGGGATGTGGTACAACAGGAGATTCACAGCAGATATTGTGCTTAAGTAAATTTCTGACAAATTGGCAGAAATTATGTGACACAATCATAGCAACATAGGCTGGAATCTCAAAAGAGTGCCTTTAACATCTTGTGGAATCCATGCCAAGAAGAACTGTGGTTGTTTTGAGGACATAAGGAGACCAGTACCGTACCGTATGCAGTATGAGTACCCTGTACCTAATAATTTGCTCAATGAGTGTACCATATGTTAGAAAGAATAACAAAAGATTCTATGGGTGGGTTGATGGCACATGCATCCATCATCCTGGGTTTGAGTTTGAATGTTCTCTCCATATCTGCATAGGTTTTCTTTTCTCATCAGCAAGGACTCACAGATTACATTAAATGCTGATTCCAACTTGAGAGTGTGAGGAAGGGCAGCTGATATGCAACTTGCACCCGGTGCTTGCGGGATAGACCCCAGTCTTCTTGACTCACTAAAATTAATCAGGTATGAAAGAGTCGGGGTAATATTTTTACATTTTACATGGATACTGAGTTTCCTTATAAAGTTACAAAGCATAAAAAGCTAGCAAAGTCTAATGTAAAATACACTGAAAGCAGATATATTTCATTCAGCCTCTTTACTTTTAAAATCTGCACAATGCCATGCCATAACATCACAATGCATAATGCTGCAACATATTCACAATTTTGAGGCCAAGGCAAAAATTCAGGAGCATAGTATATATAAGGCCTCAAGTTGGGAACTGGAATCTGTTCCAGCATCATAAGGTATAAAAGCATTTGATAAGGTGCCACATGAGAGGTTAGGGACTTCAGGGTGATGTTTGTAGATGGGAGCAGAATTGGCTCAGACACAGGAAGCAGAGAGTGATGGTGCAAAGAACCTCATCAGAATTGGTGATGTTAAGGGTGGTGTCCAGCAGGGGTCAGTGCTAGGATTTAGACAGGAATATAAGTAACAAGCTGATTAAGTTTGCAGATGATACCAAGATAGGTGGATTAGCAGATAATTTGGAGCAATCTATGGCCTGAACAGCAGAACCACTTATTCCTGTCCTCTGTCAGACACTAAGCATGCCACAGCTGCATACCTGCAAGGTTTCCAAAGTTATACAGAGAAGGAGATGGCAAAAGCTGAAGCAGTGACTATGACATGTACACCAAAAAAATTCACAGTCCATGTACCTTCGTTTTAAAGCTTTTTCATGAATACTATACAATAAAACACTAAGGTATGTTTGTGTGTGTGTCCTGGCCCTTTGAGCAATATGATTGGTCAATTTGGCTTTGGTGTGATTGGACAGTTTGGCTTTGGTGACGTACTGAAAGAGGAAGTGTGAGACACATGAGGCGCAGAAATGGCATAGGAGGCACACAGAGACAGTCACCTTTAAAGAGTGGAAGTATTAAAAGGGTACAGGAAGCAAGAAAGGAATCTCGTAAAGAATGACAGAGTTTGAGAAGCAGACTTTACAGGGATGCACTTGAGAAAGGAAGCACCAGTGAAAAGATGTTGAAACACACGTGAATACAGAGGAAAGGTACTGAAGATACGTGTAGGCCAAGAGACAGCAACTATTTTAATCAATTCTATTACCTGACTTCGACAATTAGTAGAGTATAATACTACTATTACTACTACTACTAATAATAATAATCTTATTATTATTATTCTTTCGGCTGTTCCAGTTAGGGGCCACAGTGGATCATCTTTTTCCATATCTTTCTGTCCTCTGCATCTTGTTCTGTTACACCCATCACCAGCATGTCCTCTCTCACCACATCCATAAACCTTCTCTTAGGCCTTCCTCTTTTCCTCTTGCCTGGCATCTCTATCATTGACATCCTTCTCTCGATATACCCAGCATCTTTCCTCTGCACATGTTCAAACCAACACAATCTCGCCTCTCTGACTTTATCTCCCAACCGTCCAACCTGAGCCGACCCTCTAATGTACTCATCCCTAATCATGTCCATTCCTTGTCACACCCAGTGCGAATCTTAGCATCTTTAACTCCTCCAGCTCTGTCTCCTGCCTTCTGGTCAGTGCCACCGTCTCCAACCCATATAACATAGCTGGTCTCACTACCATCCTCTACACCTTCCCTTTCACTCTTGCTGATACCCGTCTGTCACAAATCACTCCTGACACTCTTCTCCACCCATTCCACCCTACCTGCACTCTCTTCTTCATCTCTCTTCCACAATCCCCATTACTCTGCACTGTTGATCCCAAGTATTTAAACTCATCCACCGTCACCAACTCTACTCCCTGCATCCTCACCATTCCACTAACCTCCCTCTCATTTACGCACATGTATTCTGTCTTGTTCCTACTGACCTTCATTCCTCTCCTCTCTAGAGCATATCTCCACCTCTCCAGGGTCTTCTCAACCTGCTCCCTACTATCGCTACAGATCACAATGTCATCAGCAAACATCATAGTCCACAGGGACTCCTGTCTAATCTTATCTGTCAACCTGTCCATCAACATTAAAATAATAATAATAAAAAATACATTTTACTTATATAGCGCCTTATAAATACAGATTACAAAAAATGAAGTAAAAAATCTATAACACACTCATAAACAGGAAAAACAAAAGCCTTTGCTATTTCAGTTTCAGGCTTCATCTTTGTTGTATGTCTTTTTAATATATTTGTCTCTTCACGTTACTACAGACGTTGCTGTATGTATGATATGTTGAAATACATGATCAGAAAGTCTTTGCCACTTGCAAACATGCTGGAATTATTTTGCTATTGTGTCAGAATTATAGGCAGGTAGCAGGGATATTCCATTTACATAAGGGATAAGGCTGAACTTTCCATTATCTATCCTATTGACTATTTATGCATTCTGTGTATCAGTGCAAAGCCACACATTTATTTTAAGTAAACAAATACTTATTTGAAGTTAACATTAACTTACTAAGAATGGCTCTTACGCAAGTCTTACCCTCACAATATGGTTGGAATACCTTAAATATCTATGTGCACTGTAACAAAAGGCCAATCTAGCTTTTGCATGAGTTTCAATTGTCCGGCTCAGATATTTTAATATCAGACTACAGTAGGTAAAGCAATGCAGCCCTTAAAGTGAGTAAAGCTCAAAAGCAGAAAAGGCTCTGCAGACATCGAGGAGCTCTGTGCTATGACTCACTGTGCTGCAAGCGCAGACGCATGAAGGTCAGTCCTCACATGAAGGTCACACTTCTCTGCAGAGCAACGTGTGACGCTGGTTTTGGGGAATGGCTCCTGACACTTACTTTCTTAGATAATTTTAATTAGTCCCCAGTTTTCTGCTGCTGGTAATGGAAAAGGAGTGATAACCGCAAATAAATAAACCCCAGTTCAGGATTTACAGCTGTCTGGTGGTTGTAAGCAGCAGTGTTCTGAAGAGTGCCATGGCAACAGGGGACATTCAAAAAGAAAAACACCCAATAAATTCTCCGCCCAAAGCCTATCATTCAGGTCAAGAGCCTGGCACTGGCAGACATAAAAATGATGGATGAAGTAGGGACCCAAGACTCTTTCTATCTGCCAAACATATTACACTGCAGTTTTAAATGTGCACACAATCAATAAATGCTTTATGAAATGTTTAAGAATATCAGAGTGCCAAAAGAATACATGGAAGCAATTTGAAAGAACAGGCAGTCACCTAACACAGTACCTAGTGTATGATTTCAACGTTAAATAGCTGTGGATTACTATTAGATCAGTTATAATGTGATGGAATGCGTAGATGAGTTCAAGATGACAGGAAGAATGGGGCATTGCGGGATGTATTATTTCATAACATTAAGGGAAAAAGAAGGCTTTGGCACAGGCAATGACTGTCATTGTGCCAGTGCATGAAACAGGCACGGGTGATGGTGGTACGCTCTACATAGAAGGAGAGTGCCTCTGAAGTACAGCAGTTATTCCATGTGCACTGAATTAAATGAGGGGCAAACAGGAGCAGACAGGAGCACTCCCAGAAGTCCCTTGGCTCGATGCATGCAGCAGGAGGATCTAATAATCTAATTGTCAACTGCCCAGAGTTCAGTAATTAACTAATGGACACACAGTGCTGAGCTGCCTTTATGTTAGTCAGTTTCTTTACATAATCATTATGTAGGTAGCAAAATTTGTAATTGCACTGTCACTCAGTGAAGAATTAAAAAAAAATCAGTAAATAAAGTTTATTTGGGACTATGCTATTGAGTAACACTGTACAGCTGGCCCCCATTTATTTTAGTGTGCTCGGTGGGCTGAATTGATTCACTAATGGCAGGAAGACTGATCACACTGGTGCAGCTAAAGTTCACTGGAAGGTTTTGAAGCTTACATTCTGCAGCTTCCCTTCAATGGACTGGTGCATTATCCAGGGCTGGCTCCTGTCTTTTGCCTGATGCTGTTAGGACAGGTCCCCTTCTCCCAAGGCTCTGAATGTGTTTTACTTTATATACTGTCATGGACGGCCAGGGTCCTTGCCTGGCCGGGACACCTCTTCTCTGGGAGGACCGGGGGAGCAAGCCTGGTTAGGACAGTACCTCACCCGGAACAGTAGATGGCAGCTCCCCTGGGTTGCAGCGGTGCCTAGGAGTCCCACAGGGCTTCATGGGAGTTGGAGTTTGATGCTGCCCTGTTGGGATCCATGGGCGCAGCCAGGGGGTGCTGCAGCTGCTGCTTAGCCCTGGAAAGCAGCTCTTCCGCCACACCCAGAAGTGCTGCTGGAAATAGGTCATCAACCACCTGGAGCACTTCCAGTGGCATTATAAAAGGAGCCAGCAGCCACCATTCCGGAAGCCAAAGTCAGAAGGATGGAGACGAAGCTTGCCGGGGGAGTGGAAGAGAAAAAAAAAGAAGAAGAAGAAGAAAAAGGAAAATAATTGTGTTTACTTATTGTGCTTGTGTTGGGACTGTGTTGCTGTGCATGTGGAAGACGGGGAAAACGTTTCCTGCAAGGGAAAAGAAAAAATAAAAGCCCTGTGTGCTTTGAATTGTGTCCTATGCCTGTCTGTGTCAGGGCGGGCCTTTACAATACATATTACTACATGGGTTATGGCTTTTCTCTGTGTCTCCACTGTGTTTTCCCCAAGTACTAAATAAGCTCTAATGAATGACAGAGCATTTTCTGATTTCTTTTACATTTTCCTATATTTTACCTGTATGCGAGCTATGGCCACTAGGGGGTGTAGCAAAGCCCCCAAACCCTTGACACAACTTTAACTAGAGAAGTTCCAAGTTCAATAAACCTTTTGTTCTAAGCATACCTTATACCAGGCTTTTCCCCACAATCAACAATTCACTTTCCTTTATCCTCCACTTCTAGCAAGTGTTGTCCTTCCTCCACACTTTACTCCCGACTCCTAGAGTGAGTCAGCCCCTTTCACGCTGGGCCCGCATTTCTTCCAGTGTCACAACATTGCATGATGCAAGTACTTCTGGGTCAGGTGGAAGCGCTTCAAAATAGGGACATTTAGTCTTGACAGCTCCCTCTGACGGCAACCATGATGCTTAGCATGGCTGCCCAATGAGACTACAATTCTCAAGTTGTTTCCAAAGATAAGCACATAGGTGATCCAGTAAAAGGATGCTACCAGCGTACTGAGGGACAGCCCTAATAAGCAGTCTTCCTCTGTCTTTCCACTTCATTCTCTAATGTAGGAAGAGGGGGCAACAACCATCCTAACCAGGAGAACCATTCACATAGAGTCTCCAACAACTATGCAGGCCTTCTGGCCAGGCAAGCGTCTATCCATCTAATTTGGGAAGACAGTCCATCCTTGTCTTCCATTACAGAAGCAATAATAGAATGTATTTATGTATTTATTATATTCTTATTTATCATGGGGTAGAAAAGTTGTGATATATTTGTTGTGTTACATCCTGAGTTTTGTCCCCCTTGGCTTGTATTTAATTTCTGTGTTATTGTCAGTTTGTTATTATTTTTCATGTTTTTGTGTTATTTTGGTTAGTTTTACTTATTATTTGTTAATTATGCACTTTTTTCTTTAATTATGTTGCCATTTCATCTGGTTTGTGAGTGGAACCCCAGGAGGAAGGATCACCCTGACATCTCACCTGCAGGGTTCTCCTTCCGGCTTTGTATTCTGTGTCCAAAGAGAGACTCAGCAGTGGTGCCTGGTGTTTATGCAAGAGTCATTTGTAATTATTGCTTTAGTTCATTGGAATTATTTTTGCTTCTTTCTTTGAATTTTACCATTGCATCGTGTGTTGGGACTTGCTTGCTTTGGATTGCTTTATAGGCAAAGCCTTTTTTGCTCTTTTGACAATTTTCCTGTATATTCCTACTTTTGTTAATAAATCAAAATATTTATAAGATCCTTGCCTTTTGTTCTACAAGCAAGACTTTGAGAGTTTATCTTCCTTGTGAGGCATTTTTAAGTTATAATTTGGCACTTGCATTTTTAACCTTTACAGCTAGTTCTCCATTTTGGGCCTGAGCAGGCCAAAGCTTGCAGGTAGTTGTTATGAACTGGCCTCCTCTGAAATTAACTTCTTCTGGAAAAGGCTGGTGAAGGTGCTGGCCTGCTATTATGAAGCTTTTGGGAAACCTAGACCCCTCCTTGACATGCTCCTGATTCTGCATCACTTCACTGTAGTGTTGCATGTTGGTTGGACATACTTTTTTTTGTTTTTTCTGTCCACACTGGCCATCAGACCTTACTTTTATTCTATGTTAATTAGTGTTTCCTTATTTTAATTCTTATTTATTTTGTCTTTTTTTTCACTTTCTTCATCATGTAAAGCACTTTGAGCTGCATTACTTGTATGAAAATGTGCTATATAAATAAATGTTGTTGTTGTATATGGGACAAGACTGCGACAACTATTATTACTAATGTTAATTATGGAGGACAGTACACATTGGAGCTACCAGTGTACCTGGCCTTTTGAGAATTTGGGTTCATATTAACAGTGTTAAAAGTCTTTAGATGGACATTTCTAGTACAGTACACTCCCAAAATTCGCGAGGGTTACGTTCCTAGAGCATTATGAAAAACCGCAACTTTTGGATGTGGATAAAAAATGCCTTTTAAATGCCTATTTTTATAGTTTAAACCCTAAATGCAGTATGCCCCCAAAGCACTTTAATTTCGTTGCAAACTTAGCTTAATACATTAATACATCACCTAAAAAATTACCTTAATACATTAGCTAAAAACAGAATGTAAAAGTAAACCCGTCTACTGTACAGTACTGTACTGCTATGTCTCCTGTGATGCTAGAATGTAAAATACAGATGTTACCGCTATACGTACTGTAATTCATGCAAGCGCATTTACTTTGGTATGTGCTGTCGTTTTCTTTGTTATAAGTAGAGTAAGTACATAATAATTTTATTTAATTAAAATGATATTGATGATGATGATGATAAAGTAGCTGTGCAGTACAATGCAGAGAATTTAAAACTCCTTGGGTGGCGCCTCTTCTTCAGGCGCTTCTGGAGGAGTCGTATCTTTCGACGGGTCTTCCTCTTGTGGGGTTTCATGCTGGCTTTTCTTTATAGGTTTCACGAACATTGTGATGGGAAGTTGCTACATTGTCTCCCGTAGCGAACTGCTGGTACATTTTCTGTGCTTTCTCACGGATGATGTTACTGCTCAAGGGGATGTTCTTCTTCCTGCAGTCGGTGATCCACAATGCCAAGGCAGATTCCATCCTGATGATATTTTTATTCCTTATGATCGTTACCTTTTGGCACCATCACAGAAACTTAGAGATACGGTACTCCTGATCGCTGCTCCGTTCTTCTTTATGTAGCGTGTGGTGCTTTCATTAATGCCATAGTGGCGCGCTACTGCAGCATAACTTTTTAGTTGCCGGAGCAAATCCAGTAGTTCACCCTTCTCCTGGAGTGTTTTAAACTTCTTCTGGAGCTTAGGATCAGTGCCAGAAGCCTTAGAAGGTGCAGGGCGATTCAGCGACATCTTGTGCGTTTAAGAATAACAAAATGAATATAATAACAAAATGGAAAACACGAGGACACTCAGCTGGAGTCGCCTCACAGGGCAGCAGTCAATCATCAGCAAGGAGAAATGAATAACACTCTCGGATTGGCTACTTTCACCATCCCAAACCACGCTTCCCTCAGCGGTTGCTTCCTGTTCACTCTACAGCACAGTATTGCCACGAAAAAAAGCCATAAAAAATTGTGGAGGATATTTGTGCTTTCCGCTAACAATTAATAGTTAGTTTCTAAGGAAAAACCGCAAACGACTGAGTCCGCGCACCCTGGACCGCGACTTTGCAGGGGTCTACTGTAATTTCAGAGGGCATTTATGGTTCATATATTGGCTCCAGGAGTAAAAAGGTGGTTAAAAAGGCTCTACACATCACTTGGCTTGTGAGCTTGGAGTCAGCAGCCGAGTAAGAGCAATGGATCATTTGGAGGAAGGAAGAGAGTCTAGAAGCAGATAGACACAGGATATGTGACAAGGGAATGTTTGTGCACACATTAGTGGGCAAATGGACCAGCCACCCATCTCATAGATTAGGATTTTGGCCATTTAAGTAGGCCCCCAGGGGCCTAAAGCGTTACAGGCATTACTGTTTTCCATTTAGCGTACTGTCTTTTGCCAATTAGAGAGGGCAGAGAGGTTTTTAAGAATACTGTAAATGAAAACGGTCAAGGAAAGTTTTTGCATCCAATCTCAGACAAGGAGTCCTTCAAGATATTGACTTTTACACAGTCACACCGATAGCGTCACCATGCGCACTCCATGTGGGCACACACCCTAGCAATGGGTCGTTGAAACAGAGCAATGCTTCCACAAAATATCAGTACTGATGAAAAAAAAAAACAGAATCAGAGAAAATCTTAATCAAACACAAAAATGTAATAAACATAGCAAAATAAAAGTTTTATCCAGAAAATAGTATTATTTATATATTCATGGAATTTCAAGACCCCAAATAAAAATATTACAGCACAAGAAAAAAAATGATTTGATTTAAAATATTTTTTAAAAACCCTTTATCATAACACTTTGATGATCATTCTAGGACTGGAGACAACTCAATAGTCTTATAAAAATTTACACAATAAATTAATAACATGTTCAAGAAGAAGCAAATTTTAAAACACATATGTAGAATTTTGACTTTTTTAAAATGTCGATTGCAACAGTAGGAAAGCCTGTCTAAGATGAACTTCGCATTTTGATTTTCTGGTGACCCTCATGGTAAAGTGTAATCAGTCAAAGTAAGCAATGTTGTAGTTCACGTATTGCAGCTGAGATCAAAGGTGGTAATTCCAAAGAGGCACAATCAGATATTTTTTGCACCATTTCACATACATAAATAGAAATAAAATCAGTTTTTGTTAGATAAATCTCTGTTGGTCAAACTAAAAGATACACATTAAATTAATATTAATAAATTACCCAAGGAGATAGTGAGGTAAATCCAAAGATTCAGAAATGTGGAGGGTAACACATGTGACAATATATTTGAACTTTAAACACAATGCCATTGAATATATTCAACCAGACACTGGACAGTGCACAGGCGGCACTATATTCACTACCAACATAGGGTCCCAAAACAGAACTCGTGCCCCTGGGAAGTGGGCTTCCAATACTATCCTTTCAGCATTGGTGTTAACAGTTTTGAGTCATTGTGATGAGCAAAAACAGTAAATACTGGTGGAACAATCAATGTTAGATAATTTAATTCACAAGCAAGGAGGTAGAAACATGAAATAGGAACTTTGTGATTAATTAGGAAAAACTGAATAAATGAAACAAATCAAAATTCTAAGTTAAGAAGGTCAACAGTTAGAAGCCTGAAAGAACAGGACAGAGCTGCATTATAACTGGATACCAGACCATAAGCACAAAAGATGCTCAGACAAAAGCCTACATTTACAGATGAGTTAAACAATAAGTCTCTGTGTTTCCTACCTGGACTCAATGAGTGGGATGTTAAATGTAGTGCCTATACGGCTATACATACATGCCAGTAGCAACTGAAGAAGCTAGCGAGTTTAAAGGTTATGTTCACTCTACAAAACACAAGCATTTTTGTGAGACCCAGGAAAGAAGAGGATGTCATGTCTGCCATGGAGGGCATTTTGGCATGTCACACAGTTACCCAATAGTCTTGAGTCAATGGATCGTATGTCAGCCCTGATAAAAAAAGGCACTCCCTGATCCAGTCTGACACAGCCCAAAAAATGTCATGTGCGTACGACAAGTCAACAGAAATACTTATTGCTGGGACTGCACCATAATAACAATAAATATACCTTTTTGTGGCATTGCAACTGACAGCAGCAATCACAGTGCAGTCAAAATATTGAACCTTTAATTTTAAAAATAGGGCTTTATACACTTTTTTCTGTTTTGTCACTATGGTCCATAAATAATAACACTGCAAATATTTAAAAGTGTATTAAGAAGTTTATGTTTTTATTAGGAAAAAGTATAAACTTTGGAAGCATGATTTGAGCATCAATTACTACCACCCACACTCTTATCTTATTTTTTAAATGCCAAAATTATCGTCACCCTACATTTCAGGACATTAACCAATAAGCACTCAGCCCACAAGTCCTAAATTGGGACTAATCTAAACTCAGATAACATACACCTCTACAAATTTGACTTTCTCATTGTCTATTCAACAAAATAACAAAGCACACTTCATGTGTCACTAGATTATATAACAACATTTGGCATTAGTAGCTTGAACTAATCTTTTGCATTATGGGTTTCAGACTCTTCCATTACTCTAGGAGATTTTGTACCACTACTTCTTACATCCCTGCTTCAGTTCATTAATAATTGAGTTTGCTTGTTTATTCACTCATACTTTTCAATGTGGACTTCCATGTATAAATTCCAACATTTTCACTGCAAGAAAAACTATTGTGTATATCTCTAAGAAGATTTGAATCCAGTTTGCAAGATGAGAACAATATTTTCCTACAGATGCAATAAACAATTGACAAATAACTGACATGATGCAAAGCAGCACTCACCTGCCCTTGATCCAGCAGAATTCTGGCAGCAAGTTCTGCTTCCTGCGGGAGAAATGGCAAAACATTTTGTCCATTAATAAAGCATGTACAACTTATGATGCAGTAAAAAATAACGATACTGATAACTTATTACACAATTCATTAATATAATGTAAAATATTTAAGCTTAAGTGCACAGTACAGACAGTTGTTAAAACTTTAGATAATAATAAATACTACAAAGGATCTTATTTTTCCTGTTTACTGAAAACCCCCCTCATGTAATTTGAACTCTTCAAGTCTGTTTCTTTACTATCAAGAAAAGTGCCATGACCATATTTTAAACTGCAATACCTCACCATATCATTGGACACTGTTGAAACACTGACTTATTTACATTGTGCTAAATTCAATACTTCAATGCATTGTGTGACTGGGATTGCATTCAAATATTGTTATTTGATTTGTGATAACTCTTACACAGAGACACATGACATAAAATAAAAATGTAGTGGATCAATGTCAGAGGCTGTATGGTGGTGCGGTGTCTAGTGATACCATTCAGCCAGCCTGTGATGTCTGAATGAAAGCAGATGCCCCAACTTGTGACAAAACCCACTGATGAAGCCTAAAAAGAACCAATAAAGAACGAGTTTACAACATTTATGTCCAGTGGGGCCTGGGAGGTCTTTTGGCCTGGAAACCCTGCAGAATTTTATGTTTTTCTATCCATGCTGGCCAACTAACATTATCATCGAACTGTCACTTAGAAATAATATATTGTCACACACATGCACATGGGAGGCAGCTAAAGGGCTTGAGTAAGGGCAGTTCCAAGTCATACTGGGATGTGACAGAGTGAACTGACTCTTTTTCTCCCTTTCCTGTAGACCATTCACGGGAGATTCCACCTGGCTCTGTTGACGTCACTTCCAGGACCGAGCCTATGGAAGGAGAACTTGCCGGCTCCGGCCCCTGTGATATCACGTCTGGCCCGAACCAATGGCTGAAGACCTTCATGAGCCAGACCCCTTTGATCTCACTTCCTGTCTTCCCCTTTAAAAGCCTCCACCTTTTCCCTATTCCCTCAGTTCTGTTTTGGACTCGGTTTTGTGCACATCAGTGCTGTATTTATTTGAACGACTTTGCAGCCAGGAAATCAATTTTATGGGTGGCTGCCCCAAACCTTTCTATGACTCTGAGTCGAGTGTGTGACTTTGGCGTAGCCAGCAAGATGGAGAAGTACCGGAAGAAAAAGGGACAGGATCTGCAATGCACCCAGGTGGGAGCGTACCAGGGCAGAGTTTTCAGGCAGCGAGGGTGTCCCGTGGTTCGGCGAGACCTGGTACGGGCTCCGCTTCCGGCACGTATAACTAGGCCACCTAGAGAGGCCAGGGAGTGTGCGGGTGGGGTTCACAGAGTTGGGCTGCTCTGGAGGGGGGAGGCAAAAAGGGCTTATTATCTGAGGTGCCCCAGACTGGCAGGTGAGCAAGGTAAGAAACTGGAGGTTGGACCCAGAGCGGCCGATCCTCAAACAAGCCTGGTCCTTCTAAGCAATGGTAGGGCAGTGGTTACGGCAGCATGAAAACAAGCCCTACCAAGTAATAGAGCAGGTAGTCTGCTATCTGCTCCTGAAAGCGCTTCCCTGTGGCTTCACCCAGCCGGTCTGGGGTAAGCAGTTTACGAACCTGGAAGAGCTCATAGAGCTTCTGGAGACACAAAGGACGGCCTCACAATCTGAGAGGGAGCACAACCATCCCTTTATCGAACTCAGCCGGAGTACGTCCCAAGACCTAGCCACCTCCCCGTACAACCCGGAGCTTGTGCCAATGTCCCCAGAATCGCGGGCTTGCAAACCGCTTGGAACCAAGGAGGAATGCAGGTGGAGGGGGAGGAGGGGTTGGTGTGCTCTGACTAACCCGTTTGCAGTCCCACATACAGGCGTGGTGATTGTAAACGGGTACAAGACCACAGCCTTATTCGATTCTGGTAGCAACATTACCATTGTTGCCCGCCGGTTTGTGCTGCCGCGACAATGGTTAAGGATTAAGACCAGTATAGCCTGTGTCCACGGAGAAATCCATCGGTACAGCTCCGCCGCTTGTCTCATCAGTTACGGAGGATCGGTACGAAAACTAACCGTGGTCGTCCTTCCGATCCACCACACCCGGTGATACTGGGGCGGGACTGGTCTAAAATTAATAGCGGTGAGACACATACCACTCCTGGTGTTAACTTGGGCCTAGTTATACACGAGGATGAGCCATCTCAAGCTGCCTCCATGCCATGTAACCAGCCGGCAGAGAGAGACGAAGCAGCCTCCCTGAGTGACGTGGCAGCTCCCAGACCGTCGCGTACACAGTATATATGTGTGTGTGTGAAATAAAGTACCTGACAAATAATACAAAGAGTACACAACACAGGTGTACGCACCTTTGCTTTCTCTTACAGGGATTGAACCTCGGACGTCAGTGCCTGAGGTAAAGCCTCTGATATTTCGCCATGACGGCTGGTTAGCTTACTTGACGGGGTTAAGATCAGAGTATGGCATTCATAGGTCTGAATCGCAATCTGATTGTTTGGACAGTTACCTACCAGGTAATACGTGTGGTTGGTCAGCCAGTCAGCAAACATTCTCCCGCCCTCTCAGTTGCGAGAAGCAGATCACAGATATGTGAATACAACACCATATTTTAAGGACTTTATTTCTCTTAATTATATACCTTTCTTATGCATATGTACATTATTTATCTTATGTATATTGTTTATCAATTATTATTCTTATCTAAATTTAATCTGTTGTTATTTGCATGTAACTACCTCTTTCACATGTTGCAGAGCACTCTGAGCTACATCCTTTGTATGAATATGTGCTATTGAAATTAGCTTTGTTCTTGTTGTTGTTTCAATTGCATAGACCTGGGTTTAAGTTTTAGCCTGCTCAAGGTCTGTGTTGATTTTGCCTTATTTCTCTGTGCCCATGTGATCAACCCAGGATGCACTGGGTTTTTGGCAACTAAATTGTTCTAGATTTGAGTGAGTGTAGCTGTGAATGAGGGTGTCCTGTGATAGACTTGTGTCCTGTCCAAGTATATTGCATTTGATATTGCTAAATGAAGGCCCAGCCACCTGAGACTTAAGTTTGAAATAGGCAATTAAAAATGAATGGCTGGTTGATTTAAAAATGTATGTGCAATAATGAGCTTAACAGAAAAAAAATATCAAAGTCCAGAATGTAGCACACACCATATCATTATCAAGTTAACATTCAAGATTGACAGATAGAACTTTATTTTTTCCCAAGGATAAAATTAAGTATTGTACAGAAGCTCAACAAATAAACAAATAAATATGTATTTTTATATTCTGACAAACAACAACCCTCTTATCTAATACACAGCAGAACGATTAAAAAGAAAGAAAACTTCTGCTTTGGTTAAAGATAAAACATTTAGTCACACTGAGGTGTTATGCAGGCATTTACTGTTGGTATAAAGGAACCGCCCAGCAGAATTTCTTCACACACTTCTGCTGAACAATTCGTTGGTTGAAAGTCCTTGGTATTTATGTGTCAGAGAGAGGTTGGGTAACATTGTTCATAATGGCACTAACTTTTGTTTTAATTGTCTCCTCTTCTATGACCTCCAGGGGGGTCCAGAGTGTGTCCTATAGCAGAGTCTGCAATTTTAATTAGCTTGTTGATTTGGTTGGCCTCTCTTGAAGTGATGTTACCATCCAAGCACACCACGGCATAGAAAATCACACTAGCCATCACAGAGTTACAGAAGATGTGAAGGATGTCACTACTCATATTAAAGGTGTGCTGTCTTCTAAGAAAAAGAAAGTCTGCCTTGTCCTTTTTTTATAGTTCCTCTTTGTTACAAGACCAGTCCAACTTGTCATTAATGTGGACCCCCGAGTACTCTAATCAGCACTGGAATTTCTTAAAATACATACAAAGATTGACATTTACGCCATTTATACCAAAATCAAAATGATTTTATGAGTTGTTCAAGTTTCACTGTCAGTCTCTACATGGTTCAAAAACAAGTATGATTGTGTTCTTGGGTAAAATTAATGCAAATTTATTTTAAAAATGTAATAAATACAATAAAAAGTACTTAATAGTGTTTTATTATCACTTAAAAAAGTCATACAACACCAATATGCATTAAATATACATTACATTTACTCTATATATATATAAAATCCACGAAGTCTAAAAGTGCAACAGTGACATTTTTAATGTCACATTATTTGTCACGCTTTAAATCGGCATATTTTAAAACCTACATATACATGTTTGGTATCATTCTTTTCAGAATTTATTGAACTTTAATGTGATGTTGTTAGATTTCCAGATTCTTATTCCGTTTTTAAATTAAAAACAAAAAAATATCAAGAAATCGTGTCTCGCGAGACAGGACTTTGTGCCAAAAGATTTAACCACACCCGGGGACGGAAATAAAACACAAGCAGTAGGACAGCTGCTGTACAGGCTTTTAAATGTTCGAAGTCCTTGGGATGTATTCAGCCCCCCTCTTCACAACGCGAGTGGCAGAGATGCGAAGTGGCTGGCGAGCAAAACGAGCAGGGGGGATTTAATTTAATATTGTTTTTTATCAGTATGCTGCTGCTGGAGTATGTGAATTTCCCTTTGGGATTAATAAATTATCTATCTATCTACAGTGGGGTGCAAAAGTTTGGGCAACCTTGTTAACAGTCATTATTTTCCTGTATAAATCGTTGGTTGTTACGATAAAAAATGGCAGTTAAATATATCACATAGGAGACACACACAGTGATATTTGAGAAGTGAAATGAAGTTTATTGGATTTACAGAAAGTGTGCAATAATTGTTCAAACAAAATCAGGCAGGTGCATAAATTTGGGCACCACAAAAAAGAAATGAAATCAATATTTAGTAGATCCGCCTTTTGCAGAAATTACAGCTTCTAAACGCTTCCTGTAGGTTCCAATGAGAGTCTGGATTGTGGTTGAAGGTATTTTGGACCATTCCTCTTTACAAAACATCTCTAGTTCATTCAGGTTTGATGGCTTCCGAGCATGGACAGCTCTCTTTAACTCACACCACAGATTTTCAATTATATTCAGGTCTGGGGACTGAGATGGCCATTCCAGAACGTTGTACTTGTTCCTCTGCATGAATGCCTTAGTGGATTTTGAGCAGTGTTTCGGGTCGTTGTCTTGTTGAAAGATCCAGCCCCGGCGCAGCTTCAGCTTTGTCACTGATTCCTGGACATTGGTCTCCAGAATCTGCTGATACTGAGTGGAATCCATGCGTCCCTCAACTTTGACAAGATTCCCAGTCCCTGCACTGGCCACACAGCCCCACAGCATGATGGAACCACCACCATATTTTACTGTAGGTAGCAGGTGTTTTTCTTGGAATGCTGTGTTCTTTTTCCTCCATGCATGACGCCCCTTGTTATGCCCAAATAACTCAATTTTAGTTTCATCAGTCCACAGCACCTTATTCCAAAATGAAGCTGGCTTGTCCAAATGTGCTTGAGCATACCTCAAGCGGCTCTGTTTGTGCTGTGGGTGGAGAAAAGGCTTTCTCTGCATCACTCTCGCATACAGCATCTCCTTGTAGCCAGTTCTTGTAGCATTGGTCTTGACAGGATGCCAGGCCATCATAGGGTGCACTGACAATCACACAAATCTGGAATGTCATATACGTTGGGGGAGGACAACCTGAGTACTCAGAAGAAAACCCATACAGATACTGAAAGACCATGCAATCTCCATACTGGGGCGAGGATTTCAAACAATGGTATTGACTTTGGGAGGCAGTAGCAGTAAACACTACACCACCCTCTATTAGATTTGTATTTATAAATTCATTCATCTCCTAAACATTCTTATCCAGGGCATGGTAGCAGGGAAAGTGGGCACAATTTCTGGATGAGGCACCTGTCCATCACAGGGTGAACACACACAGACATGCAACACCAATCCATGTAACACACATGTCCTTGGACTGCGGGAGAACTGGAGCACCCGGATAAAAAAACAAACAAACACGGGGAAAATATGGAAGCTCCACACAGGGAGCACCAAAGACTTGAATCCCTTGTCTTCTTTATGCAAGCCAGTAGTGCTACCACCACACTACCCCAATTTATATATGTATTACAAAATATTAAAATAAAAATGAATACACAAAAGAACAACACTTTTTAAAGCGTTAATTCTACCGTGTAATTTGTTTTGTTATGGAAAAGGTTTACAGCAGAATTTGTCCAGAGTTACTTCCTTGTTTTACCTTGCCCCAGCACTTCTGGGATAAGGTCAGGTCCCACTGATCCTGAATTAGGTCAGGAAGGTGTGAAAATGTTGTACTAATAAAGCTTTTCTAAAACAAAGCCTTTAATATTCTTGTTACTCTTTTAAGATTTAATTATTTAATTAATTTTTAACATTACAAGGCAGCTACCACCCGAGCCATGCTTCTCAAATAAAAGTCCACCAAAGTTAATTTTTCTGCTATTTAAATGTAAAGAGTATATTGATTTTTCAAATGTAATATTCAAGTTGTTATTATTAAAAAATTAGATTATGAAAAGCGACTCCAATGCTTTCAAGCTCCTCTAGAGGTCAGACTAGGCAAAGGTTGCTTTTATTAGTTCACAAAATGAAATTTCCATTAAATCCATGTTTGCGATTAACCTGATTAAAAACAGGATTCCAAGTTACACAAAGCCCTGCACAGATGTGCTATTTTTACTCTGACATTTCAATGAGCTACAAATGTACAGTATCAAGACAAAATTTACAATTAAATGCGCGAAGAGCGAAAGGAAAACAAGCGTTAAATAGACTTTTCTAGATAATATGAGAAGATATAAAAGCTCATTTTTTCTTCAAAATAATTTAAACGCCTATAACCTTGCAACTAAAGTCATGTTGTTATTACTTTCTTAACGGCCACCCACTTTGACTAAGAAAACACCAAACCACCATCTACAGCTTCCTAATTAACAAATGACTGGTTGTTAAATGAATGGAAAAAACAACCATACTTAACAATAGAAAGAATAAAATACAGTAATTATTATATAAGAAACCTAGATTGACACTTATTAAAAAAATAAACAAAAAGCTAAATTATAAACATACATATAGCCGAACATGAAAGTTAAACTTAGAATGAGGGACTCAAAGAGCCAAAACAGAATTCCCAATTAATCATGAACAGAAACTACAATTAAGTTCAGATCCAAAAGTGCCAAAAATTGAACTAGAAGAAGAGACATATCTGAAACAATCCCAAACCACAGGAGCAAACATCAAAGCCAAAAACAACAAGCTAAACAAGACTTAAGAGAAGCGCCACTGGTAAGGGACAAAACTCAAAAAATGTCTTGCCAAAGAGGCAAGGTGACCACTGGTTCTTTTAAAGCCTCCTTTAAACTATACACCTTTTTCAGAACTTTCCAGTGATAGTCTTGTGGATAGTCATGGAGCATGCACAGAACTGGCAGTTGTGTCGTGTAGGTGTGTAGCGTGACATGCCCAATGAGTCAGATAATGCCAGACTAGGCAGATAACACAGAAACAGAGTGACCAGGGCGGCAAACAGACATACAATTTAACGTAAGTAAATGTAAAATGCATAGATTTTATTTATCTTGACTTTCAGAAAGCATTTGATAAGGAACATATGAGAGGCTGAGCATCAAACTAAGTGAAGTGGGAGTTCAGGGTGATGTTTTTAGATGGGTGCAGAATTGGCTCAGACACATGAAGCAGACGGTGGTGGTGCGAGGAACCTCTTCAGAATTGGCCGATGTTAAGAGTGGTGTTCCACAGGGGTCAGTGGTAGGGCCGCTGCTATTTTTAATATACATAAATGATTTAGATAGGAATATAAGTAACAAGCTGGTTAAGTTTGCAGATGATTCCAAAATAGGTGGATTAGCAGATAATTTGGAATCCGTTGAATCATCACAGAGTGACTTGGACAAGATACCGGCTTGGGCAAATTTGTGGCAGATGAAATTTAATGTCAGTAAATTTAAAGTATTACACATAGTAAAAATGTTAGGTTTGAATACACAAAGGGCAGTTGGAAAATCGAGAGTACACCTTATGAGAAGGATTTAGGAGTCATAGTGGACTCTAAGCTATCGACTTCCAGACAGTGTTCAGAAGCCATTAAGAAGGCTAACAGAATGTTAGGTTATATAGCACGGTGTGTGGAGTACAAGTCCAAGGAGGTTATGCTCAACCTTTATAATGCACTGGTGAGGCCTCATTTGGAGTACTGTGTGCAGTTTTGGTCTCCAGGCTACAAAAAGGACATAGCAGCACTAGAAAAAGTCCAGATAAGAGCGACTAGGCTGATTCCAAGGCTACAGGGGATGAGTTATGAAGAAAGATTAAAAAAGCTGAGCCTTTACAGTTTAAGCAAAAGAAGATTAAGAGGTGACATAAGTGAAGTGTTTAAAATTATGAAGGGAATTAGTCCAGTGGATCGAGACTGTTATTTTAAAAAGACTTTATAAAGAACTCGGGGACACAGTTGGAAACATGTTAAATGTAAATTTTGCACAAACATTATCAAGTTTTTCTTTACACAAAGAACAATAGACACTTGGAATAAGCTGCCAAGTACTGCAGACAGTAAAACGTTAGGGACTTTCAAAACTTTCAAAAGTAAAAGTATTAGATTTGAATAAACAATGGGAGCTATTTAACATAAAAATACATCTTATGAGAAGGACCTGGGAGTCAAAGTCATACTCATCACTGTCTACATCCAGACACTGCACAGAAGCGATCAAAAAGGCTAAGAGGATATTAGGTTATTTATCATGATGTGTGGAGTACAAGTCAAGGTTATGCTTAAGGACCCATTCACACCTAAGTGCTTTTCTAGAATTTCAGCAGTAGACCAGAACACTGCTAAACCATTATTTGCTATCTGCTATACTATTCACTATTCACCTGAGCGTTTTAACAGCAAGAGGGTTAAAAAGCTCCTGCAGCAGTTTCCAGATGTTTTCAGCCAAACGCTTTCTCCATTTAAATCAATGGTAACGCTCATAAACTGCTGGTAAAAAAAAAGCATTTTTATAGGAAGACAGTGCCTTTTCCTATATGAGCCAAAAATGAAGCAGCTCATTAAAATTAAAAAAAAAAAAGAAAAAAAAAAAGCACCTGACATTGTGCACTCACGTGCCTTGGCCATCTAGTGATAGCTATTGAGGGGATGACATAGTTTGCAATCAAGTGGCAAGAACTGAGCAAATGTTATAAGTATTTATAACATTTATAGTTTTAATCAAGATGAAGTTTAGTGCAGACATTTTAACACCGGTAGAGTGGTAGCACGTGTTCTGCCATTGCATTTCTGGACTGAATGATATTAGTGAGTGTGCTTAACTGCTTATGATTATCATTACTACTAATAATAATAAGAAGAAGAATAACAATAATAACAAGAAGAAGAAAAAGAAGAACAAGAAGAAGAAAAAAGAGGATGAAGTTGTCTATGTAAATCTAAAAAAACTGTCAAACATTCTTCTCTATACTTAATCTGACTAGCAAACAATTAACTGAAGAGACAGCTAGAATATACGTATGAAGAAATCACAAAACCAACAACGTGACCATAGTTGGAAGAGGAAATCAATGCACAGACAATTTTGAAACTATGTTGAGAAGGCACGTATTGATATTCAGGGGCCATTCAACTGGATGAAACGGCAAGCCACAACACTGTCACTTGAAGCCAGTATTTTTGCTCTCCAAGATCAGGCAGAGAAAACTAAATAATACATTAAGACAAATCCTCAAACAACTAGAAGAGGATATTTTATGTCACCTATGTAAAAAAATATGATGAAACCATTCATTACATTGTCAGTGCTTGTGAAACACTAGCCAATACGTCTTATCTATGACGTCACAACAATTTGGCAAAATATTTCCACAGGACTCTAGTTAAGGATAACAATTTTCAAGTGCTAAGGCAATAATGGAGATGGAGTTTGGAGGAGCATAAAATCATCGAAAATACTACATTCTAAGATTGTCTTGGAGCTCCATGTTCAAACAGATGTCACGTTCAATGCAAACCAACCAGACATCATTTATATGAATCTATCCACCAGTAAAACCTTTTTAACAGATACCTCGGTGCCGTCAGACTATAAATTCGGTCCAAAAGAAGACTATAAATTAAATCACTACCATCAGCTCTGAAACAAGATAAAAAGACTTTGGAAAAAACATGCAGAAGTAGTACCTATCATTACAGGGGCTACTGGGATAATCTCTAAATCAATCAATCGACATACTGAAAAGATCCTGCAAAACATCAACATCTTTGTTCTACAAAAGCAGTCAGTGATATGCATGGAATCTGCCATCATCATTAGCAGTAATTAATACTAGGCATTTTCCTTTGAAATGACCCTGATTAAGCACCCTAACCCTAACCAGACCTAAATTCTGGAATTCATTCCTACCCAAGACTTTTAACTATGCCCTCTTTCAAGAGGTCACTTGAGCAGGCATAGTTTTCATACCAACTGAAAAGAAATGAAATACAATAATAGTAATAATAATAATATTTTGTTTATAAAGCACCTCTCCCATGCTCAAGCCACTTCATGGTTTTGCAGTTCATGGTTAATCATCTTTTAGTTTGAGATCAAGATGCAGAAGTACCTGAGTGTTATGTGCATGACTGTGCACTGTGGGTGTGATGAGGCCCAGTGACACAGCAATAGCATTAGGACAGCGGCAGGGGTCCATCAAAACTCACACTTTCATGTGAAATTTAAATGACTGAATTTGTTAGTTAAGCAAAAAATATCCACCTCTGGCGTTCACAAGACTACACCATCACTCCTCCACCTCCCATAATTTCACAGATAACATGAGTGATTAATGTAGCCGTGACAGACACTTTCTTAAAAGTATTCCAGCCCACCTAGTGCAGTAGTTCTTAAGCACTGACATCCCAGTTTCACTGGTTGTTTATAAGCTCAGAGAAAGATCAGTCGATATTCACCTTATGCAAAAAATGTGTCCTTTTTTGGAATTGTTTCCATGAAAATGTGTAAAAATGTTCTGCTTGAGACAACTCAATGGCAAAAATGCAGCCAGTATGGAAGTACAGTAAGACCCCACTTAATGCAGGGGATACATTCCAAGAAATAACAGACAGCATTAAACAAGGTCATCTTAACACGTAAATAATGGCTATAGGTGAAACAGGACGGAATAAAAAAGTTTTTTTTTGTTTTATTTTGTAACATGTATAATTAAATACTTTTTTATTACATTAATTATAGACATTTTTTATTGCTAATATCAATTTTTATTCATAAATCATTCATGAAAATCAAAAATATTCGAGTAAATACATAATTTCTGTTTGTGATGGCTCTTAATGTCGCAGAAAATGCAGCAGCTGCTTCAGTATCTCCACTTGCAGCTTCTCCAGTAATATGTATGTTATAAAGATTGTTTCTATTTTTAAATCGATGGAACCATCCTCGACTAGCTATGAAATTTTCACTGGTGTCACCTTTTTTATTCTGAATGAGGTGAAAATTTGATTTCGCTTTTTCCAATATCATTGCTTGACTTAATGGCATATTGTATTCGACTTTATTGTCAATCCAGATGAAAAATCGTTTTTCCATTTCCTCAAATCACATTGCTTCTGAAATGGGTAATTTTTGTTGCAGAAGTTGTTGTGGTTGTAGTTGCTGATGATACGATTTTCTCTTTATTTTTTAAAATTGTTCGTATTGTTGAAGTTGACAAATATAATGCAGTGCCGATATCAATTTGCCGTTCACCTGCATCTAATTGTCTGAGCACCTGCATTTTAGTTTCTAGCTAAATGCTTTTTCTTGTCACTTTACTTTCTTTTTCTTTGCAACCACTCATTTTAAAACTAAAAAGGGATAATTGTTATTTATTACAGTAAAATAAAATGTTATGTTTATATCCTTACACAATAACGTTGATGACCAATCATAAATGAACAGTGACGTGGCAGACATACATAATGTACTGTATTGCAATGACATCAAACACGGCGCGAGACTGAATGCTAATCAAATCGTGCGATTGCAGCGAAAAACAGACATTTTTGCCGAAAACCGCACTTTTATGTGACTACAAAGTGAATCAATGTAAAATTAGAATTAAAAAAAAAAATGCATAATACGGAAACAGAGTTAAATTGAGCAACGTTAAGCGGGGTCTTACTGTACAGTTCCCCTTATTTATTAAGATCAGATGGAGTAATGTTCCCAAATACACTGTAGCAGACAAACTTTATAAAAATCAAATCAAATTTTGTCACATACAATTTTTACATACAATACAATATGTGATGAAGTGATTAGCTGCTCAACTTCTGTGACTGTGCAGGGAGGACAACTTTTTTTTTTTGTTTTTAGTTTATCCCGTGATTGTGGTCAGAGCAACAATAAAAAACTACTAGAACAATAAAGCAAACCAATACTCAATATAAGAAAGTGGTTTGAGTTCTCCTCAACGAAATGAATACTGGCTCAGTTAGATGAATAAAAGTGAGAACCGCTTGGTGTGGGTACTCATTTTTTTATCAGATGCTGTGAAACAACAATAATGTATTACTTGTATAGCCCAAAATCACAAAAGGAATGCATCAATGGGGTTTAACAGGCCCTGTTTTGTTCAGGCCCCCAGCCTCGACTCCCTGAGAAGACAAGAAAAATCTCCCAAAAAATAAAACTTTGTAGGGAAAAAAAACAGAAGACATCTTGGGAATGGCAATTTAGAGAGAGACCCTTTTCCAGGTAGCCTGGACATGCAGTGGGTGTCAAAGAGCTAGATGGCCAATCTATCACGGCCACCTCAGGAATGTAATACTACAGTACAAAGTACTTTGAAACAGCTGGGTGCTCCTGCACTGCTAGGTAAGGAAAGCTAAGTGGCCATGGCTCTATGATTGTGTGGAAGGTAAAGTCATTAATTATGTCTGCATTAATGTGTGTACAAGCATGGATAGCATTGCTGCCAGTAAAACTTTGCATCTGTAATGTTAGCTTTGAGAGAAAAAAATATTAGTCTGGGGTGTGTGCATGCACATTCATTTCTGTTTTCCTTGTCATTGTGTCCACACATTAACACACATCAGTGCCTGGCTTGTTTTCTAACAAAAAAAAACAGCAATACAGATGTGATTGTTATGTAAATTGTGAGCCTAACAGCCCAGGAAAACACATTTGCCTAAACTGAAATGGAAACACATCTAATGTAGAATCATAAGGCTTTCAGGTGACCAAAGAACAAACCACAATAACACTGAAAGAAAACACACTGCACGATTCAAACACAGGACTATGGAACTGTGTGGTGGCTTCCCTAACTTCTATGTGGCCAGTAATATGCTGAACAGTACAAGGCTGGCAACACACTGAAACAGCTCTTCTTTACATAATTGTTCTCTCTGTACCAGGACTACGTTTCTGAGATGGGATTGTCTGCTGATTTCTATTCCATGATGTGGACAGAGCAAACACATGGCATCCTTGATGACTTTTTCAAATTTACTACTATCAGCTAGAGATGGTGGTTCTTCTCAGTATCAGTTATTGGTCAAAATCAAAAATGCTCCTCAGCCTCATTCTGACTAGCATAACTTGTGCTCAAAGATGATATAATATCTGTGCCTGTATTTATCAAGCACCACAGACTAGAAATATGGTCCTGTCTCAGAAATCTCAGAATGGCACAAATGTGATCCTGCTCTTTTAATTTTAAGAGTAGGAATAAGACCATTTTATCAATTTCCCAAATTTCGGAAACAAATTCTAATTTCACCAGGATTTAGGAGAACTTGTTACCTGTCCAATCTTGCTAGAAACTGCCAAAAAATGGCATTCAAGAAGAGATCAACAATTATATCCTAGGAAAGGTGGAACCCGTCATTTGACAGAGATGGAATAATATTTGAACCACATCTTGTACAGTACGCCAGCATGATCACTGGAGAACCCATGAGCTGTCAGCCGAAATTAAAGTGTTGGCAACGGTACATTTTTGGCCACAGGGAAAAAGCAGCTTTGCAATAACAATACGTCACAGGCAAGATTTTTTCAAATTTTGAACCAAACTTTTACCATCCTTACAACCTGTGACGTAATACACAGATTCATACGTTTAATGATGAGTTAATTTCAAAGCCAGCTGCATTAATGTAGACAGACCTACGCATAACGATCACTGTCCCAGGTGTAGCTGAGCACACATATGAGAATTGCAAGTGATAGCACATTATCAATACACAGGTTTTCATGGATGCAAACTATGTTATAGTAGCCAACATAGATGGAGCTGGATGAGTAAATGACAGCAAAATCTCACACAGGTACACTGAGCTTTGCATCCCACAAACCCCAGAAACATTTCTGTTACACTTTACAAGTCCAGAAAGGTTCCAGAAGGCAGATGGAGATAAACAGAGCTTCACGCAAGATAAGTGGGAATGATGGAGATAGGACACTGGAAGAGTGAATGTGACTTCTAGTCATGGCTAGTTTCAGTAACTCTTACTTTACAAAGCGCTTCCTGTGGCCTTAACAGCTGGAAGGTGACTCTTCTGAAGGTGAAGGTGCAGTGGAGCATTCACTGCTAAATAAACGTGCCAGTATATCTGGCTTAATCCTCATTCGATGTGTGTGCATGTCTCGATCTTTCTGTTTTGGTTCTCATTACAGTATCATTCCCGATGTTGTTGTGTGTCTCCTAACATATTATATTTTCATTATCCTTCTTCTTCTCCTACTATTTTGAATAACATTATTATTACTATTATTATCTTTGTGGCGAGGCCTTAACATTACTACCAGAAAGCTATGAAATGTCATCTTGAGTGGCAGTTTGAAGCAAGGGGTGCCATAAAATCGTGGCGTCACTGACTCTTAGACATGGCTTCCTACTTCTTGCTGGGAATAGGAGTAGTAGTAGGATTCATCATAACTTCTTCTGCAGTCCTGCTCTGAGGTAGAACAAATTTGGTTCCTTTTCAGACTTTGAGTTATGCTGTTGAAGAAGAAATCTTTTTAAAGGCCTTCAAAAATATCCTAGTAAGATATTCTACCAACTTTACATGCCAAGCTAATGAACATTACAGACTAAATAATCTCCTTACGTTTGCTACAATATATTACTTTCTTGGGCTTGATGGCTAAACCAAATTTCATTCTTCAATATAGCATTAGCTTTCACCTGTTACTTTACTTATGCACCCTAACACAGTCTTCTTAATTATTTCAGGTGTTCAGGTGTGAATCGATGAATTTAAAAGAAAAATATCAACAGCTCAGGAAGTTTTCCATAAGGGAAAAAAACAATAAAATCAAACACTGTGGATAATTAGGCACTTTTGTTGGAAAGATATTTACCTTCCTAGGAAAACAGCATGCAATTGAATCCATAATCCAAGCAGCCTTTGTTTTAAAGCCACCTGACTCCTGTCTACTCATTATTTTAAAGCAGATGGCAAACAGCTAGTATTGTTCTTTTTTTTTGTTTTTTTTAAACCATTTGTTTAATTAACAGATTTAAAGAAATTCATATAGTGATTCTATGATCAGTCAGCAATTTCCTCCTAGGCTTTGCTGTCCTATTTTTTATGTAGACTCACACTAATACACAGTATATTTACAGTATAATCAGTATAAATATCATATAGATATGCAGCCCTCTATTGGTACATAGGGACCCCAACAGGGCTGCATTTCCAGACTCCACATCCAAAGCACCCCTGTGGGTTGCCCAAATGAGTTCCAATGTGAGGACCACTGCCACCTAGCATATGGGGGATGGAATTGCTCCCAATTCCCAGCTATCGCTGGTCCTTACATTATTTGATACCAGCTGAACACAAAGTTACTTTTTTTGTTCCGCTGGCCAATCCAGTTATATAGTTGCATTGGCCTTCCATCAAGGTAATTAATAATTCTCTGTTCTGACCAGGATACCCATTCTCCTCCTACACTTGCGTTTATTAAATCAAGTCAAGTCAAGTTGGGGAGCATGCACTTGTACAATGCTTGCCACACCCACTGCATGACAAAACAACTCAGGATCCTGGTTAGCAACCCCCCAGGCAGACACACAGTCCAGTCCCACCCTCCAGAAATGACCCTCTATCTGCCGTAGCCAGGTATTACGTGGGCAACCCCTTGGCCTGGTCAAGCCACTTGGTTCCCCAACAATGAGGATCTTACGAGCTAGATCACCCTCAGGGAAACGCCTGTACAATTGGCCTGTACAATTGGTTGTGCAGTAGTCACACCCAATCATATTTCATAAACATCTATGAATACTACTACCAGTTCACACAGAATCATGTCAAAATACGGCTGGGAGAAAACAACTCCCCATTTAGCTGTTGCTCCCAATATCATCCAAACTTTGGCATCCAAATGGACACATAGTGTGTTAGAATGACACATGGATCTCTCTTCTTTCATCTGCTGTTATGACTAATGACCTTTTGCACACTGAACAGTATTAACATTCTAATATATTCCACCTTCATCCACTAATTCTGCACCCTGTCACTCAGGCCTCTCTTGATGATTACCCAGCAAGGCCAATGACCTTCAAAAGCATATTCTATAACTTTGCTTTATGATAAGTGGCTAAAGTATTTGAACTTTAAGCATCAAGGTGGACAGTTCAGTTCCCACCGGTGCTGTGACGTACCCTGCCTGAGCTCCAACAGTAAAATTATTTATAAAGTATGGCAATGTGTCATGATCTTGGCAGTCACCTTGATCTTAGCATGTTTAAATTACAGAAACCAAATACTGAACCAAATCGGCATACTATAGTTATAAGTAATGCAAATGAAGTGAGTTCAGAAAATTGAATGAAAGATGAGATACAATCCCCCAATAATGTATATTACTTGTGCTTTGTATTAAATAAAGAACTAAAAAAGTATACAATCTAGCCACAAGGAAAGAGGCTTTGGGCACAAGTTTAGATGATTCTGTTTTTGTGACTATCTCTACTTGGTCATGGGTTTATGGTTAATGATGCAGGCCATGTGGTATACTGAGCCATCATTCCCTGTCTATTTAAGATGTCAGCACTCTGCAAATAGTATCAGATATTGGATTCTTAATTCAAAACAGCAAAGATTTGTTCCATATCTTATGGCTATGAGTTTGCATTATGGGTTTTGATAATTGGTTTTGTTTTGTTCTTTCTGCCTCCTTTCTGACTCTTGCCTGTATTGTGTTCACAAGAATTATTTGCGAATGCTTAAAAAGTCCTTTAGTTTTTCTTGTCTGGTGCCTCCTGACTCACCATTACAAGAAAACCTCAACATATGATATACCTTTCAACTTGTCTTGATGTCTAGTTGTGTAAGATGTCAAGTTTTTTGGGAACTTTTCCGCTTATATTTTGCCCTCTAGACTAAGAAACTCATGCTTTTAAGCCATTTTGGGAACATTTTTTATGCTGGAAATTACTGACTTGTGATAAAGAGAAACCAAACAGGTGTCATTGGCAAAAATGACCAGAAGGATTTCAAGTTGTGCATGTCAGATAAACTGACTGCAGAGATTCACCCCCTAATGGGATATGAGGGTTCAAAGTTACACCTTTTTACAAAATTTTGAAAAACTATGAGATTGGTAATATAGGCCTGCAGAGTTTTGTTTTATGGCAATTGTAAGTTGCAGATTATCTATACTAATAAAAGGCAAAGCGCTCACTGACTGACTCACTCACTCACTGACTGACTGACTCACTCATCACTAATTCTCCAACTTCCCGTGTAGGTAGAAGGCTGAAATTTGGCAGGCTTATTCCTTACGGCTTATTTACAAAAGTTAAGCAGGTTTCATTTCGAAATTCTACACGTAACGGTCATAACGGTCGATAATGGTCGACAACGTCCACCATGTTGAACTTTGTTATTTATGGCCCCATCTTCACGAAATTTGGTAGGCGGCTTCCCTGCGCTAACCGAAACCGATGTATGTACTTATTTCGATGGTATGACGCCACTGTCGACCGCCATATTGAACTTCCAACGTCACTAATTCTCCAACTTCCCATGTAGGTAGAAGGCTGACCCCATCTTCATGAAATTTGGTAGGCAGCTTCCCTGCACTAACTTAAACCGATGTACGTACTTATTTCGTTGGTATGACGCCACTGTCGGCCGCCATATTGAACTTTCCAACGTCACTAATTCTCCAACTTCCCGTGTAGGTAGAAGGCTGAAATTTGGCAGGCTCATTCCTTACAGCTTACTTACAAAAGTTAAGCAGGTTTAATTTCGAAATTCTACGCGTAACGGTCATAATGGTCGACAACGTCCGCCATGTTAAACTTTCTTATTTATGGCCCCATCTTCACGAAATTTGGTAGGCGGCTTCCCTGAGCTAACCGAAACCAATGTACGTACTTATTTCGTTGGTATGACGCCACTGTCGGCCGCCATATTGAACTTTCCAACATCACTAATTCTCCAACTTCCCGTGTAGGTAGAAGGCTGAAATTTGGCAGGCTCATTCCTTACAGCTTACTTACAAAAGTTAAGCAGGTTTCATTTCGAAATTTTACGTGTAACGGTCATAACGGTCAACAACGTCGGCCATGTTAAACTTTCTTATTTATGGCCCCATCTTCACGAAATTTGGTAGGCGGCTTCCCTGAGCTAACCGAAACTGATGTACGTACTTATTTCGGTGGTATGATGCCACTGTCAGCCGCCATATTGAACTTTCCAACGTCACTAATTCTCCAACTTCCCGTGTAGGTAGAAGGCTGACATTTGGCAGGCTCATTCCTTACAGCTTACTTACAAAAGTTAAGCAGGTTTCATTTCGAAATTCTACTGAACACTTCAACAGTCTTTGTTACTTATGGGCCCATCTTTAAGAAATTTGGTACACGGGTTCCCAACGCTAACTGAATCCTACTTACGTACATATATACGTCCATAGCCTGCAGCTCGGTCACCGTGTGAGGCGGCATTGGGTCCCCCATCCCAATGCCTCCCACGTTGTTGGCTGCCTGCCTATATAAGGCCGTCCGTCGCTCCGGTCTCTACATTCCCTTCCTTGCTTCGCCACGGGATTCACGTCTCCCTGCTGATAACTACAGCCTTTTTATTTAATCCATGGCTTCTCCGCTGTTTTTTTGTTCGTTTATTACGATTATAGTTATTGTGTAGGTATTTTAAACTTACTTTACATTGCTCAGGTGCCCATTTCCTTTACCATTCCAACTGTACCCCCATTACCATGTCTATCGAGGTGATCACCATCGATCAAAGAACTGTCACTTACCGAGTGGTTTCCATGCCCGGAGATGGCACCTACCTTTTCCATTCTCTTTGTTACATATTGCACGGCCATATCAGGCTCACTCTTGATATCCGGTGGAACATTGTATCTTATGTATTGAATGACTGGGACAGGATCAAGATGTGGACTGATGACGGTACAGGAGATAATTATACTACACAGGAGCACTAGAAGAGTGAAATGCTTAAGCCCTTCACCTATGGTTCTGCATGTGAGTTGATGGCTGCCGCTGAATTGTTCAGTTGTCGCTTTCAAGTGTACCGAAATGGCCAAATATTTTACACCTCTCGACAACCGCCAATGCCTCTTAAACATCTTAGATTCACAGGTGACGATTTCAGTAGTGGAAACTTTGATGTTTATGAATGTTTAAACTCTCAAAAGCTGGATGTGAAGTTATCGATGAAACCGGTTGTATGCTTACAACGCTTGACAGATGCCGAATGTCACTTCAACACAAGTCCTGCAAATACTGTTGTAATTGAAACAAACCATGAAACTCAAACCGATTATGACAGCAGCAATCCAAGCTGTGAGATTTGAAACAAGATTACTGTTCACATGGCCATCTGTACGTTGCATGCTCAAGAGTAAGCTCAGCGCACAGCTTGGTCATATTATAACCGGAGGGCCGAACTCACAATGTGGTATACAAAGAGATCCTTAACAAATAATTATTGTCATCTTTTCCCTCAGTTTAAAAAGGTTTAATTTTCTTCTTAATAAAAATTTTAATGCAGTACTTTACCGCTGCGAAGCGCGGGTATTTTGCTAGTAATACAATATAATACTTTTGATATTTGATTCTTAACCAGTGGTTCTAGCCATCTAAGAATCATTCCCAGAAGGTTTAAAATGACAAATATTGTTTTAGACCTTTGCAAGGTCAGTGATTACGAATATGATTTTTGATTTTTTTTCTATTACTATCGAGAATATTTAGACTTTAAACGTTTAAACTGAAATGAAAATCTTAATATTTCAAATATTTGATACAATTCTTGTTTATTATGTACCTTATAAAGTAAATCATTACATTTCATATGAACACTCTAAATTAGGGTATCTTATACTAATTCCAAATTTTTATGTCTGATTTTTTTGTTTCCTGGTTGTTTTCATTGCATTATATTATTGGCATCAGTATAGAACCTTATTATACATTTTTGAGTATTTTTTGTAACTTTTGTGCATTTATTTTACCCAATTACCTAAGTCATTCTTTTTTTTTTTTTTTAACATTTCAGCTGACCTGTATCATAAGGAGGTTAAGGCCTGTTTATACTCAGGTTCAAACTGCTATAAACGCAATTTTGCGTAGACGATGTGCACCCTGGTCTGTTTATTGTACAAGCACTCAGTGCACGACACTACACATTTGCAAAATCCCTCAGAGTTTTTCTTTGCCTTTATTCATCACAAATATTTCTATTTCTGTCTCTACAAACTGCCATCTTTGCCCAGTGTCTGGCTGATTTCTCATCATGAATTTCTGCACATTTGACTATTTGGATTGTATAGGTGCAGGTACTGACAAATCACTTCACACAAGTGTTCCTAAGATTAGCCATTTTTTTCTTGTCTAGCGCATGCACAGTTGGTGCACATAAGCATGCACAGGACTGCACAGTCACAACATTTTCAGAGGTTGCTGACTCCAGGGTCCATGTGTCGTAACTGCTGGCAAAATTTACATCACGCACACCCTATGCAGACCGTCACCCCGTAACACCATGTTTAAACGTGGCTTTAGAAGGAAAGCCCACTGTTTAGTTAGACAGGAGTCATCGAGTTTCAGTCGCCACCATAAAGCAGCAGATTTAGATTCCAAAGACTCAAGAGCCATACAATTCAGAGGTTTTTTTATTCCCAGTGCTATAAAGGTTAAAATTCTAGTGGTGGTAGGTACACTGGATTATTAAATAGTCATGCGCCAATTTACGTCAGACCAAGTTAGGGACATTCGTACTTACAGCCAATGTTCCCTGTAATTTTTTTTTTTTTTTTTTATGATGAAACAAACACTGAGAAACATCAACACATGAACAGCAAGCACAGCAGATGGGGGAGGACAGGGGACCCCCATGAAGTATAGCTTGATCACTGACAAGCACCAACAGATGAACAATGAGCAGGTCCCCTGTGGCGTTCTGGTAGTACAGCTGCACGGGAAGGCAAGTGAGTGACATAATAACATTTGAGCGATGGTTCAAAAGTGCTCAAGACTCGAGTATCAGTTTGTAATCCTCCATACCAGCAGTTGCATATGCATACCAGTAGCTCTCACCTGGCCCATGATGCCTCAGTTGCAACAACCTGTATAGTTTGTGACCGACGTGCAGCCAATCTGACATACAGTCAAATGGCCGAAACTAAATGGAAACATAAGTAGGTGCAAGACTGTACTGTGGTGTTGGGCTTTAATATTCTAATTTTCAGAAATCCTAGGTAAGTGTTCTCATTATAAAAATGGATTTCAACTTTTGTCTTTTAGCTTCATTCTTGTATGTGTTTGATAGTCTCTTATGTCTGTGTATTTCTGCTGCAAAAATACTTCCCTCTATGATAACAAAGCTTGCTACCTTAAGGTAATCTTAAAATTATTTTTGGTTTCACCACACTCAGGTAAGATTCTCACATTGTCAGTATTTTTCTCGCAAGTCTTGTGCAAAAGAAGTGTGAAGACTTGGTGAGAGACGTGCAGATGCCGCTTGCTTATAGTTGACTTTATCCACCTTCAGACTGGATGTGTGCAGGGAGTGGGACATTGAAGGCACAAACTCCCAAGGACAGTAAAAAGTGTCAAGCTGGGTGGAGACTACAAGTGGCCAACTGAGCATCCTTGGCATAGAAAAAGTAAACAAACAACCCTTGTTAGTTAAACCTACTTAATGTTGTGTTAGGTGAATTATTTTGTATTTATTTTCACTGCGACTAACCTTTATTTATTTGTAAGCACATGTTAATATATAATGCAGTCCAATTTAGACTCTTAAATAGGTCAGCATTACAGACGATTAAAATTTATATTATAACATTCTCAAACCTGCTTAATGCATGTCTGCACGGTGGGCTGAGGTCAATCCCTATGCTATTTGGTATAAAGCAAAACCTACACTGGATGGCATGCCAGTTTATCATAGGGTCTATTCACATACACTCACACAACAGGCAAATTTAAAGACGTCAAATAACCTAATTTACACTTCTTTTGGAATTTACAAGAAAAACTGGAAATCCTCAGAAAGACACATACTGACATGAAGAGAATGTGCAAACGCCACATAAACAACACCCAGCACAAGATTCAAACCCTGGATTCTAGGTGCAGCAGGACTGACTAACTACTGTGCCACTCCTTGATACATATTAATAGCAACACCTTATTTAGAAGAGCATTTGCCATCTCACGCATGAATCTTCTTCTATTACACATCTTTAGAGATATTTTAATGATATTAATGGTGATATGTGCTAGATCAGGGGTTCTCAACATCGGTCCTGAGGACCCCCAGTAGCTGTGGGTTTTTGTTTTAACCAGCTTCTGTTTTTAATTGGAATCCTGAGCTAATTAAGTGAACTGATATTTCCAAGATTCTGTGTTTTAGGAACTAGAAATTAGAAAACAAGGTTTGGTAAAAAAAAAAAAATATTAAAATGTACTAGGCAGTTATATGGGAATAATGTATTTATTGTTCTTTTTAATTAATATTTTCATCTTGATGTTCATTCTGTTTTTCTGGGTATTCTAATTGTTTAATTAATCCATTGTTTTCTAATTAGTGGGCCTAATGCTAAAGTAGTTGCAGTCTTTCATGAATCTGTGTCGTTTGCCTGGGTGTCCTCTCTGCTCATTTTTAATTGCCATTATTAAGACACAATGAAGGGAGCAAACTGCACAGAGAAGGGCAAAATATAATAAAATCAACAAAAGTGAGTTAAGTATTTAAATATAGCAAATGCAAAATATTTCTAAATGTCTTATAATTGTAAAAATCATGCCTCTGTGCTTTTTAATGTAGAATAAGAGAAGAGAAAAATACCAGTTAATTAATTGAGATGAGTGTTATCAATTGTCACAGATTATGAATCTGGTTGAAGCAAAAACCTGATGCCAAAATGGTCCCCCAGGACTGACTTTGAGAACCCCTGTACTAGATCCATCCATCCATTATCCAACCCGCTATATTCTAACTACAGGGTCACAGGGATCTGCTGGAGCCAATCCCAGCCAACACAGGGCACAAGGCAGGAAACAAACCCCGGGCAGGGCGCCAGCCCACTGCAGCCTGTGCTAGATGACCTACCCATTTCTTGAACCCATTTAATGGTATACGCTACCCAAAAATGAAAATATTTTTATATGTTGCTTCACCTGTGTAGTTTGTAGGGATAGCTGAGAAAAATTGTTAACCCTGTGTTTCTGTGCAGAATGGAGATAAAAATGTTTCTGATATAATACATGTCTATGATGACCAGTGGTGGATAACAGCACACAATATCAAAAATGCCTGTGAATAAATCTCACATTACTCAAGTCACATAATCCACATACATCTGAGCGCTTTCCAATTTTGTTCATGGTAGAGTTTTCTAGAGGTGGTTTATTTATCAATATTTTAGTATGTGTTTGGGACATTGTGAACATATGACTGGATAACCTGACATGTGGATTATGTGACATGAGTAACATGGGATTTAACGTATATGGACTTAATGATACTGTTCACTGTTGTCCAGGGTTGGTCACCATAAACTCCTATTTCACCTTCTTTTTTTGCATTAAAACATGAGATTACTATTTTCGCCATCTCTACAAACTATTAGATGTAAATAATATAAAGTGGAGTATTCCATTATTGCAATTCTAGGCTACAGACTTATCTTATCCTGGCAACATCAGGGGCAATCCAGGAACCAATCATGGGTACACAGGAGAGCCTACTCACATGCTTACATAGAGACAATTAAAAGCCAACATTTTTAGGAGGCAGAAGAAACAGCAACAAATATGGAGGGAAAAATCTGTGAAGCCAGAGAGGGAATGGGCAGACTCAACGCAGTGACTGGTGTTGAACTCAGTGTCTTATAGCTGTGACACTGCAGCATTAACCACTGTGCTACCATGCTACTCTGCCCTGCTATATGTAAAAAATAAAACAAAAGTACAGTACTGTATATACATACATTCCTTTATCCTGCAATAGCTTACAAATATATAAACATGTACATGTTTCCTTAATCAAATCAAGTCCTCAATTTCATACTAAAATAGCTTGGTAATATAATATGGGATTTAACTCCATGATTCTTCCACAAGTTATCTTTTTTTTTAAGCAATTTATATTAACTAACCAGAAACCAAAGATATTATGTGGGAGGAAACGGAGATAAATTGCTTGAGTACAGGATGGAAGTTTGCAAGAGCTGTCATCAGATTACAATGAGCAAATTGACCAGCAAATCACCAGCTTCTTATCTTTCGCATGAAAAATAAGAGATCAGTCTGCAGTAGAAGCAAATATGAATCAAAATCCTCAAGATTAGTAGTATTCTGTTTCTCTGCAGAGCCTAATTTAAGAAACAGTTTATGGAGGTTTACTAAGTGATCTCATGGTATTGTAGTGGCTAATACTGCTGAATTGCAGATAGATGGTTCTAGGCTCAGATCTTGAGCTGGGCTATTATCCACGTGTTATCCTAGTTATCCTAATGTCTTTGTTGGTTTTCATCTGAGCACTCTATTTATATTACCATGTTTCTAAAATTACACGTGTGTCAGGTTAGTTGGGGCCGAATGTAGCATCTAGATGCTGTGAAGGACTGTCACACTGTCCAAGGCTGCCTTTTACCTTGTACTTCTACAGTAGGCTCCAGCCCCACAACATGAAACGGATTAAACGGATTAGAGATGCGGTATGATATAGCATAGGGTTTGACAGCTGTGTCGCTAAGTTTATTGTAGCATCTTTGAGTGCTCTGAAACATTAAATGTTACAACAGTTTATTAAGGTTTTGTACATTAACTCCAACCATACAATAATGACATATCAATGTATTTCATATGGATTGTTAATAATCCAAGTTTTGCCATTGTTTCATGCTTTAGAAATGGAAAATGCACCATATACAGAATAAATATCAGTGCAACCTGGTTTACCTTTTCTGTTTGCTTCAAAAGGTGACTAAAATAGGCTGGTATCTGGAAGGGCATCCAACTGTAAACCCTCTTCTGACAACAGCAAACTAGCTACAATCTTAGAAATGGTGGTTCTTTATAATGACGCCTGTCACACACGGGCACATGGGAGGCAGCTAAAGGTAATTCTAGGTAAGGCCAAGGGGTAGCACTAAACCTTTCCCTGCTATCAGTAGAGGCCAAAAATTGGAAATTCTGCCTGAATGCATGATTTTGTCCCTGAAGACCTCACTTACCCCCTAGACCAAGCCAAACCCCATCCACCCCATCCTGCACCAAAGACGTCACTTCCGCCATCCAGGTATGAAGACCAGATCACATCCTGTACACATCAGTCCTTAATATTTGCCTTTTGCAGCCTGGATTCAAGTATACAGGTGGCTGCCCTAAATCTTGTTCGTGTCTCAAGATTATTTATTAATAGATGGACATTTTTGGCTGTCAAAAAACCATTCATGTGAAAGTTCCAGAAAGAACCTTTTATTTATTTAGATATGTAGCAGATTCCATTAAGTAACAATGAATAGATGATAACAGATCTGTGAAATACCAATGGGTACCTGACTCTTGCAGTATAGAGTAACACTAGCTTCATGTTGTCTTGATCTGTCAGTATCCTGATAGGTAACTTATTACACCAGGGGATCACATACTTTTTCAGATCAGGGACCCCTTAGAAGGGTGAAGAAAACTACGGACCCTCACTATACAGAAACATCAAACAAATCATTTATTATAAAAAATGCATAAAACTCTTAAAAGTAAAACACCTTTTCAGACTGTTTAGATTTACAACTGTACTGCACCACACTTTTCAGTATACTTTGACTGGTCGTGTACCTGCTAAATTAGTGAAATGGGTGTGCTTGTCTCTGAGACATAGCTCCTCAATTCTTGGAGTGATGGGTGATAAGCAGACTCCCCTTGCAAACGTGCCTCATACTTTGCCTTGATAGCAGTCAGTGGTGAGCATGAGGACTCACAAAGCCAAACTCAAAATAACTGTCATATTTTCCTTTTTTCAGCCCTGTAATGGACTGGCACGATATCCCTTGTTTGTTCCTGTCTTTCGCCCTGTGCTAGCTTGATAGGCTTCAGCCATCAAAGCCCTAATCTGGTTTAAATGGGTTAGAGAATGACATGAAGCTGGTTTATTTTCACTTAAAGATGTAGATATTGGACAGAAGAATCTATCCATTATGTAAAAAGATTTTTTTTTCATGCTAACTAACTAGCTTTAATGTAACTCTGCAAAACAGATCAATGAGTGATTGACACTCATGTGCCCAGTGAGGGCTGGGTGGTCTTTTGGCCTTGGAACCCCTGGCAATTTAGTTTTTTTTTTTCTACAGTTTAACTAGAGATTTTGTTTTTAATCTGACCTTATCACCGGACTCATCTTTAGAGACTTACTTATATCATAACATTTTATATTAAGGACGCTACTCTTCTACTAATTATACAGTATATCTATGTTTTACAAGATTATATAAATTTATTTTTTCTTTGTTATTTGTTTATTAATATTCTTAGCTAATCTTACTTGTTTTTTCTTTTCTTCCAACTTTCCCTTTGACATCTTATAAAAGCACTTTGAGCTACATTGTTTATATGAAAATGTGCTACTGTATATAAATAAATGTTGTTGCTGTTGTTGATGTGATTTTCAGCAGTATATACAAAATGAGTGAAGTGAGGTTTCCCAATGATTTCTGTTGGCTCAGAGCATTATGGGAGTGACTGACACAAATGTAAGGTTGTGTGCTTATGCTCAAGCTTGGTGCAAGAGGTGTCAGCACAAGTTAGAAAGCTCAGTCTTCTAGATCACAGTACTCCCCTTTAAAAGCTGGTGTGCACGGCAGAGCGACGCAGGGCGACAGCTACTTGAGTTTTGATTTGCCGTTGGAAAAGGTGTTTGTGGGATATGTTGATTCCATCTCATTCACACATGGCTACACTGTCTGGAAAGTTTAATAAAGGACATTACTTTTTACTTTCTAATCGAATATCTCATGGTGGTTGTTTAAGATAAGTGAAATGGTGAATAAAGGAGAAGAGAATAAGCAGTCAGTTGGTATACCAAGTATATGTGATATTTATGAATTACTTATCAAATTTTACCATTTATTTTGCATCCCCTCTTGCCATGTATCACAGACCCCATTTTGAAAAACACTGTACACCCTTAAAAATAATCGGTCCTTTGATGGCATTTTATAGTTCTTTACTGGGTTGTGTGGTTCCTTGTAGAACTATTGCTTGACCAAGCACCATTTCATTCTGGGAAGGGCTCTTTGCATATGAAGTTGATTCTTTGTTCTTTGAAAAATGTCCTCATATGTGTGTGTGTGGGGGGGGGGGGGGGGATTGAAATCTTTAATGTATGGTAGGCTAATTAGCAGGACACTAACACATTAAGAAAACCTGGACTAGGCCTGCATCTATGCAGAAAGAGTCCTTTTACAATGGTATTTCATAAATCTATTCATAGATATTTCATGGAGTCAGCTACAGATCTAAATAAATGAAGGTTCTTTCAGGAACCATCATGTGGATAGGTCTTTTGGGAACAAAAAAATGGTTCCCTTATGGCATCACTCTGGAGAACCACTCAGGCACATTTTATTTTTAAGAGTGTACTACAGACCAAAAATTTCTGTTTTGTCCATATATCATCCCTTTCAAAGCCCAAAAGCACCAATTTATTTACAAAGACCCCTGAATGAAAGGGTTCTTTGTGAAGCAGTTATTCTAAGAGGTACCACACAACCCAATCAAGTGCCATTTAAGAACTATTGTTTTTAACACTCAGATGCAAAGGGGAGGATGCAAATCTTGGCAACAATCGGTGTTCCTTATTAAAGCAAGGCAACACTGGGTGCTGCATCAACAGAATAACGACTAGGCTGAGTAAAAAAACACACGCTGTTAAGCTTCCTCTACAATTAGCGCTGCCGCCTGACCACACCAGCAGACTGGCCTTGAATCTCATCTGTACTCTTTCTGTGTGGAGATTGTAGGTTCTATGTTTGTCTGCATGTTTTTTGAATACATTGATTTTCTTCTCAGTCATAAAGATGTACTGATCTGATTAATTGATTCATTCACATGCAGTAACACAAAGTTAATAGTCCCAACACCTTTCATTCATTCATCGTTTCATTTAACAAACCACCTAGAGATAAACCCCTCAGTAATACAAACAAGATGCAATGCCAATTATTAATCATTACAATTACAGTGGTTTTACCTTTTTACAAAATGTTGGACTTTTTCTTCCAAAAAAGAGAAACAGAACAAAAATTGTGGATACAACTGAGATCACTTATGGTGCATTTAAAAACTAAAGATTTTTATGATAGGTTCAGTATACACACATCTTGTGTACTGTAGAGTACATGAGGTTTGTGTTATTAATACAGACTAAACATTAAATTAACATGCCAACACCCTGATAGGGGTACACTTCATGAATGCAACTGTATCATTAATTAAAGAGCAACTTCTCACCTTCACTGGGTCCATCTGCCCTGGAAGTAAAGGCTTCTCCTCAGTAATGGCGATTTCCTGCAGTTCTGTTGTCATGGTGACTTAATCACTGCCAGACTCTGCAAGAAAACGAAAAAATGAAGCAAAAAATGTCATTAGTAACCTGCCAATGGACCTCATTCAGTTATGGCAAACTGTAGCCGTCCTGTCTTGAAGCTTGATTTTAAATGAGACCCTGACCCTAAAACACACCAACACTACAACACCAGTCATAATATCTACATAATGGCTTCTGTTACTCTGTCCAGTATTTTCATTCATCCACCCAGCAATTCAACTCTTTTACAAAGCTGCTAATTAGGCCCAGGGTTGCTGGTCTCTTAACTTCAGGCAGGTGACACAGTGGTTAGTAAAACTGTTGCCTTAAGTCTCTAGGGAAATATATTCTTTAGCAATGTGATGTTGTACTATGAGAGTAGCACCATATAAAGGCTGACTGACATTGACTGACTGACTGACTGACTGACTGACTGATGTGGGTTTAGAGTAAAGTGCTTTGTGATGGTCTACTCTATAAATAGTACTATATGAAGACTGAATAATACTGTGTTGTGGAGATGAACTTATGAGGTTTCTAAACTCTATTAGGGCTCCCCCTAACGGGATGAGATGCTGAAGAGCATCCCGAAGCACGATCGACAACGTCTGTGGTCGCCGGGGCACCTGCAGGCTCCCAGTGCTGTAGCAACCTGCCGTGAAAACAAATCCTAAAAGATCACGGTCACGCTATGAGCGCCTGCCATTGATTGGTGATGCAAGGAATATTGCTGTGTCTGTGTATAGGAGAGTGGTAGATCCCGCTACAAAAAATAACCGTGCTATTCCTGTTTCAAGCTGAATAAAGCTGGTTTTGCTAAAGTACTGAGACTCAGCCTCGTGTTTTGAGGTGCAAGACAGGGATTCACACGTCACAAACTCTTCAAATGGTACTACATAAAGATTGGTTGATTGATTAATAAATTGGTTGATTCTGGCTTCATTACAAAGCACTTTGTGGTGGTATATTCAATAAATGTTGCTGTACAATGACTGAATGATCGGGCGTTTGATCTGCATTTAATGTAAGCACCTTGTGATGGTGTTCATTACTTTTGGTGCCACATAAATATTACATGATTACTGTAGGTCATCTGTATTCATTGTAAAGCATCGTGGTGTTACTCTTTATAAAAGATGCAATAGAAATATTGCCTGAATAACTGATCTGGGTTTTAAGTAAAACAATGGTAATGATAAACTCAAAGTAAGGTACTATATACAAATTAATTAACTAGTAACACTTTAGGTACTGCAAAAATGCATCTATTACGCAAATACTCTTATGTAACAAGACCTTAGCAAAAGCTTTGTTTGGTCTTCATAACACTTTTAAAACATCAGTAGATCAGTTATTCATGTCTGTGCAGTGTAGCATATTGACATGATGGGAAAATTACATGTTAGTATGAAGGAGTCACAGATCTTAAACTAAATACATAACATCAAGAGAAATGTGTCTCAGATGCGCCACCTCAGACCACTCCAGAGTGAAGTAGGACACAATGCAGGGATGAATGAACACTTTACTAAAGATTTGTGTTATGAAGACCCAAAGAAGCCTTTGTTAAGGTTTTGTTACATAATAGTAAATTAGTAATAGATGCATTTCAACAGTACTTACACTAAAGTGTTAACAATTAATTAATTGGTTCATTGATCAAAGTTCAATATCCAGCTAAGTTACAATATGCATGGAACTTCTCCTGTGTCTTCTGGGCTTTTCTACGATATCACAAAGATACAGTCATATGAAAAAGTTTGGGAACCCCTCTCAGCCTGCATAATAATTTACTCTACTTTCAACAAAAAAGATAACAGTGGTATGTCTTTTATTTCCTAGGAACATCTGAGTACTGGGGTGTTTTCCAAACAAAGATTTTTAGCGAAGCAGTATTTAGTTGTATGAAATTAAATCAAATGTGAAAACCTGGCTGTGCAACAATTTGGGTACCCTTGTAATTTTGCTGATTTGAATGCATGTAACGACTCAATACTGAATACTTGCAACACCAAATTGGTTGGATTAGCTCATCACGCCTTGAACTTCATAGACAGGTGCGTCCAATCATGAGAAAAGGTATTTAAGGTGGCCAATTGCAAGTTGTGCTTCCTTTTGACTCTCCTCTGAAGAGTGACAGACAGCATGGGATCCTCAAAGCAACTCTCAAAAGATCTGAAAACAGTTCAAGTATCTCTTGTTCAGTATCATTGTTTAGGAGAAGGCTACAAAAAGCCATCTCTGAGGTTTAAACTGTCAGTTTCAACTGTAAGGAATGTAATCAAGAAATGGAAGGCCACAGGTACAGTTGCTGTTAAACCCAAGAAAAATACAGGAGCGGCATATGGGCAGGATTATGAGAATGGTTACAGACAACCCACAGGTCACCTCCAAAGACTTGCAAGAACATCTTGCTGCAGATGGTGTATCTGTACATCGCTCTACAATTCAGCGCAATTTGCAGAAAGAACATCTGTATGGCAGGGTGATGAGAAAGAAGCCTTTTCTGCACTCACGCCACAAACAGAGTCGCTTGTTGTATGCAAATGCTCATTTAGACAAGCCAGATTCATTTTGGAACAAAGTGCTTTGGACTGATGAGACAAAAATTGAGTTATTTGGTCATAACAAAAAGCACTTTGCATGGCGGAAGAAGAACACCGCATTCCAAGAAAAACTCCTGCTATCTACTGTCAAACTTGGTGGAGGTTCCATCATGCTGTGGGGCTGTGGGGCTAGTTCAGGGACTGGGGCCCTTGTTAAAATCAAGGGTCAGATGAATTCAACCCAATATCAACAAATTCTTCAGGATAATGTTCACGCATCAGTCACAAAGTTGAAGTTACACAGATGTTGGATATTCCAAGACGATGACCCAAAACACAGTTCTAAATCTACAAAGGCATTCATGCAGAGGGAGAAGTACAATGCTCTGGAATGGCCGTCACAGTCCCCTGACTTGAATATCATCGAAAATCTATGGGATGATTTGAAGCAGGCTCTCCATACTCGGCAGCCATCAAATTTAACTGAACTAAAGAGATTTTGTATGGAAGATTGGTCAAAAATACCTCCATCCAGAATCCACTCATCAAAGGCTATAGGAGGCGTCTAGAGGCTGTTATATTTGCAAAAGAAGGCTCAACTTAGTATTGATGTAATATCTCTGTTGGGTTGCCCACATTTATGCACCTGTCTAATTTTGTTACGATGCATATTGCATATTTTCTGTTAATAAAATAAGCTTAATATCACTGCTGAAATACTACTGTTTCCATAAGGCATGTCATATATTAAAAGGAAGTTGCTACTTTGAAAGCTCAGCCAATGATAAACAAAAATCCAAAGAATTAAAAGGGGTTCCCAAACTTTTTCATATGACTGTATGTAAGCTACACTGATATTTAAATGAGTGTGGATGTGCATGTGAGTGGACCCTTCCATGACTCACCTGGGACTGACAAGGTCACCTGACTACATTTTTCTACCTTCTAAATAGCAGCAACAGCACTTTGCAGTTTGATCTCCTTTGTTTTCCAAAGCTACACAAGTACTGGTAACAAGCACTAATGCATGCTTCACACAACATGACTTTTTACGCATAGTCTTGATTTGTATAACCTCACGAAAATCACAGCGAGGTGCAGACAGTTACAGTGCACACCCATTACTATCAGTTGTATACTGCGACAACCCCAGCGATTCATTGACGGCACTCTTAACATTCACTGCAACTCTGTGCTACACATTGTGACAAAATCAAATTGGTTTGATTTTCCCAGCAGCGCGTCGCAAGTCAAGGAGGTGGGCTCTTGTGTCTGTAAGAATTATCATCTAATAATCATTAATACACATGCCAGTATAAAAATTCTGGATCTGTGAGAGAAAAGTTGCAAAGGTATCAGTGGTTTGTCAGTATGTTTGAAACCTTTCTGAGTACAGAGAGAGTGGGTGTATGTGTGTGTGAGAGAGAGAGAGAGAGAGGTGACCAACTACGAAGCACTCCGAGCAGCACTCGCAACCTTCACAACACTCACTCTCTGTTTAAAACCATCAGCATGTGTACTGGTCATGGCAGAGTCTCAGATAACATTCTGGCTTAGCTGAATTTACAGAGTTGGGGAAAGTGATGGCAGATGGTGTTGCCTTTGACTCCCAAGAGTGGTGTGAGACAGAGCCAGTGCATGTGACAGAGAAAAGATAGTGGCAGCTACTTGGATGGAGATGTATAAGATCAGAGCGATAGCTTGCCTTGTTAAGGGAGAGACACCATATTTCATAATGTTTTTGGCTACCAGTGTCTATGATGATCAAATGTCAGGAGAATAAGAACATTAAAAAAAATCTATCAATATATTTTTTACATACACATGAGACCAATGATGGCCTGTCCAGATTTCCAGTCACTCTGGCTACCTCGTGCATTCCTGTTATGCCAATTCCATTCCCTTCCATCTTGTCTGCATTGACATAATTCACTCAATATAGCACCACAGTGGAGTGGTAGTCGAGCCAGTATAGTATCTTAGTGAGACAATGTTTATTTGCAAGGCACTACATACAGTTGTTGCTAAAATATTGGCACTACTACAGTTGTCCTAATGATGCACCAAATCCTTCATAAAATGTATCGGGTCAGGTCAGGTCAGGTTGAGGAGCATGCACTGGTATAGCACGTGTCCAACATCCACCACACAACAAAACATCTCGGGATCCTGTTTAGCAACCCATGCAGACATGCAGTCCAGTCCCACCCTCCGGATATGACTATCTATCTGCCACAGCCAGATGTTATGTGGGCATTCCCTTGGCCTTGTCCAGCTGCTTGGGTCCTCAACAAGGAGGATCCTGTGAGCCGGATCAACCTCAGGAAATCACACCACATGGCCATAGTGGCGTAAATGACGCTCCTTCACAATGCAGGTAATGTGCCTCATTTGGGACTCCGAAGAGACACAGTACTGAAGGAGTCCAGTCTTCATCTCAGGTCACTGGATAGCATCCATGTCTTGCAACCATATAGCAAAACAGGAATTACCAGCAGTTAAAAGACTTGGACTTTCATCCATTTGCAAAGATATTGGGAGGGCCACACACTCCTTTCCAGCGACCTTATGGCCCCCCAGGCTCTTCCATTCTGTCTACTGACTTCACAGGAAGAGTCACCTGAGACATGAATGTTGCTGATGAGGTAAGTAAACCTCTTGACAAGGTCGACACTCTCGCCACAGACAGACACACTACTGATGGCTGTGCCCAAGAGTTCATTAAAGGCCTTGATCTTGGTTTTATCGAGGACACTCGTAAACCCAGACACTCAGACTCCTCGCTCATTCTCTCAAGAGTCCTGATCAGAGGCTCCATTGACTCCGTGAAAATCACAGCAGTGTTCTCATGATCTCTGAGGGTTCTCATGGATCGCAAATGTGAATATTGGCAGAGTTTCTTTGCAGCCTTTAGCAATTTTCATAAAGAGTTCAGCTCAGTTGCTCAAGCTGTGGAGCCTCTTGAGACTTTGTGGGATCCCCTCTAGGTTGCTGGATATCATGGCCAGCCTGTACAGTAGTACTGTGAGTGCTGTGCAGAGTGGAGGCAGAACCACTGCATTTTTCCCATTTGATCCTGGGGTTCATCAGGGGTGCGTATTTGCTCCTACTCTGTTTAATGCTTGCATGGACTGGTTGTTGGGCAGGGTCGTGGGGTCCAGCAGCTGAGGGGCATCTGTTGGTGAAGAAAGATTCACTAATCTTGACTATGCTGATGAATCAATGGAGGCTCTAATCAGGGCTCTCGAGAGAGGAGTCTGAATGTCTGGGTTTACGAGTGTGCTGGTAAAAACAAGATCAAGGTCTTTAATGAACTCTTGAGCACAGCCATCAGCAGTGTGGGGGTCATTGCTTCCATCTACTTCCGAAGTGGTTGACTATAGTGCCATGAATTCTTTACTTTTCTGACTTTTCTCCGTGCTGAGTGTGGTACACAGAGGCACACATTAAACACAACTCAGATCACCTTTTCTATATTTAAACTGGTTGAATATGTGACTTTACATTGCCATTTTATGGAAGGATTGAAAAAATGTAGCAGTACCAAAAATTGGCCACAACTGTATATTTATCATCATTCCAAACAGTATTTAATATACAACTGAAAATAAAAAAAACACATTTGTTTTGTTAGAAAACCTGCTATGAGTCAGCAGTGGGAACTGACCAGAGAAAAACACATAACTTTAAGTCCACAATACAAACTTTGAGTGGCCAAAAAAACCCTGAATCTGCTACTCAGCTGTTTTTGCCTAATGATATACCCGGGGTGGATCTTTTTATCTTTACTCCCACTTCTACTGTTATTGCTCTTGATGAACGTTTTGGATGATTTCCCACAATGGCAGAGACTTAGACTGTAGACTTTCCATGCAGATGTCGCTTTGTCTCAGTTTGTCTCGCCTTTGTGATCTTGCCAGAGATGCTTCTAATTCAACTGGGTGACTCATCATATTTACACTGAAATTTGAAGATTAAGTGCTGACTTACAATAGAGTATTCTCCATATTTTGACGTGACTGGATAATTATCGATTGACTCTTACCAATGCAGGATTAGTAGAGTGGGGCTGACTGTCTTCAGTTTGTACAGCTTGAGTTTATAGGAGGCCTGGCAGCAGTCATTTATAGTGAGATTTTTTTTCCTTGATTCTCATTAGGTAGAATCCTTTCTTCAATCAACTAGCACAAGCTAATAGACACAGAGGTGATTAAAAAGAAATTGCAGACAGTAGACACATGCTGCCCACAGCCCCTGCAGCCATGCTGAAAGCAGTTAAGGGTTCAGTTGATCTTTCTCTTGAAATCGTTTACCGTTCTCGAATGATTTAGCAACCAATTTTAAAGAATTCACGCAGAACATTTTGTTATACCTATACAGAGATTATTGCCATCTATACATTTTCTGGCTTATTTAGATAGATAGATAGATAGATAGATAGATAGATAGATAGATAGATAG
>JANRMT010062852.1:32139874-32182971 GCA_026402145.1 Polypterus bichir lapradei | reverse complement strand
GATAGATAGATAGATAGATAGATAGATAGATAGATAGATAGATAGATGAAAAAAGCTCTATACAAATGACAGCTAGATTGATAGATAAGGTTTTCTACCGGCACCATTTCTACAATAAATGCCATCCCACTGCGTTTTACTCTTTCAAACCTCTAGCACCGTAATTCCACAGGTGCTGTACACTTTGTGATTATGAGATTTGCTCAGAATGTGTCACTGGCAGACATTGAACCTTATGGTTTAAAGTCCAATGGCTTATCCATTATCCATCCACACTGCACCAGTTATACAAGGTTATCACAGAACCTTGACAAAATCAAATAAGCAAAACTCTTTCACTAAATACATTATTCATGCATCTGGCTTTCAGCGCACTTTGAAAACAGAATGAATTTTCACAGATTGGTTGTTATTTATGAATTGCTAAATGCCAAGTGCACATTGATATGCTATGTCTGTTTTCCCCTTAAGTAAAACTAGGGGTTAGTATCTTGACCAGACTGCCCTCATCGAGAGTTGCTCAAGTCAGTGTTGTGTGCCATTGGCACATTTCTATGAATAGTTTAAAAATTAAAATTCTTGTTTGAAATATTCAGTAATCCGCAGGAAAAGAAAACATAATGTAGCCCACTCTCTCAACAGTATCATCAGAACTTAAAGTGGTTAGCAGCCTGTGTGCTAAGAATTCCACCAGCCAAAGTTGAGCACCAATCTAAGACCATCTTTCAAACTTTCTGCACATAAAACAGTGGGGTCTCCAGTCTGGCTCAGTGAAAAGTTGCAAATTTTAACTTTACCTTGTAAATGAAATTCTTATTTATTTAGATTTCTTTGTCTTCAATTACCACACTGAGTAGGCTGGATTTAATTTCAGGTACACTTTTTATTAAGATGCTCACTCCAGCTTTACTTATATTACTTGCCTCTTTATGCCTTTCTTTTCCCTTCTTCTCCTCTAAGTCTATTTTCAGCAGGTAGAATGGTGGCACAGTGGTTAACAAAGCGTATCCATGGCCACAGGAGGTTTTCTCCAAATAATGGAATGATGTCTGTCTGTGTAGAGTAGGTACATTTCCTTGTGTCTGCATGTTTTTATTTTCTCAATGTACTCCATATTCCCTCCTGTATCATAAAAAGGCCATGTGAAGTTGTGCATACATGTGAGCTATTATTGGAACACTCTTATTCAATACTAGCCATGTGCGCCCAACTACGTTGCGCGTGTTAAAATTGTCTGTGAAGGGCTCCCTGTTTAAACGCGGCTGCCAGTCGTGAACTGGGCCCTTCGTCGCACAGCATTATGATTTTTTATAAGGGAAACAAAATTACAAAAGAAAATCCTTGGACATTGATTCGATAGAAACGGCCTACTCGGAATCACTGTCCGAATAGTAATTATGTGGTGGTGTTGGAGCATTTCTGCTTCTGTCCGTTCACAGTCCGTCTCGTTTTCACGACGCTATTGTTTCCTCTCACGATGTCTTCTCAACCTTTCTCCAATCCCGCAGGTTGCTTTGTGGCAATCCAAAGAGTAAGGCAATATACACGGAGCAATGGTTATAAAAGGGGGGCACATAGGTACTGTATATCCAGGCTCTTTAAAGCATAAATAGGGATCACTTCACTGACATGTGAGCAAGGCACGGTACAACTGTGAGACGCGCAGCACTCGCCGGCTACAACGTAACAATAATAATTTCCGGAACGTGCTGTTACATTGTCATTCATTTTACCTACTGTCTTTCTTTCATTCATATGTTACATAGGCACGTACCTTTTATCTTCGGCAGTCTCATTCTCTAACCAGGCCTCAGGAGCTAACCAGCGTAACACTGTCCACCACCCCTTTTGTTATTCCGGCACATTGTTGACATCCGTGAGTAACAACTGGAAGGTGGTCTACGCATGCGTGGAATTCGCGGACAAACAAAGATCAAGATCTAAATGAAGATCTCTTTAGTTAATTTAAAGCACAACAATTCGTTTAGTTTGAATGTCTGTGTTTTGAGGTGTGACTGGAGTAGTACAGTCTTCAGTAGTATAAGCCTGGAGGAGATTCTTAATGCAATGCCTATGTTTTAGCTGTCTCTCTACTGCCATCTAGTGCTTCTTCTTCTAATTCATTCGCGGACAAACAAAGATAAAGATCCAAATGAAGATTATATATAGAGATGTGGGGAGCCAGACCCACAGCGGCAAAAACCATTTCATTGTATATTGCAGGTCAGTAAGGCAGACTGGGCTATTTAAGATAAACGGATGGGTATATAGACACTATAAAAAAGGATCATGCTTTCATATGCATGCAGTGTCTTTCATAGTTATATATATATGTAGTACTAGGGTGTTGTAACATGTTAGCTATTATGGATGTAGTGAGAGGTCAAGCAATTCATTAGCTAACTAAAAAGATTACAGTATGCAAGCTTTCGAGGCAACTCAGGCCCCTTTTTCAGACAAGATGTGAGGTGTGATTTTGCTTGACTTCTCACCATATATATAGATTTTATAAAATCTCTTTTTAAACAGCTATTCTTCTGATACAGTACACAGTTTCTTTCATATAAAGGTAATTTTATATACAGTATATATACAGTACATAGCAGATAGTTGTACAGCTTTCCCCGCATGCATGAATGTGGAAACATGGCATGTTTATAGTCACATGTTAAATATCATTGCTCCACTCTCCATTTGCACCAAAGACAAACTGCAAACAGTGATCTGCTCTTGATGGGTCGATTGTGTTCAGGGGCCAAAATTCACAAAAGGCATTCTGCACAGTATAGACACAGTGTTTTAAACTGGTAGAGTTCAAAAATGGTCAAACAAGTGTTAACCATGATGAAGGAGTGGGATGCCTGTCCATATTCAACTAAAATGTTGAGGAACTCTTTTCCATGATTTATAAAAACCAACACACACAAATTTATACACATCTATACAGACAGTCTTGATAGATTCATACAGAGACTGAAACAGACATGACGATTATCTATCTACCTATCTGTCTATCTATCTATCCTGATAGTCTTGATAGATTCAAAGAGAGAAAGACTGAAACAGAGACACGATGATTATCTATTTATCTATCTATCCTGATAATCTTGATAGATACAGAGAGAGAGACTGAGACAGAAACATGACATCCACAGCCTGTCTTGGCAGCACTAGGTGCAAGAAGTGAAACAGGCCTGGACAGGGTGTCAGTTTGATTCCTCTATTCCTAGTAGTATAATTTTTTTTCAGAATGGCTCTATCCAGTTCAGGGATGCAGAGGGCTAGTGCCTATCCCAACAAGAGTCAACCTTGGATATGTCTGACACTCGCATTTCCTCTTTCAAAGCCAAACTGAAACAATCTGATTGCTCTGAGGGACCGGACACACACACACACACACACAAACACACACACAGACCTTAGTGTTTTATTATATGATAAGCAACGGGTGCATAACTGTTTTGGGGAATGTGACAGATAGAAGAAGGCAAAGTTCAGCAAAGTTACTGGGTGTCAATTTCCCATTTCTAATCTATAAAAACCAGCTGTTTTCTGCGTCAAATTTTCATTGTTGGGAATGTCTATTGTCAGAAATGCTTCTTTTACGGAGACAAGTTTGTCAGTGAATGCCAGATAATGGTGCTGTAGCTTCCTTATATAGGTCCTGGGGTGAAAGCTGTGAGATTTCCATGCAAAATCCGGAAGTGACGTCAGAAGTCATCATACTAGAGCCTTATGGTTGTTCCCTGTGTACAGATGTGCAACTCTATCGATCGATCTATTGTAATAAGAATGAGTTTGAGATATCATAAAGAGTTGGGGCAGCCACCGGTGTATTATTTTCTCGGCTGAGAAAGTTGCTTTTTTTTTGTAGCACAATGTGCTTAGGTCAAAGTCCATAACAGAACAGCCTGTATGGAGACAAGATGACAGTTTTAACAGCCTGTCGGTGCAGGAATTGGGAGTGTTGTCCTCGTGCCTGGAAGTGACGTCATCTTTGAGGCCAGCAACAGGCGGATTTCCCAGGAAAGGTCTGCAAGGGACTGAGAGAGATAGTCAGTACACTCCGCCACCCCCTGGTCTGGCGTGGAATTACTATTGTTTAGGCCCCGTGTGGGACACTACCTATCTATCATCTCTCCATGCATATATCTCTCTTATTTATTAAACACAGTCACCTATTTACAGGAAAATTTTGTACAATTATGTTAAAAATGTATATTACACATTAGGGCAATTGCCGAATGGGCAGCACAGTGACACAATGGCTACCCCCTGGTCACTATTTTTGTGGAGTTTGCATGTTCTTCCCAAGTGTGACGGTTTTCTGGCCCCTCCTGCAACCCCAACATCCTGAAGATCTAAGAGGCTGCCTCTATACAGGCCTGTGTGGGTGAGTATCTGTGCATCATACAGTTATCTGCACCTAATGATACTATGATATGCAGCAGCTCCCCGTGACTCTTAATTGGTAAGCAAGTTATTGACTTTATTGATCCTCAAAGTGAAAGTTATTCTGCTATAAACATGAAACATAATACAATGAGAGGCTTAGAGAAGAAACCCAAAGGAACACGGCCAGACCATGTCAAATGTTAATTCAATTTTGGCCTCCTTAAATAACACATTGGGGATGCTTATCTTGACAGTACAACTTCCCTTTTTAAACCGACCTGAGTAAAAGGCCACAAATGGATTTAAGTGACATTGTGCATATAGATTGGGCTGGTGTAAACCCAGTGGGCCAATACATACACTATTTAGCTATCATTCAAAATGCTGACCATTTATCCATTGTTTACAATAAAGAAAGTACTTGCCCCGCAGTCATAACAGAACCGGCCTGAGTGTTAAAGAGACCAGCTCATTTATCGCTGATAAGCTCTAGTGATTGAGGCAAAAGGTGTAATAACATGTGGCATACAAATGAAAAAAAACTGATCATAATATTTGGCACAGCACATTCATTACATGCACAGTAACCGCAGACACTTAGTGTCCACTTTAATAGGTCTACCTATAGTATGTACAGTAGTACTGAATTCTTCAAGGTATGGATTCACCGAGGCTCTGGAAACCTTCCTGAGGATTTCTGCTCCATGCTGAACTGATAACATTACACAGTTCATACAGTATGTTTGGCATCACATTAAAGTGATGAACTGCTTCATTGCAAAGGTGCAGCACTGGACTGAGATCTGTGGACTCTATAAACAGCTGCCTTAAACTAAAAGTCATTGTTATGTTGAAGGAAACACTTTGAGATGATTTGTGCTTTGCAATGTGGCACATTATCCATTATCCATCTTAAAAACTGTAGACTGGCCATAAAGGGTGAACACGGGCAGCAACAATAAATAGGCAGACTGTGGCACTCAAATGACGCTCAGTTGGTTATTAAGAGGTCTAATGTGTACCAGGAAAACATTCTCTACACCAGTGCTTCCCAAACTCAGTCCTGAGGACCCACTGTGGCTGCACGGTTTTGTTCCAACCAAATTCTGTTTTTAATTTGACTCCTAGCACCATTAAGTGAGTTGTTATTTCCTAGTTTCTGTGCTTTGGAATCAATGAAGAAATAACAAAACTAAGCTTGGTACATTTTTATTAAAATGTACTAAGCACTTATAAGGGGATAGATTTTTTATTTTTAATTTTTAACGATTTTTAGTCTGATTTTCATTCTGCTTTTCCAGGTGTTCTGATTGTTTAATTTATTATTTACTAATTAGTGGGTCTGACGCTCAAGTTACTGCAGCCTTTCATCATTCAGTGTTGTTTACGTGGCTGTCAGTTCTGTTTTTTTTTAATTATCATTATTAGGATACAGGAAGGGTGCAAACTGCACAAAAAAATAACAAAAGAATAGGACAACAACAAAAGAGAGGAAAGCGTTTAAAACAAAAATAGAAATATTTCTAAATCTACTCTCTATATATAAAATCCTAAGCCTAAAAGAGTAACAATTTTGTACAACTATTTTATGTGACTTTTTATGTCACGTTTTTTGTCACCCTTTCAATTGGGCTTATTTTAAAACCTACATATATATGTTTGGTATCATTCTATTCAGAATTTATGGAACTTTAATGTGATGTTGTTAGATTTTCAGATTCTTGTTCCAGTTTTAAATTATAAACTAAAAAATATCAAGAACTCACATCCCGTTAGACGAGACTTTGTGCCAAGACATTTAACCACGCCCGGGGCCGGAAATAAAAGACAAAAAGTAGGACAGCTGCTGTGCAGGCTTTTAAATGTTCAAAGCATCACACGAGATGCAGATCACATGGCATGGCAGCAGCAGCAAGCCAGCAACTGATCGAGCAAAGAGGAGGTAAAAAACTGTATTTGTTTCCCATTGTATCAGCATTTAAGAGGGGGTTTCGGAGGAGCGACTGCATCTCCTTGGTGTGTGTTCAGCCCCTCTCTTCACAACATGAGTGGCAGAGACGAGAAGTGGCTGGCGCATAGTGCAGGCCGGGGGAGTTGACATGCAAAGCGAGCAGGGGGAAACCCCCTAGTGTTTTATAAATGTAAAAATCATACTACTGTACTGTGCTTTTCTAAAGGCAGAATAAGAGAAGGGAAAAAAGACCTTCTAAACAAATGAGATCAATTATTATCACTAATTGTGAATTGGCTGGAATAAAAACCTGCAGCCACAGTGGGTCCTCAGGACTGAGTTTGGAAACCACTGCTGTACACCATTGCACAATCATTATTAGACTGGACCAAGAAGGATCCACAGATGTACCCTTAGGTTTGTGCTGTTTATGCTGAATTCTGTCCTGATAATCTGCATGTGACAATTCAAATTTAGATATGTCAGATGAGTGGGCAAGTCTTTTGGTTTTGGTGATCCAATGTACAGTTCTGAACACCATTGTTGCAGAGACCTGTTATTCAGGCAGTTGTGGCCTTCCTGTTACCCTGAATGTTTCTGGCCAGACCTCTTTAATGTCTCTCCTTAAGAAGACAGGTTCATCCTCAGAACTGCAGCTCACTGGCTATTTTGGTTTGTCGTCCTCTTTTCTATAAAGTCCAGAGATAGTCAAAGTGAAAATCCCAAAAGCACAGCCATTCCTGTGATGCTGGATACATCAAATATGGCACCAACAATCATACCATGGTCAAAGTGGCAATCTACAGTACATTAAAAACCAGATGTACCTAATAAAAATATACAGCTATTTTTGTTTTTTGCCTACATGCAGTTGGTAAAATTATAGTCCAAGCCAATTCATTTGCCTGGTATGACTGTGAGGGTGTATGCATATGTGTGCCATTTAATAGACTGTCATTCCTGTACCCAAAGCTGCTGGCACCAACTCATGACGCTTTATTATATTAGGTGGGTTCAGGAAGTACATTGCTAGAAACAACAATTCCTTTTGAAAAGGAAGCCCTTGAGAAAATGCCACGGAATGACTGAACCAACCTTTGCATATTGCCAAACAGCTAGAAGTAAAGAGTTAACCTGACTCGGGTACCGGTTGTCACGAACGTCTCTTGAGATTGCTCACAGCCCAATGTGAAAAACCACTGATTTTATCTAATGAGCAAAGAGTTGCCTTTATTATTGATTTTTTAGTACTATCCATGGTTACAGAGGAAAGCTGGGAATTAGTTAAACAAACTTGGATTAAATGTCACTGATTTTGTCCCATGACAGCAGCCAACAAAGCAACTCTTTCAGCTCATATCTGATACAATGGCACTGCTTGAAAAATTACAGGAAACACGAGTGATAAGCAGGGCTGCTGCAATTAACCTGGCCAAAAAAACGAAAAACCTTCTTTTAGTAAAATTCAATTATCTTCGTTTTTTAACTGAAATGTTATATAAGGTCATAGGATTGAGAATAAACCAAAACATTTATTTGAAAGGCAATTAAAGCAAATTTTGTATCATAAAAGTAATTAAGTTATTATTATGACAGGGCAGACAGGATAAAAAGAGTTTTGTGCAAAGTCAAATTTAAAACATTTGGTTGTATATACAGTATGTATATTATATCAATGAATATGTGTTACATGGAAGAACCATTACAAAGTAACAGATTTTTTTGAAATCTTCCTCCTTCAGTCACTCTTTAGTTTTCTGAGCTCATTTTCCAGAGCAAAGCCACAGGTAGCCACAGGCAGTAATGGCATACTGCTCGATAACGTACAGTGAATGCACTTAAACTTATAGTGTTCATCCTCTTTCTCTGTATGTATAACATTTGTTTGCTCAGAGGTTGATGGGCTTGCTGCTTCCTGAGCAGCTCTTCTTTTCTCCACCGTAGCGGCCTGCTTCTTCTCTTCTTCTGTCGGCATCTTTGCGTGTTAAAACTGATTAAGTCAGTGTTTGTGTTGCAATTACTTAGTACGTTTTTTCTTAACTTTTCACTTAATCTGGCACTTAAGTCTTCAATCTGCCTCAAGAATGATTTAAGATATGAAGAGGTAGAGGAAGTGACGGCGAAGGTGATAGGGATGAGAACGGCACCCGTAAGCATGTGCTGCACGGCCGGCCTGCTGCGCGCTGCCAAGAGTTGATTCTACAATAAAATAAAATAAAAATAAAAAAGGACTAAAAATCATTGCCCCAAATTCGGACAGTAGAGGTCATGTAGTATATGTGTACCAAATTCCAGGTCAATAGGTCAAACAGTTTGCGAGCTACAGGTGATAGAAAATCCTGGACAAACAAACAGACAGCCACGGTATCGTATTATATAAGAAGATTAATGTAACTTACAATACAATACAATACAATTTATTTTTGTAGAGCCCAAAATCACACAAGAAGTACCCCAATGGGCTTTAACAGGCCCTGCCTTTTGATAGCCCCCCAAGCCTTGACTCTCTTAAGAAGACAAGGAAAAACTCCCAAAAAAACCCTAGTAGGGAAAAAGAAATGGAAGAAACCTTGGGAAAAGCAGTTCAAAGAGAGGTTGTTGGGCATGCAGTGGGTGTTAAAGAGAAGGGGGTCAACACAATACAATATACAGAACAGAACAGAATTAATCCTCAATACAGTATAAAAATAAAAATATTACAAGTATGGAGTGGAATATAACAGTAGATGATATTACATAATATGATTTTGATTTGTTTAGAGTCCTAGAGACCTCAGCCCTCAAGCTGTTTCCCCCAATTGGCTATTCCACAGCGGGGATAGTGCTGTGCCAGCCAAACCCGATGAAAGGACCATCTACCCAACGATTCCTGTGATCCTCCTTCAGAGATGACTTTATCTTAGGCAGGGAAAACAACTTACATGTCTGGGATATGCAAAGAAACCACAGCACCAAGTCAAAGTGACTACAAAAAGTTAACATTTCTTTATATTTATATAGCGCTCTTCTCACTATTCAAAGCATACACACTTTACACGGACAAAACAGCAGGTTGGAAACAGAACACACATCTAGAGTTAGGAATCTGCAGCAATAACCACTGTGATAATTTGATGACCTTGTGTATAAAATATACAGTAATCCCTCCCTATATCGCGCTTCGACTTTCGCGGCTTCACTTTAACGCAAATTTTATATGTAAGCATATCTAAATATATATCGTGTTTTTTTCGCTGGTTCGCAGATTTCTGCAGACAATGGGTCTTTTTATTTCTGGTACATGCTTCCTCAGTTGGTTTGCCCAGTTGATTTTATACAAGGGACGCTATTGGCGGATGGCTGAGAAGCTACCCAATCAGAGCACACGGTTAAGTTCCTGGGTGCTGATTGGCTCAGCGACATAGAGCAGCATTCAATTCCGCTTTGAGTCAGCCAGCATCTCGTCTCGCTCATTCAGCATCAACGTGTTTCGCTGTGTAAAGAATTAACTTTTTGATGACGTCAATGAGCTGCTTGATGCCCACTCCGAGCCACTGAGCGACGAAAATTTGTCCGAGATGACCAGGTCAGCGAGTGAGGAAGATAAGGAACAAGAGGACCAGGAACAGGAAGAAGATGCCGAGATTTTCTAAACCAGTATCTGTGTGTTCAAGAGCTGACTGCCCATAAGCACTCAGCTGAAAGTACAACGCATATAATCCAGCTATGTCATATAAGGAATGAGGATGTTTTTTCAACCTCACAAACAGAAGAGAGAGTCGTCTGTCTGATGTCTCATGTTTTACGTACCACGACAGAATGGAAAAAAGGCCCAAAATTAGACATGAACTCGCTGTACCTGGAAATCACTCATACAGCTTTGGCTCTGACAGTTATCTGCTGTCAAAAAAAGGGACGAGCTTGCAATATGTTTGAAATGTGAAACTGTGGAGGAAAATCATCTAAAGTTGTGTAATATGTCACGCCCTGTGATTGCTAGTCGTATGAGCTGACCTTATCAGCTGACGAGGTCAGCAACTGCAGTTTTACTTTTGATATCCCCTCTAATAAGAAATTGTACAATATGTCACAGGCTTTAGTCTGAGGAGTTAACCTCTTGGGCAGTTTAAGAGAAGGGTGTATAGTGTTGCTGCTTCATAGATCCAATGCTCTCCCGTGCTTAGTCATTGTCTATGGGGTGTCTGAACATTGTCCCATATACCCAAAGATGATTACATTAACTAGTGACTATACAATAGCCTGATTGTGGGTGGGTGTTTAAGTGGGCCCAGTCCAAGACTGCGACCTGCCTTGTGCTGAGGTCTGCCAGGATAGTCTTTAAGCTACCATTACCGCGAACTCTATTAAGTGTAGTTGAGCTTGATAGGTCTTACTCTTCTGGCTTCTATAAGTGACTGTCTTCTAAAATCCAGCAGTTAGGGTTATTGGCAAGGGTCTGTGAAAGTAAGTGTGCCCTGTAATGCATCTGTCTGGCTTCAGGAATGGTCATGGGCTCCTTCCTGCCTTTTGTCCATTACTGTAGAGACAGACCTTCAGCTTCCCTTAGCCCCAAGCAGATAAAGCAAGGACTGAAAATGAACAGATGAACAAATACAAGCCTTCTCCCTGTGAGGAGTTGATTTTGCTAAAAGCATGATAAAAACAGCTCTTCTGAAGCTTCCATTAATGATTAATTAAAAACCTCGGGCTGCTGCCTTTAACTGAAGTCCTTGTTAACTTGGCTGGCTTGTTTAGGCTTTTTATCAGGCAAATGAAAAAATACACCTCAGTGCGTGATTAACTTCGGCAAGGAATTTTTAATGAAGTGTATTGCTCTTATTGCCTTTGATGCAGACTATTCATTTTCTTTATTGATTTCCATCTTGATTTTTTAATTTATTTTCCTGTTAAGTACTTGCCAATTTAATTGATTCTAAATTGCATCTTAAAAAGGACAATTATAAAAGAGCAGTCACAGACACAGATGAAATAAACCTAAAAGAGGAGCCTCTCATGCAGTGACAGTTCTGCCCATTTTGCTTTTCATTTCGAGGCTGGTAAAACCAACAAATAAATAAATTGCCACAGTTAGAGATAAAAAGGGGAAGCGCAGGAAAACAGAAACTGTTGGCTATCTATTAACTGGCACATTAGAGCACATATAAAATAGTTTAGTTATTCAGAAGGCTTGAATCTTGTATCAGGATATTCAATTTATTATCATAACTATTCATGGTGGCTCTAAAATCCGTGCTAACCCCTACTCTCTCTTCTGTTTCTTTTCCCGGTTTTCTGTGGTGGTGACCTACGCCACCACCACCTAATCAAAGAATCATGATGTTCCTTCATTGATGGATTAAAAGCCAGAAGTCTACATGACCATTATCATCAAGTCCTTCCGTGAGAACCCAAAATACAAAGAGGACTGTTTCATTTATGTTAGGTAGAATGCCTAAAGGGGGCTGGGCGGTCTCATGGCCTGGAACCCCTGCAGATTTTATTTTTTTCTCTCCAGCCGTCTGGAGTTTTTTTTTTTTTTGTTTGTTTGTTTTGTCCTCCCTGGCCATCAGAACTTACTCTTATTCTATGTTAATTAGTGTTGTCTTATTTTAATTCTTACTTTGTCTTTTTTTCCTCTTTTCTTCATTATGTAAAGCACTTTGAGCTACATTATTTGTATGAAAATGTGCTATATAAATAAATGTTGTTGTTGCATGGTTTAATATTACTTTTAATTGCTGACAAAGGATCCCAGAGACCGCATTCAAATCCTGCCTAAATTACATTTTGAATAATAATAATACTACAATTTATTTATATAACACTGTCATGCATGCGTGTCGGAGAATTTCCTCATGGTCTCCAACAAGGTTTGTGACAACCCTCCAGGATGAGAGGGGAGAGCTATTGCTCACTTTCTCTTCTCCTTCTCTTCCCACAGCACAGAGAAACCACCCAATGAGGGCACTTGGTTCCGCCCCTTTCCAGTTTGTGCCCCAGTGAAGGCACTTAGTACCGCCTCTCCCAGTTTGTGCACCTTAAGAAGTCGAGCTGCCCATCATTTGCACAACAAGCAACCCACCAGATGGAACTCCTATGATCAACCTTTAGCATGACAGCCTTAAAGCTTGTTATTTATAGTTTTGCCCAAGAGGCTTTTTTTGCTTTGCTATCTAAAGATGTGATTTTTGAGCCAGCATTAAATGGGACAATGTGCATGGTGTTCCAAATTTCCTGCACCCAACCACAAATACCTTTGTATATTGTATGTTTTTATTCCCAGTCTTTTATCAGCTGCCTGATTCTTATATTGGTGTTAAATTCCTGAAATATTAATTCAACTATCCATCCATTTTGCAATCTTGCTGTACTGATCACTGGGTACCAGGTTAGGCCTACATGTTCAAGCAGTTTCCTTTCTTTTACATAATCTTAACAAGTCAAGGATTGTTGTGTTGTGTGCCTGTGACTGCCAGTCATGCAGCATGGCATCTTAGCCATACTGGTCTGCAACAAGCCATGTCAAAATCAAACAGGTAGATTTGGGTTCCTTTGTACAAATGTAGATAACCAATGAACACTCAGCTGGACATGCAGTGCACACAAAAATAGGTTTACCCGATAAGTTGTCTGTCAAAATGTAATACGCTTGGGATATTCTAAAAATATCATATTGTGTTTACAGGTTGTGAATGTTATATTTCCAGGGTTTAAATCAATGTTTTCTGAATTTACTTTTTCAATTTTGAGCCATTGAGGTATGCTAATGTTACTTTTGTTTGTTGTTTGCTTTGCTTTACATGCCTGTGCTATATTTCATGTGTTTTGTGGGCTGGGCTACCTGCCAATCACTAACAAGAACTGCCCCTCACCCTATAAATCTGGAGAGTCTTCCACAGTTCCTGGCGGTTCATTTTCGGATATGCTAGGAAGTTGTGACTTACTGTGATTTTCTGGATTTTCGACCTTCTACTCTATTTTTTGACCTTCCTTTGGATTTTGCGTTAGGACTTTATTTGCCTTGGATAGCCTTCCTGGCAACTCCTTTATATCGTTTGTGCTCTTCGGAGATTCATAGTGTGACAGAGCATTTTGTGTGAAAATAAAGTTTTTATTTTATTTAGATCCCTCATTAATAGCTGGACTGCGGTGGGCTGGCGCCCTGCCCGGGGTTTGTTTGCTGCCTTGCGCCCTGTGTTGGCTGGGATTGACCCAGCAGACCCCTGTGACCCTGTAGTTAGGATATAGCAAGGTTGGATAATGGATGGATTAATAGCTGGAGCTTGATGGTAAATCCTTCCCTAGTGTGCATTTTTGAAAGTGTCTCTGGGACTTAACATACTTTGGGTCTCCTAGTTATAAAAGTGAGTCAGCCATATAATGTGTCACTCCCTGTCATTCCTAGTCATGTAATCAGTTATCCTGAAAATGAGATGAGATCAGACAACTGCAGACATTAAGGTTACAGTCACCAAGCCATGGGGCAGTCGTATAATCTGTCATCCAATCTGATTCCTAGAGGTAATCTAACATCTCCAAAAATAAGATGATATCCGACAACTGCAGCCATTAAGTTTGATGTGCTCTACAGCTGACAGTTGTGTGGTATGCCTAACGGAGAACATTATGGCATAATGGGATTAATACTGGAATCACCAAAACAGACAGATAAATAGATCCTCATATCTATCTACTGTAAATGAATCAAAAAAAAAGACAAGATAAAGGGTTGGAGAACCACCTGGTATCCCTGTATAATGTCAAGATTGGAAAAGGACTTTAAGAAAGTTGATCAAATAATATTTGGTATAGACGTCTTGTCAAAAACTTGCTCTTCCAAGTACCAGTCATTGTGAATTTGGTCAGGAGTGACAAGGTCTTCAGGTACAGTAGTTGTGGGCTTTAAGTAGTAGAGCAAAAGTGACAGGAGTAGGCTGATCACGGCTCAAGGCGAAAGTGACATCATCAGAGGACCTCTCGGTGGTCCATCTCCACTCTAGGGTAAACAGAACTTGTGTTTGTGGTGTCACCATCAAATTCCTCCCAATAATATTCAAGACATCTGTCCCAGTTAGACAAAATCTAATCTCACGTGCTTGACACTGTCCATCTAACTGCTGTATCTATCTGTTTTAAGCCTGGTTTATACTTGAAGTGTCTGAGCTGGTTGCAAAGGCCACATGGAAAAAAATGATATCAGAAGCAGGGACATGCCCCATCATCACAATGCTGTGCTCGATATTTTACCTGATCCAATTTTGAATTTTGATGAGAGACTGGTGGCAGAAGTGAGGCAAAATAGGCACCCTAATACAATATCAACACGCTGAACAAATGACCAGCACAAGCATAACTGCGTTTCTGTCTCTGACATCACGTGAGCTTTGCATTGTGGTCTTTGTGCAAGCTTAACAGAGTAATAATACTGTAAAATGAGTTTTACAGACAGCCTTTCAACATTTATCAGTCCTTGCAGACGACATCCTTATTTATTAAAACACAGGCCCCTATTTACAGAAAACGTTTCTAAAATGATACAAACAATGCATATTAAGCATTGGGATGATTGATAAATGGGCAACATAATGGCACAACCACTAGTCCTGGGTAAATCCTGGCCTGGTCACTATTTTTGTGGAGATTGCATCTGAGGGATCCCTGCTCGTCCAAACTACCACACCCAAAAGATCTCCATGTTAGCTTTAAACAAGCCTGTGTGGGTGAATGTCATTGGGAAAATGACCTGGTTATCTAGGCACTTGTCCTGGTTCTCTGTGCTTTTCTGTACTTTTTCACCTGCCCATATTTGTGCAATGCCGCTTTTTTATTTAGGTAATCTAGTTCAATCTGCTTCTGATCTCCAGACAGCATATATTCAATGTTCTGATTCCATATTGATGAATGTGAGCAAATGGAAACTGGTAGGCTGTTTTGCTTTTGTAACCTTTCAAGATTTGCTGGATTAAACATGAACAAAAGCAAAAAACAAAAACATGCAAATAATTGGATTAAAAATGTATCTCTGTATTTTCAAAGTTATTTCTTCACAAACACAGTATATCAGCATTTGCCCCGCAAAACTGTGTTCTAAAGTTAAAGGTTTTCTACAAATTTTAAAAAATACATAGCAGCATACTTAGCTCTGGTGTTTTACAATGAAACTTATGAGTCACATGGTTCCAACGAAAAATGAAAACATAAAAAAATTGAACATTTACTCTTTCAGTTTCTATAAAAAAAAAACATGCCTTCTGTGTTTCCAACATGCTTGTGAGAAAATAAATATTTTAACACATATACATGGTACTATTTTCTCGATGTAAGGATGTTTTCTGTTCGCTTGTGTTAGTTATGACATAAATACGTGTTTTGAGATGAAATCACACTCTGGGGCAGTGAAAGGTTATTTCAGAAGAGCACCAGCCCTGAGGTAGTGAGGACAGCTGGTCTTCTTTTTGCTGAATCTTGATGTTTTTGTCTTCAAGAATGACATGTACTGCATAGGCTATTTATTAATGTGCATATAATCACACGATGCGGATCAATATTTGTCAACTGTCTTGGTGTGAAAAATTGACCAGTTTGATAAGTTTTTATGCTTTATGTCCCATGCCCAATAGGGTTCAATGTAAAATACCAGAACTGGCTATGTATTTTTTAAAATGTACAGAAAACATTTCAATTTAGGACACAATTTTGTGAAGAATGACTTGAAAAATACACAACTTATTCTTTAAGATGGTTCCTTAAATGGATAGAAGAATGGAAGGAAATGCACACAAAAAAGACACTTTTTATTATTCTTTGCATAATCAGCCAGACAGGTAAAAGTTCAGAGACTCTTGAATTTTGCTGACTGCAGGTAGCCACAGAAAAACGTTAACTTGCATGCTGAACTTTACAGAGGTAGCAACATTTCAAACAAAGAGGACATAAACTTTGGTCAAGTTGAGCTGACTCAGAATTTTATCACCTGAACAGTGCAAGGCAGCTAACCTCGCTATTTCAATATAGGATTGCGCCACTCACATTGCACATTTTTCATGGTGCAGCTGAAATTTAAGAGGGAGGATTGTCATGGCTTGTCCCTGTGCTTAGCCAAACAATGTCACCAAAACCTTGTTTGATTTCTACCTCCATCTTCCCTTTTTGTGTACCTGCCCTGCCCAATTCAGGCTCACTGTAGTCTATCTCTGCAGTTTTGGATGTTCAGCACTGAGGATACACTAATGCATACACCCATACTCCATGTAGTGTTCCAGTTAACTAAATCTGCATGTCTTGGGTATGTGAAAGGTAAACTGTACCTTCCCAATTGTGAAGCCTATGTGAGGTTAAGTGAGTTCCTTAGGTTCACACAGAGAGTAAGAAAACAGAACTGCACTGCTAGCCCTGGAGTTAAAGATCCAATGCCTCGGCCAATACAGAGAGAACGTGCAGACTCCACACAGGCAATGATGCCAGGACAAGGCTTCAAACCCTTGTAAAAGCCTTGCTATGGAAGGGTGGGGGAAGGCAGTTTTTTTTTAGGGCACTGCCTCCCCAAAACACTAGATGGCAGCTTCCCTGGAGCGTAGCGGTGCCCTGGATTACACATACGGCATCCTGGAACTTGGAGTTCAGTATCTCAGCCCTGTTGGGTGCCGCCAGGGGGGGCTGTGATTTTAGAAGAAACAATGTTTTCACCCAGCCCAGAAGTGCTGGCAGGCCATATGACCGGAAGCCCAGAAGTACTTCTGGGTTGGCCAATATAAAAGGACTGAGCAGACCTCACAGAAGTGAGCAAGAGTCTGGTGGAAGGTGGAGAGTCCTTGGTGGGAGGTTTGGAGGACAAAGAAAAAGAAAGATAAAGGAAAAAGAATAGTATATTTGCTGTGTAATTGTTTATTACTAGTGGCTGTGGTGGTGGAGAGAAAAGAAAAGGAATACAACGTTCTTGGTGCTTTTAACCTGTGTCCTCAGTGCCTGTCTGTTGCGTATGAGGAGCAATAGTGCCCTCTAGCATTCACACCACATATCAAGGTGATGTTGGGCAGCAGTGATTACCACTGATATCTACCGCTTTGTAAAAATTGTGTGCAGCTTGGTGATAAAAGTGCAGACAAGTAAACAACTCAGTGAAATCTCAGCCCTGCTTCAGATCTCTCACTGCAATGATCCTGCAGCTAAAGAGACTTGGCATGCCATATTAAATTGCTGGCCCTTGGCTAATTAATAGAAAGAAGTGTATAAATCTACTGTATCTTAAAGAGAGCTGGTGAATTTCTGACCTACCTCTGACATCTCACTAAGATGACCCTAGCACACGCACCGTTTATACAGTAGCTCAGACAGTCATGTTAACTAGAACAAATTCTCCTTCAGTCTAATTGGCTAAGACCATGTTTCTTTAAGGGTAAATATTAGGACCATGGTTCACGTTCCAGAGGGTGAGCATACACTTAGCAGCAAAGTGCTGGCTTTGTCTGAATCCATCACAGAGGCACAATGTGAAACATGTACATTCAGTTCATTTTTGTTTCATATGGCAGCTGGCAGTTATGTAAAAATTTCACATGCAGTAGTATAATTCTTCTCTTTTGGCAATGATGACAAATACAGCCTCTATAAGCCACACTGATTCCATCAGTGAAGTGTTAGAAAAATAAACGTTGAGGACAGCATGACCCATATTTACGGAATATTAATCTTCTACCTCGGAGAATCTCTGCACTGGTTTATTAAATTAGGACAATCTGTTACATGATTTATATGTGATGATTTATATATCAAAACAGTCAGTAAAGTTCTTCAGCTTCAGCCATTTGCAAATGACCAAATACATTTTAGAAAATGTCGCCTGGCTCAATTTACACTTCTGAGTTCACTAAGCACATTGAAAAATTATGTAACTGTACTTTGTATGGGCACAATAAAGAGAAAGTCCATGCAGAGCCAGTTATTTATATCCTTTACAAATTGATATTCACACCTGAAAATATGGCACACACATTTGTAAAGTGAGAATAAAAAGTGAAGGCATGAAGATGAATGAGTTTTTTAAGTAATAAAAAAAGTTAAAAAGCAAGTTAAATATGTGCAGTCTATATGGTGTTAAGGGATTAACTGTCCTGTAGCTGGGGATGGGGTCCATGCCTCAGGAGATGTTCAAGTGTAAGTGCCTCTTCTTAAAATTGTGGAAGCCAGTTAGGGCAATAAAACAGATAGATAGATAGATAGATAGATAGATAGATAGATAGATAGATAGATAGATAGATAGATAGATAGATAGATAGATAGATAGATAGACATCTGTACACAGGGAGCAACCACAAGGCTCTGGTATGGTGACTTCTGATGTGACATCCGGTTTTTGCATGGAAATCACACAGTCTTCACCCCAGGACCTATATAAGGAAGCTACAGCACCATTATCCGGCATTCACTGACAAACTTGTCTCCGTAAAATAAGCATTTCTGACAAAAGATATTCGAAACAATGAAAATTTGACGCAAAAAACAGCTGGTTAGTATAGATTAGAAATGGGCAATTGACACCCAGTAACTTTGCTGAACTTCGCCTTCTTCTATCTGTCACATTCCCCAAAGCAGTTAACACCCTTTGTTTACCATATAATAAAACACTAAGGTCTGTGTGTGTGTGTGTGTACAGTCCCTCAGTGCAATCAGATTGTTCAGTTTGTCTTTGAAAGAGGAAGTACGAGTGTCAGACATATCCAAGGTTGACTCTTGTTGGGAAAGGCGCTAGCCCTCTGCATCCCTGAACTGGATAGAGCCATTCTGAAAAAAAATATACTACTAGGAATAGAGGAATCAAACTGACACCCTGTCCAGGCCTGTTTCACTTCTTGCACATAGTGCTGCCAAGACAGGCTGTGGATGTCATGTCTCTGTCTCAGTCTCTCTCTGTATCTATCAAGACTATCAGGATAGATAGATAGATAGATAGATAGATAGATAGATAGATAGATAGATATTTTCTCCTCCTGTGCTACCTCCAGGGTTCCAGAGTGCACTCCATAACTAAGCCTGCCCTTTTAATTAGCTTGTTGATTCTATGGGCCTCTCTTGAAGTGATGTTACCAGACCAGCACATCACAGCACAGCACAGAATTACCACAGATGCAGCACACTTTGTGATTATGAGATACAGGTAGATAGTAGTTTATTTGTCTCAATGGGGAAATTAAGCTTTTTACAGGAGTTCCAAAGGAGTTCCAGAAAAATATAACAAACAGCAGCAACACCCGTCCACTGACAAACCTCTCCCGCCTCCTCAAATACACACATAAAAAATAAAAAATTAAATTGTATTGGCTAACAGTAAGTCACTAAAAGGGCATATTATAATTAGGAAGGAACACCATTAGTGCTTTTTGACACACTTCTGATGAATAATTTGCTGATGTGATGTGTCAGAGTGAGGATGTGCATCATTGTTCATAATGTCTGACAGTTTTGTAGTGGTCAGTTGCCGCTAAGATTCACACCGTCAAGATGACGGTGATTTATTTATTTTTTATAGTGGATCCCTGGGACGTTCCCAGCCTTGGCTCGACCCGCACACACTCACAACAGAGACAAAAATACAGCACACTGGGCAATAGCAATAATTAAAGAATATAATGCAATTAAAACATATAAATGAAACCAATAATACCACCCCAGAACCCCTACGGCAATATTACATCCAACATATAAACGCAAACAACTCCACACAGCAAAGTCAATGGAAACAACACCGGATGAAATGAAAGATGATGATAGTGAGTCCAGAGATCTGCACGCTGCAAAGGAATGAAAAACAGTCCTACCGGTAGCCACTGTAAGGGTGAAGATGGATGGATGGTTCAGGAGCTCTTCTTTTCTTGCGGGGAAGCCAACAGCGAATACAACCCAGGACACAAAACTAATTACGGTTTAAACAACAGAAGGCAGTCTCACAGGTAAACGGAACCAAAATACAACAACAAAACACACTTCTTTTCCTTTTGCCACCTGCCCTCCTTTTAAACTACTTTGACCAACTTTGACCCCAAGAGCCCCTGCAGGGACTGCTGGGAGATGCAGTTCTCACTAATAGTAACACTGCTACAGTTTTGTCTTCATTCTCTCCTCTGCTCCTACCTCCAGAGGGATGAAAGTACATCTGAGACTGCCTTCTAAATCAGCCTGTTGACTCGGTGGACCCAGCACACTACAGCATAGAAAATTCCACTGACTATCACAAACTATACAACATGTAAAGATGTCACTACCCACATTAAAGGAACACAGTCTCCTAAGAAAAAATAGTTTCCTCTGCCCTTTCTTCTACATTTCCTCTGTGTTACTAGTTCATTCCAGCTTGTTACTGATGTGGACCCAACAGGTTATAGTAGCAGTGTAACTCCTCCACATCCACTCCTGAATAGTGACCAGCAATACAGGCTCTTTGATGCAGCAAAAGTTAATAAGCAGAAAGTAAAATCAGACTTTCTTTCTCTATTACGCTCTATATATTTCCCCCCTTTCTATGGGGAGTTACTTAGTGTATTTATTCTTTTATAAAGATTGGCTAAAATAATAAGACATGACCTATCACCAAATCATACAATTGTCTTTCTACAATAATCGTGATTTCCTCCAGTTTGGTGACTTAGGAGACTGCTGGTGTCTGTGAGCGTGCCCTGCATTGGACATCATTCACCTTTGTGGTTTATGCTTCTGGGATAAGCTCTACCTCCTCATATGTGTAAAAATTAGGACTGAATAGACAAATTAATTTTATAAAATAACACCATTTTTGGGTCAGCACAGTGACAGTTGCCACTACCTCACAGATCCAGTGACATGGGTTTGAATTCTATAAGTGGATGTCATCTGTGTGGAGTTTGTTCTCTCTGTGTGACCGTTCCTCTGCGTACTTCAGTTTTCTTCCAGCATTCCAATGATATGCACCCTCCGATGCCATCAGAACAGGCAAGTTAGAAACTGGAGTTATATAGGGTAGTATACAGTACAGGTGCTGGTCATAAAATTAGAATATCATGACAAAGTTGATTTATTTCTGTAATTCCATTCAAAAAGTGAAACTTGTATATTAGATTCATTCATTACACACAGACTGATGTATTTCAAATGTTTATTTCTTTTAATTTTGAAGATTATAACTGACAACCAACACAGGGTGCAAGGCAGGAAACAAACCTGGGCAGGGCGCCAGCCCACCGCAGTTTACATGAATCTCTACAGTGTATAAAATCTTTACTATAATGAACCAATGCTATCTGTTACACCCTGTCCAACCTCTGTTCACTCTACTTCCATCAAGAGCAGGACTATTAGATTTTAATAAAAGAACTTACCTACAAGCTGGCAGATGCAATAACTTAACATGGTGACTTTAAGAGTCTTTTGCATTAATTTAAGAATCTGTCGAAGTAGGTTTGAGTTAAGATGATTGTCTGGCTGAGTACTAACCGCTGTGCTGCTGTGTTGCCTGCTACTAGTAAAAAAATGTTTTTTTGGGTATAGTTAGAACTTAAAAATAGTATTACATGATGTATATTGTTGTGTAGTGTCCAAAATTTTATATTCAAAATAATGAATAATTTTTAGCAATATGTCATGGTGAATTGTGATTTTGCCACCATTTTCCATAAATTTTAGCTCCTGGTATGTTTCTGAGAGTTATTTAATCAATTCTGAAGCTTGTTTATTAGTGTTTATTATTTATTTTACATCCTTGCACAAAGTCAATTTGCTTCCTCACCAGGAGATGCCATTTGGCGGTTGCTTATATCCACAGTCACTAAAAGGTGACATCAGGGGTCACAGAGAGTAAAGGTCAAACCCAGAGGTCACTTCCCTGTCCTAATCTGTAGATGTCTTAAAAGAAATAGTTTGTTCATGATATTTGTCTAACAAATTACTTTTTTTTTTTACTTTAAATTTGTGCCATGGTTTAGGCTTTAGGTATTTTTGATGTCCCAGTTTTGACCTCAGGTTTGCAATTTTGACTTCTGTTTATCTCCCGGTCCTTTGATTGCCTTGTGGAACAACGATATCACAATATATGACAATATCATTCACTTTAACAACAGAAGTCATCTCTACATTTATACGCTTAACACAATATCATAAGTGATTGTCATGAGCTGCAAAAATCATTAGCCTTTTCTTCATTTCAAAAGAAATAATGAAAGAACATTATAAATAAATTCTAGTTTACATGAAAGGAGGAGGAAAAAAATCAAATAACCAACCCTATTAGGGCATTAAAAAGCTCTTAAATAGTATATTGACTATAGTTAATTAAATAATTAAATTTTGATCAATGATCCAGATAGAGAAAACAGCAGTGATCAGCTGCAGCACACCCATACAGCCTGCAGCATTAGGCACATTTAGTCTCCTGCTATGTGCTAGTGTGAACTAGAGCTAGTGTGCTACACGTGCATACTGTGTTTTCAGGCTGGTTTCACCATCATGGCAAAGTTCTCATCACTGTTTTAAAAATAGACTGATTATACAGTTATATGTATTTGTTTAGGTATATGTATTACTTTCTGAACAAATATTGTAAATAATATTTGAATAAAATGACAAATAGGGGATGGTTTGTGGCTTCATGTCTTACCATTGTGTCGTGTAGCCTTTCAAAAAGAGACAAACCTGAGCGGCAGGCCAGCAACCTACCCTTATTCATCTGGTACCAAAGATTATTGTTTGATGATTTTGATGTGGTGCCTGCACAGCTGTTTTGTATTTTTTTTAAGTTAAGCCAGCATTAAAAGCTATGCTAATGTTTGTTTGTTTTGAGATGTGTGTAGGTGTTGTTGGGCTGAGAGATTTAACAACCAAGTTTTCAGGTAGCGTGTAACACCTGCATAATATATAGCCAATATTTAATACTATGGAAATCTTGCACAAACTTAACTTTAAAGAACAAATCAAGGCCAGAAAGCATAAATGATCATCATTAAGTCCTGTAAATGTATAGAGAAGATATTGTTGAACAGACGTTTAAGGTGTCTCTGGGTGGCATGGTAGCCAAGTGGTTAGTGCTGCTCCTTCACCAGTCTGGCTTCCTCAGTTTGATTTTTTTTTTGTCTGGTGATCAACTCTGTGTGTCTCTTAGATTATTTGGGACTCAGAATTGGCCCTTTAGGGGTGTGCATGAGTGGTCCATGACATAGACTAGATGGCTCATTCCTATACCTGAAGCTGATATTGATTCTGTCCCCCCAAACAGAATTGGATTAAGCAGGCTGAAAAATGTTATTTGCGTCTCATTCAAAAGCACTTAAATAATCTACAGGTTTTTCTACTTCTTGGGTTTAGCACGGGTCTGTTATTATGCAAGTGACTTTTTTGAAACAAATAAAGATAACATCAGCAACACTAATATTACACAACATACTCATTGGGAAAAATTATTAGGAACACCTGCACAGCTGCTTCTGCATCTAATTGTCTAATCAGCCAATCATGTGGCAGCAATACAATGCACAATCTCATGCAGATACAGATCAGGAGCTTCAGTTAATGTTCATATGACAATTCAGAATGGAGGGAATGTGATCTCAATCATTTTGACCATGGCTTGATTGTTAGTTAGTTAGATTGGCTGATCTGAGTGTTCTGTAAATGCTGATCTCCTGAATTTTCATGCACAACAGTCTTTACAGTTTACTCAGAATGGTAGGACGTGGATGGTAATGACTTGTTGAAGAGAGAGGTCAGCAGAGAAAGGCTGCAGTAATTCAGATAACCACTACGTACAACAGTGGTGAACAGAAAAACATCTAACAATTTGCAGCACATCAAACCTTAAGGCAGGTGGGTTACAATGAGAGAAGACCATGTCATATTCTACTCCTGTCAGCCAAAAACAGAGTGCAGAGGACACAAGCTCCCCAAAACTAGACAGCTAAAGACTGGGAAAACGTAGCCTGATCTGATAAACCTCGATTTCTCCCACGGCACACAGATAATAGATTTAGTACATGGTGGTCCAGATCTAATTATGCAGATCCAGATCGCCTGGTTGACTTTGATTTATGCAGGGACAATTCCAGTTCGGCGCAAAGATGATTCTTCATGTCGTCAGTTCACTTCTCGATAGTCTGGGATTTTTCAGGTGATGTTCTATGTAATAAACTTAAGTTATAGCAATAAGTTATAATAAAAATTGCACAATTAGATCTGGACCACCCTATATTGTGTCAATAGTCCAGGCTGATGGAGGACCAACGGTTTGGGGAATGTTTTCTTAGCACACTTTGAGCCAGTTGATATTAATCAATGGGTGCTTTTCCAACATAGGAACTATTTTCAAGAACCAGGGACTTTTTAGAAACTCAGGATCTTTTGTAGCATTCCCAGCATTCCCATCACAGGAACTCTGGCCATTTGTAGTTCCTGATAGGTAGCTCCTGGTACTTTTATTAGCTGTTACTCTAGGGTATGGAACTATCATGAGTGGGGCTTTAGGCAATGAACTGTGCTGACTGTTTGATCACAAGCACTGGTGCCATCTAACAAATCTGTTAGTAGTTTGGAGAGTTATCTGTGAAGATGTTGCTCCGCACTATACACTGTATCACTCTTCACAGCCGTCTTCCTGGAATGCAAGACAAGAACAGCGTCGAAGCAATAATCTCCCTTGTCACCTCAAGATCGTTTCAATGCACTAATGTGGGGGTGGTTGTGCCCAGTGGACTCCTGATCGCACCGCACTACACACCACATTACTCTATACAGCCACCTCCCTGGTGCACCATCAAACCAATAATCTCCCCTGTGAAATTACAATCGTTTCGAAGCAATAAGGTGTGGTTGTCCCCCATGGAGTTCCGAACACACCTCACTTCACACCACATCACTCTTCTTTGCACATCACATATTCTACATAAAGGTTACAGTTCATGTTGTGTGGTGGGAGCATAACAAACAAAACATGGAACACAAGTGGCCCAGGTCCTTACAGGAACTCACTGGGTCCTAAAAACAAAGTTCTTGCATTGGGAAAATGCCTAATCCTCAATTGAATGTCATGTCCTAATTGAGTATTGTTGCTGACCATTTGCATCTCTTCATTGCCACAATTTACCCATCTTCTAATGGCTACTTCAAACATGATAATGCACCATGTCTGGAGTTTTTTTTTGTTTTTTCTGTCCCCCCTGGCCATTGGACCTTATACTTATTCTATGTTAATTAATGTTGACTTATTTTATTTTCTTACTGTGTCTCTTATTTTTCTATTCTTCATTATGTAAAGCACTTTGAGCTACATTTTTTTGTATGAAAATGTGCTATATAAATAAATGTTGTTGTTGTTGTTGTTGTCACAAAGCAAAAGCCATATCCAACATGACAATGAGTTCAAGGTTCTTCAATGGCCTTCTCAGTAACTGGATTTCATTCTAATAAATAGAAGAATAAATGGTAGAATGGGACATTGGCAGCATGAAAGTGCAGCTGATAAAATAAATAAATTTGTGAATTTCCCCTTGGGATTAATAAAATATCTATCTATCTATCTAAATCTGCAGAAATTACATGATGCAGTCATGTCAACATGGACCAGAATTTCAAAGGAATGTTTCCAACAACTTGTGGAATCCATGCCATGAAGAACTGAGACCAAAGGGAGGCACAACTTAGTTTTACTGCAGCATTCCCAATAATCTGTTCAGTGAATGTATAACATTATTAGATCCACTCAATTCAGTTCAAGGTCATTGAGGGCCAGAGCCTATATCGGAGGCATCGGGAGCAAGGCAGGATCTAACCATGGAAGGGAAGTTACTTGATCACCGAATAGCAGTCCTCAATAGAATACAACTTTTGAACCATTCCAAGCATATAGAGCCTGAGCTTTTACCTTAACCCAAATCTTTCCTCTTTTAGAAAGAGCAGTGTGGCCTTTTCTCTGCTCTCATTAAACAAGAAAAGCAGCAAAGTCACATGAAAGATTGGCACAGCACTAAAAGGTTCAAAATGCATTGACTCCAGAAGAGGGCAAAATATACTCTAGAAGTGTTTCACTGCTGCCCAATAATTACAGTAAAGAGTTCATTTATTTAAAGAAAGGAACCCATTCTAACAAATTATCTTAAACTTAAATCTTTTTTTTTTTTTTTTTTTTGCACTTATGATAAATGAAGTTACGGTCAAATAGATTAGGTTTTCCAAATCCTGTTTCACAGCCTAAGCCACATAATTAGACAATAACCAGATAACTGACCTGTGAAGCACTGCACTAATTATTTCAACACACTGACCTGTCATAGATGATTTATTTGGGGTAGAAAGTCAAAGTAAAACAATAGAACAGGTTGCCTTTTAAAAAAAAAAAATTAAATAAACAGTACTTTTGTTGGCCACCTTAACCATTTCTGGCTTGCTTGGGTGAAAGAATACCCTTCTGCAGAGATTTCATTCTTACTCTTTGAGATATATGCTTCGATTTGTCAAAGCCAACTGTAATGAAGGTTTCAGGAACTCCACAGCAGAGTTTGCTTATAATTTATATTTCAATAATGATGAGGATAATTCTAAACATTTGATCTCCAGTGCATGTGTAAAGGTAACAAACAGCTATCCTTTATTTTATATAGTGACTTTCAAACACAATCCCAAGACGTTTTACAATTACATGAATATTTCTTTCCATACATATTTAGATTTATTTACATAAAACAGACAAGACGGAAAATGTCTGTGTGGCATTAACTGTTGCTTTTTGTCTGTGCATATGGTTGTATATGTCACTCGCTCGCTTCTTATTGTTTCGCTGCCTTCTCAATTATATAATGCATGTTTTCTTCAGCACTTTTTGGAGCTCTTCCTGGTTTTCTACGTACTGCGTGATTATGTGGGAGGCGTGATGATGTCACACGAAACTCCGCCCCCCACGGCTTTCGAGCTCAACTCCATTACAGTAAATGGAGAAAAACATCTTCCAGTTATGCCCATTACACGTAGAATTTCTAAATGAAACCTGCCCAACTTTTGTAAGGAAGCTGTAAGGAATGAACCTGCCAAATTTCAGCCTTCCACCCACACAGGAAGTTGGAGAATTAGTGATGAGTCAGTCAGTAAGTGAGTGAGTGAGTGAGTGAGTGAGTCAGTGAGGGCTTTGCCTTTTATTAGTATAGATGCTGTGCATCGTCTCTCTGACACACTAACACTGTGGAGCTTCAATCTATGAATAATTCAGCAAAAGTGTATCAAGAAACGCATAATGCCTCACAGGGACTGGGACTGCCAAGTCTGAAGTTTTCTTTCTTTTTTAATTTTCTTCCATTTTCGTCATTCTGGTTGTGTCTATCTATCTATCTATGTGTAGATAATGCAGCCTTGAGGTTGTCTTTAGTGTATCATACTGCGAATGTTGAGATTGCATGTGTTCACTCTATGCTTGCACTGTGATGCGTACATAATTCCTTTCCTCTTCCATTGGTTTCACATGCCTCTCCTGGTGTTTGACTAGCATTTACAGGGGATCTGTTTGGAAGTCAGGATCAGCTGTCAGTTGAGTATTCAAAAATTAGGGTTATTGATTAGATCCTGCCATATTTCAAAAAAGTGAACAGATCCCCAGAGTGAAATTTACATTTTTTCCAATTTCAAATAGTATAGAACATCAGTTACCCACTGACTTAAAAGAGGTAGGGTGGGATTCTTCCAACTGAGCAAGATATGTCTACGTGCTAGTAGTTAAGTAAAGGCAATTACAGTTTCTTTGTCCTTCTCTCTACTTTAAGTCCACCTGGGAGTCCACCAAACACAACTGGTAATGGTTTATGAGTGATTATAACACCTAAGTTATCTCAGAGCATTCCAAAATGTTGTTAATTTGGTGTACACCCAAAATACTGTATGTGGCTCAGTGAGGCTGGAGATAGATTGCAACATTCACAGGTTGAACCCTGGAAACATTTTGGACAATTTTAAACAAGGTAAATGCACTCGATAAAAGATTTTAAGTTGAATGACTGAATGCTTTGCGCATAGGGAGCTAGAGTATATTTTATGTATGGCTGCCTTCCACTCCTCTTCCGAAATATTAAGTGAAAGGTCTTTTCCCCATCATATCCTGGGATCTTTGAAAGAAAGGGACTTTAAAATATTTTTATATTTGTAAAGATGGTATCTGAGTTTTCAAGGCTGATCAACAGTTCTTTTGGAATAGAAATAGGTGTGAGGTAAGGAAAATTGGGCAGGTTCTGTTTAGCAACGTTTCTGATTTGAAAGTAGTGGGAAAGCTGTGTTGATGAGAAGTTAAACTTGAAGTGCTGTTTGTAGGATGCAATGACATCATCTATGTACAAATCTCTAAGTGTTTTAATCCTGGACATTTTACAAACAATAAATACTGTGTATTAAGACAGAACAGCTTTATCTGTTGCACCTCTACATGACAACCACCTTTTTCCACCCTCTCAAACATACACAGATTATGAAGCTTTTAAACTTCTAAAATTTCTATCAAAAATAACCCCAGGTTAAACTAGACCCGTCTAAATCAACATGTCAGTACAATTCTGTCATTTCCTGTAAAAACAGCATTTCCTCTGGAATTTTAGAGGTTTGCCGTGCTTAATGCAGTCCCTGTCCTTTTGTTTCAGGTACATTTGCAACACTTTATCCTGTTTCTAGGCACTTTGACATACGGACATTTTTCGCACAACTCTTTAAATATGTCATACCAAACCATTTCCAAAAAATGGGTATGATAATGCCAATAACCCCAAACTGAGACGAGGTACACAGTTTCAGTCCTGCTCTAGTTGTGGCCCTTTCCTACCTTGGTTGCCACCATGATTCTTTTCTTGTTATTGAAGGAGCGAAAGTTATGTAGCTACAACGTGTGCAGCTGTTTTGAAGTGAAAACATTGCATAACCATTAAAAGCATGCCTATCTTTGTAAATTCTTCCAGAAGTATCCTGTACGAATCCATTGTAGAAATTACTGATGTTGTGGGGTAACAGTGACTTTACAGACATATCTCCTGTAAGCTTATCCCATCCAAACAGAGGTTTACTTTACAAGGAATTTTGTCACTCGGGTCTGTATTGAAGGAGTGACACTTCATAGGAATGACATAAGAAAGGAGTGACATAAATACCATATTAAAGAAGTGACATTTTATTGGAGTGACATAACGAATCACCTACCACACACAACTAAAAGTACGCTCAGCAAAAAATCGTTGTCGCCTCACCAACCACACACAACTGAAAGTACGCTCGCCAAAAAAAGTCATTGTCACCTCACGTACCAGTTGGATGGTTTGTTGGATGGTTGTCACTCCTTTGAAATTTACGTATATCTGAGGTTTCACTCCTTCGTTATGTCACTCCTTTGAACAGGACCATTGTCACTCTATTTAAAATTTCACTGAGATATGTCCAAATATAAGTGTGCTGTGCAAATTTAAAAAAAAATATATAAAATCCCATTTAAAAAGCTGCAAGAAATAATCAAAACCTTATAAAACCTTAAAACAGGGAAACATTGCATATGACTTCAATTAACTACTACACATTTTGAAATTTACCTTGAGAGAAATTATTTCAACTTATATATTTTCCATCTAATAGCTAAAAAAAATCTCAAAACCAGGTCATGTAAATGGCAGCAGAGTTGCCCATGAAGTGGGGATCTTGCCATCATGCCAGATGCTGGAGCATGTGCACACATAGAGTTCAAAATGCTGTAGATTTTAACTTATCACTGGATACTTATTTAAAACATTTTTAGATTTATGAAAGTACAATTAGTCATAAACTCTGCACCAGCAAAAATTGATAATAGTACGCCAGATTAATGTGATTTTGGTGCAGATAAAAGCTATTTCGGCTCCCATAAGCTTATTTTGACTGGGTATTTAACTACATGATTTTGCAAAAATTCTATCAGAAAACATATATATTTTATATTCTAAAATATATGTAATTAAATTCTACTGCCACTGTTGTTTTCAAATATGAATTATTGTAACAAATAGTTTAAACAAAAATGTGATACCTCCATGTTTGATGAAGTAAATAAACAAAAATTTAAAATGCTCCAATGCTCAGTAGTACAGTTAACCAAATCTAAGAACACTGCTGAATGTTCCGCCAGGCGTAGTTTTTCTTACTTGTTTACATTTAGAGCTAAGGGGAGGAAACGGGATTGGCACGGAGTGACACCGTTACAACTGAACCAAGGAACCTTTGGCATTCAAGTCTAGTATACAAACCACAGTACTTCCAACCACTAGACATCAATCAACGTTTATTTACCATAAGAAAGGAGCAAGGGAGGATGCAAAGACATTATTCATTGTTGTGCAATGAAATACTTTCTTCAAGAAGTTTCACTTTTATTTGCCATATTGAAGCTCACTAGTACAGCAGAATTCTTGCTAGTGCTTGCCCTCTTATTTAAATCAAAATGGAGCATATGAAGCAGTGGGTGGCCCAGTGATGTAGTGAATTGGCTTCATAGTTGTTAAAACTGGGTTTGAATCCCAACTCCATCAAATGTGAGGAGTTTGTATGTCATACCCATGCTCATGTGGATTTCTGGATTTCCTGGTCAAAAAAAGAAACTAACACTGGACAGGAAGCCAATACTTCACAATGGACCATTTAGTGCTGCCTACTAGCTTTTCATGTGTTCTTTAGGGTTCTTAAGGAAAGAAACTGGCTAGCAGTGTGGTCCAGGGGCTAAAGCATATTTCACTTTAAACATCAGTATTATTGGTTCACTTTCCTCTGCCTCACTATGTGATCCTGAGTAAGTCACTAAACCCACTATCATTCTGGTAGTAAAAAAATGGAAAACACTGTACTATATTATGATCTTGTAAGGCAGTTTTGAATAAGGTGTCAGCCAAATATACAATAACAATAACTAAAACCACCACAAAGATAATGGAAGAACATTCAAACTCCACACTGATAGTCACACGCCAAGATTCAAATTTACTATTAATTTCAATTTACACAATTTGTGCAACAAGTAAAGAGAGTTATACAAAAAATAATGAAAACTCAGGTTTCTGAAGTTATGAGGTAGCAACATCCACTGTGCTAATTACCTGAACAAATATAACATATATCATAAAATTTTTAAACCCACTAATTGAATTGAAGGATGGTGGGAGGAGGGTTGGACCCTGTATCAGTAGCACTGGGTGAGATGTCAGAGGCAGTCATATACAGAGTATTAGTCAAAAGCAGGGCCCTGAAGAAATACTCTGTATAAAGGTGAATCAACAAATATGCACAACTAATGGGCTGTTCCTTCTATCTCGAACAGTTACTGTGGGGAAAGGTGCACAAATTTAAATTAGTAGACACTTAAAAAAACAATAAAAAATTTCCTTAAATATTAAAACTATTAGATTTAAATCGAATGCATTGTGATAATGTGTCTGCTGCTTTTGAAGAGTTTGTGGACATTTTACTTCAGAGCTAGAAGCGTCCATATAAAGATACAGTACGGCCAGCTCACTTGTGGCCCTATGGTAACATATAATGCTGGTTGTTAGACCTTTTGCAAGGGATCGTCCATAATCAATGCTAATTATATGTCTACATATATATAATTTATACTAATAAAAGGCAAAGCCCTCACTAACTGACTGACTGACTGACTCATCACTAATTCTCCAACTTCCTGTGTAGGTAGAAGGCTGAAATCTGGCAGGCTCATTCCTTACAGCTTACTTACAAAAGTTAAGCAGGTTTCATTTCGAAATTCTATGCATAATGGTCATAACTGAATCCTACTTATGTACATACAGTATATACGGCCATAGCCTGCAGCTCGGTCGCCGTGTGAGGCAGAGTTGCGTCCCCCATCACCACGCCTCCCACGTAATTGAGTGCCTGCCCATATAAGGCCGTCCATCAGCAACAATCCAATAGATGCGCTGCCAGGCGTTAAAATTGCTGGTGAAGGACGGTGCTAATGCAAACGAAGATGAGATGGTCAGGGATAGAATAGTGTTTGGCACAAACTCAGCAAAAGTGCGAGAGAAACTTTTAAGCGCCGGGTCTGAGCTAACATTAAATAAAGCCGTGGACATCGCAAGATCACACGAGATAGCACAAGCACAGCTGAGAACCTTCGATGCATGTACTCCGAGCAGCTCATGTGAACTGACTGTGAGCGCAGTACGCAGACAACAACAATGAACTCCAAAGAGCGCTGAACAAAAAACACAATTACACAATTGAGATGGCAGCAAAAGAATATGAAGCGAGTGACGCATACACACATATTCATAAGTTCAGCTACTGCGGAAACAAAGCACACGGTGGAAAAAGTCAATGTCCAGCTAAAGGAAGACAGTGTAAAAAATGTGGTAAATTTAACCACTTCACTAAAGTTTGCAGGACTGGGAAAGGTAAACCTGTGCATGCAGTGTGTGATGTCTCAGATAAAGAGGAAGATGAGCTGTTTATTGATGCAGTAGGAAAGGAACAACCCTCTGACGCTAAACAAGCCTTTGTAGACATATCAATAGGAAAGCAAGGTGTAAAGCTTAAGTTTAAATTAAGTTCATAGACACAATTGCCGCTAAATATTCGCAGGCAAATCCACAACTTAATACCGGGAATGCCTGTTAAACATCTTAGATTCACGAGTACCGATTTGGGTAGTGAACACTTCGTTCAATAAAACCTGTTATCTTTACAACGGTTGACAACGAAGATGAGATGGTCAGGGACAGACTAGACAAACACGGAATGTAACTTGAACACAACACATCCTCCAAATACGAACCTGATTGAAACAAATAATGATAAGCAAATCCTTGATGACAGCAACACTCATAACAGTCACAAAACAATTACATTGACAATCATGTTACGTTATTTTTAAAATGTTTCTTTTTCTTTTTCATAACTTCTTTAACACACTACTTCTCCGCTTCGAAGCGTGGGTATTTTGATAGTAATTAATATAATATATAATAATATATTATACTAGCTGTCCCCGCGTAGTAGTGAAATAGGACAGTGAGGAGGGCCCTGCCCAGCTCCCTACCCCTGATGTCACACATCCATCTCCCCTCGGCCTGCAGCCTGTCTCTTGGATTAGCACGAATATATTGCTCCTAGAAACGAACTATGATTCTTAGCGCGATGAGAGAAGTCACAAAATCAACCGGAATGTTCACGCAAAGTATAGAAAAAAAAGCACAATCTAAATCCGTTACATAGTTCTTTCGTTCGCTAGCTAAGCTGAGGTAAAGAACGCCCCGAGGCTGGCACGTAAGTGAGGAGGGCCCCACCCTGTACCCCCCACTCCTCAGCCTGCTGCGTGTCTCTCAGATTTGCGCAAATAAATTGGTACCATAAGCGAACTATGATACATAGTGCAATGAGAGAAGTCGGAAAATAAACCAGAATTTTCAAGCAAATTATAGCAAAAAACAGATCTTAATCTATTAAGTAGTTCTCTCGTGAAAAGCAGACAGACATACAGACAGACAGACAGATGTTGGATTTTACTATATATATATAGGAAGATATATATGGCTCATTACAGTTATCCTGTTATTTTCTAGGATTTGTTTATGGTTTGTCTTCATTTGTGTATAGTGTTTCTCTTGCATTTTATGTTTGTTTTACTATACATTCTTATTTCATTTATATGTTTACTATCTTTCCAGTAAATAATATATCACTTCAGCAGTCAAATCACAATTCACAAGAGTATATATCATATTTTTTTATTTTATTTATATATGTAATGAATACATAACAGAGAAATTATTTCCAAATCATGTTTACTATCTATGTGCATTTGCACTGACTTCATTTTTTCCTTTCTGCTTTTGTCTATGTGCATTTGGTGGTGTGCTTTTGTCAAGCCACCATCTTTATTACCTTCAACAGTGTGAGTGCTGTCAGCTTTTCAAATCCATGCTACACAGAAGGCACAAAGAATGTAATGAATCAGTTCATTCAGAGAATCAGATATTAGCTCAGCATGAAAAAACAACTACTGTATTTCCATTATATTTTGGTTTTATAGTCTTTAGAGATACTGGCATACTGAGACTTACAACTTACTCACTGAAAATTGTTTGCACTAAAATACACTAATGTGTGAAGTACCTGTATATAACAAACCTTCCATGTATAGAGTTCCTTTTTAATTTGACAGTTCACCTTCAACATCTTCAATATCTGATTCTGAGTCATGAATGGCTAGATATATGCAACATCAGTCAACTTCATTCACTGATGATAAAAGGAGTGGACAGTGATGAAGGCGGCACTGGCATTGTGCTGCCTTCTTTTCAGGACATACACAACACTAGCTGACTTAGAAGGCAATTAAGCTTTCCTCCTCAGTCACTTTTCTCACTCTATCCTTTTGGGCCACTGGCACTCACACCCGTAGATTCTGGGACAGTTTCTACCCACAAGTTGTAAGGTTGATGAGCAGTTTATCATCAAAATATAAATATTATAATATAACAAACAGCGCATATATATATATATATAATTGTCAAAAATACTATATATATATATATATAAATACTGGGGGGGGCAAGCCACCCTGGCGCCTTTGGGGCCCAACCCCCAGTTACGGCCAGTCTGCTGCTCGTGTTGTGAAGGGGGGGGCTGAACACACCACAAGGAGAGGCAGTCGCTCCTCCAAAACCCCCTCTTAAACAGTGATACAATGGGAAACAAATACAGTTTTTTTTTTACCTCCTCTTTGCTCGATCAGCTGATGGCTGCCGTGGCGCATTATCTTGCGCGGCGATTCGAACGTTTAAAAGCCTGTACAGCAGCTGTCCTACTCTTTGTCTTTTATTTCTGGCCCCGGGTGTGGTTAAATCTCTTGGCACTCTTTGGTTAAGTCTCCTCTTGCAGGACACGAGCTCTTGATATTTTTTAGTTTATAATTTAAAAACGGAATAAGAATCTGAAAATCTAACAACATCATTTTAACGTTCTTTAAATTCTGAAAAGAGTGATACCAAACATATATATGTAGGTTTTAAAATAAGCCCGACTTAACGCGTGGCAAAAAAGTGACATAAAAACATAAAATTGTTGCACAAAATCGTTGCACTTTTAGGCTTAGGATTTTATATATAGAGTAGATATATATATATAGTATGTTAACCACTGCTTACTTTTTACATTATTTAGTTTTATATTGTATTTTGCCAAGGAGACATGCAAGTACAAACTTCCTTGTACTATGTGTACATAACAATTAATTTGATTTGAAATGAAGTATATTATGGACCTAATAAGACCTTTGCTTTCAGTCCTCCTGTCTTACAAGTTCTGAACTGTGTGTAGTGGAATACGGCACCAATTATTCAGTAAGAAAAGCCTGCAATTCTTCGTAAGATGAAGGAGGAGGAAATTAGCTTTGCACTCTGTGCTCCAGAACATCCCCTAAACATTTAATGACAAGGCCATGGAAGGTGTTGAGTTAATACTGGAAACTACTTTTCAATTTATTTAGTGGTGTGTATGGGGGCATTATCATCCTGGAACAGTATTCGTTCGTAACATGAATGAACAGTATTTCTACCATAAGGTGTTCCTGCTCCTGTAAAATTGCCTCATACTCCCTGCCCATTATGCAACCACGGAAAGCAGTCAACATGGAACACTTTTGACTCCCAGCAGATGGCAACCAATACCATTATAGATTCTCCACCATGCTTAACACTGCAGGTTTGAGGGCATCTTTTGACTTTATCCAAATATAAGCTACATGAAAGGAGATAGGAATGACGATGCCGTCAGACCTTTTTTTCATTTCTCAGGGGTCTGGATTTTATGCTTCTTGCTCCAGGTTATACATCAGCCTTATCATAGACATTTCTAAAAGGCAGCCCTGTGATAAAGTCCACCTTTGTAAAGCTCACAACGTGCAATTTTTGTTGAGGAGCTGATTCAATTCAGTGGTCATGTCTGAAGCCATGCTTTTAAGGCATTTAGCAAATATCCTGTTAAGTGTTCGTTCTTCCCTGTTGGTGAACTACGACATGTGACCACAGTTTCTCTCTGCTGATGAAGTTTGTCCATGTTTGGCATATGCTGTCATTTCTTTTGAGAATGCTCCACCTCAAAATAATTTTATACATTTTGTGACCAAATATACCCACTCTTTGAACTCTGACATATTTTATTAATGTTGTTTTGAAAATTTAAAACTATAATTATAAGACCTATTTATAGCCAATACATACTTCTAAATGGCAGACTTCCTAATAGGACTTACGTTTGTAATTGTGATCTGGCTCCTTCAACATCAAGCTCCTTTTTTACATGGTTTTTAACATTTTGTCCACTCCTGTGCATATCTCAAATTTATAAAATATGTCAAGATTCAGTTGAAAATTACAAGGATTAAGATAATGGCCCTCAAACCCAAAGACTGCCAATTCAGTCTTCATCTATGACTCATTGTGTAGCCCTGAGCATATCTCTGCTCCAATTGTACGTGTACAAAATAAAGACTGTTTCTTGAATTTAGATTATAATTCGATAGATGGTGCTTCTTTACTTAGTTCAACATAGTGTGCTAGAGAGGTGTAATGGTGGGTAATGGCGGGGTGAAAAACTATACTGTGTATTACTGGCATATTTCCATTCATACTCGTTAATGGATGGTGGGATGGTGAGGCAGGGGTTAGCTCTGCAGCCTCACATTTTCAGAGTTCTGGGCTCAAATCGCACATAAGGTTGTCTGCACATCCTTCTTGAGTCCACATGGTTTTCCCACCACTATTTTTCAAAATCATCACACGCATATCCAATAAACCCTGAAAGATTTTCAGCTTCGAATATGGCTTTGTGATGCTGCCATACTTTGTCCTGACACCTTGTGCCTTAAGACTGCATCGTTAGTGTACTGTACATCCGTCCAACTACTGAATCAATTATACATCAAGGCAACAGCTCTAACCTCTTATAGAAGAAATAATATAATACTGCTCAGTTTGTAAATTATAGGTGTTGTAAAATTATACCTGAAAATAATAAGAGATTATAAATAATACTATTAAGTAGAAGCTGCAGAAGGTGAATAAGGAATCCTGGAAGTGAGTTCATTTGGATGCTGCAGTTTCTTCTTTTTTATGGATGTAGGTTAAGATAGTTGCTTAGTTTGAGTTAACTTCTGAACATTCCATTACCACTCATCAAAAATGAATAAAAAAATTAAAAGATGTACATTGCCCTTGAATAATAAACCAGATTCCTTGGGCTCTGGATATGCAGACACATACTGTTGATTGATCTCAAGGAAATCAGCCCTGACTCATGTGCAGGCCATTTAAAAAAATTACTTCACGCTCTGCATGTCTACACTACCAGTGCCAAACTCCTTCCATGAATGATGGGCAATAGGTCATCGCTGCAGTGAGATCTATTCCTGTGTTACATGCATTAAAAATGAAATGACTTTATGACACAAATGTAGGCAAGGGTGAGCAATAAGAAAGCCTGCATTCATAAAAAAAACAGCTTGCCTGCTCTCCATGTGACAAATTACAGAATGAGAAATAGAAAGAAAGACAGAGAGAAAGGGATAGCTACTTTAATTACAGGTATGGGAAATTCGGAAGAGGAGTAATTAAAGGACCACGCATCCCTCTCAAGAAATTACTTCCAACAACCCTCATAACCTTATTGTGCCAGATTTTCAAATAATTAATCAGTGACGTATGCTGCTGGAACTTTATTATCCAAAGTGAGTGGGCTACTTGAAGGCAATTGTTTTCTCCAAATGAATTATATCTTAGAATAACGAGTGGGTGGGCCACGCAAAGGAAGAAGCTCTGCTTTACGGAACATATAATAAATCTTTCATTTTATGAATCTGAAACTGGAATAACTAAAAAAAAATAGAAGTAGCTATGTGTTCTCTGTACTATTTTCCTTCATAATACGTACCAAATATTAGCTGGTCTCCCATCTGATCTCTCTGTAAACGCGGAAAAATTGTGAAGGTCACTGAAATTCCCAGCAATTCACAAAAAACAGAATATATTTCTTTTGAAGTGTTTTTTTTCCCTTAGCCTGTTATATTCAAGATTTCAAGGTATGCTTTGAAAGTGTGGTGAACTCCATCATTTGGATGAAACTCCAATTTTCAAAACATTCTCTTTAGGATTGTTCATCATGCAATTTCTATGTCTCAAATCTATTTTGGCATGGTTCACTCCACTGATCTCTATTGTCCCTTGTGCCAGGGCAGCATCCCAGGCCTATTTCTGAATATGTTCTGGGAGTGCAAACAAGTTTCTGCTTTGTGGTTGTCCATCACTACATTTCTCTCGACTGTTCTTCATATTAATATCCCTTCCCTTTCTGAATTTGTCTCTTTCTTGACCTCTCTTCTCTCTCTTTCTCTCTCAGTTCCATGCAGGAAAGGTTATTTTTTTCTAAGCACAATAGCTGCAAAGACATTCTTAGCTTTACGCTGGAAATCTGATACTTCTATCGCCTTCACATCTTGACGAGCCTCATTTTCCAATTGCACTCGTCTAGAACTCTCACTGATCAATGGGTCATCTGCTTCATATATTACAAAAAGGTGAGCTCTTGTGGAAATTCTGAAGAGCCAGATGCCCAGTGGCTGCTGTCATTCTCCTCTTCCTGCTTCTTAAATCCTGACTTGGTGGGGTCTGGCGATTGGGCAATATATCCCTCATAGGTTTTGCTCGGGCCATTTTTTGTTTACCTTTTTAACAGGGCAAATTCTGTGTGTCGGAGTGGCGTTGTATTTTTACTGTTATTACTGCCTTTACAACTGTTTATTTTACGAGAAATCTGTTGGTGTCATTATTTCTATTACTCATTAATATTATTTAAACTTAAATAAATATTTGGTCTCCAAAAAAAATCAGGGTGAAACATTAGAATCCTCTGGAAGCAATCCACAGAATTATACTGCAATTTCAAGTTTAAATGCAGATTGTGGAAAACAACCGAAATGTCAGAATACATCATGGAGGCTACAGTAATAATTTCTCTATCTGATAACAAGTTTCTAGTTACAGTATGGTGCCCTCGGTTTGTATTCTGACCCCTATTATAATACAGTGGGCATAAGGAAAAACTTATTTAAAATTAATGAAAATACATGGGAATTTAACAAAACTTCAAGCTGTCAGTCACACATCTTCTATTTACTGTATATAACATGCTAAGCTCTGTCGTCACGGATTGTCCATAACGAACACCATGTTCAAGCATAGGGGTGTTCATATGTGCACTTGGCACCAGGACACGCATCCGGGCAAGGGAAAACGTTGTCCAAGGTTTTCACTCATCATTGGAGGTTTGTTGAACCGCTCTTTGTCTCATCCCTCATCTAGGACCAGTTTGCCTTGGGTGGCCCTACCAGGGGCATAAAGCCCCAGACAACATAGCTCCTAGGATAATTGGGACACGCAAACCCCTCCACCACGATAAGGTGACGGTTCAAGGAGGGGCCCACCCTCACCTAAGGTCATGAGCTATGGGTAGTGACCGAAAGAACGAGATTGCGAATACAAGCTGCTGAAATGAGTTTCCTCCGCAGGGTGTCTGGGCTTTCCCTTAAAGATAGGGTGAGAAGCTCAGTCATCCGGGAGGGGCTCAGAGTAGAGCCACTACTCCTCCACATCGAGGGGAGTCAGATGAGGTGGCTCGGGCATCTGATCAGGATGCCTCCTGGACGCCTCCCTGGTGAGGTGTTCCGGGCACATCCAACCGGGAGGATGCCCCGGGGAAGACCCAGGACACGCTGGAGGGACTATGTCTCCTGGCTGGCCTGGGAACGCCTGGGGATTCTCCCAGAAGAGCTAGAAGAAGTGGGAGAGGGAAGTCTGGGCCTCTCTGCTCAAGCTGCTGCCCCCGCGACCTGACCCAGGATAAACGGAAGAGGATAGATGGATGGATGAGGTCTGTCGGTCTGTTATAAAATGACTTGCAAACTACTGGGACCAGAACCATCATCTTGGTCTTAATCAAAAGCTTATGACTTATATATTCTAGTAAGGTAAAAATAAAATTGAGTTAGTGGAAACCTTGGAAAAAGACACCTGTGCTTGTGGATTTCTTACAGCAAAGTGGCAAGCAATTGAAGGAACATGATGCAAAGAAAAAGAAGACCAGCAACTTCTGCTGAGCATCAAGCAAATCACAGAGGTTAATACTGTGACAAGGACCACTATAATAGGAAGAAGAAGAAGAGCAGCACCATCTGCTGAGCGTCAAGTGTGGGATACAGAATGTGAAGACAAGGAAGGAAGAGAAATGCAAATGACCAGGAATCCACGTGTAACTACTAGGGCTAGAACGTTGACATTGGTCTTGAATGATTTAAGCTTATGACATGATATGTTCTGATAATACAAAAAGTTTGAGGTAGCCCCAACCAAACTAAACAAAGAAGTGATTGTAACGTTTCTTACAACAAAGAGATAAGCTAAAGAATTGACATGACGGAAAGAAAAAGAGTAGCGATATCTGCTGAGCATCACTCAGGTCACACAGGAAGAAGAACAGTTCCAGCTGCTGGTGCTGGATACAGAATGTGAGAACAAAAAACATGGAGAAATGCATGTGACTGAGGGTCCATGTGTAACTATTGGAACATTGATCTTGATCTTGATGGTAAGCTCATGGCCTGAAACGTTCTGGAGATTCAGAAAATTTGAAGTTGCTGCAACCTCTGCAAACTGGACTGCATTTGTGGCTTTATCATGGCAATCAAACTGCCATGGTGGAAAGAAAATGAAGACCACTGACATCTGCTGAGCATGTTCATGACACAGAACACCATAATAGGAAAAAGAACAGCAGCACCATTTGATGAGTGTCCAGTGTGAGATACACAACTCAAGAGCAACAAAGACTGAGAAATGTACACTGCCGGAGGTTTGCGTGTTTCACATTTTTATATCTATTGTAACAGCTTTGACTGAATTAAACAGTGGGCAGGGTGGTGATTAGCATTGCTGTGTCAACGGTATAACATTTTGAGTTTAAAATCTGTGCCCAGTTTTTCCCTGTGTGATCTCTGCATGTTTTTACTGTGTCTGTGTGTTTTTTCTCTCCAGGTACTCTTGCATTTCCCAAAGGCACATAGAGATGTAAGGAGCAGGCACTAATACAGCGCATTGCCAGACCCACCACATGACAAACCAACTGATCCCAGATCAGGACCCGAGTGCAGCCATGCAATGGATGACTTCTCAGCACCACACTAGTTCAGATGAAGTGGAACAGTGTGAGGTTTTTATGGTGGCTGGAATGCCAATTCTGCCACCAACTCCCAGGTTTTTCCCTGCAGGTTGGAGAGCCTACATGCAGGGCAAAGGCCCATACAGTTAAAAAAAATAAACAAATGCAATCCATTGTGAATGACAAGGAGCCAAAGTAATTTGCCGCTTATACTGTAAACTCAATATAATTGTTACATTGTCCTTTGTATAGTAAGCCCAATCAAAGAACATTTGATGAATGACTCAAGACAAACACTCCACAAAGAGCACAAAGGAACACAGTTTAACTGTGACTATGCAATTTTTGTTCCTTTATCCATCCATTCATTTATTTACAATTACAAGGATAGCTTGGCAGGAAGGTGGTGCTCGTCCCTGCAGCAAGAGGGCCCAGGACGCAAGGTAACTTTAAATGTAGTGTGTGCAGTACTGCGCTCCTTTTGTGATTTTATTATCCCGTTTTCATGGCAGGTTTAAAAGGTTCTGGGCAATGAATTAGACATAAAGGTTACAGAAAGAAAATGGATTGAATACTGTGTTTATTTTATTATCATTGCCAATATTTATTTTACAGAATACCTTGCAATGTCTTATACTATCCCTGGGTGTTTTATAATTCCATCCATCCATCCATTATCCAACCCGCTATATCCTAACTACAGGGTCACGGGGGTCTGCTGGAGCCAATCCCAGCCAACACAGGGCGCAAGGCAGGAAACAAACCCGGGCAGGGCGCCAGCACACTGCAAGTGGTTTATGATTCCAATAGAATAATTGTTTACATGCAATAAGTAGTTTATACAATGGGAGCAAAAGACTGCTTAAGTGACTTGCCTGGAATGGCACAGAGACTCAGTGCTGCTGACTGAAACTTGGAGTTTTAAAATCAGGTTCTTAATCCTGCAGCACATCAACAGCCACTACTATCAACTTATGATCTTGTGATTTATTTTACAGGATACCATCATCTAGTCTGCTTTACCAGGTGTTTTGTATTTAGTAGTGCCTTTATCAAAGAGAGATGAATTGATTAAAAGTACAAAATATAACCATTGGTAGAGAAATATCTTACTTTCAACAATAGGAGGTCAAAAAAAGAATCGAGGCATTAGATGAGAATAATGAAGACATGGTAATTTCACAGTTAAGTAATGGTGCTAGCTGTGATCTTCTACAAGTCATGTTAAAAACTGACTATTGAATTTGCTGACTGAGTCAGTGGATGTGGAAGTGGATGGCATATCTAAATTGAATTTTCCAATTCTTCACAGTAATCAAATTGCTTTTAATATTAATTTAATTAATTGCTTTACTAAGAGATTTTTTTCTCCAGTGGCCTAACTAAACAAACAAGAATTGCATTAATACTTTTCTTGTGTTTCTGTCCCCTTCTGGGTCTCATTTAGACCCGGATTTGCCAAAGAATGGAGCTCCCAATGAACACCCCACTCTTAAGAGCTATCTTTAGACAAAGCCGTGATGGCTGCACTGATCTTGTTTCTGTTTTTCATCCTTGT
>JANRMT010062852.1:32125730-32139474 GCA_026402145.1 Polypterus bichir lapradei | reverse complement strand
ACACACACACACACACATACTGTCACACACGTGCGCTTAGGAGGCAGTCAACAAGCCCTGAGGTGAGTGAAGCATCGCGAGATGAAGGGTTGATTTATGGTACTAATGCCTCTCTCTCTTTTTCATCAGACCAAAACAAAACAAATAATCCATTTTACTCACCACCTAAAATTCAGGATTCCAAAGATGCCCACCCAACGTCACTTCTACAACACGTCACTTCCTGTCCCAGGTTGATAACGTCATTTCCGACCCCCAAAGATGACGTCACTTTCGGTCACCCTTTGATGACGTCACTTCCGTCACCAGCATAACAACGACACTTCTGGTCTCCAGATGACAACGTCACTTCCATTTATTCGTTATGACGTCATCTCCTGCCACATCATTACCTTCAGCCATTTTGTTCTGTATAAAAAGGCCAATTTTCTGTTGCCACTTGTCAATTATTTTATTGAAGTATTTTGATCATTTTTCATATATTTTCTTTTGCTTTGTCCGCTGGACAATATACAGGGTCATATCCTAACTCTTTTTCATGGTGAAGAGTCAATTAATTCACGAGAATACATATATATATATATATATGAAAGTTTTATATACGTTTTGCATATTTGGAGCTAGAGATCCACAAAGGGAGAAAATGAGTCATGTATCTTAAAATAGTTTTTTATTCCCAAGCTTTTGACAACCTGCCAGGTGTCATCATCAGAGGAGAATGATTAGACATCAAAGGAAATATATAGCTGGTGAAGGGTGGGGATTCAGGGGGAGTTATAAGGGGTTGGGAGTGGATTAGTAAGGTAGAATTCGGAAGGTGTTGGTCATAAATACATTTGAATATATACATATTATGTATACACTATCTTTTAATAAGTATTTCTCTTAATAGGTTAGATTTTGTGATTATCTACGGCAAGCAAAAATAAAAGAAAACAGAGGGGGATAAATCAAATGAGCGGACGGCTTACTACGTAGTATACCAGACTGACGATATTTATGTATTTCTTTCAGTGTCAGTCTTTTACACAAGCCTGCCGTTTTGTTTTAAGCTTCTCAACATGATAGTTCCTTCCATTCTTTGGTTTTCAATGAAATAATTCTAAAAGGCTGTCTTTTTTTTTTCCTCCAGTAGCTCTGTTAGTAATGGCGTTCTTCATTGCAAAACAGGATGAGTCATCCAGCCCTCTAGTCTAAAATCCCAGTTGTTCTTTTCAGAGGCTTGAGGCTGTTAGACTGAACTGAATGGAAATTGCCCAGGAGAGGGAGAGAAGAATTGGGGGGTGGGAGGGTGTATAAGAACTAGGGAGCATCCTAATTATCACAAAGCAACTGCGGCAGCATCCTCAGAGACTGGGTGAGGCGCAGGAAGAGGCTGCCATACACCATGGAGCCTCTTATGCTGAATCATATTGCTGCAGTACTGTGGTTTCCACCACAGTATAAATGCATTAAGCTAATGTTTTCCCTTGTGACCCAGAATGAAACGTGACACAAATACTAAAGACTGCTGCAATGGAGAAAGCAAGAGAGCTGCGAGGCTGGTGCCGGCTGGGTTAACTCTGCACTAGTGTGCTGCTTCGCTCTCATGATGAGGAAATCAGACCGGGGTGTGGATGATGATTATGATTCTGTTTGCACCTGCATTGGGACCTGAGTGGAATAACTAATAGTGACCTTCACTGAGTCTCCAGCTCTGCTGCCGTCCTCCTGTATTCACTCTCGCTGTCTTTCTCTCCCTCTCCCTCTATGTATCTCATTTGCTTCTTTACCTCTGCTACTTAAAACCCAAATTATTCTGTGACACCAAGTTTATTAATTTTGTTAACAGGTCCAAACTCCAAGGATCCAGAATTTATTTCCACATTTAACAGACCACAAAAACAAAAGTATCTACCTGCCTCTTCAAAATAAAAAAATTAAAAAAAAAAAAAGGAAACAGTATTTCTGAGCCGACGTGGTGCCAGGAGCAGACTGTGATTTTGGCAGCAGTGCCTTGTTTTTAACTTTTTTCACACAGTTAAAAGAGAGTAGGGAGGGGGAAAGTAGAAAAAAAATGTACTATAAGTAGAATCTGCAAAAAAAGCAATATATTCCAAACTGCCAATGGAATTAAGATATACAGTGGCTGCAAATGAGGTTGACAGCTCTTAGTTTTAGGTGTATGACTATTCTGATAATGTATTTCACTATAACAAATGTTTTATTTATATATGCGCATCAGAGGTTTTCCTAACAGGTTTGACTGCGGTATGTAATAACCCGCTGGGGCAAGAGGGGGCACTGTCACTAACAGCAGCAGTGAGGGCACTGAGTCCTGCCCCTTCCGGTTTATTTATTTTTGCCAAAGGTTAAAATGTGACACCAAGTGGTGTTTCCTTGTTTGGACCCTTTTTGTTGATTAAACAGGATGACCCAGTTGGTGTCCCAACTTTTACCTTTGCGAAACTTGTAATTTGTACACTCAGACACTATATATATATATATATACACTGTATATATATATATATATATATATATATATATATATATATATTTATTGTAGCAGACAACCACAGATCCTGCCCCACTGGGACGCCTGGAAGAAGGACAGACCGGGAGAGGGGCATTATCTTTCCCTGGGCACAAGAGGGCAGCCCACCTGGATTCCATCAGGGCCACGGAGATGGAGCTGGGAAGCTCAACCCTGTGGGGATCCGTGGCCACCACCAAGGGGCGCCTGGACGGTCCTGGAGCCCTGGAGGACAGCACTTCCGCCACACCAGGAAGGGCTGCCGAACCAGGAACTATGTACGTCCAGAGTACTTCCGGGTGCAAGGGCAGCACTTCCACCACACTGGGAAGTGCTGCCGGAAGACCATTACAGAGTACCTGGAGCACATCCGGGACGAGATAAAAGGGGCCACCACACTCCATTCGAGGAGCCGGAGTCAGGAGGAAGAGGACAGAGCTTGCGAGAGAGGAGTGAAGGCAACTGAAGGAAGGAAAAGGACTGAGTATAGTGTAGTGATTTGTGCACTATGCTGGTGTTGTGTGTTGCATAGTAAAAGGTGCGTGTTTTAAAGATTTGTAAGTCCGTGTCTGTCTGTGGCAAGCATGGTCTTTCACAATATATATATACACATCCATCCATCCATCCATTATCCAACCCGCTATATCCTAACTACAGGATCACTGGGTCTGCTGGAGCCAATCCCAGCCAACATAGGACGTAAGGCTATATATACACATATACATGTAAAATTAAATAGTGTTTGGCAGTAAAAGGCAGAAACTGCGCATAAGATATTCTGGTGGACTATACACTAGTGTTCATATTCTGCACTACTGGTGTCACTGAACACATGATCAGCTGACACCCACCAAGGTGTTGGCTACGTACTCATCACTTCAGGCCTTATATCTCCAAGTTTTACGTCATACAGTGACTTTTAGCCAACCACATTGTTAGGACTTTGCTGGAACCGTGTGCACTTACATTTAAGAAGGGCCAGTAAGACTATCTGGTAATAAACTGACCATTACTTCCTTTGCTACACTGTCAAGAGTGTTGACTAATTCTGCTCAACTAGAAAAATCGAAATGCACCATTGTGGTGTAGCAGGTCCACAGTTCTAAATGAATGGCAGTTTTTAAATAATCCATTTGGCTGTGTCAGTCTCTGTGGGCAATATCGTGCAGCCTCGGGAAGTTGATGAAATAACTGGAGCGAGTTGCACCTGTGCGTGAGGGTGCGATCTTTCTCCATTGCTTCATTGGCTTCTTGCAGTGTGTGATTGAGCCGCTGCACCCACGGAGCCATATAAGTACAAGCTGGCACAGATAATCAGGAGGAAAAAAGAAAAAAGAACGAAAAAGGAAAGGCATGGAGAGTGAAAGTGCAGCATTGGGGTAGTGAAAGAGAATGGACGAGCCAGCCAGCAAAAAGAAACAGGTCAGTGTGGTCAGAGGTCCTGTGTGGAGTGAAGGATCGGCACTCGAGGGACGAAACGCTCCCACTGACTGTGTGGAAGAGTGGGCTTCATCAAGGAGGAGTCCTCCCTAGGGATCTGAGGGCCAACTGCATGTGCAAAAAGGAAGACGAGAGGACAACCAACCCCAAACGGTCTGGCAGACGCCAGTGGAGGCAGCCAAGACAAGGGTCGGTAGTATGAGGACCGTGGCGGCAGAAGTCTCTCCAGCTGAGCAAGGCTTGGGTGAGCTGGAAAGACTGGGAAAGAGCTGTGCTTGACTGCTGTGGCCCCAATGACAGCTGCAGGTTGTTATCCCTATTTTAAACTTTTGGTAATTTTACCATTTTATGGATTACTTATTTATTTATTGAACTTTGAAAACTGCACTACTTATTTGGACATTGATTTTTTTTTTTAACTGTTTTTGTAATAATTTGCACCTTTTGCATCATCCTCTTGCTCAGTTTGTCTTGTCCCCATCAGACCAGCTCATCTGGTTACATTACCATTACGTTATTGTTGGGTTGAGAGGCTCCCAGAAGAGTGGTGGGAGCATGGAGCAGGGCAAGCACCATCACAACCATCTATAACACAACGGAAAAAATGTATTTTATATTATTTGAAACTAGAAAAAAAAATTCTCCGTGCGTGGAACCAGGAAGAGTTTTTTTGAGAATTTGGCAAGAATTCAGTGATGTTATTCTAAACTATATTTGCTGAATTCCTGCCTGTGGTTTTAATTAATACGAGGATGTATAACAAAATGGTCCCCCATTTCATTGCCAAATAGCGTTCTGCTACGGGTGATGAAGGCGATTTTAGTGCAGTTTCTGTGGTATCGGATAAACTGCATGATTTCTTTAAATCTCAGCTACGGGACACACTCATGATCCAATGGAGATAACAGAGGAGAAGAGAATGTAGACAAAACAGGTGGCCATTGTGAACAATGCTGTACATCCTCTCTCTGACATACTGCCATTATGTACTTTCAGCTAAAGAATTATTCTACAGAAGTTTGTCAAGGAAAGCTACTGGGGGATATTCATATCTAGAGCAATATACCTTTATGGTGACTCACTGTAACTACCCTTTATGCTTTGGGCAATTGGCTTTCCTTTTTCCTGGCATATATATTTATTTGTATTCCAAAAGATGAGCCAAATTGTGAAGGGCAAAAGCTATTAGGGCAGCCACCTGAAATCTCAGTACAGAATCTTTCAGTCCCCGTTTATCTATTACAACACCAAGCTCTCTCGACTGTTGGTCTTGGTACTCTTTAATCCAGGTATTTTGACATTGGCTTTGAGTTTTGTGCATACAGTGTGAGTGTTTTTTGGGTGGCTTTCCTCCGTTTATGTTACAGAGTTGTATGCTCGTAAAACTTTGAGTTTTGAGATCCTTTGGGACCCTACTATTGTGACTAATAGGCTTTATTGAACCTTTTGAAAGTCTTCACCTTAATAGTTTGTAACATATAAAAAAAGCTATTTTATCTGCTTTCCTGATATATACATTGCCTGCCATTCTTTACATTTTTGAATTCATTAAAATTTGAGAAGCTAATTTTTGTTTGTTGAATACTTTACAATGTTAAAGCACTACTTGGAGTACTTTAAATTGATTAGTGTTGAATTCTTCTGATTCCTTAATTAGATACTTTAAATAAACTGATGATTTACTAATTAAGAGCTGTGCACTTATGGGGTCTCTTCAGCTGTTCCTTCCTCCTCACCCCCGATCACAAGAGACACATGTAGAAGTCAATTGTATCTTTTTGTTTAAGATATTCTAAATACAAGTAATGAGCTTAAATAGACTGATGCTTTAATTAGACTGTAAAGCATTAATTTGAGTGTCTAGACCAGTTATGACAGCAAGCACAAAAGCTGTGGACATAACATACCTAAATACCTTGCTACAAGCTGAAACGCAATATATTTACAGTATATATTTAATCAGACCTACGTCTGGTTACAGTAAGGGCAACAGGTGCTTTTAGATATACACAGAATGCCAGGTGGTCAAAAGAACTGTGGCCATGTTTAGAAGGACACTTTGAAGAGTTTAAAATCAGATCACTAAGCACGGGTTACCTTTCAACATTTGCTGCCAAAGCGAGGCATGGTGTGTGGCAAGCACCGTTTGAATTTGAGCAGAAGGGCAGCGTGCCAGTGTATTACTAATAACGTTAATAAGGACACCAAGTTACATTTCACGTGCATATTCACTGATGAGCACAGAGTACAGTGAAACACAATGAACAACACATAACGTGCTAGGACACTCCAGCGCCGTGATCAACCAAACCTATACATTTTTCCTTTCCCAAATGGCACTTTACAAAACAAAAATTTCAGCCAAAGGTTAAACGGGTGCAACATCCAGGTTTTGTATATTCAGACAAATTAGCATAGTCGTCTTTTAACATGTCAAGGCAGAACAGGTGTAGTGGTAAACGGCCAGTGTCTTGTTTGCAAATTTACAGAGTGGTGTTGAGTGGACAACTAAAATCTTTCAGGACATATCTAAATACTTTGCAGCAAGTGGAAATAAATATGTCTGAGAACACCACATGTAGGCATTGCGTAAATGGACCCGTCAGCATGGATTACCCTTCAGAAACCAGCGGGGTGCCATAGCTAGGGAGCGCCTTTCAAAACACAGTAAATGCCTGCTGATGGCAGAAACAGGAAACATACTAAAAAGAAGACAATGATCTGACCAATCGGAACACAGAGTTATGTTTCAACATCTAATACCACATGGGGTGTGCTGGGTGGATTTATCTAGCACCAAAAACATACAACCTGGAAATGGACAGAAATCCAACCTTTTATTTAATAGGACGTGATGTGCTGCCATCTTTCAACAGAGAGCAACTACAAGAAGATGAAAGACAACATCTTCCTGAGCATACCAACTTCAAGTGCTGTTGAGAATTTGATAAAAGAGCAAAAATCCTCCTTTAACATTTTGATGACAAAAAGTGAGGTGGTAGGTGGTAAAACGTTTTCGAAATTTTTAATGTTTTGTATAGGATTCAAAGCTGACGTCATCAACCTATTGATTTACAAATAATTTTGACCCTTATCTTATACACCATGTACAAATAACATTACCCTCAAAAAGTTCAAACTGAAATATAGGTAGATGGCTAGATGTACACTCAATGGCCACTTTATTAAACATGCCTATCTAGTAATAGGTAGGACTCCTTCTTCAAGGCCAAGTATTGTGAATTCAAAAGACCACTACTAAAACGTTCAGTATTTGTGGCTAACCAATGAGTTATCTTGAATAAATATGGATGGAAAACGTCTCGGATAATCTTGGGTTGCTGCTAGAAGAGGTGCTGGTGAGGCTAGAAGAGGACATTTACTCTGCGGCCTGAATGTTGATCCTCAAGCCCCAGTGCAGTGATGGGGACACTGTGCTCTAAAAATGGCGCAGTCCTTCAGATGAGACATAAAACTGAGATCCTAACTCTACATGGTCAAAAAAGATCCCTGGACATCCTTCTTAAAGAGAAGGGTTTAACCTTATGTCCAGACATTTCCCATAATGGCCTAGTCATTTTAGCCACTTAATCATTCCCTGTCTCTATCTGGCCAACTATCTCACCATTTCACCACTCAATAGCTAATGTGTGGTGAACGTACTAACACAAAAATGGCTGCCGTCACATCATACCGGTGGATATTATGCATCAGTGGTGGTTGAAGTGGCTCACCACTCACTATGAAAAATGCTTTGAGTAGTGAGAAAAACGCAATATAAATGTAAAGAGTTTTTTTTTTGCATGTCACACGGCATTGGCCGTTTACAGAGGCTGCCCTATTTGTGTTATTATTATTATTATTATTATTATTATTAGGTGACCCTGATAAAGTGGCCACTGAGTGCTTATATGAGATAAAGTAGCCAAGCGTAAAGGAGAACTTATGTTTATTTTACAAATACACATTTACAAATTCATATGTTTCCTTCTATCACCTATGACGTGATCAATCAACTGTGTGTTAAATGTGAATGCACACTAAACCTAGGTCTGCAGGACAAAAAATCTTGGAGAATTTCTTAATATTTATGATAGTGGAAGCAGTCTCACACTGTCAATCATGCAGCAGAAGTGAAATTTGCGGCCCAACACTATTGATAGAGGTCATGGACTCCAGACGAGAGCAGCATATGTGAGCACAGCTGATATCATTCTGCTCCTTATATTTCAGTATTGTGTAATCTTTTGATGTCTACCAGCATTATATTTTATAAAGACAGACTTTAGCTCATTTATACCCCTTTACCACACTCTTTATTCTCTGCACTGATTTGTATCACGTGAGGAGAATTCAAGTCGCCTAACAGTCTGTGACAACTATAACTCTGTCAACAGAAATCAATGGTCCTAAGTAAGCACCAGGAGATAAATTGCTATCCTTCAGAACAGAAACAGGCTGGAACAGATTAAAAAAGTGGCCATTACAGATTTGATATTAAATTCGATAAACAGTTCTAGTCCGTATATTATGTTGTGATAAGTGGAAGCGAGGCTGAAGGAAAATAGAGTAGGAATCAGGAAAGAGATGAGCAAAACATGTGGCCACGAATGTGCATGGTCAAAACTAAAAGCAAAATGCCAAAGCCAAAAACAAAACCAAGTCAGATTGAAAAGGGATAAAGGCTAGAATATAATACCAAAGAGAACCATAATTACACACAACTCTTTACTTTCAAAACTTTACTCTGCAAACTTGAATACTGATGTCTGAAGCTCTATTTTATAAAGTGTTCAAGGAATGATGTTATGCAGCGCAACTTCTGAAGACATGTTGCCAAAAAGCCACAGCTGTATTTCTTACAATGGTGGCATACACAGCAAAACAAAATGATGTTGCAGTAATTATAAAAACAGGACATTACATAAAATAAACTTTTATCAAAAAACCACACTGCTCAAACAAATTAAGGGAATACTTAAATGACACATCAGTTCTCGATGAACGAAATATTCAAGTAATACTGCGTAATTCATTGACAGCAAAATGATGTAACAACAGTCAATGGAAACACAAATCACCAACCCATTCAAGCCTGGATTTAACATCACACCGAAAGTCAAAAATTGAAATCCCAGGTTAATTCAACTTGCATGAATTTCATCAACCCAACTAATAACGTGTCTCAGTAGTGTCTACGGCCCCCATCTACCTGTATGCACTCCCAACAACGTCTGGGCCTGTTCCTGATGAGATGGTGGATAGTGATCTGGGGGATCTCCTCCCAGACCGGAATCGGGGCATCAGTGAGATCCTGGACGGTCTGTGGGTCTTCTTTGTGACACCGGATGCACCGATACATAACATCCAAGAGACTCTCAATTTGTTTCTGGTCTGGGGACTGGTGCGGGCCAGTCAATGGCATCAATGCCTTCGTCTACACACTCTGGCCGCATGACGCAAGGCATTGTCCTGCACCAGGAGCAACCTAGGGCCCACTGCACCAGCATAAAGTCTTACAATGGCTCTGAGGATTTCATCCTAGTATCTAAAAGCAGTCAGGGTACCATTGCCTATCATGTGAAATACTCTTTGAACCTCCAAGGATATGCCTCCCCAGACCATTACTGATCTACCACCAAACATGCTGGATGATGTTGCAGGCTTCATAACGCTCACCATGGCATCTCCCAACTCCTTCACATCTGTCACATGTGCTCAGTGTGAACTTACTCTCATCAGTGAAGAGAATGGGGTGCCAGTGGCGGAGCTGCCAATTTGTGTATTCTTTGGCTGCACAGTGATGGGCTGTGAGCACAGGTCCCACTAGAGGACATCATACCACCCTCATGGAGTCTGTTTGTGACAGTTTGGTCAGAAACAAGCACACCAGTAGCCAGATGAAGGTCATTTTGTAGGGCTCTGGCAGCGCTCTTCCTCTTCCTCCTCACACAAAGGAGCAGATAGGAGCAGATACCAGTCCTGCTGCTGGGTTGAAGCCCTTCCAGCTCGCCTCCTGTAATGGCCTGTCTCCTGATATCTCCGCCATGCTCTTGAGACTGTGCTAAGAGACACAGCAAACCTTCTTGCAACGGCACATATGAATGTGCCATCCTGGAGCAGCTGGAGTACCTGTACAACCTGAATCGGCTGCAGGTATCACCTCATGTTACCAGCAGTGACAAGGACACTAGCAAAACAGAAAACTTGAGAAGAATCGATCAGGAAAGATGAGAAGATATCAATTGTCTGTGGCCACCACCTGCAAAACCAATTCCTTTTTAGAAGTTGTCTTGCTGTTGCCTCTCCAGTACACCTGTTGACTGTTCCATTTGCACCAAAGCAGGTGAAGTTGATTCACAATCACTTATGCATCCTAACTGGACGGATTAATATTCCTGAAGCTTAACTGACTTGGTGTTAGACTGTAATGATTAAGTGTTCTCCTAATTTTTTGAGCAGCTTACAAAGGACTTAACCAACCCAGAATGTTACTCCATATCCCAAACAAAGAATAAATCTGAAATAAAGAGCAAAAAAATTTGATGGGCCACAACTGTTACATATTAAACATATTCATGGCAACTTGAACAATATGCTGTCAAGTGCAGCATCATTTATACAAGCCCACTGGGAGAATGCTATGGGGATCAAAGAAGAGGGTTGCAGAAGTGGCCAGAGAGCTCACATATCTGTGTGCTTCTTCTCAAGTCCCAAAGCCATCAACCACGATTAAGATCTTGTAGCCTACATGTCCATATTGCCATATTGTTATATTTCATCCAAGGTTCCACTTCTTGGTTGGTGTTCAAATCCTTGTTTTACGTCTTCTTTGTTTATTGTTGATTCTTTTGTTTGTATTTATTTTGCTTCTTTTAATTTGAGTTACTTTTGATGTTTGATTTTGCCTATGTATGTATGTCTGATTATATTCCTTGTAATATGTGGGTGGTTTCCCAAGAAGTGGGGGTCAACCTGCCAATCACTTCAAGGGACTGCCTTCAGCCCTGTAAAGGTGGGGTCAACACTTGTGGTTCATTTGAATGCACATGGAAGTTGATGAGTCTGTCTTGTTTCTACTGTGATTTTTTGTGATTATTGGAGTTTTAACTTCATGCTGTGTTTTGACTTTGTTTCTAGGTTCAGCATAGGGATTTTGTTCACTTGGGTTGCATTGTGTTTTAGGCAAATCCTTTTTGCCCTCTTGTGCTCTACAGAATTTGCTTTTTTTGTTCGCAACATTTTACTAAAAATAAATCTTTTTATTTTATAAAGATTCTATGTTTGCCCTTTTTATTAACTGGGGTTTGATGGTAATATCCTCTTCTAGTAGACATTTTTGGAAGCTTTTGGGACTTACATGCTTGGGAGCTCTCAATAATCATAACACACATCACCTGCCTTTAACCTCCCTGGAGTTAACCCCCAAGCGTCTCTCAGGCTTGGAATTCTATGTAAAAACGGTTAAGCCCAAATGTCTCTTGGATTAAGTTGTTATTATCTGATGTAAAGTGTTAAGCCTGAATAACACTCAGGATAATATTCTGTTGCCATCAACTGTAGTGGACAAAATAACATCATACTGAAAACAATGCATTTTACCACTCTACAGTAACTCATCAATATTCATGAGTGGGGTTTCAACCTTCAACCAAAACACAGAATGGTATGTAAAAAAAAAGCTGTAAAGCCAGTTTTAGAACAAACTGAAACTGAACCATTAGTTGAATCAAGCAATAGTGATGGCATGTGAATTGGTCATCAGACATTGACACAGATTGGGAAACTGATGCATATGGCACTCTATGACCGAATCAATATGATATGCCCAGTGACTTCAGCTGCGTAACAGTGCAACTGGGTGCAGTATCTACGTATGTGCCAAAAAAGCAAAATAATTGCGATCAAGTGGAAAAACAAGAGTAACATTAGCCTCCTAAGCACTGCTTACAATGCAGCACTTGTCAATGTCAAGGAAATGTGGAAGTCACTGAGCGTTCTGCTGTTGTAGCCGATAATAACACAATGGGTGTCATCACTCATGTCGTTGAGGCCCTGACATTCTACCTTCTCATGTGCAAACAACAGAAAAAAAATAATATCAGAAAAGTATGCCAATGAACACGCTTCTAGTGTCTCAATTGCGATTTCAAGCTGTGTGTTGGTGACTGTATCAAAGCATATCAAACAAAGGACGTGTACCAAATCTGCATCAGGACAGAAGTGGACACTAGACACGCCTTTCTTATTGTATTTATGTTGACGGTTTGGTAGTTACATGTTTCTGTTAAACTTAATAACATTTTTTCTTGTTAAAAAAGCAACACTTTTAGGTAGTTTTTCTGGGGAGAACATCATGCTAATTAGGTTAAAAAAGGCTTCTACAGATATGCTGGTCATCCAATTACCACAACTGCAAGCAGACTTGATCATTTACTGAATGTGTATTGGCTGTCACAGGTGGAGTCTTGCATACCATCTGCAGCCCCCATTAAATGAAGTTTCCTTCTGAATTCTCCCAACTGTTTCTCAGCTTTCTATGCATTTACATTTATAGTATTAAAATAATTAAATAAATACATAACTTGAACTTGGTACACTAACTTTGAGAATTGTGGAATTAGAAAAATTAGAAAAATGGCCACTGAAGTTAGTTGATCTCCTGTGAATAAAGTAAACGCAATATGACACTGTTCTGAAAAGAAACAGTACTGACCAAAAAAAGGTGTTAACATGATAAACCACAATGTAACACCTGAGAAATCCCAATGGTATGCTTGCCAAGCAGGATGGTGGTGTCTCTTAACCCTTCCTGGGTTACTTCTGCCCTCTTAGCTTGTACTCAGTAAAGAGCACTATAGAAAAATACACCAAATTGAACTGAATTAAATTGTCAGATTGTACAGCCATCACTCTGTCATTTTTAACTGAGGAACCCCCATTATGATATTTCCTTTTTCTCTATTTCCATAATTAATCAGTTTGAAATAAGGGGAAAAAAATAACAGCATTCAAGACATGGGTCAAATATTATTCACCCTAAAGAGGCTTAATGAAATAGCCAGGTAAATTCTAATAAAGATTTCTGCACGTCCAACTATAGACCCTTCACAATTACTTTTAAAAATATGGTTAGTGGGTGGCATGATAGTTGCTGCTGTTAGTTTGCAATATAACAACAACAACAACTTATTTCTTGTATAGCCCAAAATCACACAAGGAATGCCTCAGTGGGCTTTAACAGGCCTTGTTTTTTGATAGCCTCCCAGCCTTAACTCTCTAAGAAGACTAGAAAAAAACACCCCAAAAAGAAACCTTTTAAAGAAAAATATTTATGAAATTTTGGGAAGGAGACTTCAGAGGAAGCCCCACTTCCAGGTAGGTTAGGCATGCAATAGGCTTCAAAAATGAGGTAAATACAACACTTCAGAATATCAGGGACCTAGTTTGAGTTCCCTGCGTGAGTGGATTTTGAATGTTGCCCACTTGTGCTTATGGATTTTCTTCTTGTACTTCTGCTTCATCTCATATCACAAACATGTACAGGCTAACTTGACTGGCAAGTGTAAATTTACCCAGTATAAATGGCTTTAGATGTGAGCATGAGTGTGGATTATCCTGGATTTCATTCCTACCTTGTGTACACTGCCGCAGGATTCCAGCACAGTTGCTTGGCATCTGTATGTATGATTATCTGACTGCTGACTGCTAGCAAGGTGTGTTTACATTCTCCCTGTACCCTCATGATAGATAGATAGATAGATAGATAGATAGATAGATAGATAGATAGAT
>JANRMT010062852.1:32076524-32120094 GCA_026402145.1 Polypterus bichir lapradei | reverse complement strand
ATATATATATATATATATATATATATATATATATATATATATATATAGTTTATGCGTATATACAGTATGTCAGTCTATGTGTCTGTCCTGTTGCTATGTTGTTATCATACCAGTAGATGGTGCATCACAAACATTTGTAGTAATGCAAATTATTACTACAAATATCTGTAATGTGCCATCTGTTGGAATTACATAGGCAATGCCTACACGTTAATAAAAGGATAAGTGTCTGTGTGTCTGCCTGATTGCTATGTCTCTGTCATTCTAAAAGATGGCAAATCACAAACATTTTAGTAAAAAAATACATTGCATTTGTTATTCAAACAGATATCGCATCACAAACATAAACGCTGTTTACGAATCCCATAAGAAATGACATATAACAGAGTAAGCACATTACAATTGTCATTCCAACAGATGTTGCATCACAAAGATTAACACTGCTTTAACTAGTCCCATACCATATGGCATATACAATACAATACAATACAATTTATTTTTGTATAGCCCAAAATCACACAAGAAATGCCGCAATGGGCTTTAACAGGCTCTGCCTCTTGACAGCCCCCAGCCTTGACTCTCTCAGAAGACAAGGAAAAACTCCCAAAAAACCCTTGTAGGGAAAAAATGGAAGAAACCTTGGGAAAGGCAGTTCAAAGAATGACCCCTTTCCAGGTAGGCTGGGCATGCAGTGGGTGTCAAAAAGAAGAGGGTCAATACAATACAATACACAGAAAAGAAAAAATCCTGAATACAGTATAAAAAATAAAAATTTTACAAGTACGGAGCAGAATTTAACAGTATATGATATCACCTAATAGGATTTGGATTTGTTCAGAGTCCTGGAGACCTCAGCCATCAAGCTGCCTCCCTCTATTGGCCATTCCACAGCTGAGACAGCGCTGGACCAGCCAATCCGATGAAAGGACCCCTCTACCCCATGATTCCTGCGATCCTCCATCAGGGATGACTTTACCTTAGGCAGGCAAAACAACCTGGCAGGTGGGCCGTGGCACCAAGTGCCACATTTGAGTACCGAGAAGTGAAAAGTATATAACAGCAACAAAGATATTGTATTTTTCATTCCAACAAATGGTATATGACAAACATTTGTAGTAATGGATTTTATTAATTCATTTGTGATGTGCCACCTGTTGGAATGAAAAATGCAGTTCATTTTAATACTACATGCATTACAAAAAAACTCCAATAAATGGTGCGCTGTAAACACAGAGGTCTACATTGATTACTTAGGTTTCAACCCATCTTAGATGTGTAGACAGGTAATACTGTATATTTTTATTGTCAGGCACATGAGCTTCAGGAGTGTTTATGTGCTTGAAGTGGAGTGTGACACCACCACTAACGTTTGTTCTGACTGTTTCCCTAGCCTGGAGAAAGAGACACCAGCGGTGTACTGTCCAATTTGCTTTCTGTCCTCCAAAAGCCTTGTCCTTTTCATTCTCCACCACATATACCTGAGGTCTGCACTGTAAGTTGGCATTTATATTTGGTCCAACTTCAGAGGAATTCGGGGTGCCATACCTCTGAGTTTTGTACAAAACACACAAACTATCAAATGTTAGCTACGTGCCGCAGTGTTTACATCACGTGCGTACATTTCCTTCTCATCACACAAAAACTCCCAAGTATGCACTAATCTCCCTCTGGCTGCTGGCCACATCACTACCATTGGCGCAGAACACCACTTTAAGGGTGTGTATAACATATTATTTCACCATGTGGTTCCCACTTGTTTTCTTAATGTTGACTACTTGGCATTTGCCCATGGCAAACAGATGTACCTGCAATAGCTAACTTTAAAGCTCATCTGAATGTTATATGATCTTACGCGAGTCAGATAATCTGTTAGGACTGCCACTGGACAAGTTATTAAACGATTTACAACACAAAAGAGTGAGTGTGATGGACTGTTGACTCATTCTGAGTTGGTTCGTACATTTTGACTGATGCTTCTAAAGGTAGCCTTTACACTCGCACAGCCCCCGAACTGGATTAACCAGGTCCCAAAATTAATCAATGGAAGGACAAATGAACAAAGAAACGTAAACCCTTAGGCTCTGACAGTCCCCACTGGCATCTTGTTTGTTTTGTTCTGTTTTACCCTGATTTAGCCAGGCATTTGAAGCCGCTCTTGAGAGCCCTGCACAGTTTCTCCAGGGTACATTAGTAAGTCATTTGAAACTTAGTAGCTGAAAAAGCTAGCAGTTAATTAACACCTTAAGCAAAAATCCAGTACAATTATAAACTGTACATGAGAAAATGACAAGCATGCCAGCTTGGTGTTCTCTCTAGAATGACAGAATGTGCATGGATTACTAAAATACTGATGAACTCAAAAACATTTGTTCATGTGCTTAAATGATTAGATCCGATTTTCATATCAAATTTGGATGGAGTGTTTGCCCTGTTTCCACACTTATCAGGTCAATTGCAATAGTGCACAACATGACGCATACAGTCTTATTTAATAATATTTTAAATAGAGGGGACTCCAGGCTGCTGGTGAACTATGACAGTCAGCTCATTCTGCATTGTTTATTTTTTGTTTCCTTTAATAATTTTTTCAGAAGCTGGGACCTTTTTTTCTGTTTAGAATAATGCAATGCTAATCACTCAACATGTGTGAGGCAGCAATGTGAACCCCTACATCACTTCCTACTGTACCTGGGATCAGATCTCTCATCCTGGTCATTGTGTCTGAGTGGCTATTTTTTTAAAGTAACCCAAGTTTTGATTCAAACCTTACAGGTGTGTAGGTAAGCTTGACTGGTGACACTAAAGTAGTGCAATCTGAGTGACTGGCACCCATGTAAATGGATGTCTCCCGATGCTGCCAAAATGCACTTTAGTCTCCAAAGGCTCCCTCCTGAAACTCAAATTTCCACCCACATACAAAGGATAAGGAAATTACGAAGACTGGAACCTACCTGGAAAGGGGTCTCTCTTTGAACTGCCTTTCCCAAGGTTTCTTCCTTTTTTCCCTACAAGGTTTTTTTAGGAGTTTTTCCTTTTCTTCTTAGAGAGTAAAGGCGGGGGGGCTGTCAAGAGGCAGGGCCTGTTAAAGCCCATTGCGGCACTTCTTGTGTGATTTTGGGCTATACAAAAATAAACTGTATTGTATTTTATTGTACTGGTGATTCTTAGAGAAGAGTCTGAGCATTTGTGAGATTAGGCTCTACAATGCAATGGTGTCCTGTACTGGAATTAGCAAAAAATGATTGTTTATACACTCACAAGATAAGCACATTAATTTAATAACATACTACACTGTCAGGGCCTTCTTTTTAGGGTACCATCCTCTGGAAGAGACTCTTTCAACCATTTATCCATCACTTCTCTTTATCCAGTTCAGAATCACAGTGAAGTGGTGCCTGTCTGTGCAGTTCTGGGGTTACTGTAGTATTCATCCACTTTTATATCTGGACCTTTGACTATCTGGTTTTTAAATATGGGAATTCGTTTCTAAACTTAGTTTTCCCTGTTGGTTTAGTTATTTTCAGGAAGATATGGTTTTTCTGATGACCTTGCTTGTTGCATTTGCGCCATTATATTCAAGAAAAAATAACCCTGTCGATGCATTCGTAAAGAAGGTGGGAGTGGCAATCAGCTGGACCAAGACGAAGGCCATGACAGTCAATGTGGACAGCCCAACACCTATTAAGGTTGATGGAGATAACACATGGCTGACACATTCACTAAAATGGGCATCATACTAAGGTATGATATATCCAGAGTAGACTGTGAAAAGCAAGGTACACCTTCTGGAACCTCAACAATGTGTGGCAATCCCTACAGTACAGTACCAACACTAAGCTAAGGCTGTTCCAGGGCTGTGTGTTATCATCTCTTCTATATGGATCTGAGTGTTGGAGGATGACAGGCGGTGACATAACTAACCAGGCCACATTCCACACAGAAAGCCTACAAAGAATCTTATGTATTTTCTGACCAAGAATCATCTCCAACGCCATCAAGAGACCATGGCCACCTTGGTGATGAGGAGTCGATGAAGACGGATTGGCCATGTCATCAAAAGCAAAGTCAGCTCCATCACCAAAACTGCCTTGCACTGGACCCTTGAAGGGAAGCTCAAGAGGGATGAAAGTTGGCATACTGTGTGAGGCAAAGCTGGAAACCATGAACCACAGCTGGGGTACCATTAAGAAGCTGTCTCAAGATAGACAGCAGTGGAAAAACTTTGTTGCTGCCCTACATGCCAAAGAGGCATAACTGATGTGTGAGAGTGTGGGTTGCTTTTCGTTACTGCCATATTTTTTTATTTACATGACATGATGTTGTTTGAAGAGATCTAGAATTAGTGACTTCACTGGGAATTCCAGTATAAACATGATGCCACATGAAAGTTTCAGCATCCCCTGGTAGACATTCCAAAAAATCCTTTTTTAGCAATAGTTAGCTTCTTTTCCGAATGGTTTTAGGTTTTGATTTTGGTTTTAGAATTCTGCTCTGTTTCCTGACATTTCACTTTGCCGTTTTCTGTGGTGGTGTTTGCCACATTAGCATTTCTCAATGGTTTTGACCCCTTCTCTTTACTGACCATGTCTTTTGATTCCTGAATCATCTCCTGGTTGCTGCTTTCCCTCACAGGAATCCTTGAGGACCATCTTTATTGTGCCATAACAGATATCAGCCATGGCCAGAAACCAGTCCATGTAAGACAGGGGTGTCCAGCTCCGGTCCTGGTGTGCCACAGTGGCTGCAGGTTTTCATTCTAACCATCTTCTTAACTAGTGAGCCGTTTTTGCTGCTGATTAACTTGCTTTGCCTTATCTTTAATTGACGTGACTCAGACCCCTTAATTGTTTCTTTTTCCTTAATGAGCAACCAAACAATAATGAGATGCAAAACAAGCCGCCACATGACCAGCTAACTTGAAAATAAAGAAAGTGAAGGTCTCGGTCATGTTGGTCTGCTCAGGTCACCAACACATTTTGAATGTGGTCTTAGAAAAAGCAGAAAATCTGCAATCTGCTGTGGCACAATGAGAGCAGTAACAAGTCATGATATTCAATAACGGCTTTAATTAATAGTAAGAATCGGCTTCTCATTAAGAAATTTGTTGGAGTGAAATTGGATGAAGTTTGACTTTCCAATTTAGCTGGTTATCTGTTGGCTCGATTAACATTTCAATTCTGTTTGGCTGCCATTTAATGAAGAAACGAATCAATTCAGAGGACTGAATCCTTAAAAACAGGGCTATTAAAATGAAGGGAAAAGGAGTTCATTAGCAGTGAAAACGGCTCACTGATTAGGAAAAGGGTTAGAATGAAAACCTGCAGCCACTGTGGCCCACCAGGACTGGAGCTGGACACCCCTGCTCTAAGAGCACACCTTAGACTGCAAGAACACAGTATAGATGTCTAAACAGCACACAGTGCATAAGGATCCATTAAAATGGCTGGCTTATAATCACTTGTAAACACTTAAAAATAGTCTGCATGGTTAGCCTGAAGGTAAATGTACAGTATTTTTCACTTTTGTTATAAGATTCTGAACTGTTAGAAGACTTAAAAAAACAAAAAAGGAATTTGATTTAAAAAATAAACTTCAAAGAGAAGCAAAGCAAAAGATGCTAATAAAGGAAATCTAACAAAGCAATTATATAAATTTCAAAATTACAAAAATTACCTATTTGTTACAAGTGCCCAGACTCCAATATACCATAAATGTTTTAAATGACGTGTTCAAGCTCATACTTTATTATTAGTTTGTTTTTGTGTTAACTTCATGTTTCAACCAGCATCGAAAAAGACACGACCATCCTTCCCTACTCCCCTGCCTCGGGAAAAACGCTATGGCAAACAAAAACAGGCCAGCCGAGTTTTAATGATTTGCTGAAGCACATCCAAAAAAAAATCATATGATAGCACTAAGAAAGAAAGATAAAACAAGGGCTGTGGACGGCTTCTGACTTCAGCTGGCCCATTTCAGATTCCCTTTTGCTGTTGCTCTAGTTAGAAAAAAAAGAAAATGTGATGGGCAGCCTGGTGGACAATGGAGATTTAGATGAAGGAAAACAGGGCACTGGGTGCAATGTACGAACCAATCATGGATGTAGTGCCAGTCCATCACAGGGCACACTCATGGCCTAAGTAGGTGGTTCCCAGACTCAATCCTGGGGACCCCCTGGGGCTGCAGGATTTTGTTTCAACTGTCATCTGTTATTAATTTAATCTCCTGGGCTAATTAAGTGAGATGTTATATGCTAGTTTCTGTGTTTTGGGGTCAATTAAGAAATTACAAAAGTTAGTGTGTTAATATATGTTAATAAAAAATTAAGCAATTATATGTGGATAATGGGTTTTTTTTTTTTACTTTTTATTTATTTTCATCCAGATTTACATTTTGCCTCTCTATTATTGACTAATTAGTGGGTCTGATGCTGAAACTGCTGCAGCATTTCATCATTTAGTGTTGTTCACCCAGTTGTCTGCTTTGCTTGTTTTTAACTGTCACTATTAGGATACAATGAAGGGAGCAAACTACACAGAATAAGGAAAAAAAAAACATTAAGCATTTAAAGCTATAGCAAAAAATAGATATATTTCTAAATTTTTTATAATGTAAAAAATAATTCTGCTGTGTCTTTCTGAATGCAAGAAAAGAAGCTGAATGAAATCATTTATTATCAGTTATTGTAAATCTGATTCAAACAAAAATCTGCAGCCGTAGGGGGTCCAAAGGAATAAGTTTGGGAACCACCGGCCTAAGTAATACAAGCTGGAGAGTGACAATGCAAGTAAGGATTTTACTGCACTGTGCAGAATTACTATTATTGGTATCACTGCTACTACTACAATAATAACAAAACTATAGTATACAGAGAATAATGAGTAACTAAAAATGACTGGCAAGTTGCATTTGACTTGTTAGATCATAGTTTCACATCACACTTTACAGGTTGTTAGAAAGAAATTTAAAATATTTTTAAAATATGTAAAAAACACCAAAATCACAAAAGCCCTAGAAGACAGAGAAATTAGATAGAAGCAGTGACAATGCTATCATTATAATGGTGTCAGAAGAAAAGCACCACTAGGGGGCGATATGCTCTGTGTGTGTGTGTGTGTGTGTGTGTGTGTGTGTGTGTGTGTGTGTGTGTGTGCGTGTGTGTCTATTAACCACATAGCGGGTGCTATTTATTGGACTTACTGTTTTTCTTTTCTCACTTGTCAACTGGCGATCTCTCAATAATAAGCTTAACAAGATATTGATCCGTTAGATTAGGTATTCATTATAAACCAGTTATTCACAGTTTAAATGCTTTTTATTAACTATAGTACTGATAACTAAATATCAAAAATAATAAGGCCATCTGTTACTGTTATATATCATGTTAATAAGGCTTAAAATATTTTTCTTCCTCTTCATGTTTTTCCATGGCTATGTGGGTTGTGCTTGATCCACCTTCTCTATACAGCTCAGTCCGTGCACCTCCACCTCACCAGTCAAGTCCTTTTTCTTCATATCTTCTTTTACTTTATCCATCCACCACCATTTTGGCCCCCTTTTCCTTCTCTTCCCCTGTACTTCCATTCCCATCACTCTTTGCTTCATTGCTTCTCCTCATCACACATCAATTAAACTTCTACCTACTTTCCTGTACTTTCTTAGGTATCTCTCCCACTTTTGCTGTACCTCTGATTTCTTATTCCGTCCTTTTTTTGTAACTCCACACATCCATCTCAACATTCTCATTTCCACCACATTTAACTTCTTCTCCTGTGCTCCTTTTACTGCCCATGTCTCAGCTCCATGCATCATGGCTGGTCTTACCACTGTCTTAAGAAACCTCACCTTTAACCTTCACCTTATTTCTACTCCTGATACCTTCCTCTAATTGTTCCATCCAAACAACACTCTATGGGTTATCTCTGCATCTAATTTTCCATCTCGGGTTACCACAGATCCAAGCCATTTAAACTTATCCACTCTTTTCAGAAGTGCTCCCTACTGCCTAACATCTGAATCCTAATCATCATTAAACCTCATATATTCCGTCTTCTTCCTATTTATCTTCAGTTCTCTATCTTCCAAAGCCATTCTCCATTCTTCCAACTTCCTCTCCACTTCCTCTTCTCTGGTGCTACACAAAACAATGTCTTCAGAAAAAAGCCTGCACCAGGAGGATTGGTCTTTTATCCCAACAATTCAACACATCCATAACCAGAAAAGGTAAGGACATAAAGAAGAACTCCATTGCAGACCTCCTCTACCTGTGATCTTTTTCTATTGCTCCAACACTGCTTTTAGATAGATAGATAGATAGATAGATACTAACCCAAGTCCTCACTCCCTCATACCCTTTATAATATGAAGAATGCTAATAGCTGATTATAATGAAATCCTAAAGTGTTGCTGATTTGTTTATGTTAATCACTGACACATACTTCTGTTTTATGGTACATGTAATCTGTGTGTTTAGATAGGTAAATGTACTATTCTTCTAATGTTCTGTAGTGTGCAGCCAGGGCCCTCCATGCTGGGAGGTCTGGGGGAGCAAGCGTGTCCAGAGCGTTACTTTCCCCGGGACGCTAGATGCCAACCCCCCTGGGTGGCAGCGGTGCCTCGGACTCCCGCAGGGCTTCATGGGAGTTTGGTGCAGCCCTGTTGGTATCCACAGACACCACAAGAGGGTGGAGCTGTTGAGCCCTTATGGGCAGTTCTTCCTCCACACCCGGAAGTGCTGCAGGAAATGAGTCATCAAGCATCTGGAGCACTTCCAGGTGCCTTATTAAAGGAGCCAGCAGACATTACTATGGAAGCCAGAGTCAGAAGAAGGAAGACGAAGCTTGACCGGAGGAGTAGAGAAGAGGAAAAAGAGGAAGTATTGTGTTTGTGCTGTGCTTTGGACTGTGTTGTGCCTGTGGGAAACGAGGAAGGCGTTTCCCACGAGGAAATATAAAAAATAAAACGTGTGTGCCTTGAACTTGTGTCCCATGCTTGTCTGTGTCAGGTTCAGGCGGCAGTGAAAGCCTGGGTGGTCCACAGTTCTTTTACCATATTCTAGATTTAAAGACATGCGAGTGTTCTCAGACTGTAGTCTGTGATCAGCGCTATACATCTTCACCACCATCTCCAGCTTAACAGCCATTTATTAGGCCTGCTTGTGCTAGCTGATTGTTCCTGAAATCATTTTCCTTCACTCATCATGGTCTTTTGGGAGGAGAACCATTCTTTTCATATCATCGGACGCCATGACTTGCTCTCTCTCTAACTGAGCTTCATCTTCTCCATGCCCATCTTGGTGCACCTCATGGCTCTCAACTTTGCATCTCATCACCAACAGAGATTACAGAAGAATGTTTTAATGCCGGATGTCTGTCCTGACACCAGCCTCATTTAGTCGTCTTTACTGACACTCTACAGCAGCAGTTTTCAGCCTTTTTGACTTACGGGCTGGCAAAAAATTGAGAAAATCTTCACAGGCAGAGGAGATGGAAAATTGAATAAACACATACCATTTGTCTAACCATTGTCTGAAGTAGAAACACGCAAGTACCGCTACTCTCTTTTTAAGCTTGAATTTTTAAAGGAGCAGAAATTTTAGCATCCATATTTACTAACATTAGGGAGTTTCAGGGAGTTTCAAGCTTTAGGACTTACAAAAGAATATCTGAGAGAGACCCGGCCTTTTAAAGGATATCAAGAGCAACTTTATAGATGTGCTCATTTTTTGGTATATTCTGTCCCCCTTCTTATTGATCTGGGTAGTGTGACGGTGCGGGCTGGCTGCACACTACCAGGTCCTTCCTGGATCCCCTTGAACCTGCCACCTCCAATAAAGTAACCAAGGGATGAGCTGAGGCAGTGAGGAATGAAGACCAGAAAAAGGAACAGCAAGTGGGTATGATGCCATTCTGTTCTGATTAACCCATAGACTCAAGCCAGAGGAGAAAATTTTAATGCACATGTATTTATTGATTGTTTTAATTGTCATTTTAAAGTTCTTATTCTTTTAATGTCCTGTGTTTACCAATGGGGTGTTGGGTTAAATTTTAGAAGAGTTGGTTTTAGTGTTTTCATTGCTTTTTAGTGCACTGACAAGGTCATGCCATGAAACTGTGCCACCAGCTGCATTGGGTTGGTTGAGGCGTGGAGCTTTCCCATGCGACTGGCAGCTTAAGGGGGTGTCCTGTCTTAATTGCTTCATTGGCTTTCCTCAGTTCGCAATCGAGGCACTGTTCCCATAGGAAGATAAAAAGGGAGCCGGAACAGCAGAAAGAACAGGAGATAGAAACGGAAGAAAAAAAAGAAAAGAGAGAAAAAAAATGAAAGGAAGAACAGAAAGGAGACTAAAGGAACAACTGAAAAGCAGGCAGAAAGATGGGAGAGAGAGCTGGTGCAAGAGCAAGCGAGAGATAGAGAGAGAGAGAGAGAGAGAGAGAGGAGGCAGTCAGCCAGAAACAGTCCCTTGGGGAGCGTGCGGCCAACGCTCAGGGGCTGGAGACAGTTACTCCAGCTGAGCGATTAGGAAGAATTAGTGACCTGGATGCTGCTTACGTATAAGTCCAGGAAGGCAGCAAGAGTTGGGGAGGCTCAGATGGGGAGCCCTGCCGGGACAATGGATGGCCACAGGGAGCCAAGCCTTAGAATGGGGTCCGGATTGGGAGCCCTGCTGGGTGTCATGGGACCGTAGGGACCGGACCTGTAGAAAAAGGATGGCTGCGCCTGTCGGTTGGGCGTCTTCACTTCCTGCACCAGGGCTCGGAGATTTGTAAACAAGCTTCCTGCACGGTAGATTTAATGGATTATTTATTTGTTTTTAACTTCCACTATCACTTGGACTTTTTATGGATTATTTATTTATAACAAATGGAGCACTGCACTTTGAACAGTTTGTTTAGATTGTTGGGTTTTAATAAAAGCACTGCATCACTTGATGAACCTACCCCTTACTTTGATATTGTCCTCATCTCTGAGATGGAAGAGGTTCCTGGAAAAAATACATGGTGCCGTCTTGCACCATCGCAGGTAGCTGTGATTGGATGAGAACAGGCCCTGTTCTTTATTTGAAGAAAAGAACGAAAGAGCCTTTTGGATGGCTGCTAATTTTGATATGGTCTTTTTGGTTCCCTTTCTGCCACTACTCTTGTTAAAAGACTGCTCTTGGTGCTGCCCGACCTCCAGAATGAGATGTGAGCCTGGAAGCTGCATTCTGTTGCTAGGCATGCTCTGTATGCCACAGAGGCTAAGCAAACTGAACAGCAGTGGGCAAAAGCTTCTGCTATAGGCATTTAGCAACTCATTAACCCACTTAAATATTTGATCTACCTAGCACTATTTGCTTTTAAAAGTTTAACAAGCAACTCTAAAAGCAAAAAAGAGATTCACTTAAATCCCTGACGGGGGTGGGGGTTGGTGATCAGCTTCTCTAAAGAAAAGACCAATAATAGAGTGTCTATTAATTCACCTATCAAAGAGTCGACATTTTGCTTGACCCTTTTTTAACTGAGCAACACCTACAACACTTTCATGAAAACGCCAATTCTCACAGTTTCAGGCTAAGAACGTCATTAAGGGTCACACTGGGAACCTGCAATTTGTGAGATCTGAGCAGAGTACCTTACCTAGTAGGCAACAATGCATTGAAACATTTTGTCTCAAAAAGCAGCCTAAAAAGAGAACATTTTCAAGTGTTAGTAAAAGGAAAGTTTCAAGCAGGGCGCACTTTCCCAAAATTCAGATGTGGGAATCATAACATACTTGCCTGTTGGAAGGTGGATGAAGGAAATCTGCAGGCCATCATGCTTTCCTAGAAAATCACGTTGGTAAATAATGTTTCACCAGCCAGCGTATTGTGATGGAGACGTCAGTGCATTATGACTAGGGCCCACGATTTACTGCGGCAAGAAATCGTAAACTCCGTGGCATGTTTTTTTAAATTCTGCGGCATACCGCAAAGCGGCAAATGCAGTACCAGGACTCCATAAGACTAATTCGTAACCCAAGCAAAATAAATGCAATTTTTCTTATTCTTAATCCTTAATAATAATCAATCATAATTTGTAATACTAATCAAATAAGTATATCAAAGCGTTCACATCCGCACATTTTAATCCACAGATTTGCTTTAGGCAAACGATGCTGAAACATATGTAGGCATAATATTATTCTCAACAAACTATCAAATAATGTTTTTAAAGTTATAGTTTATTTATTGTTAAAGAAAACGGCACTGTAAGCTTGTAGGTTTTCTTGTGACAGAGAATATCGCAGTGGTGACAACACTGATCCATATTTTGAGAACGAACGTTCCACATCAATAGAAGAGATCGGCAACGCAATGTAAACTTTAGCAAGAGCTGCTAAGCAAGGCAGTCTGTCCTCTAAGGCATGCCAAAAAAGAGTGATATCAGCTGGAATTACTTCACAAGATGCTATGTCCAGATAAGCTTGCCATTCATCTGCTGCAGCCATCATTGTTGGCACTGATTGTGCATGATCAGCAAAATTTTTCGATAAGAGTGGTAGCTGTCGTGGATCAAATATTCTCACAGATCTGAATAGGTCTATTGACGGCTGTTTGGATCGCACAAATTATTCTTCAAGTTTAGCACAAAATATTCTTCAGGTTTAGCAGCAGCATTGTGCTTTGCATCTTCACAGCTGCTGGGTGCAATTGGAAATCCAGACGTTTTCAAGCAAGACATTTTGTTGTAGACATCGACAGCCATGAATGACTGTGCTTCAAAAGAAGTCAGAGTGTTCATAATTGGCTGGCAGTGAACAGATACAAATTCAAGTTCAGCTCTAAGCTCGTTAAGTTTATCAGTACTTTACAGCTTCTTTAACTGGACTGTAGCTCCGCTGTGTTCGATTTCAGTAGCAACGAACGAGATATTAATGAGATGATGCAATAGGCTAAAGAAAGAACTTAAAGAAGTAATCAAAACTAATCATACTAATATCGATTTTCAACGGCAGCTAGGTTAATTCCGTGGCGTGGCGTTTTACCACTGCAAAACCCTAAATTCTGTGGCATGGCGTTAAATTCCGCGGGCCGCGGTAAATTGTGGGCCCTAATTATGACAAGGTCTGTTATGCTAAGACTGCACACTAGTGAGACCACATCCAGAGTCCTGTATCTAGTTCTGGTCATCAGGTTACAAAAAAGACAGAGCAGCACTTGAAGTTGTGTAGAGGAGATCAACTAAGTGCCTCCCTAGACTAAAGAGCTCTTTCAGGTGAGGCTAATCAGGCTTCGTAATGTCAAACAGAGATGAGACTTGATCAGGTCAGTTAAGTTGTTAAGAGGAGAATTCTTTTAGTTAAATAATGAACCACATACATATCCCATCTCTATCACACACCATCTCTCTCTTGCTCTCCCTTGAACCAATATTCTTCCTACCAAGGGATTTGCCCAGATCATACCATGAGTCCTGTTGGAAACATAACTAGCTGTTATGTTTACCAAACAAAAAAAGAGCAAACTAGAAATAATGAGGTGATCAGCAGAGGAAAACATCAAAAAAACAAAAAACAAAAAGAGAATCTGTCCTAACTTTGGTGTAAACTAAATCGTAAAACCGAAAATCAAACTAGAAGCAAGAAAATGTGTCTGTAACAATAAAAATGAATACTGAAAACCATGCACAAAAAATTCTTATGATTTATCCGTAAATCTTTTTTTATCACGTTGCAGCAATAACATCAATATCACTGTAATAGAGCTTGGGAATCGAGAGATGAAGTAACAAGCAGTGAGTTGTAACCAGGAAGTCAACAAACAAATAATTAAGGCTCAATACATGTAACAAAAATCATAGTCATGTAGAGAGGTCAAAAATGAGAAAACCAATAAACACACACATAACTAGAACCAAAATGTTAATCTTAAATCGTAGTCAAAAAGTACAGCCAAAACTTGTTATCTAGAAATACAGTCAATTCTCGATATTCGCTTCAGGGTTATGTTCTTGAAATACCTCATGGAAACAGAAAAAGCAAAACCTAAAGTATTGATCCTATGGGAAAAATGAGGTTAGGTTTAGGGGGAGGACTGGCAGGGCATCACTGGGTCTCAAGGGTCAGTAATGGTCCTTCCGCAGGTTCACTTACAAAAACCTTGCTATGACTTTTACTTCCTCTGTAGTCAAGTTTAATCATCTTCTAGACACTCCTCCAAAAGCCATGAATAACCGCAGATGGGCATCTGAGGACCAATTGGCAGTATTTACGTGCAGTGTGTATAAAGGGGAGGGGCTTAATCAGTAAAAGCTTACGACCACAATTACTAGGAAACCCTCATTCATTGGGAACAGTTGCAAGCCTCAGTGCCCATCATAAATAATATAAAAGCAGATAAGCAAATACATGGGAACAGAACAGAATTTACTGTATTTTAAAACAGCAAAGGAATAATAGTTTTTTAAGGTTCACTTGAATCCAATCAAGGAAAACTAGTAAGTGAACGACACGACTTTTAATTCCTTGACCCGGAAGCACCTCACACTTCCTGTTAACTTTGCCTGGCAACAGCATAGCAATGGTATAAAAGAACCATTCAAAATGCTAGAGCTCATCAAGAAAACCAAAATGGAGTCAAAGGCGATTCTTACTTATTTAAACACCATTAAAAATGGATCACGCACATTTTAAATGTGACCGCAAGATCCATTGACATCTAAAACCCTTGAAACAAGGTCTAAATGATTTTTATAAAAATAACTTTTAGATAAAAACTTATAAAAAAATCTAAACCAAAAGCCTGGCACCTAGTTAGATTGCCTTCTGGTGGCAAAAACGTAACATTTCTCATTAGGCTTATGGTAGCCAGTTGCATAGGCAGTTTTTTAGAGGAAAGATGAATGATTAAAAGATGCACGGCTTCTTCGGACATGCCTGAATAATAACACGGCTGAACAGAATGTGACATCAACATGTGTGTCTAATTGTGGATTTGACACCAACAACTGTCCACTTAACTTCTTTTGCAGTCCATTTATTGCCTGTAGGAAATGTTATATGATGCTTGATTGAATGTAGCACAGGAAATAATTTATACCTGTAGCACTCCATGCTATGAAGTAAAGCTTCTTGCATCTCCAGGTTTTACCTCATGGTGACAAACCATCATGTTTAAATGCAGTAGTTCCTCTGTCCTGTTTACTCACATGTCACCTGTTCTATATGGCACTTTTTCACATAAACAGGAACAGTGTTTCAGAGGGCAACTATTTTTTGCTACATAATTTAGATGGAAACCCCCTGTGTGCTTCTCTTTTGTCAATGTGTACAATGATCAAAGGCACTGATAGGCATTTAATAACTTGTCTTTTACTTGATGTGAAGACGTATGGACCTAAGATTAGAACAAGCTAACCTAAAACAAAAGCGACTTTTAATAGCAGTGGTGGGGGCATTAAACAATTGGCCATTGATGGAACAATAAGCTGCCCCTTCACAGGATGAGAAAAGGAAACGGCTGGTGCTGGTCTGGGTTTAAATGAGGCCGGCTGGCTCTAACATCAATATGAGTTCTCTACATCTCTAGGGACAGGCACGCACACAGTCGTCTTTTACTTAGCAGTTTAGCTTCAGTCATTGAGTTTAGAAAGAATGTGTTAAATTTAAATCAGTCTGTAACACAGCATATATTAAAGAAACGAGAACCTGTTACCAAGCCTTTGGGAGCAAACACTACAGTAACGCTTTACTCCCAGAAGATCTAGGAATGATTTATAAAAAGGCAAAAATCTCACTTAATACGAACACCAATTCATGTTGTATTTTCTCTGGCAACCATTTTGCTTTGCTACACAACAGACAAAACACACAATAATTTACTTCAAAGGCTGAACTAACGTCATTGTTCACTAATGAATAATCCATAAAGATTAACATATTACAAAAATTATCTTACTGGCAACAAGAGCTTGAAAAATGCAGGAAGTAAACCTAGAATGCCAGCACATGTAGCCAGCTTAAAATACACAAATCCTTTCCTCTGGTCTGAATTACTTCACTAAATGCGAAAAGTCTGTTGATGTCATACATACTGAAGAAAAAACACAAAGGTGCTGCATTGAAACAAGAGAAGAAAAAAAAAAGACACAGAGGTAGTGAAGCGAAGAAACAGCCCATGCAGGGCTTTGGCGCGCACAAAAAGTGCTACCAATAAGCTATTATCGAATATTCTCTTAGCTTAACTGTCAGAAAGATTGTGTTTCACACTCCACAGGTAGAGTGCAAATTTGGGCAAGGCTCTGGAACATTTCAGGTGCACTTTATAAAGCAAACGTCAATTTTTGGCCATGACCTAGATTCAGGGCACTAATGGCAGTCAACAAGTCACTAAATCCTTTATCATAAATGGCTGGCAGGTTACACATTTAACACTTATTTTGTGCTGTATAAGACTTTATTTTTCTTTGTGTAAGACTTACTACTTTTGTATTATGATTTCATTATGTGAATCCCATTGCCAAGATGTAGCTTCTGGTTGCCAGGGGTGTGATCACAGAGGTTGCGACATGTGATGTTGATAATGAGAATGCGTTTAAAGGCCAGCACTGGCAGCCATGTTTTGTGGATACTTCCCTAAAAGACTTAGTGCTATTCTTTCCTTTTCATACTCTCGGGCTTACAACTTTTTGCCATGTGTTTTTGAGTCTGTGTTGAAACTGTGGTTGACTTTCGGTGTCGATCTTGCATGCTTTTGTACTACGTCTTATTTTCTGGTCCATCTCTTTCAAAATACTGTCACCCCATTTGACTCAGTAAACTTTGGGCTTCATTTTGCTTTGTTTCTTTACAGCAATGCATTGTTTGCAGGGATTAAGATGGCCATGTTACAGTTTAGCCAGATTGCTATTCTTCCATTCATCCATCCATCATTATTTTTATGTTTTGTTAAATTTCATTTTGTTTATTATGTTCTACATGATTTTGTTACAGTACAATCCCTCTTAACCGGCCACCTCGGGACTGGACCCATGGCTGATTACCGTTTTGGCCGGTTAATCTGACGCATACCTATTTTCATGTAGAAAAGTAATTCTAAGGTATGTACTGTACCTCTTCGACGTTCCTTAAGAAACCATATCCACAAGGCTTCATCCACAATTTCGCACACGGGATTTTTTTCTCGTACAACAACTGGACAGTATGGTGTAGCAGGTCCACAGCTCAAGTGAAAAAGGCCACTTTTTAAATAAATAATCCCTGCACTCGCGGCTTAGCGAGGGGGCATGGTATGTGTGGCTGATCAGTTCAGCGATCACGGAGCTGGAGTGACCGGTATTGAAGACGACTGGCCGTCGAAAGGCAGCGGCAGTTGAGGAGGCTTTGGGCTGGTTTAGCCCCAGCGTGAGAGCCCTGGCCACTGGGGAAAGAACCCAAGTCTCGGTCTGGATGGAGCCCGACATAGCCAGGGATCGAAGAGCTACCGGATCAGTGTGGAAGGCAGCTGCACCTGCAGGTAGGGCGACTCCCCTCTTGCGAAGCCCGATGGGAGAAGCAGGGGAGCCACCAGGTAGAAAGAAGAAGGCACCGTGCTTTGGATTTTAAGAGACTGCTTCCAGCCACTGTTTTAACCTCATCTGCATTGTTTTTAAATGACTTGCTTTTTTTACTAATGGATTTTAACCTCCACTAATTCACTCGTTTTAATGGATTATTTATTTAAAGAAGACTTTTGATACACTGCACTCTATTTAATTTGAAGATTGTTTTGTTGTTTGCTGGTTTTAAAATACCTCTCACCTTCCAGGAAAGAAGGAAGTACATACATATAATATAAACAAGAACTCAGGATTAAAAAAAAAAAAAAATTTTATTTTAACAGGCTGATTAATCCGTCAGCCAGTTACTGTGAGGCCAGTTAAGAGGGATTGTACTGTATTTTGTTTTGAATATTATTTTTTCCTTTGTTTGTTTAGTAAGGTGATGGGGACACTATGGCATTACTTCTGAGACACTACCCTCCACCTTGAAATTCAGGTAGAAAGATGGATCCCTCAGAGGTTCTTTGGTGTAGGGAGTTCAGATCATTCCTTGTAAGTATTGTTTGGATATTCTCATTTTTTGCTATTTTGCTTCTGTTCTGTGGATTTTAGATTGTGCCTTGAACTACGTTTTAGACTTGTTGGAATTGGGTTGTCCCTGTAGTTAAACCCTTTTTTTGACTAATTTTCCCTTACTTGGCCAATTTTCATCTTCATTGCTTATATAAATAAACCCTTCATTTATAAAGATTCTCCATTGCCCTTTGCTATTTCAAGCCAGAGGTTTACAGTTATCTTCTCCCTTGGAGGGCAGTTTTGTGTATTTAAAGCGTTTTTGGACTTTTAAATTCAGTGCTCTATTTTGTGCACATGAAGGACTTGAACCATGACTTCTGAGCTTGAGGTCAGGCTACCTTTTGTGAGGCCTGTTTCTGAGGCTAACCAGTGAAGTTCTGGTAAGGTTTTTTGTTTAGTTTGAGGACTTTTTACACTTTTTGACAGTTTTGTGTCACTGATTCACAACAGGCTACAATTGCATAACATCACAGGAGTGTAGTCATGTGGTGCAATGGGTGTCAGCAGGTACTGCACATGTAATGTCATGGATTATGGTCATGTAGTCTTATTCCACGTTCAAGACACTGGGAAAGCTTATTACAATGTAACATCACAGCTCTCACAGTTAAAAGTGGGCACTTGAGGTGAGCAAATATTTATTTAGGTCATTTAGGCAAGAGCTGTTGTTTGCATTCCCCAAATACAGCAGTCACTATGGGATGCTGGGTATGAATTAAATCCAAGCAGGGATTTGTAGATTATGTCCACAAAGAGTATCACTCATTAACAGAGGTACACTCACAATTTGGGGTGTCCCAACACTCACAGAATTTCTTGTGAACAAAACCATCCATCCATCCATCCATCCATCCATTTTCCAAGCCCACTTTTCTTGAACAGGGTCATGGGAAAGTCAGAGCCTATCTTTGTAAGCATCAGGCACAACTCCTCAACAGGGCACCAGTCCAAAACCATCATCACAAGCCTCCACCAACAGATCAATCAGATCAGCCAGGGTAATTATCTTCATCACAAGCCTCCACCAACAGATCAATCAGATCAGCCAGGGTAATTATCTTCTGTCTCTAACTGAATTTTACACTGGAGTATAGCCCAAGTTCAAAAGGTAGTAGAAGAGGCTGAGGACACCAAGTGGAGATTAAGGGGAAGTGCATTCAAGAGTACTTCTGCATACACAGGGTTCTGAAAATTCAGAAAAAACAAGGAGTCAGTGAATTTTGATAAAACACCAATATAGCACATTTGGAAATGTAGCTATTAGCTAACCTGTTATATATTTCAGCTAGGGTTTCTTTCTTTGGCTTACGTGCATTTTCTGATTTGTTGTTGTTCTGGTTAATTGTGATTTCCTATTTTTCCATGAAATTTCTGTAAGTTTTTTCTTTATTATTTGTTTTATTGTTGTACTATTCTGCCATTCTGAATTTTGTGGGTGGAACTCGAGGAGGTGGCACCACCCAGACATCCCTTTGCCTTTACACTGACGTCACAGAAAGGGGCCCAACACTGGTTGTCATTGAGTTTGTAGAGTTCCATGTGAGTATCGCTGTCTTTCAAAGTTTCTGGCTTATTTGATTATTGCTTCTGCTTTTGGATTACTGAGTTTAGATTGGCTATTGGGACTGGTCTTCTCAGAATGTCTTTCAGGCAAATCCTTTTGCCTTATTCTAAACATTATTTGTATTCTTTGATTTAACCAAAATAAATCTTTCATTTATACTGATTCTGTATTGGCTTTTTCCTTCCAAGCCAGAAGATTTTCCACAAAGGGACTTTTTGATATATTATTAAACAGTTAAAAGTCTTTTTGAACTTTGAAAGCTAGCTTCCCATTTTGGAGCCTGCTTAGGCTGAAGCCTGCCACTAGTGGTTGTGGGTTTTCTGCCTGGGGTGCAGCGTTATCTGGGCAAGCTGGTGAATGTCCTGGCCTGCTTTGTGGTTCTCACACCCCTCTTTCCCATGTTCACGGCTCCCTTTCACCATATAACCAAACAATACAGGTAATGATGAAGTGAATAGTTTCTTCATGCTGCAAAATGTGTGTGTTTTTACTGGCAAGAGCTAATCAATAGCACTGGCAATTGTTTACTCAGTAACAATGGCATAATAGGTTATTCATTTACTTGGATTTAATATAAAATGTCAAACATTGCAGTGCTGTTTAATCATGATTAATACTTCTGGCTTATACAATGTATTGTAATCTCACTAAGACCAGAACTACTAATAGTTCCTGCCATATCCCTAATTTTAATATATAGGCTCTGGCCTAAAAATAATTAATTGGTTTTGAAAATTAATGGACCTTTTAGTTACAAAGCACCTTACTGTATTGAACACAAGCCCAAGACACTATGAAGAGCAACTGTACAAATTTGGGTGACACCTTTACAACATTTAGTTACATTTTTTTTGGTGCTCTAGTTGGAGCACAGGCAGGTAAAATGACTTGCTCAGGGTCACACAGAGTCAGCAGCAAGATTTGAACCCACAACCTCAAAGTCCAAAGCCTTAAGCACTACACCACACTGCCTCACACAGCCTCCATTCATTTTCTACCAGGACAGGTGCCGGCTCATACAACCTCACTGCTGGACAAATGTCAAATGATACAATAATTACCAGTTTGCATTTCTTTTTTTAGTCACCTTTCACCATCCATCTGTATTGGCTAATGTGAAACAGGACTGAAGTTTCATAGCCTAAATGACCTGTTGTTGTCATGACTCTTCCGTTCTAATGTCTTAATATACTTCACTCATAATAGCATTGTGCTAATAAAAACAAAGCAGTTCAAAAATGCAGTGCAGTTCTAGTATGACTGAATCTAACCGGATACAACCAAACACAACACGGTGATTTGATGTTCCCTAGCCAAGAGAGGGAAATTGATATAAACAGATTGAAAAGTAAGATAAGAGTTTAGGCCCACATAGAAAGCTGCATGTGCAGCAATAAAGTAAATAACTTAAAATATTTTATGTGAACTGAGGATGAAGTGAAGGCAAGGGAGGAAAGCCATGTCTTTGGATTAGAGCACCGCATAGTACATTTTCTTCATGACTATACACTTAACTCTTTTGAACAAGGCTGCTAAAATACAGTTTTGATTTATGTTTCTTTTTGGTTTATGTAGTGTATGCTGAGTTATTTAAGTTTTTGTTTGTGGCATAGTGATATGAGGCCCTAGGCTGCCCACAGCCTGGCATCACTATGCTCCTGGGACATCAATAGTCATAAACCTGAGGATGGACTGTGTAATGAGGACGAAAAACAGCAAGGTTGGTGCAACAAAAAGTGTAAAGTACATTTTATATCCAAAGCAAACAGTGTCCAATAAATAAAATACACTGCAATTGCTTAACAAATAAATAATCCATAATAAAAACAGTGGCATAGTGAAGGTTAAATTTCAAAAATAAACAAAGCTCATAAATAAAGGTGGTCAAAATCAAGAATTAAAACACAGTCTGTTTTTTCCTTCCTCTGGATCTCGAGCCCCAGTGTGTCCCCCTCTCAAATGGAGATGCCAGCGAGTGCAGTCAACCACCCTCAACTCTTGTCCAACCGCAATCCTTTGACGTAGGGAGGGGAACGCCGAGCCCTGCTCCCTTGTCATTTACACCATCATTCGACACTTCTGGAGTAAACAGCTACTCCTTTTTCTCTCCAATGCTCAGCACAAGTAATTTCACCCCTGAAAAGCATCATTTTTCTTGCCCCGAATGGGACGTTCCCAATCGCCTGCTTTCTTTCCTCTTCACCTGCTTCCCGATGTTTATTCTTGCACTTTGTCCTTTCCTTGATTTCACCTCCACTCTTTCAATTTCCTTTTACTTTTCTCTCTTGCTCCCAGACTCCACTCTGAGGCTCTCCCGAATTGCTGAGCTTTTCACCTTTTTAATGGAGTATCAGCCCAGCACAGCAAATAAACTTCATTTCTGCCTCTTGTGCTGTCAATTTCATTCTTTCAATGATTAGCCACAGCTCCTGACCATAGGCAAGGACAGGGATGTTAATCGACTAGTAATCTGTGAGTTTTCTCTTTAGACTCAGCTGCCACTTTACAACAACAGAATGGCTGAATATCTGCTGCCACTCCAATCTGCTTATCGATCTCACATTCCCCTTCTCCAACACTCATGAACAAGATCCTGAGATACTTGAAATTCTCCACTAAAGGCAGTTCTTTTTCTTCAACTGGAGGCAGCAAACAACTCTTATCTAGGAGAAAACTACAACCTCAGACTCGGAGGTGCTGATCCTCATCCCTGCCGCTTCACTCGAATCCGTGCCAAAGGCCACAAACAGAGGAGGCAAAGAGGACAACGTTATCTGAAAGTGTCTCCTCAACTGGACTCTCCAAACACCTCCTTTCACAACTCCACGTTGATATTCTGTCCATGAAATCCACAAACCAGAGTGGTTACAAGACACAGCCTTGATGCAGTCCGACACCTACAGCGAATGAATTAATGACAAGTAATCAGACAGGACTCTCAATGTGTTCGCATAGGGAACAAACAGCATGTCCGTGAACATTTTCCTGAAGAAGAAACCCATGCACACATAGAGAATTTGAAAACACCACACAGACAAGTGAGATTTGAACCCAAAACCCTGAAGCTATGCAGCACCAACATTAGCCATTGCATCATCAGTATTAATCAATCAAAATCAATAGTGAGAATGATAAACAAATGCAAAAGTATCTCAGCCATGGTTTGAGTTTAGGAGAGGCCCCTGAGGGAGGAACTGGTAGGAAGCCAGGCCTTTCAACTTAATTCCATTCCCAGGAATCAGATAGGCATATATCATCCAATAAAAAAAAAATAAATAAAAGCTCACACCCCACCTTAGAGAAACCTGGTGTTCCATTAAACTGACATTTCAATAGCCATCTACTCCAAAATTCTAAGCTTGTTCAGTTGGGAAAAGAAAAAAAAAGTCACAGAAACAAAAAAAACTTGGCCGTTTCTACCATTCTCTTCTTTTTCAGGCTGAGGCACTCAATAGCTGGCTCACCCTCACTTTGTGCTACGAGGTCTGGCAGCAGGCACAGGTTAAGCTTGTTGCCAGCAGACCCCCACAGTGCCTATTCACAGTCACTTTTTTGCAAAGCCCTCTCAACCTTGGACAGAAAAAGCTTTCTGCAGGTAAAAAAATACATATTTATAACATCCTATTAATGTCTTTTCATCGTGTTCCACTCTACTGTCTTTACCATAGCAGCGGGATTACAAATTGAGTTTAAAATTGCATATAAAGCAGTGTGCTTTACTTTCTTTTGTATGGATGAACAGCTGGAAATACACTGGCCTTTGCTACAGCACGCTGATCAGACAGCAAAAACAGTTTTTATTTCACCACTGTCTTCAAAGACACATTTTCTTCCTTAAGCCTAGTAATAGTGCTTCAAATTCTTTATCCTGATTTAAATTCAACTTTGTTATTTAGCAAAGTAAGTTTGTGAAAGGGCTCATTGCATGGAGTTGGCACACTTTTTGTGTGTTTGCGCACAGATGAGAGGGAGAATGACTAAGACATAGGGGTAGGCGGCTATGAATTAGTGCAACATCCATTCTTAGAAAGCAATTTGTTAATAGTATTAAAAAATTGGTTAATCAAAAATATGTCCTTAGTATGAAATTTGATGATGGAATATTTTGATATGATAGCAGCCATACCACCTGCACTTCAGAAGAGATAGTCAACCTGAAGAAAAGTACATTCAGGCCCAGCCAATATTTGGGTGGGAGACCAACCAGGAAAAGCTTGCATTGCTGCCGGAAGAGGTGTTGGCAAGGCCAGTTGGGGGCACTTACCCTGTGGTCTGAATGTGGATTCCAATGCCCCAGTACAGTGACGGGGACAATGTACAATAAAAATGGCACCATCCTTGTGACTCTCTGTGGTCATCCTTCATAGAGAGTAGGGTGTATCCCCAATGTTCTGGCTAAATTACTTACAACAACCTAGTCATTCTGGCCTCCTAATCATCCCCTGTCTCTAATTATCTCTCACCCCTTCACCACCTAATAGCTAATGTGGGGTGAGGGTCCTGGTGCAAAATGCCTGCCATTGCATCATCCAGGTGGATGCTGTACCATAATGGTGGTTGAAGTCGTGCCCCCCCTTTATAAGTTAAGCACTTTGAGTATAAAGAAGTGATGTCTTCAAGGTTGAATCACACAGGTTTTCCCGTTTCTGGTCTGTAGAGACAACAGAAGAAGGTTCAGCGCACCCCGCCACTCCCTCTCCTGGCATGGAATTACCCTCACTTGGTCCATACAGCTTCCTCCTACTCGCATGTGTGTGACATCTTATATTGCTCTCTTTTCCCACACTATGCAACTCTTCAATTCCACCCGGGTAGGCGTCTGGGGCAAGTTATTGTCTGTTTTTACCTGCATTTTTATTAATTTAATATTGTTTTTTGTATCAGTATGCTGCTGCTGGATTATGTGAATTTCCCCTTGGGATTAATAAAGTATCTATCTATCTATCTATCTATCTATCTATCTATCTATCTATCTATCTAATGCACTGATTTTATCCAATATGCTGACCTTTATGGGTTCACATGCCGTGCAGCCCTGCAGAATTCTGGAAATGTTCACATGGAAACCCTCAACGCAAATGCCAGAAGATGGCGATTCCAATAGGAAAATCAAAATGGCAATGCAACATAATGCAATATTTTAACTTTTTACGGATGTTTTAAAATAAAAAGTGAATGCCAAAATTGGTTTCCTTGGGGTTGAAAACCCCAGAATAGACACAAACACCTCAGAAAGAGGCGGAAAATAATAAAAATGAACAAAATATCAATAAACTAACATCAGCACTGGAATCAACAAACTAAAAATCATTGAAAGAGAAATAACTATCCAAAAAAAAATAATATCAGGACTTAAAACTGATAATCACAATGTTGTGTTCTTAAAGGCTTTTCTTAAATGATTAATTTGTGAATATATATATTTGTTTTCTTGGTATTCAATGTCAGCGCCCAGGGATTTATGGTGCTTCTCCTTCATCTTGCAAAGAATTTAGTTCTGTTTTTTTGTGGGCTGCATAGGGATTAAAACCTGCATATTGATGTTTGACTGAGGCAGATTTTTGATCTTCATTTCCGATTGGAGCACTGAGATCTGCCTGTTTTGAGTAACACAAGTCAGGCAGAATCACAACAGTGCATACTGCCCGGCAGTAAACAGAAAGTACATCAGAACATCAGAAAAACTTTTGATATCAACATTCAGCCCATTAAGCCTTCCCAATTTCTCCAAAGTAACATCAGCTCAAGATTTGAAGGTTACTAGAGGTACTACACTATTAGCTCATTTATTCCACGTGTCTATGGTTTTCTGTGTAAAGAAAAACTTGCTAATGTTTGTTCAAAATTTAGTCTTAAAAGGTTTTCAACTGTGCCTCCATGTTCTTGTTCTGGGATCCACTGTACTAATTCCATTTAGAAATATACATACTTTGACCATGTCTCCTTTTAATTTATGTTTGCTTAAGATGAAAAGGTTAATCTCCTTCCATCTTTCCACATAACTCATACCTTGCAGTCCAGGAATCAGCCTAGTCATTCTTCTCTGAACTTTTTCTAGCACTTCTATGTCTTTTTAGTAGTCCTGAGACCAAAAACTGAATACAGTACTCCAGATGAGACCTCACTAGTAAGTTATAACGTTGAAGCATTACCTCTCTTGACTTGTGCTCTACACTGTTTGCCCTCTTAATGGCTTCTGAATGTCTGGAAATTGATAGCAATGACTTCACTACGACTCCTAAATTATTCTCATAAGGCGTACTCTTGATTTTCACACCCGCATAGTGTATTCAAACCTCGTATTTTTACTTCCTATATGTAACACTTTATATTTACTGACATTAAATTTCATCTGCCACACATCTGCAAAAGCTGGTAAACTGTTCCAAGTCCCTCTGTAATGATTTAACAGATTCAAAATTTTTAGCTCTTCCTTTTAGCTTGGTATCATCTGCAAACTTACCCAACTTGTTGCTTATATTTCTATCTAGATAATTTAGATCTACTAAAAATAGCATTTGTCCCAACACTGAACCCTGAGGGTTACCACCCTTAACATCACCCAATTCTGATAAGGTTCCTTACACCATAACCCCCTGCTTCCTGAGTTTTAGCCAATTTTGCACCCACACCACACTATGAATTTCCACTTCTTTTAATTTAATGCCTGACCTCTCGCTTGGCACCTTATCAAAGGCTTTCTGAAAAAGGCTCCAAATTTAAAATTTCATAATGTTCAGATGGTTTTTGATCAACCGAATCATTTAGAATAAGATCCCTGGGTATACACTTGAGGGCGTATGCTGACAGATCTCACTGAAAAACATTTGGTTTCATTTTATTTAATGTATGAATTATTGTCAGTATATCATTACAGAATGCTCTGATTTGATTGATTTAATATTTAGAAATTATCATTGTCATTAGTGTGTGTTCTTATAATTTTATATTTCTATATTCATTGGTGCAGACACTTTTTCCACAGTAGGGAGAGCTGACATTTGCTTGAGGCATGATGCATGTCACTGTATAAAAATGGCAGGGCATATATAGGTATCCAAACTTTCAGATTCACTCCAGAAAGATCCATAATACTTATGGTTAAATTTCATGACAAAAATACAAAGTAAAAGATCTTGTTTGATAACAGTTTTGTTAAGAATTGACGATGATTTAAAAACAATGCTTTGGTTTAAGGCCATGTCACAGGCGTAGTCTTCATTTACATAGTCTTAGTGTGCTGGAGGTAGTCGTGTGACATGGTCAGTGACTCACTCCAACTAGTCAATGACTCGCTTCTGTCTCTAGTCATAGAGGCAGGCTTTGTGTGCATGAGGTAAAACAACCAATGAATGAATTCTCATGCAGAAGAATGCAACGATGACAAATAAACACGGGTATTTTGGACCTTATAATAGAAGTGAAGCTCATCTTTCTGATGCCTAATGCTTTACATACCATGTCAAAATGGAAAAAATGGGTGGACACTGAGGCTGAAGTTGCCATACAGCAAAGGAACATGTTCATCAATTTTCACTCATTTAAACTAACATGATCCGGCAACTAGGGCTGCAACTAATTATTATTTGGTAGCAGACTAATCGTTCAATTTTTTTTTCGATTAGTCACAATTATTTCATGCCTGACTATTTTGATGCCTGCGACCTGTGGTTGCACATCCTGTTCTTGGCCCCAGTGCATGTCTTACCTCATCTGCTCACGTCTGTCTACCTGTGAATGTCACCCTGATGTCTCTGCATTAACACGATTAAAATTAATAATAATCAAATTAAAATAACAACCAGTGAAACATATGAATTTGAAAATAATCATATGGTTTATATTAGTGTGACCATCACAATAAAAAATAAATACATTAAACAATACAAACTAAAGTGCACATAGTCTTTAAACAAAAAAAGTGCATTTAGCTTAACCAAAAATGGTCACTGGTGTGTCTTAAAGTCCAAAAGTTTAAATAAAGCTTCAATTCAAATAAAATAAAACAATAATGTACAGTTCATAAAAGATTCAGTTCATATATTCCTGATTGCAATGCAGGAACGTAAGCATTTCGACGTGCTCTGGTGTGAGGCTGGCTCTCTTCTATGAGACAATGTTCCCAGCTGCTGAGAAGAGACGCTCAGAGGGAGTAGAGGTAGCAGGAATACACAAGAATGATTTTGCAGACAGAGAAAGATGTTTTAATCATCACACTCTGAAGGAAAGTGTTGTAGTTTATCACATCATGTACTATATTATACCAAAATAAAAAAATAAAGGACTAAAATATGTAACAAGCTAGTTACTGCCAGCACGCCGGAGCCGAGTATATTCAGAAAAGTACATCTGTTGAACGCCGCAACCAGCTAGAGATGGTTTCCACTGCAATTTGGAAGCATGCCGAAACCGAGTATATGCGGCGACATACATTTGGCGACGTACATTCATTGAACTCCACAACGAGCTAAAGTTGTTTCTCAGTGCAATTTGCCAGCACGCCGGAGCTGATCAGTCAGTGCCGTATATTCGTTGAGCAGCCAGCTCGTGACCACTGCTGGCCCCGGCAGAACTGCAGCAACACTGTCTCTGGGATTCAGCTGCTGCACTAGACGAGCCTGCAATCATCAGCGTTTACCTCTGTGTGTTTGCATGCAGACAGTTCAAGCGCAGTTGGCTCGATGATATACTGAATTTCATTAATGACTTAGTGTGGAATTTTGACCATATAATAATAGATTGTTGCAGTAGTTTTTTTAATAGTTTTTACCGTTCATTTGCAGTAAAATGATCAGTGTTGCAGTAATTGTGATGCTATTTGCATGAAAAAATAAAATATTTCACATTTTATTTGTGAATAGTGACGTTTACTTAAAAAGTGCAGCTAAAAAGTATTTGGCATCCAGGGGTGCATTAAACCCCAAGAATGTGTCGGTTTAAGGGTTAACTATCATTGTCGAAACCTTGATATACACATTATAGTACAAACATCAACGTTAACACGTGACACTAACTTTACTCGCTAAAACTTACCTCTCGGCGGCATCACAGCTCCAGGATGCTTGCGTTGGTAGGACTGTGTGCAGTCTTGACAAACAATAACAAACGATACTACCCCCAGACGTTCATGTAGTGCATTGCAGTTACAAAAACCAATGTGGTTCTTTTTGACTGGAGCATCTATTGAAGGTTCTGTTTATGACACGTCGACAATAAAAAATCCACGTCGACGATTTTTTGTAGTCGATGTCGTCGATTATGTCGATTAATTGTTGCAGCCCTACCGGGAACAAGACCAGCAAAGCCTGTCTGCAAGTCTGATATGCCCCAATGCTAAAAGCCACATACTGTGACATTGGCCTTAAGTTAACGACTTATTAGGGAAAATCCAAAAGAGTTTTTCGTTTGGTAACAACTGGTAAAGCAATAACTTCTAAAGAATACCTAAAGTCTGATAAAAAGATTCAATAAGTTTAATCTGTACCAGACTTCTGCTCCTTAAAGAATATTGACCTGGAATATCCTAAACACCATTCTGATCACCACAAGATCTGTAAGAATACAACAACAACATCTGATCGATAGTGTGTTGAGTCCTGTATAACAAATGTTATTACAAAGCTCACAGCAGTTATCCCCAATACTCCATGACTACAGACAGGGGCCATCAAGCTTTCTAATTCATTTTTGATGTCAATCCACCTTCCTTATAAAAGCAGCTGATGTTCCATTTTTTTCTAAAGGACTTTTGCTTTGACCTGCAATAGTCTCACAGTATATTGCTCTCATACATACATTGGATCTGGTAATGGAATGTCCATCATGACACAATACAGCGATTATTTACACCACAAACCAATTTCAATGAGTAGTAAATGCCAAACCCTCAAGACCTTCATCTGAATAATTCAACTCAATATCTTTCAACAGTTATTGTTGGAGGCACACTTTGAACTTAATACTTGAGGGGCAGCTAGGTTCAAGGTTATTTATAACTTTCCATCTACAGCTGTGGATTTTGACTTCGGCACATCTTCTGGTGCCTTATTACAAATAAGACACACTGAAGATTTCCACAGTTTAGCTGTCAGGGTGCTAAATCTGACTGTAAAAATATTGGCCAACTAGGCCTTCCAGTGAGGAAGGATCTGCTAAAGTAAAGGTCGGTTATTTGCTTTAATTTGCAATTAGCCATATTTGCACTGAATGCTCGTATTTCACGCTTTGTGTTTCTTATGCCCCGGGGAGAGATAGACTTCTGAAATGAAATTCTTCAATATGTATTAGAAGGGGTGATCACAGCAGCCATAATCACATAATCAGCAAAATAATAAAATACTGTTGTTTCTAGAAAAAAAAATCATATATCAGAGATGATCATTGATAGAACACAAAGAACAAATAACCTTAAAGATTAAGAAAACTCTGTTGCCTTTCTGGACCTTTACCTACTGTCTATCACCCACCACCATCTATTAGCTGGTATTCCTTCCCTGGACTTAGTCTTTCTAAATAAAAATAATCCTGACATTCCTGTCCAAGGCTGAGCCATCTATCCCCTAGTGTTCTATAACAGTAATACATGTTTCAGCCCCAGCCCCAGCCACTCACCTCTTTCTTGTGCTGGTTTCCTGTTCAAAACTCTTCCAAAGCAATCAGCATACTGACTGTGTGCTTCCATAATGGCATATAAATGACCTCTCCTGCTGACAGTGACGCATTTTCTGCAACCCTGGCCCAACACCGTGGTACTGCATCTAAGCCAACCTCTTGTTAGACAACCCTTCAAAACTGACATTTTTACTGTGTATATTACACATACATAAACACCCAAACACACAAGGAAATCAGAAATAGGTAAATAAATACAAACCAAAAATTAAATCATTAACTCAGGTCCAGACTGTGAATCAGTGGCTTAAGTGATAGCCCCTTACTGAGGAATATTTCAGACTAAATAAATTAAATTGCATTCTGGAATGTATGAATAAATAAATAATAGCAAAATGATATGTGAGCATAAATAATTAATTTTTTTTTATTGTTTATTTATTACAGTCCGTATTTATTGCTTCATTTACTCATCTACTTTACTGGTACTGCACACCCTGAATCATTTTCACCCATTAAAATTGAGTGGGTGGGCTTTCTCTACAGATAGAGCATAGTAAATGTGAGGAAATTTCCTGGGCTAGATGGATAACAAGCGAACAACAATTTTAATATCCTGTACTGGCATTCCAGTCCAGTCACCATCTATATGGAATTTTCTTGTCCTCCCCATGTCTTTGTGGGTTGCTCTAAAGCGGTGATTCCCAAAGTGGGGCGCACGCCACACTGGGGGGCAATTTGATTTTTTAGGGGGGCAATTTGAGAATTTAGGTATGTTAATTTATAAAATGAAAAAACAGCAATTCAATGTTAAAAATGATAGAAAAAAATAGACAAATAATTTTTATTCTTTACAGAGACATTTATATATTTATATAAACATAGAAGGGATGGTGACAAACCCTTTAATTTATGATTTTACAGCCGACTTGGGTTTTTCCATTAAATTAATATGAATTGTAACAATGATTATAAAATTTTGCAATATAATCCTTCTATATAAAAGCCGTCGGGATTGTCCTTCCGTCCCGTGAGTGCTACGCAGGCGCGGAGTTTCCATTTTTCAAAGCACGATGGGATTTGTAGTTTCATTTTTCCAGGTAAAAGATGATTTTCTACTCCAGACTGTGCTACGCAGGCGCGGAGTTTCACACACGCCCCGTCCATTTTGCAATGCACGATGGGATTTGAAGTTTCGTTTTTCCAGGTAAAAGATGATTTTCTACTCCAGACTGTGCGATATCTTCTTCTTCTTTCTTACTATATAAAAGCGGTCGGGATTGTCCTTCCGTCCCGTGAGTGGAAAGCGTAATGGTATTCCGCTTATCACAGACTTACTACTTGCAGCTTGCGGTACGAAGCGACATGATGTGAGCAGAGTTCTGGTGCTCTCATCGTTCCCTTGCTTTTGTGGGCAATGCGCTGGAAAAAAAGACAAAATTATGTCTCTGGAAATAATTAATGTTGATGGAGTACAAATATCAGCGTAGTAAATATCAGGGGGGTTCAAAAGGGCGACCTCGATATAGAAAAAAAGTTTAAATTTCATCACAAAAATAACAGAAACTACGAGTATTAAAGTAATACCACTCAAATGCAATATAACCAAATTAATGAGTTTGTATAAAATATCAAATTGATCTACATATTGAATTGCCTTAAGAAGTGGTCAACTTAAAAGTCGGTCGCCTTAAAAGGCGGGTCAGCCTAGTATTACAAAAAAAGCTGTCCTTAAAGTTATTTTATATTTATGAATATCACGTCTCTTATTATATGTTTTCAAAACTGTATTTGCAGTATATTCATATTACTTCATATTATATTAGTTTTTTTTAACAATTTTTTAGTGCTTTCTTTGGCAGTACTTCAACTATCCTTTCCCTCTTTTATTTCCATGTTCTTTGGAAGCTTGTTTAGACCAAATTAATGACATTATGGGCTTCCTCCTCGTGAGCAGGAGTTCACTTTTTGAATAGGTAATAATAGGAATAAGGTATACAGTATGTTACAGTGGGGGGACATCATGATTTTAGAGAGGCCTAGGTGGGGCATGGCCAAAAAAGGTTGGGAACCACTGGTCTACAGGTATTTTGATTTTCAACTACATTCCACATTGAGTTAATTGAAGACAGTTTCAGTATAAATGGGTGTGGGTGTGTGAATGAGCAAAGATTACAATATAAATGTGTCCGATTTAAGATTTTCAGTTGTAGCCTTCATTTACATAATCCAACCAAGTCAGAGGCAGACAGCAGCACACTTCTGTGAAGCTAGTTGCAAAATTGTACGCGTCCACAGACTCATTCCAACTAATATGAAACTTTAAAACATAAGAACAGTATATTTTATGTTGTTTTGATATTTCATTTTATTTTTTGTGTCTTTTGTGTGATAGGCACATTTTTACTTATGTTTTTAGGCTATTCACCCCAACAAAGCTCGCCAGTCCTATCCACTTAACTCTTCCAAAATCACATCAAGTTTTGAAAGTCCCTAAAGTCCTACTGTCTACCACACTACTTGGTAGCTTATTCCATGTGTCCATGGTTCTCTGTGTGAAGAACAACTTCCTAAAGTTTGTGTGAAAATTTACCCTTAACAAGTTTCTAACCATGTCCCTTTGTTTTGATGAAATAATTTTAAAATAACAGTCACTATCCACTGGACCAATTCTTTTTAAAATTTAAAACACTTCAATCGTGCCTCATCTTATTCTTCTTTGGATTAAACTGAAAAGGCTCGACTCTTTTAAATATTCCTCTACTTATCCCCTGTAGCCCTGGAATCAGCGTTGTTACTCTTCTCTGGACTTTTTCTTGGCTACTATGTCCTTTCTGTAGTCTGGAGACCTCTGGACATTTTCTTGGCTACTATGTCCTTTCTGTAGTCTGGAGACCAAACCTGCACCAAGTACTACAGATGAGGCCTCACCAGTGTGTTATAAAACTTAAGCAGAACCTCCTTGGACTTGTACTCTGCACATGTACACTGTCTGGCAGTTGATAGTGTCGAGTCCACTATGACTCCTAAATCCTTCTTATTAAGGTGTACTTTTAGATTTTCAGACCTCCCATTACTGTATGTATTCAAAAGTAACATTTTCACTTCCCATGTGTTATACTTTACATTTACTGACATATACTCGGCTTCGGCGTGCTTCCAAATTGCACAGGAAACCGACTCTATCTGGTTGCAGCGTTCAACAAATGTACTTTTCTGAATATACTCGGCTCTGGCATATTGCTGCTACCTCTACTCCCTCTAAGCGTCTCTTCTCAGCAGCTGGGAACATTGTCTCACAGAAGAGAGCCAGCCTCACACCAGAGCACGTCGAAATGCTCACATTCCTGCACTGCAATCAGGAATATATGAACTGAATCTTTTATAAACTGTACATTAATGTTTTATTTTATTTCAATTGAAGCTTTAATTAAACTTTTGGACTTTAAGACACACCACTGACCATTTTTGGTTAAGTTAAATGCACTTTTTGTGTTTAAAGACTATGTGCAATTTAGTTTGTATTGTTTAATTTATTTCTCTTTTATTGTGATGGTCACACTAATATAAAAACATCTGATTATTTTGAAATTCGTATGTTTCACTGGTCTGCGGTGGGTTGGCACCCTGCCTGGGATTGGATTCCTGTCTTGTGCCCTGTGTTGGCTGAGATTGGCTCCAGCAGACCCCCATGACCCTATGTTCGGATTCAGCGGGTTAGAAAATGGATGGATGGATGGATGTTTCACTGGTTGTTATTTTAATTTGATTATTATTAATTTTAATCGTGTTAATGTAGAGACATCGGGGTGACATTCACAGGTGGACAGACGAGAGCAGATGAGGTAAGACATGAACTGGAGCCCAGAAAAGGATGTGCAACCACAGGTCGCAGGCATCAAAATAGTCAGGCATGAAATAATCATGACTAATTGACTAATCGGAAAAAACTGAACAATTAGTCGGCTACCAAAATAATCATTAGTTGCAGCCCTAATATATAAATATATATATTCGCTAACCTCTTTAAGAACTCGATGATAAATATTATCTGGTTCTGATGAGTTGTTTGATTTCAGACTTGCTCCGGTTTGATTTTGTGTTTTCTCTTTAGTCATACTATTTGGCTCTGTGTGCATGAGAGCTGACAACCAATGAATGCTCATCTGGAATTACAATTCATATAATGCAGTGACGAAGAATAAAAAATGCAGGCTTTTTGGACCTCACAGAAGAGATAAGCTTTTTTGTCTGATGGCTTGTGTTTTATGTACCATGATAGAATGGAAAAGTAAAAGAAAAGGGCAGAGACTGAAGCTGAACCCACAGTATTTCTTAGCCTATTGTACAGCACTGGCTCAGCCGGGCTATCACAAAAAGCAGTTAGCACAACTGTGCTGGAAGTTCAGTACTCAGCAAATGTGACATTTCCAGCAATTTCCATCATTTAAATGAACACGGTCTGGCAACGAGATCAGCAACTATAGTCCCCAAGTCTGACATAAACTTCGAATAGAAGTCTCGTAATGTGACATCGGCTTATAGCTTTCAGTATAGATTAGGCATGCCTTGGATTCTCACCATATTTTCAGACTACTTCAGCTGACTCCTTTTGATAACAGATGGTTTTAATGCCTCACTTTTCTGGACCATGAGCTCAACAGTTTTGTACAAGTACTTCCTTTTGGTACCATTAACCATTACCTTATTCTTTTGATCACTACCCAGAATCTGCGGTATTCATTAAAGAGACGATATAAAATAAATGGCAGTTCCAAACCTGTGTCCAAGGACTTAGCGCCCTCATTACTACCATCATACGTTACAAAGTTGGTAAACCTGATGCCACAGTAATGACCTGTTGGTCAATGTAATCAATTAAAATGAAAAGCAGGTTCAGACAAAACTCAGTAGCTGCTGCTGCAGCTTACGAGAAAATGTAGTGTACAACCATTTATCTTCAGATGAAGGAAAAATTTAAACTCCTTTAAAAGGAGTGACATGAGTGGTGTTAAACCAGGCAGTCATGTTGTCACTTGGCAGGAAGCCACACTCCTTCTGGAGCTTTAGTAACCCCCACCCTGCCCACCCATCCCTCTTCTTCCACTCCACCCCCAAATTTAACCTTGCCAGAATCAGCACTTCCATATCTTCAGTTTCTATCCAATGACAAACACAAACATTCTCTCTGCTTTTCTAAACTCCTACAGTTCACGACCACCTTATCACTAAGAACAGTGTAAACTGCATAATTCACATTATCCCAAAGACCTCTCTCATTTTTTGAAGGGAAGAAAGTAAATAACACTGATGAATGCTTTCACGGCACTTCTGTCTTCTGCTGGCTGAAAACAGAGGCCCCTACATATGTCTGGGCTCTAGTGTCTGTTGTTTGAATATGCATTAAAAATAGGAGCCATGCAAAGCTCATGGTCTATAAATAAACATCACTGGAGGTATTAGCAAAACAGAATCTACAAGTATGACTTAAAAAATGTACAACTATCATGAAAAGCAGCAGTCAGCTCTATATTCAAGTGTGATATATTTGTACCTGGAACAGCACAATGAGTGGCAATTAGGCTAATTTGGCTGCCTTATACTTTCAAGGACCTGGCTTCAATTCACCATTCTCATAGGAAAGCCAAAATTGTGAAACACAGGCGACCCAGAAACTGAACGTTGGCTCAAGCTATGTGTATACATGAGTGCCCATTCCAACCCGATAAGGATGAAATTGTCCATGATCATGTTTGGAAAGTGGATGGATGAAACAGAAGAACACCTTATTTATAGTTCACTGCCAGTGAGGCCTAGTTTCTAGATCACAGCATCGCAGGTTCAGTCCCCAATTTACTCTACTGCTGCACTCACATGCTATTGGACAGACAGTAAGTGTAAGTTTCTGAATCGGAAATTCCACATGAACGCTCTACAAACTGCTGCTATACTCAAATGCAATTGGAGCATTCAGAGTTCCGAGTTGTGACATTTCACTTTTACACTTGTGCATTCACATGAATTCCCAGTATGACTTTACCAAGAAGTGTTAGGTCTCTGTTCATTTGTTATTTGGTCTTGAAAAAAAGCAGTTAAAGATAAGTTGAATTTTTTTCAAGAAAATAAAGAGAAAACACAGCAACATATTTAATGTGTATCCATTTCATACCAAATGCAGTTCAACCACAAAAAGTGAATTTCAGGCTAAGTTTTCATTTTAAAACAGTTGACTAAGGTGAAATGTCGACACTACACCACAACTCGGAGAGTTCAGGTAGGTTTGTTCTGATAGAGCATTTATGTGGAATTTCTGACTCGGAAACTCCTATTTACCATCCATCTGACAGAGCGTGAATGCAGCATATGTCCCTTAAGTGACTGCCAAGGGTCCTGCTGTAGAAAAATGTAAACATCTGCCCTGTGCATTTGCGTCCCTTCAAATAAAAGAGTGAGAAATCTCAGGACCTGCTTCTCTAGACGAAAAGGACCCCACTGAAATCATATTAGCACATATAAAGGATGAATAAAATACAATATACATATAAATATACATATAAATCCCCAATGTGAGATGACCCAAGAGCTGACAGACCACAGAAATTCTGGAAAGACATGTTTAAAAATTACAACACAATACTGTTTTGCCCCTTCATCAATGTAACATTCTCAAACCTGCATAATCTAATTCAGAATTTCCTGAGGCAACCATTAACATATTTTCTTTATTTTATTTTCCCCAAGATGTATTCCTAAACAAGAAGCCAAATAGGAGCCATTAGATGTGCATAAACAAAACTCTCCACATGTCTACTGGTAGCTCCCAACAGGGATTTAAACCATACCAAACCCCCCAAGCACAATGTACATCAAAATTCATAAAACAGTTACTTTCTACAACAGGACAATGCTGGGAGTTGGTTGCAGTTTCAAACACAAAAGCGGTGCTTAAAATAGTTCAGACTGTGTAGCATTTACCTGCTGTCACCCTGACATCATTGCTGCTGGGTCAGTCAATTGAATCCCACTTCTTCCTGCCATTTTCTTTCACGAAGTTTCAAATTTAAGGTGACAACACTAAAAGGCATACTCTACATAATATGCATTCCATAATAAATGGCTTTTATACCTTCACACTGCATGCCAAAGTACAGAATGTGTTGTCAAACTCAAGGTGTGTGGGGTGGTCAAGGTCAAATGGCCCACTTCATGAATGTTACAAATATGTTACATTCGGTACACAAAGACCATTATTTTTCTCAAAGACCCCCTTTAACATGCATTTATTGTATCTGTATGTAATTAATATTTAAAGCTGGCATTAAAACATGTCTCCAGTGTCCAAATGCTTTTATTTGTGCAGCAAAGCACATGACAGCTACTAACCTATAGTTAGCATGGAAACTAGCTGCTTGCAATGACCCAAAAAGAAAAACGAAAAGAAGGGCACATGCTTAACTGCTAAAAAGAACTTTAGTGTTCCAGGATGATTTTAAAGAAGCAACAGTTAATGACGAAGACGGTCACTCGCTGCTACCATTCTGCTCACATTCTAAAGCCAAACAGGCGTCAGGGCAGGCCACCTTTCTGCGGCTTCCATGATCCATATGTGTGAAGAAAACGTATTCCAGTTCATATAAAATCTGATCATATGCATTTCTGACCAATCCTGTGGTGTTTGTGATCCATCACAAGAATGTTTACATCTGATTTTATGATGTAGTCAGTTAAGTACCATCCAATCATGACACGTGATCATGCAGGTGTAAATGGATGTACAGGGTGGCCCATATTTATGTATATGATACTTTGCAGACTGTAGCCTTTAAACTACTGTGTGAAAAGTATCGAAAATGGCATCGCTGTGTAGCCTGAGAATGGGAGTGATGATGTGCTGGACCAGACAACCCCTGCTGTGTTCGAATACAGAATGGCGGCGAATCGATAGCTAGTACAGCTAACACAGAAGAATTTCAGAGGATACCAGTACAGATGTGCCAAGTCACCTGTGACAACGTTGCTCTTCGTCTTCAGGCATGCATCAATCTGGATGGCGCATTGGTGGACCACGCCATGGAGAACAGGGGATGAAAAAACATTTAAGGTTCTTAATGTTCATGTTCCATTATGTTACTTGATAATAACATTGGCAGTTTCCTGACAATAATGCCTTTTCAATCATATACATAAATATGGGCCACCCTGTACTTTGCTTTACCTGCGAATTCTAACCTGTGTCTGTCTGGACTCCTTCTCTCACTTGACTTTATGTGCTACACTTTTTTCACTAAGTGCTGAATTCTGTCCCATGGCTGCCAGCAGCTTTAATGAAACATCAGCAAAGAGGGATGGCAACTTCAAAAGAAACACAAAGCAGAATATACTACTTGTGACAAGCAGAAGGGCACCAGTATGCCTTTTTTGTAAAGAACGTGTGGCAGTAGTCTGCTGGTAAATTCCTTCCCACACTGGGTACATAATGTGTTATTGTGGTCCTTAAATTAAACTTATCCCTGGTGTAAAGCCCATATACCAAAGCACACACTCCAGATATCAAAGCACTCACTTACAACTTACAACAACACATACAACTCCATAATCAAAAGCAGTTACTACAAACAATATTGAAATATACACATTTACATTCATTCCGAATGTCAGGTGCATGTAATTAAATTAAATAAACATAATTTTGAGGAATTTTAAATTGCCTCCTGCCTTGACACCTGATACTTCAGGAACAGGCCTGTATTGTGCAGCACATGTATTTTGGTACATAGTATGAGTACTTCAGAATAGAATGTGTGTGCTGTTAAGAGTGAATTATGTCCAAAATGGCACCTCAGACCTAATAGCTTCGGTCTCACGTGAGAGTTCTCTTAGCCTGAGCTTTAACCTCTGGTGCTTTTGACTATTTTAAGAGAATTGGCCGAGCTGGATGCTCTTTTTCCGCACCAAGTTCATTAGTTTTCTGGACATGTTAGAGGAGACGAGTGCAGCCAAATGCAGATGGCCCAGTCACAGAGCTGCACATTATTTCAAGCTGCCTTATTTAACCTTTAGTTAAGAACTGTCTTATCTGTTCTTTGTTCATCTACAGCAAAATCCATTCATTATGCTTACATGATGAGGGGACTGCAGAGACATAAGTAGGAGCAGTCAAACGGAAAAACGAGTAAACACTTTCATCTTCTCGAGCTTTGTCACCAGAGACTCATTTTTTTAAATTGACATCTACGCTATATGAAGATCATCGTTAAAACACGCTTTAAAACATTGCCTTGTGAAAGAAAGCACAGTTCATTTTCGTAGTCTTCCTTGAGTAAGGAGCTTGACTTTCACGGTAATTGCTAGTTGTATTTTGGCAGTTTGATTTAGCTATTATATTGTCAAGCATAGTAAACACACACACACACACACACACACACACAGACTTGTTGCCTTTCATTCTGCTGAGCAAATGCTTTAAAGCTGTGACACGGCATACTCAGGGCAGAGGCATTTAAAATCTTCCCCATTAATGCAGTGCTAACCTTTAAATTCACCAGAATTATTGCAGTTTAAATATTTAATCAAATGATGCAGAAAGTGTAAACTGTCAGCTGGCGAACTGACTGATAACTTGAAATACAAAGAGATAATGCCAGTGAAATGTATCGCAGCATTTCAGCCTATCTGGGATTTGGTGGAACATGTTATACTCTAAGTAGGATGCTGGCACTCGGCTCTGCTCCCTATTAGCGGTTGAGAAAATACACCCCATGCCAAATTACTGCTTGCATTTGAAATCCCTTTGTCCGTTATTAAGTTTAACAGCTGTTTTACCAATACAATACTAATCTTTAAATTCTCAGAATTATTCCAGTTTACATATTTAACCATGTATTACGCATTAATCATTTTACACATTTAATCCAGATTTGGCCTGTCAAACGTGTTCTCTTTTTAAGACTAAAGAGACAGGCTTAGTTTAGCCTGACAAAGTATGACCTTCTCTTTACACCAAGGGGGTCTTCTCTGTCCAACTTCTAGAGCGGCGGTCACACCGACCTCAATGACACATCATGCAAGTATAATATACTGTTTCAGCAATCTGATCCTTCATTACATAACATAACATTCTTAACCCAGTACAGGATCATGGTGGGCGAAAGCCTGTGCCAGCAGCAGTTAACACAAGGCAGGAACCACTGCACCCACACTGGCTCTACAAAGACAACAATCACATACAATTTCCAACAATAATAAATGTGCCTGCAAAGTTTAAGTAGATATTAATTTTATGGAATGTTTATGGTAAATATTGTTTTATTAGATTTGATTATGTTAGAAAAATGTTATTAATTACAAGAAGAAATTTAGATGCATACAGCAGTGGAAACATAAAAAAACAATGATACAAACTCATCAGGACAGACAATACAGGCAATCAGTCAATCAATCAAAGAATAATAAATAAATAAATACATACATACATGTATACTGTGCATCCATCATCCAACCCGCTATATCCTAACACAGGGTCACGGGGGTCTGCTGGAGCCAATCCCAGCCAACACAGGGTGCAAGGCAGGAAACAAACCCCGGGCAGGGCGCCAGCCCATTGCAGGGCACACACACCAAGTACAAACTAGAGATAATTTAGAAAAGCCAATACACCTAACGTGCATGTCTTTGGAATGTGGGAGGAAGCCGGAACACCCAGAGGAAACCGACGTAGACACGGGGAGAACATTCAAACTCCATGTAGGGAGGACCTGAGAAGTGAACCCAAGTCTCCTAACTGCGTGGCAGCAGCACTACCACTGCGCCACCGTGCCACCTATAAAGTGCAGAAATTTCAAAATAAACTTAGAGTACGTCAGGAGGAAGCACTGAATTGCCCACAGAAGTGAACAGAAAAGACCCCCAGAGGTACTTCTTAGCACACTGTGGTGGAATGAGCCAGTAACTAAAAGTGCACTGAGAGAGAGAGAGCCTGCTGGAGGGGATGGAGGGGATTTTTCATGATTGCACCCAACTTTACCACCATCCTCTTTTCCAGAATAGTTTCTAGTGTATCCAGGGTTCACCCTGTGATGGAGCAGGCTTTCCTGCTTAGTTTGTGGAGGCATTGTGCATCCTTTTGAGCTCATGTTGCTTCCCCAGGAGACTGCAGAAGAAATCTATCTATTCATTTACTGAACACTCTTGATCAAATTCAGGGTCACTGGAGGATGGGAGAGGTTGTTTCAGCCTAACCTGGTGGCATCCAGCACAAGGCAGGAAACAGCCAGGGATGAACTGGCAGTTATATAGACACGCACACACACACACACACACACACACACACACACATAAACAAGGCAAACTTACACTCATCTGACTATTAGTATACACAAATAATTGACTTTTTTATATATTGTCAGGCATCCAATCATACACAGGTAAACAACACAGCTAAAACAAATTAAAACTGAATAAGACTCCTACTCTAAATCATGGTGGTACAACAGTTACAATAGCTGAAGGGCTTGTTTCCTTGACTAGAAGTGAAGCGTTTCCACATATTTGGGGTTTCTTCTGGTTTTTCTGGCTTCCTCCCACATCCCAAAGACATGCACGTTGGGTTAACTAGTGGCAGTATAAGTCAATGACATTTGTGAAACACTGCTGCACCTTCCAGTGATGGTTTTCACTTTTCTCCTGTACTATCAGTAGAGACTACAGCTCCTCAAGACCCAGAAAGGAAGTTTGTAAAATGGATGAATGTACAATAAAAGCTGCTGTATCTGATAGATAGACAGATATGATTTGCCCTTTACATGACCTTCCCAACAAGTAATCTATTGCAGTACAATATTTTATTACATGGATGAAACAGAAAGATTGTATCTTGTTGAAAAGATGTGCATTTTCCTTTCCCGAGTAGGTTAATGTTTTGGGAGCGCAGATGTGCACAAAAGATACAAAATCATTATCTCTATAGAGACAAACATTCTAGAGAGATTTTGCCCATAATTAACAGGCTTCAGAAATTTTGCTACGCTAATAGCCTTTCCAAGTTCCATTCTGACAGAGCAATTAATTCTTGTGTTAGTGTGTTCACGGACTCGCATCCTGACGCACAGACAGATTTCACTCTGAAAATGGCCAAGTAATATTGACCCATCACAACACTTTCCCTGCATATACATACATATTCACATATGCATGCATAAACACACAAACACATATGCATATATATATCGTAAATATTAAATGTGTGTGTGTGTATTATTATTTACTAGTTAAGCCGATAATTAATGCATGCTGATTATAGAGTCATATATTGCAGACGCATCAACTAATTCCAAAGACTTACCCAGGGCAGGGGAGGTAGACCTCCCTCTGTGCGCTGCCCCATGGGCCTCCTATGTTGAAGGTACTGGTGGTCCATTTATCTAAGCTTTTACTATCGCCATTAGCCAAATATGTTCTGAGTAAAAACTTTGTCTGATTTTTCCACTAAATTGCCTTGCAACAGTATCTAAAGGAATGAAAACTGCATAACCTTTTTATGCAAAAGCACCAACAAAATCAATCATGCTATGCACAACCTGCAAACTGAAGTAAATTAAACTGTAAAAATGTTAAAATTGAAATGAAAAATGACTGCTTTCCAAAGCAAGCAGCTGAATGCACCGTACCGCTTGTGTCAAATTAAATAAATGAAAGAAGAAAATGAAATGGAATTGCAAATGATTAGTCAATCATTCACAATGAAATGCTTATTTCAGGCTGAGAAATAGTGGAGGTGTTATTTTGGAAAAACTCACTACTTCAAGAATTTCTTGTTGTGGTGTGATTACTACTGACGACTGACTGACGGTTGTGCCAGCAACAGCCAAGTTGATTTTATGCAAAAAATGTTTCCGTCCTGATGTTCAGTTCAGTGTGCACACACAAGTGCAATGCAGTCACTCATACACAGCTCACTCTACATGACAATATACATTGATGCTTGGTGCAAAATGCAACATCAGTTATGCACACCAAGCAGTAGTAAGCTAGCATGTAGAATGTATGTGGGATCTGATTGACACAGAAGTGTCAGGTGGGCATATGTACATACCTACCCAGTAAAACTCTTGCGGTCACTGATATGGCGGGTCCAGACACACTTATGGACCCACCCAGTTAAACTCTTCTGTACTCTAATGGATAAATGGTATAATATGTGTTACATGTAGAATAGATATAGATATGAAAGCAGTATATTACATAGATAGATAGATAGATAGATAGATAGATAGATAGATAGATAGATAGATAGATAGATAGATAGATAGATAGATAGATAGATAGA
>JANRMT010062852.1:32051551-32066886 GCA_026402145.1 Polypterus bichir lapradei | reverse complement strand
GCCTTAGCTGCCTCGAAAGCTTGCATTTGTAATCTATTTAGTTAGCCAATAAAAGGTGTCATTTCATCCTACTTTCTCCTGTATCAATCTATGGCTAATACGGTACAACACTCTACTGCTATAGTTTCAGTTCCTGAGTTTAGCTCACTGTGTAACCTTGAGCAAGTTAAATGCAAAGGGTCTAGTTATACAGTATGAATTAAATTTTAATACTCTGTCTGTCTTTTGAATTTTTATGGCTTCGTTTAATGTTTTTTTATCCATTTTCCACACAAAAGATCTCATTTCAACCCTCTGATGGCATCTTGTCTGTTTGTATGCCTGTCTATTTGTTTGTTCACTGATTACACAAAAAGAGCTGCACTGATTTTCACTAAATTTTACATGTAGGTTGCAGTTAGTCCAACCATAGGTATTTCATCAAGAAGTGGGTTGTAATATGGGCAACCCAAAAACTACAAAATGTATCTTTCCAAAATGGCTGGACCCAAACCCTGGCAATGCTTGGTACTTTGCTTAGTTATTATTAGTATTATTATTATCATCACAGTATCGAGTGCAGTCCCTGCTCTATACTGACTGCTAATGACACCTTTAATTTTCTACCACAGTGTCTCACTATAAGCCCCCTTGCTCCTCACAGCAAGGAATACACTACTCACCCTGAATGTATTTAAAAGATAAAGTGGAACACAATTTAAATTTTATACAGTTTTAAATGTTACTCAATTTAAAATATCCAAATGTGTGAACCGAAGGTTAACAACTGAAAACAAGGTTGTGTATGGTACAGTAAAATAAAACTAACAAAGACAAATGAAACAAATTGTACACATCCATCACTGCGCGAGTGTGATGTGAGACCTTAAGTACAGCTTCCCTCTGTGGTTTGGCATCACTCCAGGCATCATTTCCAGGGAGAGACGATAAAAATCCTGATGTCTCTACTCTTCCGTCATCCTCGTATTAATAGACAGTCCACTTAAAGCCTCCAGCCACAACAAACAGGAGCCTTCATCTTTCCAAAATAAACACTGTGCCATTATCTGTCATTAATGAACTACTCATTATTTGTTTTCAAAATGTGTTAATTTATTAGTGCACTGTACTTTAATAATACTGAAATATATTTAATGGGTTGTATTAAGCAAGGTATTAGCAAAACTCAGCCCTCCCTAACAACATTTTACACTACTTCTTATAGGAGAAACTGCCACACAATGCATTGTACATTTTTGGTACCTAATAGGATCACCTAGCAGGCAATCCCTTGATTTATTCCACTTACAAGATCTGAGCACATCAGAACTGTTTGAAGATGTTTAGTTGAAGCACAGAGAGACTAAGTCACTTGTTCAAAGTCAGAGAGATGGACCGTGAGCCATTAACCCCAAGCCAAAGCAGCACACAGTCAGTAGTGTGGTCTGCTGTTGGTCTAACATGCTCACCCTTAGGGTGCAGGGAGAAGACCAGGGTAACTGAGAGAAAAGCAAAGTTTAGGGAGGATATGCTGCAAAGTGATTCCATGATCAACATGCCACCTTAAACTCCTTTCAAATACGCTCATTTATAATTTCTCAATAGTTTCTAAAATGTACAATATTAAGATACAGTTTGTGTGAAATAAGAGAAATGAAAAATAAGGTAATAACACTTCCTCCGTGTTCTAATCACATATATTGTACTATAGGAACCACATTCCAGAGTTATAAATACAATAAACCCCAATTACTGCACAAGTGACAGAAATTAACAAGGAAAAATTGCCCATTACGTTTAGGAGACAGATGGACATGTTGGATCTTACTGCCAGAAATTTTGATTGCTTAAAAAAGGCTGAGAATTTCCAATAAATGTATTAAAAATTAGAACAATATTTGTTTATTAGCAAATACTTTAATTTGAAATATTCTTTGAAAAATAGTATCACAGTGCATCAGACAGCAAAACCTTTCATTATTTAAGGATTGAAATGTGTCAAATCTGATCACTTTCGTGCAGGGTAAAAATATGCCCAAACAGTAAAATGATGTTTACAGAAGTCTAAAACTCATAAATCTAGTTTTTTTTTGGGAGTTTTTCCTTGTCTTCTTAGAGAGTCAAGGCTGGGGGGTTGTCAAGAGGCAGGGCCTGTTAAAGCCCATTGTGGCACTTCCTGTGTGATTTTGGGCTATACAAAAATAAACTGTATTGTATTGTATTGTATTGTATAAATCTACCATACACTCAATGCTAATATTTAACCCAATTACAATACTTTCTCCAGTACTACGTGCTGACAAGATAAAAGTATAATAATTAGCACAAAATTATCTATTTCACAAGCCCTAGGCCTTTCTAAAAAAACATATACAAACTGTATTTATTGTTTTACATGCCCTTTTTTACAGGAAGACCAGGGAAACAGTGAGGGGGCTGGAAAAGTTATTGGAGGGTTGGTAACTTACACTCCACCTCCAGCTCTGAAAACCCCTCCTCATCACAGGACATTGTCACTTGACGAGACTTCCAGAAGAGCACATGACGTTCCTATCCGAAGCACATATGCATGTGTTGTATGTGAGTATATGCAATCATTTTCCAGGTTTCCCCAGGTTAAGCAGAAGTATCTTCAATCTTTTCCCCCACTCTCCACTGTCCATATGTATGCATACACATGTTGATTCAGAACATATTCAGACTTCTTCACTTCTGGCACACATAAAATTGATCATTTTTTCCCATTACTCTGTGCCAGTGTTTCTCAGCCAAAAGTGGGTTGTATGGTGCCACATATTGGTATTGTTTATAATTGCAACTGGGTCGCACTCTGCCAAATATGCTCGATTTCTCCCTTAATCTCACAATCACTCTCAAATCATGAAAGAGACAGGTGGTTTACAAAGTCACTTACATGGGAAAAAGTGGGTCCCGACACCAAAAAGCTTGAGAAAAATTGAGCTGTACTCAATTACCCACCAAGACAAAGTGAAAATATGTTTACAAAAAAGATGGAAATTTATCAAAATTTGAAAACTGAAATCTCTCATTCATGTAAGTATTCATACACTTAATCCCGCACTTAGTTGAAGCCCCTTTGGCAGTAATTAGAGCTTCGAGTCTTCTTGAGTAAGTCTCTACAAGCTTTACACACTTGTATTGGGGAAGCGGATACCATTTTTTCCAGGCTGATCCTCTCATGGTCTGTTAGACTGAATGGTCCATGTCTGTAAACTGCCGCCTTAAGGTCTGTACAGATGTTCTATATCAGGGGTGGGCAAAGTCGTTCCTGGAGGGGCGCAGAGGCTGCAGGCTTTTGTTCCAACCAAATTGTTTAATAAGAAGCATTTATTGCTCAAGTAACATTCTGCTTCATTTTCGTTGCCTCGCTTGTTAAGATTGTGAACGTTTATTGCTTATTTTAGTCTTAAACAGCTGTATTCTCAGTTTTCAATTGCTCCTTATTAGCAATAAGATGCAAATGACAAAAGAAACCAGCATGTACACATTTAGCTTGTTCCCATTTACACCTGTGAGTATTTATCTAATTGGTTTAATTAAATACTTGGAAAGAAAGTGAAGAGAAAAAAGCAAAGGACTGAGAATTACTCATCCATTTTAGACTTCAAATCATTTGGATGCTATCCTTAAAAAGGACAAAAAAATCTTGGATATGGGAATAACCTGACATGGCAGAGTTAAGACACTAACAAGTGATGAAATTAAATTATTGACAAGGATTGTTTTTTAATTAAGCAACTGGGTTGGAACAAAAACCTTCAGCCACTGCAGCCCTCCAGGACTATATGGATGAAGTCTGGGCTTTGTGTGGACCACTAAAGGACAGTGTACATTGTCTTGGCTGTATGCTTGAGGTCATTGTTGTGCTGAAAGGTTAATCGTCTCACTAATCTGAGGTGGCATGCACTCTGAAGCAGGTTTTCTTCAATGACCTCTCTGTGTTTGGCTGCATTCATCTTTCCCTCAGTTCTAACCAGTCTCATTGTCCCTGCTGCTAAGAACCACCACCATAGGATAATGTTGCCTCCACCATGCTTCACTGTAGGGGTGGCACTAGGCAGGTGATGAGCAGTGTCTGGTCTTCAGTTCTAGCCAAGGGGTTCAGGTTTTTGTCTTATCAGACCAGAAGATGTTCTTTCTCATGCTCTCAGAGTCATTTAAATATCAATTGTCAAACTCCAAGCTGGTTTTCATATGCACCTGATTAATGGTTGTCCATCTGACAGATCTCAGCAAAGGACTTCTAAAGTTCTGTTAGAGAGACCACTGGGTTGCTAATCACATCACTGACCAAGGCCCTTCTTGCCCTGGCACTCACTTTGGCCAAACTGCCAACTGTAGGAAGAGTCTTGGTGCATCCAAAAATCTTCCACTTCACAATTATCTGAGGCCACTGTGCTACTGGAAGCACTCAAAGCTTTAGAAATGGTTTTCTCCCCTTGCCCTGATCTATGCCTCACTACACCTTGACTTGCAGTATGAATTATTACACCTTATATGTACAGGTGTGTGTCTTTATAAAAGATGTCCAAGTAATTCAGTTTGCCACGGGTGGACTACATATAAGTTGTAGAGACATCTCAAGGAGAATTAAAGCAAAATGGATGCCCTGACCACAATCAGAGAGAGAGAAGAGTCACAGCAAATGGTCTGAATGCTTAACATGAATGACAGATTTCAGTTTTTGATTTTTAATAAATGTATAGACCTTTCTGAAAACAGGGTTTCACTTTGTCTTTGTGGATTATCGAGTGTAGATTGATGTGCAGAAATGGCAAAGTTATCAATTTAAAATTAAATCTGAAACACAAAGTATACAGAAGTAGAAGGAGTCTGAATACTCTCTAAATCCACTGTGCCTATAGAAATATACAGGAGTAAGTATTTATGTGTAACACTCATTTTTAGACTGTCAGATTAACACTTCTGTATTTTGGTCTTTTAAATCTGACACAGTCTACTTTCTACCAAAAATTTCCTCGAAAACAGAATATGTTTAGTGTGCAGACACCAATGGGAAGATTACAAGCGGCTCCGACCAAGCCTCAACATGGCTTATGAAAACATAAATAATTAATTAACTTTACATTGCTGTCAGGATTACTAGATTCAGAACCTAAAATACAATTAATAATAAATAACATTTTAAATGAATTTATAACAGTTAGATTTCAATCTTATACTGCCATACCAAATTTACTTGCCTTACATTCTGATATGACCTTCCATTAAACAAAATTTTACATTTATATCTCAGATAGCACTTTCTGCTCCCATTCCATTTTATAAAATCTGTGTTCTGTCAGGTGCCTACCCCTTCAATTATACATGCAGACAGTGTTTTGATTGCTAGGTACTTACTGTATATAAGGTTTAAATTGGAGGGGTTTAAAAACTTACCAGTAACTCCACTTCTTTAAAAAAAATAGTTTTTCCAAATTAAATTTTGGAATCAACCAAAACATAGTTTTGCTAAAACCAGACATATAATTTACTAGCCGTAACCCCGCAACTCTGCCCGAATAGTGTTGAAACAGGACAGACTTTAAAAATCAATAAACAAACAGCTAAGTAGAGGCAATGTCCGCTCCAAAACGTGGACAGAACAGAGGCTGGCGTGTAAGTGAGGAGGGTCCCATCCAGCTCCCTATTCCTGACGTCACGCTTCCCCCTCCCCTTAGCCCACAGCCTCTATCTCAGATTAGCGCAAATAAATCGCTGCCGCAAGCAAACTATGATACTTAGTGCGATGAGAGAAGTTGCAAAAATCAACCGGAATGTTCAAGTAAATTATAGAAAAAAAACACAATCTAAATCCATTAAGTAGTTCTCTCGTGGAAAGTAGACAGACAGACAGACAGACAGACGTTGGATTTTATATATAGAGAGAGATACGTCTGGAGACAACCATGAGTGAATCTTGCTTAAAACTGGGTGGGAACAATTAGACGGCCACTGAAGATAGCGCTCAAAGTAGAAGAGGTGCTCTTGTTAACCTGATCCAACAGACAGCAAACTTCTGTTTAAGATCAACTGTTGAATTGTCTCCTAAAAAACCCCTATTAGACAAATAACAGTGTGTTATATGTGCAGAAAGCACATTGCACATCTCAAAAACAAACATAACCTGTTGCAAGGGAAAAACCTTTCTGTAACATCAGACTATACATTGGCATTCGACAGCAGCAATAGACAAATGGTAAAAATGAACGATGTGTTGTCACTCATGCTGTGCTTGTACTCTGTTGTTCGGTTACGGCAACAGTGTAGAAGTCAAAGTAAGTTGAAAGAACTGGAAGCTATATTCATGAAAACGTGAACTGAAAAATACGCAACTGAATTATTTTTGAAGTGGTGTGTCAAACTCTGTCAAAAGGACTGCCATTAAGACAGCTGATAACGATGAGCCCCAGGAGATGCAGATTTCAGTGCTCAAAACACCTGAATCCACAAATTCGCCTAATGACACCAGTAGCTGCACAGATGAGGCTGCACAATGTCCACCTTCTGACTGAACATCTAAATGGATAATTAAATAGATTTAACTATACTGTCTAACTGGAAATGCAAACATGACATGACAAAATATCTGCAGCATTTTAACACTTTGTATATCCATAGACCACAATGCTTATCTACACTCTATTTGCTGTTATGTAATATAGTGATGCAATAGCTAAAATAACAAAAAGATATTAGGCAGGTAGTGGGACTTAAATGTGTGGAGCCCAGTAGCTGCAATGGACTACATGTCTGTCTTTCTGTCTGTCTGTCTGTCTCCACTGTCACAGCACTCATTACCACATACAAATTAATCATTAAGCTTCAGTTACCTCCTTAAGTTTTTATTTTCCCTCAGCATCAAGTCTTTCATTCAGTATCTTCTGCTCTCTGCCTGAAACCCAGGCAGAGGTTTAAAACACACAGACTAGAGAATCTGGGGGTGGATTGTGGGTGGCACCTTTGTAGCACAAGATTTTGCGGCTTTTCACTATACACTTTTTAACGTGTTGTCCCCAGACGTATATTAACATTTGAGAATCATGTCTGGTCCTGCGAGACTAGCCAGAACTCATCATCTGACAATCTATAGCTATTACAGCCATTCAGGTACCGACCTTTCACATCCTTGCTTTAGTCCTCAAAAATTTCAAAATAATCACTTTATTGAACTAGCATTACAAGAAGTGTGTGCCTACCAATGGCTTCCTGCCAGCGGGCAGATGCTCCACTTTGTTATCACGATGGATCCGCTGCTTGTTTTACTTATTACCTCTGCTCCTCTGCAAGTACCCAAGCCTTCATCTTTCACTTATAGTTAATGACACAGCTATAAAAATGGTGGACTCATTTCAATTTCTTGGAAACCATCTTCACTAAGAATCTTAAATGGGAGGGCAGTATCATCACTTTCATCAAAAAGCTCATTAATAGAAGTTCTTTTTTGGGGACAGCTACAGTACAAAAGTGAAATGTTTCTCAGTTCATCTTGACCTAGATTTTTAGATCTACTGTTGAAAGGATTCTTGCTTCTTCTGTTATTATGTTGTTCAACCCCTCAGCTTAGATAAAGCTCAGCTCAGCTCCTCCCCAAATAAAAAAAAAATCTCTTCATCTTCACCTTCATCTTCTCTAATGGCAGCTTTTTCTCACCTACTCTCACCTTTTCTTCTTTCATCTACCATGGCTTTGTTCCTTTCTTCTCCTCCTATTTATGTTAAGTTTTCAGTTGCACTCATGATGAAGGCTATACAGCTGAGGGTTGTGTCCTTAACCTACTTTCCTTTTCAGCATGAGAATAACCTTTAAACTTTTTTCATATAAAAAGGAGATTACAGAATGGCTTTAGAATGGCACAAAGGTGGACTGGCCAGCTGAGGGCCTCAGTTAAAGGTACAGGTACACTTGGCGATCTTTCCAGCAATCGCCACAGACTTCATTTACTTAATCTTACCAAGTTGGGGACAGTTGTGGTGTGTTCCTGTGATTAGCAGGAGTGTAATGTAACATAAGCAGCGACTCAGTCCAACTAGTCTGTAACTCATCCCAACAAAATCAAACTGAAATTTGAGTTTGTCTTGAGTTGTAGGAACGAGCTCTGTATTTGTAAGGGCTGACAACCAAAAGTACAAAGTATACAAAGCAGGCACGAACAATAAGGACAGTGCAGACAGAAGACAGGCTTATCTGTCTCATGTTTGCCGTACCACAACAGAATGGGGAAAAAGAGAAAAAAAGGGGCAAAGAACCTGCAGCTGACACTGCTAAACCTGCAAAGTACAGCATCAGCTTTGTCAGACAGCACGTGTAATCTGGCATCCTCAAGAGAAGAGATCAGCAAATGCAGACAGCACTTCCCTATCACAATAAGTAGTGTTATGTTTTGCCGGCTTAAGGAGTTATCTGATACAAGTGTCAGGAAATGTGCTGAAAAAATAACTTCTGATCCAACACATCCATGTAATTTTCTGTTTTATAAGCTCCCTTTAGGAAAACTGTTCTGTCCTAGCTGGACCAGTACTACACCTCATCTGAATAGGCTATTGTTTTCTTCACAGACAGTACCTTTCATTCCTTTGTAAGGTATCTAAGACACTGTTTACTGCTGACTAATAATACTTGTGACAGAGATCATTTATACTGAATTCTGTCAGTGCTTATTGGGTATGTTATGCTGATTTGCCAAGTCAAATTCCTGTCTATTTTGTTCATTACTTAAATAAAGTGATTCCTGATCATTATTGATTACCAAACAGTTAACGAGTTAGCAAAAGCAAATGTATTACTTACCCATAAAACATTTTTGTTTGACTATGAGAGAATAATCATTTCAATGTGTATGTACAGTAATTCTAAAGAAAACAGGATTTTAGTCAGACTTTGGAATGAATATGGTTGTTGACTCCTGCCTGAGTTACTGACAAGATGGCCACTGCCAAAGAAAAAGCAGATGTGGATAATACGGCAATCTCCAACTGTGAAACCACATTGTAGGCTCCATTAGTCTTCTTATATAACACACTACCGTGGCTGTTCGTTTTTTCTGTCCAGGATTTTATCTCACCTGTAGCTTGCAAACCGTTTCACCTATTGACTTGAAATTTGGTACACATATACTATGTGATGTCTACTATCCGCTTTCGGGGTGATGATTTTATTACTATTTTTATTTTTATTTTAGTTTATTGTAGAATCAACTCTCGGCAGTTTTCAGCAGGGCGGCCATTCGGCGCATGCATATGGGCACCGTTCTCATTCCCTACCACCTTCGCTAATCATTCTTGAGGCAGATTGAAGACTTAAGTGCCAGGTTAAGTGAAAAATTAAAGAAAACGTACTAATTGCAACAGAAAAACTAACTTAAATCAGTTTTTGTGCAAAAAGATGCAGACGAAAGAAGAGAAGCAGCGGGCCGCTAGGGTGGAGAAAAGAAGAGCTGCTCAGAAAGCAGGAAGCGCATCTACCTCTGAGCAAACGAATGATAAACAAACACAGAGAAAGAGGATGTAAACTATAAGTCAAGTGTATTCACTGCACGTTATTGTGCAGTATGCCGTTACTGGTATTTTAATATTAAGTGTAGAATGAATGGTCTTTGGTAGTATAAATTGTGATACAAAAGCAGAAGGTTTAGTATTTTTTAGGGATGTACCAATCAGGTTTTTTCAGGGGTGATACTGGTAACCGATTTCATGTTTCGAGACTTAGGCGATTCAATATCGTTTACGATTTTTTTCTTTACATTAAGCTCCTTCCTAACCACACATACAGAAGTCATGTGTTCTTTATTGAAGTGTTAACTTTGCGATTTTTACAATTAAACTGCACACCACAGATTATACATGTTCAATTTGTCATTTTCTAACCGGCTTAATCCAGACCAGGATTGTGTGGCATGTTGAAGCCTATCCCAGTTAGCACAGGGCGCAATACAGGAACAAACCCTAGACAGGGCACCAGTCCATCGCAGGGCGACCACACAGACACCCACACACCAAACACACATGAGGGCCAATTTAGCGTCATTGCACACTGGGGGACAATGGACAGTGGGGGGAACCTGGAGCACCCAAAGGAAACCCACGCAGACATGCGACTCCACACAGGGGGGACCCAAGACACGAACCCCAGTCTCCTTACTGCTACCACTACGCCATCTATTCAATTTTATTCATGAAATTCTACTAAAATAAATAAACTCCCCTTAAAATATGTGCTTTTGTAACTTCTAAAACATGTACACAAAATATTTATCCATAATACATATGATATAAAAGAAAAGAAAATGTTTGTCATAATTACAAGTCATGATTATAACAAAATGTTCATAAGATGTTTATCAAGAAGGCTAACATATTTACCAAGCTTACATATGAAAAGACAAATTTAAGCTAACAAGCCTAAGTTGTGTACTAAGCAGTGACAGCAAATTCTTCATTGTCTGTTTTATCTATACTAATAAAAGGCAAAGCCCTCACTGACTGACTGACTGACTGACTGACTGACTCACTCACTCATCACTAATTCTCCAACTTCCCGTGTAGGTAGAAGGCTGAAATTTGGCAGACTAATTCCTTACAGCTTACTTGCAAAAGTTGGGCAGGTTTCATTTCGAAATTCTACGAGTAATGGTCATAACTGGAACCTATTTTTGTCCATATACTGTAATAGACTGCAGCTCGATGGCCGTGGGAGGCGGAGTTGCGTCTCACATCATCACGCCTCCCACATAATTGAGTGCCTGTCCATATAAGGTAAATATTCGCGGGTCAAGTACTGTGCTTAGCATATTCATAAGTAAAAATATCTGAATCACAACCTGATGTTAACTATAGTTTGTCCATGAATACTTATTAAATAATTCCAAATACTCTGTCCGCTTCCTTTCATAGCTTTTCCGATGGTTGTGCTGCTTCCAGCCATGTATTTTCATATTAAAGCATTTAACCAATCACATTTCAGCCATCATTTGTTGCCAGGCAGAGAGGCCTTCACAATCCGTTGTGCAGGCACTCTAACACAGAATAAATGTCGATTAACCTGTTGCTTCAACCAATCAGATTTTGAGTTGGTGTCAGTAGGGCCCTCTGGCAAGCGTACGGCAACGTCACCGTATTCAGATCCATTGATTGGATAGAAGCCGATATGAGGAACTCTACGAGACCACTGAACGCACCGCAAACGCTCCGAGCGTCCTCGCGTGCACTACGGCCAACTCCATGGCAGGATTCTGGACAATATTATTTGCCAAACACAGACCAGATTTCAAGACCATGAAAACCTGATGTTTGTCACACTCCGCGAGCCCAAGAAGTTTCAGGAATACAAGAAAAATTTCACGCATGCAGCCTTCTCCAGTTTAACACAAGAGCCACTTAGCGGTTTTTGATCTGTCTTGGCTAAAAACAGAACTGACTGTAATGTATGCCATGGATGATTTTGCAGGAAAATCTACCACTGATCTCCTTGACTTCCTTCATCAGAAAAATCAGAATGAGAGCATGTGGAAGCTGTTCACATTGGTATATTTGGCAGTGACCATTCCTGTGTACAATGCTTCTGTCAAGCAGACATTTTCAGCCCTAAAGCGAATTAAAACTTATGACAGAAATACGACAAGGCAGGTTCGACTTTCAGCATTAGCTTCGATGGCGATAGAAAGGGACTTTTTGATGAAACTGAAGCGCACGGATAATCTGTACGACAGAGTAATTGAACTGTTTTTGAGGAAAGAGAGGAGGATGGATTTTGTTTACAAATAATTCAAATTTTTGGTGAGTAAAATGTTGCGATTGTCCTAAATAATATTGCAGATTTATGAGTTATTATTGATGTTTTTTATGTGTGTCGTGGCTGTGGCTGCAGTAGAAAGTAACATGCTCACCCCTGGTTTGTCTATTCAGTGAAGTCATTTATTGTGGATACCGTGTGGGTGGAAGGCTGAAATTTGGCAGGTTCATTCCTTACAGCTTCCTTACAAAAGTTGGGCAGGTTTCATTTCAAAATTCTACGCGTAATGGTCATAACTGGAAGCTGTTTTTCTCCATTTACTATAATGGAGTTAAACTCGAAAGCCGTGGGGGGCGGAGTTTCATGTGACATCATCACGCCTCCCACGTAATCACGCAGTACGTAGAAAACCAGGAAGAGCTCCAAAAAGCGCTGAAGAAAACATGCATTATATAATTGAGAAGGCAGCGAAACAATAAGAAGCGAGCGAGTGACATATACAACCATATTCATGAGTGCTGCTACTACGGAAACAAAGCACGGTGTAAACCTAAACTTTAAATTAAGTTCATAGACAGGCTGCCGCTGGCGTTTGTAATTTAGTGCCTACCCATATAAGGCCGTCCGTCAGCGGCAATCCAATAGAAACACTGCCGCTAAATATTCACGGGTGAAGGACTGTGCTTATGCAGAGGAAGACGAGATGGTCAGGGTGGTGTTTGGCACAAACTCAGCGAAACTGCGAGAGAAAGTTTTAAGTGCCGGGACTTAGCTAACATTAAATACAGCCGTGGACATAGCACGACATGACACCAGCACAGCTTGGAAACTTCGATGCATGTACACCGAGCGGCTCACGTGAACTAACGCAGTGCACAGACAAAAAGCAACAGTTCCAAAGAGCGCTGAACAAAAACCGAATTACACAATTGAAAAGGCAGCAAAAAAATATGAAGCGTCTGATACATACAAGTATATTCATAAGTGCAGCTACTGCGGAAACAAAGCACACGGTGGAAAAAGTCAATGTCCCGCTAAAGGAAGACAGTGTAAAAAAAAACCCGTGCATGCAGTGTCAGGTCTCAGATAAAGAAGAAGACGAGCTGTTTATTGATGCAGTAAGAAACGAATCGATAAATGAAACCTGTTATCTTTACAACGATTGACAAACACGGAATGTAACTTGAACACAAAACATCCTACAAATACGAACCTGATTGAAAGAAATAATGATAATCAAATCCTTGATGACAGCAACACTCAATAACACTCACAAAACAATTACTGTATATTGACAATCATGTTACGTTATTTTTAAAATGTTCCCTTTTCTTTTTCATAACTTCTTTAACACACTACTTCTCCGCTGCGATACGCGGGTATATATATATGTATATGTATACCCCGATCTACATACTCGAATAATGGATACTTTATTCGCCATCAATGATTGTTTTGGTAAAGCCATACTCAGTGTATTCATTAGATGAACGGTAAAAAAGTAAGAGCGAGGGGAGGGTGACTTATTTAGGCACGCAGGCAAAACCACAATAGCACGCGGGCTCGATGTACTGTAGTGCGCATCAACTCTTATCTGAATTGCGCGATCACATTTGAAAAAATATATCTTTTCAAGTTCTATTTAGTCCATATGTGTCAAACTCAAGGCCCGCAGGCCACATCCGGCCCGGCGTGTAATTATATCCGGCCCGCGAGATCATTTTATATACTGTATTATTGTTATTAATGGACAGGGTATATGAAGCACTGGTAACACAATAAACTACAGATCCCATAATGCAGCGCTTCAGCTGCCTTGCCGAACACTTACCGCGTTAATCAAGTCTAGCTTATGATGCTGCAAGTTATTGCAAAGCTAGCCCACACGATGCCGAAGAGAAAAGTTGATTCTGAAAATAGAGCCTTTAAAAACCGATGGGAGGCTGAGTATATGTTTACTGACATTGCCGGTAAACCCGTGTGTCTCATTTGTGGAGCTAATGTGGCTGTAATTACAGAATTTAATCTAAGACGGCACTATGAGACAAAACATCAGGATAACCTGAAAGACCTGAATGCAATGCAGAAGATACAGAAAGCAGAAGAGTTAAAGAAGAATCTGACACTTCAGCAGACGTTTTTACCCGTGCACAATCACAAAGTGATTTCAAGTGAAGCTGCTTTTATGGGAGACACAAATGCACCAGTGCAACTTGCCCCACTTTCCCTGTTGCCAAGTAATGTTGAACCAAGTCGGCACAACGGTGTTCCCAAATGATAAACTGATAAACTGAGCGCACTGTGCACTGAGTTCGCACGGTGCTTTGGTGACTTTGAAGAACAAAAAAAGAATTTTGAGTTGTTTCGCAACCCATTTGCCATCGATGTGGAAACTGCACCTGTGCAGATTCAGATGGAGGTGATTGAGCTGCAGTGTAATGGCACACTGAAGGCAAAGTACGATACTGCAGGGCCCGCACAGTTTATTCACTCCATTCCCGCAGAAATGCTCCAGCTCCGTCTACATGCGGCTCGAACCTTGTGCATGTTTGGTAGCACATATCTGTGTGAGAAGCTCTTCTCAGTGATAAAAACTAACAAAACAGCACACAGGAGTCACCTCACTGATGAGCACCTGCAGTCCATCCTGAGAATCTCCACAACACAGAACTTCACACCAAACATAAACGAACTTGTTGCCAAAAAAAGATGCCAGGCGTCTAGCTCTGATAAAATGACATATGAGCAAAGACAACTGAATGATTTGATTTGTTATTGCTGAAAAGAACACATTTTATTTATATTTCCAGGTTTTGTTATGCAGCATGTTCATATTTGAATTTGTATAATTTTGACAGGATATATTTTTATGGAGAGCAAAATCTTTTGGGATATTTAAAATTTAAGTTTATTTTTTATATAAAATTACATAAGAGTAAAGAAATTTGAATGTTCTTTTAACGTTTACTTTATTTCTAACTTGTATAATTTAGACAGGATATATTTTTATGGAGAGCAAAATATTATAAGTTATTTAAGGTTTGAGTTTATTTATTCAGGAATAATATTCCTGTCTGTTTTTATTCATATTTATGTTCAAAAAAGTTAAGTTTTAAAAGTTTTAAAGTTTTAAAAGTTTAGTTTTAGTGTGTTCAATAAATGTTTATCCTGTTCGGCCTGCGACCTAAAGTGTGTTTTGGATTTTGGCCCCCTGTGCAATTGGGTTTGACACCCCTGATTTAGTCGACACAAATATCTTTGGTTGGAATGTAAGGCGAATTTACTCTTTACATTTGTATGGTGAAGAAAAATTTAGGCAATGATGCCTACATTTAACTTCCATTCCTACCAAAGATATTTTGTCGACTAAATAAAAATTCCTTCTATTTAAAATTTAAATAGAACTTGAACAGATACGATAGTTCATAATATCCACGCAGCACTAAGTGCACGTAAGAGCGGGAGTCATCCGTTTTAACAAGCAGCGTATTGCACTGATACGAAATAGCCTGCCCATTTAATTATTTAGGAATGGATAAATAAATTTAAGATTTTGTACAAATAATGTTTTTCATTTTTCTTCCTCGATGGATTCTGGCACCCCC
>JANRMT010062852.1:32031176-32046172 GCA_026402145.1 Polypterus bichir lapradei | reverse complement strand
TAGATAGATAGATAGATAGATAGATAGATAGATAGATAGATAGATAGATAGATAGATAGATAGATAGATAGATAGATAGATAGATAGACGGACGAACTAACAGACAGACAGACAGACAGATACTTTCTTTGTCCCCAAGAGGAAATGAAAACTTTACAAAAACACAAGAAAAATATAAATATTATAGCAAACTACAACCACCCAAGCATGCATATCTGGATTGGATAATAAGAGAGCTACTGCCATCTGATAACAGGCTTGCCCAATTGGTCCACAGGTTTACACATAAAGGCATTAACATTTGGATATAGCAGGTCTAGCTTTTTGTTTGTTCCTTCCAAGGTTCCCTGGTTGAAGTCGCCAGCATTCTAAGGTCAGAATGATTCATCATTAGAGTGTTGGTAGCAGAGTGAATCTGCTCTTTGCCATGATTCTGGCTACATGTCCTGATCCTGGTTTATTTAAATTTAGTCTTTCCGATTACGACCCCCTGCTTAAATTCTGATCTATCTGTGCCATCTCCTGATTTCATTCTAACTGTCTCTCAAATCTGCTGTCAATCTGTACAAACAGTACAAAAGGAAAAATGTATAACAACAGAAATGATAAATGTAAGAAGGCAATGGAAAGAAAGAAAAAACATTTTCAGTCACCATACACTTTGTGAAAGTAAATTTTACAGGTTTCAAGGTGAGGTGACTGATGTGATGTTGAGAGAGCAGCTCCCAGATAAGTAAAAATTGGAATGGGCTGTGGGTTTTCATACCAGGAGGCTAGGTCCTGGGCATAAAAACAAAAAAAAATAGCAGTAAACATTTTAGGTTTGAAAAAGTAACTTGTCTCACAGCTTACTTCACTGTCAGGTCTCCAAGTTTGAGATCAGGCCTCTGTTTCCTGGCATAAATTGAGAAGACTCACAAAGTTTTTACCATGTAATGTTACAAGTTGCCCATATTCTTACACAAAACACAACATTCCTCAGTCAGGCTATAATTAGCATAAGGTCACTTGGAATTTTAACACCTCCCAGCGTTCCATCCATCTATCCATCCATTCATGCATCCATCCATCCATCTATGCTCTAACTTGCTTATCTAGTTCAGGGTTGTAGGACATTTCCCAGTTAAGCATTTCAAAACTAGGATGCCCTTCTCCAAGCACAGTGTAAAAAAGTACAAGGCTTGAATGTTGCAGCTTAGACCGCAGTTTTATAGACATCTCATTTTTCAGTTCATTTAATTTACTCTGAAATCTTAATGCCCCTGCAGCCATTGCTTGGTCTACGAATTTCTTGCCATCAATTTAAAGGCCATGCAAAATAAATTTGTTTAATTCTTCTGTAAACATAAATGAGCTTTGTGACACTTTGTGGTCTTTAATTCATTCTTAGCCAGTTATTCAGTCCTAAAGAGGGTGGTTGTTATTGAACCTTAGCTCGAAATCATTCAGAAGGTCCCAGTGAAGTGACATCTGTTATTTGCCAGGGGCTTTTAGCACCATTTTTGCAATTCTAGGCCATGTTGGGGTGCCTGCAGGCTTTCCTTTTTCTGTATGAGCTTCATCAGTGCACAGCCTGGGCAGAACTTTGTGACACTGCTTGAGGAGGACACTGGCATGTGGAATATCCCAGCCCACAGTAGACTGCACCTTTTAGTGGAGGTTCAGAAAGTGGCGGCCATTGTAACTTACACTAGCCTGTATGTGGCAACCAGTGCTCATGAAGAACACTTGTGGAAACAAAGAACTATATCACTATAAAGCCATTTACACTCCTCACTACCTGTACAAAATGGCCAACTGAGCAGCAAGCACAGCTCATTTCAATGTCTGCAACTTACCATCAGCAAAACCAAGAAACTGGTTATCAAACAACTTTCGCCACACCACACAGCCTCTCCTTCTGGTAGATGCAGAGGTAGTGCAATCCCTCAAGTACTTATGGGTCCACATCAATGACAATTTACAATGACTGGGGAACTATATAAAGAAGGGCAGAGCAGGCTGTTTTTTCTTAGGAGACTGTGCTCCTTTAATGTGAATAGTGATATCATTAATAACTTCTATACTTCTGTGATGGCCAGTATGACTGTCTACACTGTAGTGTGATCGACAACTAACATCACTTCAAGAGAGGCCAATCAGATCAACTAATAAAAAGGGTTGCCTCAGTTATGTGACACACTCTCAGCCCCCTGCAGAATGAAAAAAAACTGAATGCCATTATGAATAACCCTCTCTCTGACACAATAATATTGAGGATTTTCAGCCAGGCTCCTTTATACAAACAGTAATACCCCTTTATAATACCTCACTGAGACTATAACTGCCAAGTTCGAGATTCTTCTGTTTTTTTAGTCAATCAGGTGCATGTTCAGACCATAGTGTCTGTCTATCTATCTATCTATCTATCTATCTAAACCAATAAAGGAACATGAGATGTAATTCTTAGTAAGAGGGCAGAAGAAGTTGTCATAAGCAGTAATTCAAAAACTAACAATAAAAATGATGGTAAAGGTTATACATTCGTAAATCAAAATTTTGAAGGAAGTGTAAGATGCTGATCTTTAATGCTGTCACAGTAATGATGTCATGAGTTGCACAACACCTGGTCCTTCAGCCTGATCGTGACAGCATTATTGCATTTGCTGCCTAATCCATAGGGTCAAGGTGGGCAGAGTCTTACAAACTAGGAACTGACTTTTGATGGAGTGTTAGTGGACTGCAGGGCCCACACATGCATTCTGGTGTCAGAAGTAATTGAGTGCAAAGGGTAGAAATATTTCCAAATTAAATAATTTTGATTGATTTTCAGTATCTATCTATCTATCTATCTATCTATCTATCTATCTATCTATCAATCATATAATGCCTTTCATATCTATCTATCTGTAATATAGTGTCTTTCATATCTTTCTGTTTATTTTGGCAAGCTTGTATAAAAAGCCACATTACCCCCTGAGGACAAATAAAGTTTTATCTATCTATCGCACCTTACCTGAGCCACTGAGCTACCTTACGATTACTTAGTTGTATTTTTATTAGCTGTGTAGGTTAAGGGCCTTACTTAGTGTCACACATAAAGTCAAAGGCAAGAACTAGACCAGCAGTTGTGTGGTTTAAAAGAATACCATCCATCCATCCATTATCCAACCTGCTAAATCCTAACTACAGAGTCACAGGGGTCTGCTGGAGTCAATCAAAGCCAACACAGGGCGCAAGGCAGGAAACAAACCCCGGGAAGGGCACCAACCCACCAGAATTAAAGCTATACTCCTTTTCTAATTTTTTTATGTTTTTGTGGAGAAAGGACATAACAATGTTTCTAATGGCATGGGACTCAAAGGTGACCAACAGCAAACAATATCAAAAACGTACATGACAAATTCTCATATTAATCATATCTCATAATCCACACGTCAAGTCATCCATTTGTATGCTCAACACGAAAAGCACATGCACTTTATGCTAAAATATTGTTAAATAAATACCTCCAGAAAATGAAAGTCCAAAAACTGAACGCCCCTTCACACGGGCTCACACTTTTGAATTGAACACGTAACATGAGACTTTTGTCATGGTCAGTTGCTGTTGGCCGGCATTGGCCACCTTTGGATCCTACTCTGTCAGAAACTTTATGTTCTTTCTTCACAAAAGCATGAGATTAAAAAATTTTCTCAGCCACCACGACAAGCTAAATAATGTAAGGAACATATATGAAATATCATTTTTGTTGTATTCCTTTAAATCTAGCACCTTAACTAATTGTCATGGTTGTGCTGAGCTGGATTGCCCTAATGGTCTTATTGTTTTCGGACTGAGCAATATTGAATTAAGTTTTTCTAAAGGAAATTTCAAAAGAATAATCAGAGAAACAGGCCTGATTTATTTTTGGCACAAAGTGCCTGAGACTGAAAGGGAATGGAATACTTTTTAGATTAGTACCAGGAAGTGAAAAGCAACTTTAGGGAAAAGACAAGTACATGGTCAGAGGACAGGCTAAAAGTTCAAATACCAGAGAAGACTGAAGAAAATTGAGCGACTAAAACAAAAACACTAATCCAAAACAAAGGTTTTAAACCAAGATAAGTGAAGTCACTATCCTTGACTGTTGTACCTCAAAGTACGTGTGTTTTAATCAAATCAAATACTATGATACAGAAGCTGTGCACCACCATATGTTATAGGTAGGACACAATGACCTTCTGTGCAATGTGACTGGCACAGGACATGGCAACCTCAAACAATATGGTAGCAGTAATGCAATATGGTAACAAAACAAACATCTAGGAACAGAATTAAAAATTGAGTCAAAGTGACAAAGCCATAATGTTAAAATGAAAAAAAAAAAATAAAGAACACATTAATTATAATTCCAAAAAGGCAAAAAAAGAGACAAGTTTGGAAACGCCATAACACGGATTCATGACAAGGCCGAGGTCAAACAAGGGAATGAGAGAACATTAAATGATAAAACTGAGACGCAAACTGAAATTTCAATCCAAATTAATTCTGTAGTTGCATCCAACCAAATACAGTATATCGTTAGTATTTTCCTGAGTGCATCAGTATCTTTTTATAATAACAACATGATGATCAGCATCAGCCCACATGAGTAGCAACAGACATCATTAGCACCAAAAATGTGGTGGCCACCATGTAAAACAATGCATAAAATAGCTGTGCCTACTGAAAAACATGCAAAATTAGTAACAAGAATTATGTTAAAAATTGAATAGAATGACACAGTACAATATTTAATTAGTTCCTGACAGTATGAATAGTGCTATATAACTAATAAATATGCAAAAGAAACATTCAACCATTTCATTATAAGCACCTTTGAATATTAGGCACATCCCAAGGGTCGAGAGCATCTGTTTATATGAAATGTGCAGGAACCTGCAGAAAGTCAAGCAGTGGGCCAAAGGCAAACACTGAGCCGGCATCCTTGCATTAAATCCAGCAGCTTAGCTACTAAAGCCAGAGGAACAGGACTGATATGCTATAATATTGCTATATTTTCATTCTCATCGATACATAAAAATCAAATGTCAGAGATTTTTTTCTCCCTTTTCTTACTTGTGTTTTGGATCTTCTGTGGCAATTTAAAAACAATGTATTTCACTGGCATCTGTATAACTAAATGCATTGCTACCAATTTCCTATAGATGGCGCACCACTTACATTAACATGGCTACAGATGTTTTGATACAAAATGCTTGGTCCACTTTTGAGTTGTGCATTTGGATTTGTTTTTACATTGTTACAGGGAAGAAAGAGCTTGATATAAAAGCTGTGGTCATGGGAAGATCAAGTCGTTTTTGGCAACACTACAAACCAACCTCCATCTTGTAAGAGTCAAAGCAACCCCATGCAGGGTGCCAGTACATCACAGTGTCCGTCATGCCCACAAACCATTTACAGTTGCCAGTTTACCTAACCGCTGTGTCTTTGGAATGTGTAAAGAAAATCAGAGCACCTAAACCAAAATAAAAAAATAAAAGAAATCACACAGACACTGGGGGAACATGCAAATTTCATTCAGACAGTAACCTGGTCAGAATTTGAACCCAGAACGCTGGAGCTGTGAGTCACCTGCACTGACTGCTGTGCCACCAATAATGAAATATGCTATGGAAAATAAAAGAATTGAAGCAGTCACACTGTGAAGTTTTCCACTTTGGGATAAAGTTACCCTTTACTTTGGCTAAATACTGTTGCCTAAAATTGCTCCTTCATTGCACATTTTTCCACTTCTTGCTGGTTCTTTTTCAGTTTTAAATTTTAAATTAAACTGTGTCTTCAACACTGCTTTGCAATGTGAAAAATACTAGTTATTTAAAAATACACTGTTTTAAAATTCAGAGTGTCCACCTATTTTCCCACCACCTTTTATAGAATTAACTTGTAATTTACATCAATTTCATAAAATGTACATATATTTAAATGTTTACCATACATGTCACTTGCCCACTGAAAATGACATAATATTCACAGACCTGCTTAAACCAATTCAGGGGCATGGAGGGCTGCAGTATATCGTAGCAACACCAGGTATAGGCATCCAACATCCAACCCTAATCCCTCATTACAGTGTCCACTCATACGCTGAAAGGGATGTCTTACCAGCATCAAAGGCCCCGGGGCAAAGTAGTGCGCTGGAGCCCCTGTTTTGATGCCAAAACTGAAACATACAAAGGCATCAGAAACTTCATGGACCCCTATACTCCTGTGGCCCCCGGCCAGTGCCCATTGTGCCCATACATTAGGATAGCCCTGCAATGCACGCACCCACATCCATTGTCACATGAGGCCAATTTCTGGGCAAGAGAAACCAATGGATGCATTAGTGGCTTGCCTTGTAAAATATAATGAGTAGCCTAACCTCTGATTACATTAACTTATTAGCTTTCATACAATTTCCCAATACCGGATTCTACGAAAGTCTGTTCTACCAACATCTGGAAAGAAGTGTTGATCCAAACAAGGTGGGATGAATGTACTCCAGCCCCATGTCACCCTGAATTGGTGTAAGCTGGACACAGCAACACGTGCCACTAGACTCGGCCAGTCACCAGTCCGTGTAATCTCCACATCTTTAGGATTTACTGTAGAAAACAAAAACAGAACATGTAAACAAAAACCCACACAATCACAGGGAGAATGTGCAGAATCCACACATGAACCCAAGACCCTGGATTACCTGCAGCAGCACTGCCCACTAGCTCACACTATTAAAATCCAAGCCATTCCCAATGAAAAATGACAGGGCACGGCAGCCAGCTTATCACAGGAAAACAACTACAAATAAAAATTCAACATTGGCTAAAACGTAAAATGGACAGGAGCTGGGCAGCTACTTGAAACCAACTCTTGCGTTTGTGCATTGAACATGGCTTTTCCATTTTCAGTGCTTCTGGGCATCCTGATTTCACAAGATAAAGCGCAGATGGCACGTCAGTCAACATCACTACCTCTCAATATCTGGGTGGAGTGTCCATGTGGGTTTTTTTCCTCATATCCCAAAGACAAACTTGTATTGGTTGGTAGTGTTCTGTGATGAGCACTTTCCATATATGATTGTAGTACTATCATTAGTAGTGCATTTACATAAAATGCAAACACTCCTATTGTTGTCTATCTGTTCATATGACACAACCTGACCTGCCATAAGCAGATCTCATTGAAATTTGGTAAAGTTTTTCTTCAAGGAAGTTTGTCAGGAAATTTCTGTTCTCAAATAAAGTACACTGTAAAAAATTTCCAAAGTACTATAGATTCCCTTTTCAAAACTGGCTATCTAAGAATAATAAAACATTCCGTATGACCTATGATTACCGATTAATTTACACTCTCAAAACTTCCTTTGGAAGACATTATTTTAGCATGTATGTTTGGCATATTTTGCCCAGAGGGGACTGGGCGGTCTCATGGTCTGGAATCTCTACAGATTTTATTTTTTTTTTCTCCAGCCGTATGGAGTTTTTATTTTGTTTTTTCTGTCCCCCCTGGCCATTGGACCTTACTCTTATTCGATGTTAATTAATGCTGATTTATTTTGTTTTCTTATTGTGTTTTTTATTTTTCTATTCTTTATTATGTAAAGCACTTTGAGCTACTGTTTGTATGAATATGTGCTATATAAATAAATGTTGTTGTTATTTTCCTCTTTTACATGTCCGATTGATGTTCCTGTTCAGGAAGACAAATTCACAATACAAGTTACTGAAACATAGTAGAGTTATAGAGTAGATATTATGTCTCAATCAGGTACTTCCTTAAAAAAAATTATGTTTAAGAAATATGAAATAAAATTAGTCACATACACTCCACAATGAACAAATAACAATAGTACACCAGTCTAGTGTTCCCCTACTATTATAGTTAGTGTAGGCCGCTCACTAATCTCCGTCACCCACACAATAATCCGCTTTGTGCCGACCTTGGCAGGACATGGTAACGGCACCGTAGAATCCAATTTTGAAAGAATCTGAATTCATTTATCAAATTGCTATGAATTTTCGAAGGAGGCATACTGAGAATGAATTGTCTATAGTGTTTGTTTCTTGGTTTACTTTCACACGCTGTTTCTGTTTACATTCTTGTGTTCTTTACGAAGCTACCACAATTATCACCCTTATCCTACACTACATGTTATAACAGGGAAAAGATGAGAAACATACCACAAGATAATTCAAAGTCTAAGGCCAAGGAGTCACATTAAATCTGTTACCAAAGCCTAACTGCTCACCAAAACCAAAGTTTAATTAAGTTTCAATGCCAGAATTCATTATAATCACACACACAAAAAGAGTTGTGTCTAGGTAACAAGATCCCAAAATGGTGGCAACCACCTCAAAAACAAAATTGTACCATATTAACAGTAAAAACAAAAAAAAATCACAGAAAATTATTTTCTAACACCACCAATAAATCCAATAATAATGAAATCATTGTCTATGAGGTTCCAGAGGTTAATAAAATATTAATGGATATATAACTGATAATGTGTCCTGGTGCATCCACAGGATGTATTTTGACATCAAGGATTCTAAAATAAATTATTCTGAAAATAACACATTTCTAAAACCATTTCTATCATAACACACATGTGATAAAATGCAAATCTTGGAATCAGGCTTAAAACTGGAAACACACTTGTGGTAACAGCTCTAGAGACTGATTTGTGTCAAGATTTTAGCCACCGCGGTCCTTAAATGAACTCGTCAAACAAGACAAAGTTGGTTTGAGACGTAAACCTGACACTGCCTTTAGGCGATAACATGAGCTCCTCTCACCCCCTAAAGCAAATGCCTACCCACAACTCTCACGCAATTTCAAATAACAACCGTCACGCACAAGCGCATGGGAGGCAGCTGATAGGCTCAAAAGACAGTAATTCCTCACCAAACCAGGGGATGGCAGAGTGCATTAATCTTTGCTCTTTTCCATTAGCACAATTTCTCTTGGGAAATAGAAGTGACGTCCTTGGAGCCAGAACCAGAAGTGGCATCTTGATACCAGAAGCAGAAGTGCCCAAGAGGAATTTTCCATGATCGGTCTGCTAATGGAAAACAGCAAGGATTAATGCACTCTGCCATCCCCTGGTTTGGCAAGGAATTACTGTCTTTTGAGCCTATCAGCTGCCTCCCATGCACACGTGCGTGACACAAAGTTATGTACTCCTACTCAAGTTAGTTGAGATTCAATTAAAAATTAGCAGACTCTCATCTTAGGTAAGGGTTACATTCCTAAGCCTCGCTTATAGTGAAAATTAGTGAAAAAGGTGATTTGGCTGCATGAAGGAAACAGAGCTGAGGCAGGCACAACACCTTACTTCAATCCAAAGCAGCCAGATTTAGTACAGAGCATTGACAGTTAGCCAGTTTACATCTAGACTTGAGAAGATACCTGTGCTGATAAAAACAAAGCATGTCACTTGAGGTGAATTGTGTGAGAACATGAGAGGGCTGCGTCTAATTCTTTCCAACTTGCACAGTATGTGAAAAAGAGAGAGGGAGAGCACAGCAATCAGAGAGATAATTTGATTGAGCAACACTCCATGCCAGGTTAGGTGAGACGGCACAATAGTACATAGAGGAGCACGTTTTCTCATCCTACTGTGGATAAGACCAAGTGAGTGTACAGCAAGCACCAATTTCACTCTTCCTCACAGCTCTGTGTGCAACAGTGAGTGTAAAAGGATGGGACTGGCACAAGACAAGCGTAAGTGTTTTACTCGCCCTTATGACATTGTATGCCACAGCGAATGAATCATAGCAAAAGTAAGTTGGACTCTTTTTGTATTGGTGGGGATAAGCAGGGAGAAAGAGTACCTAGTGGTATTTCCTTCTTCTTGGCCCTGATGTCTGAAAGTGCAACAATATGGGAGACAGTCATGCAGAATTGACTGAAACAGATCAACAGGACGAGAGGCTCCTCTTCCATGATATAAGAAAAAAGCACATTACCCTGTGTGGTGCATTATTTCAGTTTTTGCACTCTTTTCCTTCAGTTTTAATATTCTTGCATAAAGCTGAATTTGTATAAGTTGAGGTTTAATTGTATGTCTTTTTACGGATTCAGCTTAAAATTCGTAGGTATACCCTTTTTTGTTGTAAAGAAGTGTTCTTTGCATTATTTAATTATTTATTGCCGCTATTCTTTACTTAATTTGTACTGTTGTTCACATATTGATTTGGCAAAATTTTACACTGGATTCCCTTCTGAGGCGAGATTGCATTGGTTTGGACATGTGCAGAGGAGAGATGCAGAGTATATTGGAAGAAGGATGTTAAGGATAGAGCTGCCAGGAAAGAGGAACAGAGGAAGGCCTAAGAAAAGGTTTATGGATGTGGTGAGAGAGGACATGCAGGTGATGGGGGTAACAGAACAAGATGCAGAGGGCAGAAAGATATGGAAGAAGATGATGAGCTGTGGCAACCCCTAACTGGAACAGCCAAAAGAAGAAGAAGATTCTTCACTTAATGCTGGTACCACTTCTCTCTTACCCTAACACTATGCCTTGCTCCCACCCAACCAATGCCACCGCATAATAAAAATTTTCTAGGAGAAAAACCTGCAATCAATACAATTTTTCTCTTACTCAAGTTAGAATCAGCTGTCTATGAAAGCTGCTTTTGCAACCAAACACCTATTTGGACAGGATATTTTTGAAACCTCTTTAAAAATCATTTATTTTATTTATTCTACTACTACATATAATAACATTCTACTTTAAATTGAAGTTATTGTTGCAAAAAGTATGCAATAAACAAAAATTTCATATCCCTGCCTTTGATGAAAGAAATAAGCATAAACATGTCACAAAACATTTAACTACAGTAAGACCCTGAATACATCAGAATGTTATATCAGGCATATATTTTCTAACTTGCTATACAGGGTGGTCCATGAAAAAGTGGCCATGAACAACGAGTGTGCAAAGAGTGTACATGAACATGCTGAAATTGGCACAGAGATGTATTGACGCATAAGAAGATCATTTTCAGCATCTTCTGCAAATGTGAGTGCCAAATTTGATCATTTTTCTCTTCACCACGTAATGCAGTCGTCTCGGTGGAGGCTGGCCACTTTTTCATGGGCCACCCTGTATTATTAGTTGACGTCTTTAGCCAAGAAGACTACAAGTCATTACAGTGGTTTGCTGCCCCGTGCCTCTGCCCTGGAAAAGAAGGTTAAGAAAAAGGACGGATGGAGCTCAGGTGACTTGTTCAGGGGTCACAGAAGGATGCAATCTTGTGGTTCAGCCACTAGAATTCAGCACCTTCCTAATAGTCAACTCACCGCGAGCATAAAGAATTGGATTAGGTAGGTTTAGAGGACAGCCTGATTGAGTAAAGGCTTTCAGTTAATTATTATTTTTATTAAATTACAGAAAAGGGCAAACAGCTGTCCTGAATTATGCGAGAACAGATCTGAATCAAAAATGGCGGGGAGGGGGAAAGTCACATTCAAGACACAAACTTAATTGTATTTCAGTTACGTGAGGAAAATATCACGCTCATTATTAGCACAGCTGAACGGATAACACAGAAAACACCTGAATTCAGATCTCAGCTGGATACAACAGCACACGTCTTCCACTTGCAGTAATAGCTGAGCCTAAATGTCTGTTGGCCTGTTAACAATTGGATTAAAAGCTCGCACCTTCAATCATGCAAGCAAGCCTAGGTGTACAGAAAAAATTGGGTAAAAAATAATTAGAACAAAATGGTGTGAAAGTGAAGATAGTAAAGAAAGAGAAAACAGGCCATTAGGCCTGCAGCTTGCAAGGAGAGTAGTTGCTAAGGACATAAGCCATAAGCACAGAGATATAAAGGCTGTAATAACATGGCCTCATTTATGTTTAATAATTTTCCAGCACACTAAAATCTGGACCATACACTTCCAAGGTGCTCATGTTGTTAGTGGTTCATTTCTTTGGTGTGAATGTTTACTCCTACTACTATGGTGTTCATTAGAACATTAGACCAATCCAGACAAGAACAGGCCATTAGACCAACAAGACTCGTCAGTCCTAACCACTTAATTTTTCTAAAACAACATTAATTAGAGTTTTGAAAGTACTTTAAAGTCCTACTGTCTAACACACTACTTCATTTATAACATTAGGTAATGTAGTTGGTTAAAGTGCTGTGTGATAAACGTGCTGTTATTGGCACTTTACAAAATAAACACTGGTAAAATAACATCAGGTGGTACAGTGCTTAGTGCTGCTGCCTAGCAGATCCACCACGCTAGGTTCGAAATTCAGTGCCTAACCAATGTCCACCTGGAGTTTGAAAGCTAAGTCTGTGTTGGTTTTGCCCCTCATCCGTAAAGACAGGCTTCTTAGGTTAATTGGCCGCCTGCAATGTGCTGGCACCCTGACTCCTGCTGGTTCCTGCCTTTTGTCCATTTCTGCCCCAAGCATCCCTTGACTGGATTATATTCTGTTAGGATCAATATGAGGAAGCCCTAAGGTCATCAAAGTGGTGCAGTGGGTAGTGCTACAGCCTTAAGGAACATTTATACTCCAAAACTGAAAAGACACAGACAGCTGTGAATGCGTTCATGGACATACGGTGCACAATCTGCTCTGGTTATAATACAATCCTGTACGTGTAGCACTGCACACACTTTTTCCTCAAATGCATCCACATTTTCTTGACTAGCACATGCAAAGTCGATGTACACAGGTACGCGAAGGACCGCAAAAATCTGGAAGCGCACTGTCACAGACATACATGTCCATGTGACATGACTGCAGATGAAATTCATGTCACTTGTACCTTTGCAGAGCCTGACATTTATGGAGACACACAAAGTATAAATGGACCTTTATGGATCCAGTGTCCTCCAGTCAAATCTTTAACTGTCCATGTGGTGTTTGCATGTTCTCCCCATGCATGTTAGATGAGTGGGCCCTATGATGGACTGGTACCCCAGCTGGGACTGATGCCAGTAGAAGCTCAGCACACCCTCAACTCGATTGTTATATTGTGATTAATATAAGAATGCCCCAAGACTGACAGCAGTGGAGTGGATACCACTGCCACTTCATTGATCCTGTCTCTTGGGTTCAAATCTAATGCCCAGATGCCATCCATGTGGGGTTTTCATATTCTATCAATAGCTGGTTCTCCTATATCCATAAAAACATATTTTGTTCTGTTAACTGGTGACTAGATAATAATAATAGTAATTCTTTATATCTACATACATAAATATGTAATTGAACTACCATCCTTTTCCAGAGCTCTTTCTGGTCTTACACCCACCCACTGCCAGGACAGCTAAACCCAACCACTAGCCCCAACCAAGTGATCCTAAATTAGACTACACACTAGGGAATGAACTGGTGAGTACAAAATGCACTCCACATTAAATATGTTCTTTTATATTTTAACATCATCAATGACAGTAACACAGATAGTATATGTCTGCCCTTTACTGCTCATTGGTTTTTGATTCCTCTGGTCAGAAGACATTTTGACCAATGCTAATTTTACCTAAAACCCAACCCAAACAAGGTCTGGTGAAGGCCTGATGGGTAAACAAGAGTTGAGAAATGAAAACAATTGGATGACCTTTCACTTTAGGCAAGATTAAACGTCAGGCCAGTGGACGACTCCTTGGATCAGGTTGCCCAGAGGACAACTTGGTGTCACTTCTGTTTACAGATGACTGTCTATTAAAGAGATATGCACAATGCTTGAAAAAAAGAGAGCATGCCAATTAGTGAAAGTGTCTGGGCGCTTTGGTGAAGGGGTGGAGCAGTAACATGCGGGCCATTCCAGTATCACATTTCCACAGGTAATTCTAATTTAAAAAGAAGGACAAATATACTATAGTGGCAAATCAGATAAACAGCACTTCACCCTAATGTTCATTCAGGAAGAAGTCGTACTCCAACTCTGAAATTAATCACATTAATGTCAAATCAAGCTAGCTTCTGAGTACTGCCTTTTATTCATGAGCCGTTAGATGTTGTTTCATAACATTTGATTATCTTATCAGCAAAAAAAAAAGTTATGTAAAACCATAACAGTTTCCCATATTCACCTACTGTAAGGCATTCTGTTAGGTTGGCTTGAAATGTTAGCATGTGTTAGTGTGTCCCAAAAAAGAACAACATGTCATCTAGGCTCCAACCGTGCCCATTGCCTAATGCTATTAATTCCCCAATCCCAAACCTAACCAAACAAATAGCCTTTAGGTTATGTGGCACTTCAGTTAGCACTGCTGTCTCATGGATCCAGCTCTCTGTGTTCACTGTTTGTGTTGAACCTGTGTGCTCTTTCCATTTCGGCATGGGTTTTACTTCAGTGTTCCTCCCAAAACCCAAAGAGGTCCATGTTAGCTTAACTATCAAGTCTGAGGTGGTCCATGTAGGGGGTATATGAGCAGGCTCTGTAAATGACCTGGAACACATCCAGTGTTGGTTAATGCCTTGCACCCAATGTTGCTGGAATAGTCTCTGTCTCCATGTGACCCTGATAGTGTATTTGTGAATGTTATGTTTGCTGTATAGAGCCATTTTATATTGATCCTGAGGTGATTTACAATAATGATAGTAGTAATAATGTCACATGTAAAGAGTACAGTGAAATTCTTACTTGCATATCCAACTATGCAACACGTCTAAACTCTGTGGCACTATGATCAATATTAATGCAATAAAATGCATAACTTTAACTTAATAGGAAACACAAATTTCCTTACCTGATGTACTCCTTACTCTGGTTTCCATACCAATTGTTCAGTGACTGCTGTACCACTAAGAACATAAATTTTACTTTTTCAATTATACAGCAGACATTTTACGTTCATCACCCAAGGCCACAGAGTGAGTCAGGGGCTGGGACTGAGCCAGCAACTTTGTGGTTTGTACGCTAATTCTCTTGAAATGATTTATTGCAAAAGCACTATGCTGGATAGATAGATAGATAGATAGATAGATAGATAGATAGATAGATAGATAGATAGATAGA
>JANRMT010062852.1:31995727-32028697 GCA_026402145.1 Polypterus bichir lapradei | reverse complement strand
ATAGATAGATAGATAGATAGATAGATAGATAGATAGATAGATAGATAGATAGATAGATAGATAGATTAAACAATTAAATTACAACATAAATAAAAATATAAGAAGGATCGGTCTTGAACTGCTCGCTTTATACACTGACACAGTTAGTACAAAGAATACCGCGTGTGTCGATCAAAGATTCTGATAGTTTTTAAATGCAAAACACCTGAAAAGCACACAGAAGGCAATACAAACACTATATCATTCTGAAAAGGGAAGAAGCCGAGTGAGAAACTCCATGACTGTCATATTGCAGTCGTGATTGAAAAAAAGCGCTCAAGATTTCAACGTCTCTCCTACCTTTTTGTCGAAATAAAAAAGCCGTCTTTTCTGCAGACTCAGCGATGTGTTGTTTTTCTTCTGGCTCTTTCCAATCTGTCTATTTTTTTCCCCAAGTCCCCAAGTCTCCTTAAAAATTCTCTTCGTCTTTCCTTCCTAACACAAATAATAAAGCCAAGTCAAAATGTGGACCTTTCAATCAAAAGGGGCGATACCATCTTAGAAAGAACAGGGGAGAATATTTAAAAGGACAATTTTTTTGTTTTGGTTCCTTGTAATATAAAGCATTCTGGAAACAATTTTAACTTTCAGTTATCATATTAAAATAGGTATATGTATATGAATCCTTTTTTTTTGGTGAAAGATATAGTTTTCTTTTCATGATTAATTCTTTCTGCTATTAATACCCCATTTTATGATATGGTAGCTTCCCCTACTAGAGATAGCTGGTAAATAAACGCCTAGCATTCCGAGGCTCTCCTGTTACTGTTCGCTACACGAAGAAGGCAGCTGCAAGCGAATGTGCTATAATCGGACAATTTGTAGCTTATTAATTTCGAATTTAAACGTATATATCATCGCAAAGCAGCAGGGTACGGTTATTGTTCTGGCGGATTCTTGAGTGCGTTTCATTTGAGCTCAGCCTCATGCTTTTGCAGTTACTTTTGCAGACGTGTACAGTGTATGAAATGCATTGTTATCAAGCCAGGGAGCCCGTGGTGTCTGCGACTGTGATTTTATCCTGAATGCACAAGAAAGTTTTTCGCGTGGGATTTGTTGCACTGGGAAGCAAAATAATCAAATCCAGGGAATTTTAGAAAATTGAACACGAAACACTACACACACAACGTTACACGGGTAGACATATTCACATCCTGGAGAGGAAAACCAAGCCAGTAAAGATAAACGGCATACACCATAACTCATGTACAATAACTGAAGAAAAAAAAGCAACTTTAAATGCTCTTCTTTAAACTAAGAACAAGTTCAAGATTGCCAAATCATGCTCAGATATGATTAATTTCACCTGAATACTCCGTTCCTATCATTGTCCTGTGAGTTCATGTCCTCTTCTTGTTCGTGTGAGTTCTTTTCAGATACTATACTCTGGTTTCACACCAAGTGGACATACTAAGCTCGTTGGTGTCTTTAAAATGGTTGGGTATAAGTAACCTTTAAAAAATATCTGAATGAGACAATTGGGACATTTGAACCATTAGCTAAAGGAATGTTCTCCTTTTTTAAATTTATTATGTATGTAAATAAGTATTAATCATTATATACTGTAGGACATTTGATAAAGGAAATACATTTGAGACAGTAAACATGAACGGGGTGTAAGTTAATAATACAGCAGTTGTAAAAGAAGATTTAAATAATAGAAAACAGGCAAAGGTAAAGCAGGTTTAAATTCAGGAGATTTAGTTTTTAAGTACATGTCTTGCCCAGACTAGTTTCCCAATCAGGGATGGAACAGATAATGCCAAGTAGAAGTGTCTTTTGCTGAAATACCAGCTTTTGATTAAATATCTAACTAATATACATGGCCTGTCCTTCAAGGCACATCTGTTGCAGCTGTTTTAACCTGATTTGGACATCACTTATCGACTGATGATTGTGCCACAGATTCACTCTAGGTAGCAGGTCAGGGCTTTGACTGAGTCACTCAAGGACATTCACCTTTATATTCTTGAGCCACTCTATTGTAACTTTGGCCCCATGCTTTGGACAGTTGCCAAGCAGAAAGGTCAATTGAGGATCCAGATTCATTTTTTAGCAGACTGGAAGTGATTTCTGAGGTTCCTGCTAAACTGAAGTATCCACACATGTTACTGTCACAATTTTTCACCAGGACAATTGTGCTACATGGAGCTTTGGCAGGATTAGGTTTTTGATTTACAGACAAAATTTTTTGTGTATTTTTCTCTTCTGTTGATCCCAATATCTTTATGTATGTTAGCATGACCACAAAAATGATGGCTCTATGTCATCCATCCATCTACATTTGTAGTAATTTTCTTAGCAGATCCAAACCAAGTTACAAAAGAGGTCAACATAATCAAGTAAATTTCATTGTATGGTAATGTTTAGAATAAATGTTAACAGGACAAGGGTGCAAAAATGATCATCATAAGTGAAAAGCTTGATCCATTTTGCAACCAGTCAAACTATGCACATTAGGATCATAGAACTGCTCTTTTTTAATAAAATCTGCAGAAAATCTCAATAGTTTTTTCCACCCATGCATTCAGTGTACCTTCACAATGAGATATTAGAGTCATGAGGAGCTCAATTTGATCTCAGCAGTATCAGGCCAAGACAGAACCCAATCCTATCCTAAAAGCTCTCCATGTCAACATGTCTCTCAGCCTGCAATCACTAGCACGGTTTCATCTTTTAGCTCAGTACTGCTGAGGAGCATGACTGGGATTTTTTTCTGGGGATGCCATACTTTGAAAGAGCAAACCTATTTGGAAGCCGTCAGTACTAGGCCTCCTCAAACTTTTGTGCTGAGGAATTGTGTGACTTTCCAGGAAAGTCTCTTGCTTACTACTCTCACCACACCTCTCTCACTATATATATATATACAGTATATATATATATATATATATATATATATATATATACTCAAGGCATTCGTAGTCTGAATCACAATCTGATTGTATAGGTGGTTACCTACCAGGTAACGCTTGTGGTTGGTCAACAAGTCGACTAACATCCACCACGGTGCCCTCTTTCAGTTGCGAGAAGCAGATCATAGAATGGTTGAAATAGTTTTACTGTCAAATAATGCAAAGAGTACGCGACACGTGTTTCGCCCTAATTCTGGGCTCATCAGGCGTACACACTCACTGCACCCCCTCTCGGGAATCGAACCTCGGACGTCAGCGCTAAAGGCGAAGCCTCTTGTATTGTGTCACGGCGTGTGGTTCATTTATTTGACAGTATGTAGATCGGGGTAATTACATTCAAGGCATTCGTAGTCTGAATCACAATCTGATTGTATGGCTGGTTACATACCAGGTAACACCTGTGCTTGGTCAGCAAGTCGGCTAACATTTGCCACGGTGCCCTCTTTCAGTTGCGAGAAATAGTTTTACTGTCAAATAATGCAAAGAGTACACGACGCGTGTTTCGCCCTAATTCTGGGCTCATCAGGCGTACACACTCACGACTATGAATGCCTTGAATGTAATTACCCCGATCTACATACTGTCAAATAAATGAACCACATGCCGTGGCACAACGCAAGAGGCTTCGCCTCTAGCGCTGACGTCCGAGGTTCGATTCCCGAGAGGGGGAGCAGTGAGTGTGTACACAGATATATATATGCAGAGAGTGTAGCCACCATATACATATATAACTAAATGGTTATATTCAATATAGATATGATAAGACACTTACAAAAAACATATTTCACATTAAATATTTATCAATGTACATATTTCTCATTACCTATATTTATATATAAATTGTGGTATATTTTATTCATAAATCAATTTAATTCTTTTGATTATAATAGGAGAGTGTTGGGTACATGGCAAGAGCAAATCCTGGATGGTGAGTGGAGGCAGGGCATATATTGTACATGAGCGTACCTATACACACATACAGTGTTTATAAATATATATATATGTGTATATATACAGACAGGGTTTAACTTTGTGCACTTTAGGCAAAGTGGAGCAGTTAGGGTTTAATTTTCTGTCTGCTTTTTTCTGTTACTTTGTTTCTTACTAGTGTTGTTCCGCTCCCATGTAACTATTTTATTAATAAACACCTTTTTCTACAATAATTCTTTGGTCTTCCCTGGATCAGTTTACTAGCAGTAGCCACAAACAGCCAATGGGACCACAAACTTTGTCTCCACAAGTTTACTGGCCACAGCATTTGACTGGGAGCTAAAGAGATAATCTAGATAGCCAACTCAAGATCCAAGAAGAGGTTGCAGCACCATCATTAAGACCAGACATTGTCTTGCTGTCCTAATCCTCCAAGCAGGTCATACTTATGAAGCTTACTTTCCTTCAAGGGAGTATCAGATCCAAGCAGTGCTTATCATCATGGGCATCTATGGGGCCAACAAAAAAGGGCCGTAAAAATAGCCACAGAGGCCACTGAAGCAGCCTCTAGGTGGCCGTGGATTAGGAGAGGGAAGCCATTTGGATAGTACAACCTGGGCCTAAATCTGGGCTTAATCAATCCTAGTTGGGTCATCTGGGTGAGGGAGTCTGACATTGAAACCCCTGAAATCAGAATAGGGAGACACAGTTGCTGACCAAAATATGACTTATGGGAGAAGCTCTGACATCACTCCCACTGCCATTCCAGAAATGCAACCTTTTCCACCCCAGCGACTACTACAGTAAGGAAACGTCAGACCATAAGTTGACATTTGCTCTGGAACTGACATCTACAGGAGGCAGATCTCACCCTCAGAAAATTGCAAATACTTGAAGTCCTATTGTCCAACACGTTTTGTTTTTCTTTTTTATGAACTTTTAATTTGCCTCCATTAAACAGTGTTACCTTGACGGTCACCAGCACTTCACTTTGTTCTTCTGTTCTTTGTTACAATGCACTATAACCTCCAGAGAAGGTGTAAAGAAACTAAAATTTGTATATTTGTATATATATATTTAACAAAAATAACAAAACCATGTCCCTTTTTGGGCCTAACTAAGCACAAAAGCACATTCCTATCTCTTTCCCTCACTTCAGTCCTTAGGTAATTCTTTCCTGCTCCTGGTCAGATGAGCTGTTGTCTGCTCTTATGTCCCAACTCTAAGCTCACTTGCTGAGGAGATTTTCGGGGCACTGGCCAGTCATCCAGGAAGTATTTCCTGGTTTAAGTAAAGTCCCATGGAGGCATGCAGCTGTTCTTTTAAAGGTTTAGGTACCCATAACTGTGGTCAAATGTACCATACTCAAAAAAATTAAAGGAACACTTTGAAAACACATCACATCTCAATGGCAAAAAAATCCTTCTGGATATCTCTACTGATATGGACTGATATGCAATGTATTAGGAGTGAAAGGATGCCACATTGTTTGATGGAAATGAAAATTATCAACCTACAGAGGACTGAATTCAAAGACACCCCGAAAATCAAAGTTAAAAAATGATGTGTCAGGCTAGTCCATTTTGCCGAAATTTCATTGCAGCAACTCAAAATCGTATCTCAGTAGTTTGTATGGCCCCCACGTGCTTGTATGCATGCGTGACAACATCGGGGCATGCTCCTAATGAGACAACGCATGGTGTCCTGGGACATCTCCACCCAGATCTGGGCATCACTGAGCTCCTGGACAGTCTGAGGTGCAACATGGCGGCGTCGGACGGAGCGAAACATAATGTCCCAGAGGTGTTCTATTGGATTTAGGTCAGGCGAGCATAGGGGCCAGTCAGTGGTATCAATTCCTTCATCTTCCAGGAATTGCCTGCATATTCTCGCCACATGAGACTGGGCATTGTCGTGCACCAGGAGGAACCCAGGACCCACTGCACCAGCACAGGTTCTGACAATGGGTCCATTTTGTAGGGCTCTGGCAGTGCTCATCCTATGCCTTCTTGCCCAGAGGAGCAGTTACCGGTCCTGCTGATGGGTTAAGGACCTTCTACGGCCCTGTCTAGCTCTCCTAGTGTAACTGCTTGTCTCCTGGAATCTCCTCCATGCCCTTGAGACTGTGCTGGGAGACACATCAAACCTTCTGGCAATGGCACGTATTCTCCATCCTGGAGAAGTTGGACTACCTGTACAACCACTGTCGGGTCCAGGTATTGCTTCATGCTACCAGTACTGACACGGACCATAGCCAAATGCAAAAGTAGTGAAAAAACAGATGAGGTGGGAAAAATGTCAACAGGCCTCCACCTGTTAAACCATTCCTGTTTTGGGGGTCGTCTCATTGTTGCCCGTCTAGTGTACCTGTTGTTAATTTCATTAACACCAAAGCAGCTGAAACTGATTAGCAACCCCCTCTGCTACTTAACTGACCAGATCAATAGCCCAGAAGTTTCATTGACTTGATGCTCATTAAAAAGTGTTCCTTTAATTTTTTTGAGCAGTACATAGTAAAGAAACAAACTTTAAAAATCAACGGACATTGGCACTATATCTGGTTGTGTTCAGTGCTCCCCACATAGGAAGAAAAGCACATGGCCTTGATATCCCTGGCAAACAGCAGCTACCCTCAAAAACACATGGAGCTCTGATCTCTCTCTCAAAAACGTCAAACGTTACTCCTTTACAATCTGTAGATGATAATGTCTGTTGAACAAACAAGTATCACTAGCTAAGTAGAGGCAAGGTGCACTGCAACACATGGTGAGACATAGACTAACTGGAACAGAGGCTGGCGAGTGAATGAGGAAGGCCCCGCCCACCTGCTCTTGGCCCACAGCCACTCTGTTGGATTTGCATATATCGGTACCGCAAGCGAACTATGATATTTAGCACAATGAGAGAAGTCACAAAATCAACCGGAAAGTTTAAGCAAATTATAGAAAACAACCAGATCTAAATCCGTTAAGTAATTCTCTCATGAAAGCCGGCAGACATGAAGCAGGCAGAAATACAGACAGAACGTGCTTGGACCACGAAATTTTTAAAGCCATTTCTTAGCGAGCACTTATGGGCCAAGGGTAACCTACATTCCAAATTTCAATTCCCAAGTCCTCATGGTTCAGGAGATTTCATGATGAGTGAGTCAGTGGTATTTGGCTTTTATATATATATATACTGTATAAGTGTCAGGCTTCTACAAGGTACGTCATGAGGATGGAGCTTGGTCCTGTGGTGGTGCTCTAATCACAGAATGGCGCCTCCTTCCGGTAGCCTCAGAACTTATAGGCGGTGGACAGGAAGGAGCGGAATCAGCTGCCCTCACTACGAGTCTTCTCGGTACTGGTTAATTAATTAATTAATTGGACGTGGTTAATGGCAGCGCCCCTCTCATCCTGGGGTGGTATTACATAACTTAGATGAGCCCAGTGGGTCATCTTTAGATGTGCATGGTAGTAGTAAGACAGCATTAGTGTGCATCTCTAAAAAGGAAAAATTAAAAGATGTTCCCAAGTTCAACAGCTGGTGTTTTACATGTTAAAACCCTCTTATACGCAGTCCAATAGTTGACACTCAGCTAAATGGTCAGAGATGTGAGTTCAGTTCTGTAGTGTTTCTCAACCTTTTTGAGAATCCCCTAGGTGAATCAAGAACAAACTTCAGAGCAGGGGTGGAGGGCAAGTGTGATCATTGGAGTGGCGATTACTTCAACCCATTGCACTCATGACTCATCACAACCCATCATAACTCACTACCATTATAAAGAATAGTAACTCATGACTCGTAGTCGGCAGCCCGCAACCCACCCTTTGGTTGAGAAACACTGCACTACTGGACATTTTAATGCAAATGTTCATATTTGTAACTGTGCACATATCCTGTAAATGACACTGCAGTTCTAATTACTAAACAGGTCCTGCTGACTTTTAACAATATATTATGTCTATTTATTTGCTGCTTTTCTGCTCTCCATGTTTTTACAATTCATCCGTCCACCTGTTTTATCTACCATCTTTTTATGCTGTAAAGTTGGGAATATTTTGGCAGCAGCAGGTTGCAAGTCAGGCACCAACCCTGGAAGGGGTGCTTGTCCTTCAAAGGAAAATTTCATCCAAGCCCAGTTTAAAGTTGCTCATTAATTTAATGTCCATATTTTATGAGGTTTGGTAGTGGAAACATTGTGGCAGGAAAATGTCATATAGGCAGCATAAGGAAATACAACTTTGCACACAGAGAGCATTAAATCCCTAATCCCTGAACCCCTGCACAGACATGAGACCCCCTTTTTTATTATTTTTTTATGTCATATCTGTAATGTGCACCTGCTGACATTTAGATCACATGTTACCAAGCACTGTCACTAAATTTGCTTTCAGCTCCAGAGCTGTTTATTTTCCATTAGACTGTCAGGCCTGCAAAAAACTTATCAGCACAATTCAAAATCCCAATGCCAGTTGCGTAATGAGAGAATGAATGAGAGCTGCTTTATCTCCAAGAACAAATTCTAGCCATTGATATTTGATTTGTGACGGAATTCCTTCAGGTCACTAACACTTTGTTAAATCTGTCTTTGTGGAACTGAAGTCATAGCTATTTTTTTTACTGGTTTAATTGGCAAGAGAAGTTCCTGCTAAAATAAAAATGAACCCCTGGTAAAGTAAAATCATCATGATTCTATGTTATATAACACAAAGAGTGTATTAACTCTAGACCAGTTTGAAACCGTGGGTCACGAACTTGGAATCAGAGTGACCTGATTGCACTGGCTTCTTACTTTACTCTATTCAGTATGCACAACTTACAATAAAATTCATTATATTTGCTTTTTATAGCTTAATTTACTCCATGCTGAGTGCTCCTTTTGTTATAAAAATGGATATTTTTTCTGCCTTCCTGATAAACCCAGGGCCGACATTCCAGATTAGATTCCAGCTGTGCTCATTTCTTCTCTCAGTTTAGTTATTATTTTCCGTTAGAAAGGCCCTTTTGGTTTGTGTGACCCATGCCAGACATCATCTTTATGTATTCAGCGCCGTCTACTGCACGTTAAAATAACAGACCTGTTGCAGTTCCTTAAAGCTGGCTGACTTTACCCAGGGGCCACATGGTGCCTCTCATTCAGCCTTATGGTGCCCACTCTTTCAGTGTTGTCACTGGGTCAGTTTAGATGGGTCCCACATACTTCATATTGAAGTTGAGGTGGAGGACTCCACCTCATTAAATGGAAAGTTTTCATTTTTAATGCAAGTCCTCCAGTGCATGTGGAAGTGTTTGAAAGTGTGTACATGCAAATGGGAAAAAATACTAAAAAGGTTAATGAAATGGATAAAATAAAATGATGCTGAGCCATTATGGAGTAAACACAGAATATATACAGAAGAAGTAAAAAAGGCCAGAAGGCCAGAAATGGTGTAGAAGGTAGCCATTAGGAAGGAATTCAGAGACTTGCACAGACTTCATCTCCTCATCCTACAGGCAGCATGCAGAAGTAATTAAAAAGGCAAACGAAATCCATCCAGCCATTATCCAACCCGCTATATTCTAACTACAGGGTCATGGGGGTCTGCTGGAGTCTATCCCAGCCAATACAGGAAACAAACCCTGGGCAGGGCGCCAGCCCACAGCAGGGCACACACACCAAGCACACACTAGGGACAATTTAGAATCACCAATGCACCTAACTTGCATGTCTTTGGACTGTGGAAGGAAACCAGGCACCTGGAGGAAACCCGCACAGACACAGGGAGAACATACAAACTCCACGCAGGGAGAACCCAGAAAGCGAATCCAAGTCTCCTATCTGCAAGGCAGCAGCGCTACCACTGTGCCACCGTGCCACCCAGCAAATGAAATGTAAGATTTAAATTGTAAAAATTCTTGAATGAGAATCAAAGAGCGCTGTGTTCAAACACTGCAAGGGTGAGGCCGCATCTGGAGGCTTGTGTGCAATTCCTGGCCACCACAATGCAAAAAGACAATGCAGCTGTAAAAGAAGAGCAACTAAAAGCATCACGGGATCTAGGGTCTATCCTTTTGAGGGGCACTCGAGGATTTAAACCTTTTAACTATTTAGGAAACCCAATCCAAATCCTCAACATTCTCCTGATAGAGTTTCTTCAGATGATAGAAGAATTATCTACTTGACATCTTGTGGTGACAAGTGATGAGCGAACAACGCCAAATTTGTTTCGACTCAAGTTCAATTAAAACGCCCAAATGTAGGGTAATTTCTTCAAACTCTGTGAAATGTTTTGAAGTCAATGGAGAACTGAAGTAGTTATGAGTGGATCTTAATGGTGCAATAATCTTTTAAGTGTTCCTGAGGGCTAAGGAAGCTGGACCAATTATTGTGGCCAAAAATGTGATCTGAACTGTGAGGCAGTAGTGCTAATCTCTGCGCCACTGTGCCTCCCTCTGATAAAATTATACTCTTAGCCCTTCACTCTCTGTGTCCCCTCAGCTTTTCTTACTATGATTAAATAACACCCACACAGCCTGTGATGACCATAATCCACATAATATACTCTGGGGGCTGTCACTGTCACCACCCAAACTGTGATACAAAGTGAGGGTGCAGGACATGGTTAATCCAGCAGTGAAGAGACAATGTGCAATGAAAATATGCAGAACAATGAAGTATTTTCATAATATTCCCACTATGGTCTGCTAATGTACTCCTCAAATGAATATACTGTGAGTTGTGTATCCACATACACTGTTCAGATTGGGCTATGCTGTAAAGGGAATGTTTTTTTTAAATACCTGTGAGGATCAGATTTAACTGGATTCACTGACACAATGTCTCACTTGTGTCTCTGAGTGAATGAGTAGTCATTTTTTCAAACTAAATAAAGAGAAAACAGAAATTTTAGTGATTGGCAATAATGGATATAATGAGGTTATTAGAAATAAACTTAATGCATTAGGATTTAAAGTCAAGACGGAGGTAAAGAATTTAGGGGTAACTATTGACTCTGACCTGAATTTTAAATCACATATTAATCAGATTACTAGGACAGCATTTTTTCACTTAAAAAAAATAGCAAAAGTTAGACCTCTTATAACTTTGCAAGATGCTGAAAAATTAGTTCACGCTTTTGTTTTCAGTCGGCTAGATTACTGTAATGCACTCCTCTCAGGACTACCCAAAAAAGACATCAATCGGTTTCAATGAGTGCAGAATGCAGCTGCTTGAATCTTAACTCGGAAACGAAAATCCGAACACATCTCTACAGTTTTGATGTCACTACACTGGTTACCTGTGTCATTCAGAATTGACTTTAAAATACTGCTTATGGTTTACAAAGCCTTAAATAATCTTGCGCCATCCAATATTCCAGAATGTCTTACACCTTACACTCCAAATAGTAACCTTAGATCTTCAAATGAGTGTCTACTTAGAATTCCAAGAGCTAAACTTAAAAGAAGTGGCGAGACAGCCTTCTGCTGTTATGCACCTAAAATCTGGAATAGCTTACAAATAGAAATTCACCAGGCTAATACAGTGGAGCATTTTACAACACTGCTGAAAGCACATTACTTTAACATGGCTTTCTCATAGCTTCATCTTAGTTAAATTCTGATGCTCTGTATATTCAATTAATTATCATTATTATTCATGGTGGCTCCAAAATCTGTACTAACCCTTAATTTCTCTTCTGTTCTTTCTCCAGTTTTCTGTGGTGGCGATCTGCGCCACCACCACCTAATCAAAGCATCGTGATGTCCTTACATTGATGGATTAAAGGCCAGAAGTCCACATGACTGTCATCATCAAGTTCTTCCATGAGAACCCTGAATACAGCCAGGACTAATTGAGGTCATTTATGTTAGGTAGAATGCCTAGAGGGGGCTGGGCGGTCTCGTGGCCTGAAACCCCTGCAGATTTTATTTTTTTCTCCAGTCGTCTGGAGTTTTTTTTTTTTGTTCTTTCTGTCCTCCCTGGCCATCGGACCTTACTTTAATTCTATGTTAATTAGTGTTCCCTAATTTTAATTATTTCTTCTGTCTTTCTTCTCTTTCTTCATCATGTAAAGCACTTTGAGCTACATTGTTTGTATGGAAATGTGCTATATAAATAAATGTTGTTGTTGTTGTTGTTGTTGGAGCACCCAACTGGTAGTGGCATCACGTACAGTATATACGTATATGCTGTCAAATTTATTCATGCACTCAAGATGCAGATTATACAGCTCCATAAAATGTGAGTGGAAATATGCTTACAGTATGCATGAGTGAAAGTTCTGCACAAATCAGGCAGGTAGTGCAGATTGGGTAGAGACATCACACATATGTGTGTACTGCACAAAAATTATCACCCCATGCAAGATACAGATCATAGGCAATGGCCTAAAGTGTGAGGTGGAGTATGCTTAAAGTACACTTGTGTGAAAGTTTTGCACATGCTTGACTCAAATAGAGCAGGTAGTGCAGATGCGGTAGTGACATCCCCACCCAACATTGTTCCAGATACAACTTTGTGATGTCAAAGCACCATTGGCGTGTTGAGAAAAAAAAATTAGCCTGAGCCAGCTGCACAGGAAAAACATCGGTGAACAAGGTCACCAGCAAACTCAGCCAATTCTCTGTGACAAATCCTTTTGGTGAATTTCGCCAATCAACTACTCAGCATTTCTCCTCTGCACATGTCCAAACCAGCGCAATCTTGCCTCTCTGACTTTGTCTCTCAACCATCCAACTTGAGATGACTCTCTAATGTACTCATTTCTAATCCTGTCCATCCTTGTCACACCCAATGCAAATATTAACATCTTTAACTCTGCCACCTCCAGTTCTGTTGCCTGCTTTCTGGTCAGTGCCACCGTCTCCAATCCATATAACATAGCTGGTCTCACTACCATCCTGTAGACCTTCCCTTTTACTCTTGCTGATATCTGTCTGTAACAAATCACTCCTGACACTCTTCTCCACCCATTCCATTCGCCAATCAACACTAGTGGTAACTAAGAGAAAGTGCATTTAGGTCCAGGTTCAAGGGTTTGACATTTATCAGTCACAACTTTGAAAATGGACTGCATGAATAACAAAAACAACAAGATTATATGTAAAAAAGGAAAACAAAAAACAAAACACCAAAATAAAACATGTCTACCAGGAGCAAAGCACCACTGCTGCCACTGTCCTGCCCTTTGATAGTTCAAGGAGACTTCCTCTTCATCAAAATAGGCGTGGACATCTGGAACCAGCAAATCATAGAGTCATTTGGATGAAGTAAGTGCTTTGAGCCTAGGAAAGATGCTATATAAATAAAATGTATTATTATTATTATTATTATTATTATTATTATTATTATTATTATTATTATTAAAGTAGAGATTGGCATAACTTTAAAAACATTCTGGTTGACATAGTGGGACAGCTTCACGATTAGCAAGTCAAACATTTCAACTGACTGACTAGTCTCACCTCATTAGGTAAATTCCAGATATTCTTATGTTAGGGTTGTTCATTGCTGGGGAATATGCAAATAAAGTCTGAGAAAAATGCCATTCCAGTTCTGACTTCTTGGTGGAAGGTTGTCAAGTTTCAATTCACACAACACTAATTCTTTTCCAACCTGAACTCGACATAATGCCTTGGAGCCGAATTATCATGGATGTGAAGTGAATTCCTTCCTTCAGTCCACCCATTATCTAATCCCTTCTCCAGCACAGAGTGATGGAAGCCATTGTGGCAGCATTGGATACACAATGAGACCCAACTACAGTCAGGGCACCAGTTTATTACAGGGAATGATGGGTGAATTTACAATTGTAAAGTGACCTGGTATGAAGTATGATGAGCTGGAATTAATGACTCTGCTTCTTATCAGACTGCCATGCATGTGTTTATGTAGAATGTCCAGGAATGGAAGGACAGCCAGTTGGCCATTGATCATCAGAACTGTGATTGTAACCAAGTACAGACATCCAGGAATTTGTTTTCCTCTCCTCTTTTGATATCTAAGGATGAAATAATTCTGTCATCAGCCTTCTCAGTACAAACTTATCTTGCAGAATGGTCAAGAGGTGGTGGGCTACCAGATTGCCTTGGTCTCCAGAGCAGTGTCTGTGTCTGGCTTTGTCCATGACTTTGAATTTAAACTGACCGTCGGCCCCCCAGAGGTTTATTTTATTCAGTGATTGCTGACTGGAGTTTTTGTTTTCCTCTCCCTAAGCTATAAACTGACCATATGTCAATGATAATTTTAATGGACAGACCTTTCATATCATTCAATTTGAAATTGTTTGGTTTTACTGTGTGTTTTAACTAATCTGTGCATAATTTGTAATTGTATTTTGCCTACAAATATGTTACAACAAATACAAATACTTCCTTAGAAGGTTGGCATCCTTCAACATCTGCAATAAGATGCTGCAGATGTTCTACCAGACAGTTGTGGCGAGTGCCCTCTTCTATGCGGTGGTGTGCTGGGGAGGCAGCATAAAAAAGAAGGACGTCTCACGCCTGGACAAACTTGTTAGGAAGACAGGCTCTATTGTAGGAATGAAACTGGACAGTATGACATTGTGGCAGAGCGATGGGTGCTAAGCAAACTCCTGTCAATAATGGAAAATTCACTGCATCCACTAAACAGTGTCATCTTCAGGCAGAGGAGCAGCTTCAGCGACAGACTGCTGTCACCGTCCTGCTCCACTGACAGACTGAGGAGATCGTTCCTCCCTCACACTATGCGACTCTTCAATTCCACCTGGGGGAGTAAATGCTAACATTATTCAAAGTTATTGTCTGCTTTTACATGCATTTTTATTACTCTTTAATTTAATATTGTTTTTTTGTATCAGTATACTGCTGCTGGATTATGTGAATTTCCCCTTGGGATTAATAAAGTATCTATCTATCTATCTATCTATCTATCTATCTATCTATCTATCTATCTATCTATCTATCAACACTCTAAGGCTATGTCCACACTACTATGTTTTCCTTAAAAATGTTGTTTTTAAATGAAAATGATCTCCATCCACACTAGCATTTTCATAATGTTTAAGAACGTATCTCCATCCCCACTAATACAATGGAAAACACATATGGCCTCGACCTTCACCTACAATGGGCTGTTGCTGTCAAACAGCCTTTACAGAACACAACAAGGAAACGGTTAATGTGCTTATTACATTTACATAGTTGGCTGACACCTTTATCCAACAACATTTATCTATAATTGGTTACATTCCTTTTGGTTTTCCAATTGAAGCACAGACAGGTCAGGTGACTTGCTCAAGGTTGCTCAACATCAATAGCAACATTTGAACCCACAGCCTCAGGGTCTGAAGTCCAAAGTGTTAGCCACAACACTACAGCACTCCAATCTGGCACCCTCTGAGTGCTTTCCTTTCGGAGTCATAAAGGACCAGACGTGGCACTGCAAGAGCACAGAGGCAATCCAGCAAGCTCTATACTGTATCACTGTCTTCCGGTGGCTGGAACCGACTATTTCTGTAAGACTGTCTTCAGACTATCTGAAGGATAGGAAAGGAAGGGTTGGAAATGTGTGTCCAAAGAAATACAGAATTTGTAGAAGAATTAATCAAGGTGGGAACATTAAAATGTCATACTTGTTTTTTCAAGCATCAAAACCAATTTTATGAATATCATTGCTCATTAATTACTGTATGACCCACATATATCTAGTAGATTAAGAAATTATTCAGACCTCATCTCTTCCTGCATACTTTATTGTGCTGTAAATTTCATTTTAAATGGATACATTTGCTATTTTTGCCCGTCTATCTACATTCAATAACCCATAATGTCAAAGTGAAAACATGTTTTCAGAAAGGTTTGCAAATTTATTAAAAATCAAAAAGTGGAAATTTCTTATTCATTTACATATTCACACAATTAATTTGGTACTTGGTGACGCCCCTTTGGCAGCAATTACAGCTTAAAGTCTTCTTAATGAAGTCCCTGTAAGCTTTTCACACCTGGATTTGGGTTGTTTCTATCCCATTCTTCAAGGCAGATCCTTTCAAGTTCTGTTAGATTGGATGGGAAGCATCTGCACACTGCCATCTTCAGGTCTATCCACAGATGTTCAACGAGTTTTAGGTGACTGAGCCACTCAAGGGCAGTTAGAGACTCGTCCCAAAGCCACTTCAGTGTTGTTTTGGCCTTAGGCATCAGGTTTATGTCTTGCTAAAAGGTGAAGCATCACCCCAGTCTGAGGTCCATCCTGCAAGGTTTTCTTCAAGGACCACTCTCTATTTGGGTGCATTCATCCTTCCCTTGGTTCTGACCAGTCTCCCTGTCTCTAACACTGAAAAGCATGCATAATACTAAAACCGCTATGCATCACTTTACGGATAGTATTAGATAAACAGGTAGAACTTCACTTGACCCCAGGGGGAAATTTGACTTTTTATAGAAGATCTTTAAATAAATAAATGCATAAATAGAAAGAAAAATAAATATATGCAGCCCAAAACAATTAAAGGAACACTTAATCATTACAGTCTAACATCAGGTCAGTAAAGCTTCAGGGATATCGATCTGTCCAGTTAGGAAGCATAAGTGATTGTGAATCAACTTCACCTGCTATGGTGTAAATGAAAGTGACAACAGGTGCACTGGAGAGGCAATAGCAAGTCAAGCTCTAAAAAGGGAGTGGTTTTGCAGGTGGTGGCCAGAGGCAATTGCTCTCTTCTTATCCTTCCTGACTGATTCTTCTCTAGTTTTGCATTTTGTTAGTGTCCTTGTCATGACTGGTAACATGTGGCACCTGCAGCCAATTCAGGATACACAGATAGTCTAGCTCCTCCAGGATGGCACATCCATATGTGTCATCACAAGAAGGGAGCATGAAGGACAGTTACACGTGGAGAGCAGGACAGGTCCATAGAAGCACATCAGACCAGCAGCAGGATTGATATCTGCTCCTTTGTGGGAGGAGGTACAGGAGGAACACTGCCAGAGCCCTACAAAGTGACCTCCAGCTGGCTACTGGTGTGCATGTTTCTGACCAAACTATAATAAACAGATTCCATCTGAGCACATCTCTCCAGTTTTGATGTCATTACATTGGTTGCCATTCAAAATTAATTTTAAAATACTGTTAATGGTTTACAAAGCCTTAAATAATCTCACTCCATCCTATATTTTGGAATGCCTATCACCTTACACTCCATATTGTTACCTTAGATCTTCAAATCAGTGTTTGTGTATATTTCCAAGAGCTAAACCTAACTGAAGTGGTGAGGCGGCCTTCTGCTGTTATGCACCTAAAATTTGGAACAGCTGACCGATAGAAATTCATCAGGCTAATACGGTGGAGCATTTAAAAAAAACTGTTATAAACTCATTATTTTAACACAGCTTTCTTATAGCTTCATTTTAGTGTATCCCTGTTAAGCTATACTGTATGTGCATTATCAAGGCTCTGCAATCTGTATTAATCCTACTGTTCTCTGCAGTTCTTATTTTTTTGTTCTGCGCCATCACCACCTAATCAAGACACCATGCAGTCCCTACACTGATAGACTGAAGGCAGTATCCCAGATGTCCACATGACCATCATCATCAAATTCTTCTATGTGAATCCTAAAAACCATGAGGACTGATTTAGATCATTTATGTTAGACTAGCAAAATACACGCGCTTCGCAGCGGCGAAGTACTGCATTAAAATTTTTATTAAGAAGAAAATTTAACCTTTTTAAACTGAGGGAAAATATGCCAATAATTATTTGTTAAGGATCTCTTTGTATACCACGTTGTCAGTTCGGCCCTCCGGTTGTAACATGACCAAGCTGTGCGCTGAGCTTACCCTTGAGCATGCAACTTACAGTTGGCCATGTGAACAGTAATCCTGTCTCAAATCTCACAGCTTGGATTGCTGCTGTCATAATCAGTTTGAGGTTCATGGTTTCTTTCAATTATGACAGTATTTGCAGGACTTGTGTTGAAGAGACATTCGGCATCTGTCAAGCATTGTAAGCTTACAACCAGTTTCATCGATAACTTCACATCCAGCTTTTGAGAGTTTAAACATTCATAAACATCAAAGTGTCCACTACTGAAATCATCACCTGTGAATGTAAGATGTTTAAGAGGCATTGGCGGTTGTCGAAAGGTGTAAAATATTTGGCCATTTCGGTACACTTGAAAGCACCAACCGAACAATTCAGCGGCAGCCATCAACTCACATGCAGAACCATAGGTGAAGGGCTTAAGCATTTCACTCTTCTAGTGCTCCTGTGTAGTATAATTATCTCCTGTACCGTCATCAGTCCACACCTTGAACCTGTCCCAGTCATTCAATACATAAGACACAATGTTCCTCCGGATATCAAGAGTGAGCCTGATATGGCCGTGCAATATGTAACAAAGAGAATGGAAAAGGCAGGTGCCATCTCCGGGCATGGAAACCACTTGGTAAGTGACAGTTCTTTGATCGATGGTGATTACCTCGATAGACATGGTAATGGGGGTTGGAATGATGAAGGAAATGGGTACCTGAGTAATGTAAAGTAAGTGTAAAATACCTATACAATAACTATAATTGTAATAAACAAACAATAAAACAGCGGAGAAGCCGTGAATTAAACAAAAAGGCTGTAGTTATCAGCAGGGAGACGTGAATCCCGTGGCGAAGCAAGGAAGGGAATGTAGAGACTGGAGCGACAGACGGCCTTATATAGGCAGGCAGCCAACAACGTGGGAGGCGTTGGGATGGGGGACCCAACGCCGCCTCACATGGTGACCAAGCTGCAGGCTATGGACGTATATATGTACGTAAGTAGGATTCAGTTAGCGTTGGGAACCTGTGTACCAAATTTCTTGAAGATGGGCCCATAAGTAACAAAGACTGTTGAAAAGTTCAATATGGCGGCCGACAGTGGCATCATACCACCGAAATAAGTATGTACATTGGTTCTGGTTAGCGCAGGGAAGCCGCCTACCAAATTTCGTGAAGATGGGGCCATAAATAAGAAAGTTCAACATGGCGGACGTTGTCGACCGTTATCGACCATTATGACCGTTACGTGTAGAATTTCGAAATGAAACCTGCTTAACTTTTGTAAGTAAGCTGTAAGGAATGAGCCTGCCAAATTTCAGCTTTCTACCTACATGGGAAGTTGGAGAATTAGTGATGAGTCAGTCAGTCAGTCAGTCAGTCAGTCAGTCAGTGAGGGCTTTGCCTTTTATTATTATAGATAGAATGTCCAGTAGGGGCCTGGCGGTCTTTTGGCCTTTGAACCCCTGCAGATTTTGTTTTTTTTGTCAGCCCATCTGTAGTTTTTTTTTTTATTTTCTGTCTCCCTGGCTACCTGACCATACTTTATTTTTTGTGACTTAGTATTGCCTAATTATTGTGGACCACGGGGCGCGTACAGCTGCCCTATCCCCATCACAGACAGGCAGGAAACTAGCTCCAGTCCAGCACACATGATTATTTAGAGCTGGGGAGCACTTTTTCTGCTCCCCACAGCACAGTACATAAAGCGCAGCTCTCTTCTTTCTCTTCCTCTCTTTGTCCTTCCCCTCCACTCCTGCAGGCAAGCTTTTTCCACCTGCTCCCCGAATAGAGCGAGATGGCTCCTTTTATTCAAGTCCTGTGAGTGTTCCAGGTGGCTCATTAGTATTACCTTGAATCACTTCCAGGTGTGGTGGAAGTCCACTAAAGGGCCATGCAGCTCCCCCTTGTGGCCCCCACGGAACCTAACAGGGCTGTACCAAACTCAAAGTCCCAGTGTGCCCTGCGGGAATCCGAGGTGCCACAGCCACCCAGCATCCCAGGGAAATTAATGCCTCACAGATGCTCTCTCTCCCGGTCCTTCCATCCAGTTTCCGTCCTGGCCAGGTAATGGCTGAGGCCACCCATCACTTCATATTTTTGTTTTTATATAAACTTTTCTTTCTTCATCTTGTAAAGCATCTGAGCTACACCATTTGTATGAAAATGTGCTATATAAATAAATGTTGTTGTTGGCATGCTGGCCCGACATCCTCTAGCGGAACCTTTGCTCACAGCATTCACCATGCAGCTCGATTGGCATTCACTAGAGAATACACAATTGGCAGCTCTGCCATTGGCATCCCATTCTCTTCACAGATCACAGCAGGTTCATAGTGAGCACATGTGACAGACGTGAAAGAGTTGCAAGACGCCGTGGTGAATGCAGCCTGCAACATCATCCAGCATGATTGGTTTTGTGGTGGGTCAGTGAAGATCTAGGGAGATATATCCTTGGAGGGTTGCACAGACCTCCAAATGCTAGGCAACGGTACTCTGACTGCTTTTAGGTACTGGGATGGTATCCTCAGAGTCACTGTCAGACCCTACACTGGTGCAGTGGGCCCTGAGTTCCTCCTGGTGCAGGACAATGCCCAGCCTCATGTTACCAGAGTTTGTAGGCAGTTCTTGGATGACGAAGGCATTGATGCAATTGACTGGCCTGCACTTTCCTCAGACCTGAATCCAATTGAGAACTTCTAGAATGTTATGTATTGTTGCATCTGACACTGCCAAGTAGCGCCACAGACTGCCCAGGTGCCTACTGATGCCCTGATTCAGGTTTTGGAGCAGATCCCCAGGACACCATCTGCCTTCTCATCAGGAGCATGCCCAGATGTTGTCATTGTTGGGAGTGCATACTGGCACGTGGGGAGCATACATACTACTGAGTCACATTAGGAGTTGCCGTGATGAAATTCACACAAGTTGGATCAGCCTGAGATTTCAGTTTTTGACTTTGATTTTCTGTGTGATGTTAAATTAGCCCTCAATGGTTTGGTGGTTTTGGTTTCCATTGACCGTTGTTACATCATTTTCTTCTCAACAAATTACACAGTATTACTCAATAGAACATTAGAACATTAGAACAATCTAGACGAGAACAGACCATTCCGCCCAACAATGCTCTCCAGTCCTATCCACTTATTTCTTATAAACATCAAGTTGAGTTTTGAAAGCCCCTAAAGTCTTACTGTCTACCACACTACTAGGTAGCTTATTCCAAGTGTTAATCGTTCTTTGTGTAAAGAAAAACTTCCTAATGTTTGTGTGAAATTTCCCCTTAACAAGTTTACAACTGTGTGCCCGTGTTCTTGATAAATTCATTTTAAAGTCACAGTCTTGATCCACTGCACTAATTCCCTTCATAATTTTAAACACTTCAATCATGTCACCTGTTAATCTTCTTTTGCTTAAACTGTAAAGGCTCAACTCTTTTAATCTTTCCTCAGAACTCATCCACTGTAGCCCTGGAATCAGCCTAGTCGCTCTTCTTTGGACCTTTTCTAGCGCTGCTATGTCCTTTTTGTAGCCTGGAGACCAACACTGCACCCAGTACTCCAGATGAGGCCTCACCTGTGTGTTATAAAGCTTGAGCAGAACCTCCTGTGACTTGTACTCCACACACTGTGCTATATAACCTAACATTCTGTTTGCCTTCTTAATGGCCTCTGAACAGTCTTAGAATCCACTGCGACTCCTAAATCCTTCTCATAAGGTGTACTCTCGATTTTCTGACCACCCTTTGTGTATTCAAACCTAAAATTTTTACTTCCCATGTGTAATACTTTACATTTACTGACATTAAATTTCATCTGCCCAAGCCTGTATGCTGTCCAAGTCCTTCTGTAATTATATAACGGATTGCAAATTATCTGCTAATCCACCCATCTTGGTATCAACTGCAAACTTAACCAGCTTGTTACTTATATTTCTACCTAAATCATTTATATATATTAAAAATAGCAGCGGCCCTAGCACTGACCCCTATGGAACATCACATTTAACATCGGCCAATTCTGATGAGGTTCCTCAGCCAATTCTGCACCCATCTAAAAACATCACCCTGAACTCCCACTTCTTTTAGTTTGATTCTCAGCCTCTCATGTGGCACCTTATCAAATGCTTCTGAATACAGTACAGTTCATTGAGATCTGATGTCTTAAGTGTTCCCTTAATTTTTTGAGTATTACATACACACATGCACTGTGGTCTGAACACACACCAGAATGACTAAAAAGGAAGAAAATGTAAGAAGAAAGAAAACTTCTGCCTTGGCAGTCCTAGTCCCAGTGAGGAATTATACAGTATTGGAGTTGGTATGAAGGAGCCACTGCAGCATTCTGCTGAATGATTTGTTGGCTGAAAGTCCTCAGTTTTCGTGTGTCAGAGAGGGGATGTGCCGCCTTTATCACAATAGCACTCAGTTTTGGTTTAATTCTCTCATCTACTGCTATTGCTACTACTGCAGTTAGGCAGGTGATGAGCAGTGCCTGCTGTTCGCCAGACATAGTACTTGGAGTTCTGCCCAAACAGTTCAATTTCTTTTTGCTCATGCTCTCAAAGTCCTTTAAACTGATATACTTAGTCTGACCACTCTGCCATAACCACCTGATTGATGGAGTGCTGCTGAAATGGCCATCATTCCAACAGCACTGGACATCTGAAACTCTGTTAAAGTGACTGTTGGTTTCTTGGTCACCTCCCTTCTTGACTGGTTGCTCAGTTTGTTGAGATGGCCAACTCTAGAAAGAGTTCTGGTGGTTTCAGATTTCTCCCATTTCACAATTATTTAGGCAATGGTGCTTCATAGAAATTTTTTATCTTGTTGCCGTGATCTGTGGCTCACCATAATATGAGGTCTACAGAGAGATTCTTGGACATCATGGCTTGGGTTTTGACCTGGCATGCAGTGTGAATTGTGGACCCTATATACACAGTGTGGTCTGTGGGGGGTGCTCCAGCTGGCCATCCCAACACAGATAGACACCAGGCACAAGTTCCAAGCACAGCACACATTTATTAAGTGGAAAACACTTCCCTAACCATTTCCATAAGCAGCCCAGTACAACAAGTACAGCACATAGCTCTTTCTTTGCGTATCTTTCTCCTTTCTCTTCTCTCTCTCTCACTCTCTATCTCTATCTTTCATTTGTCTCCACTCCTCTGGCAAGTGTTGTCCTCTCCCTCCTGACTCTGGCTCCTTTTAAGCTGCACCCAGAAACACTCTAGATGGCCCATTAACATGTTCTGGAAGTACTCCGAGGTATGGTGGTGGAAGCCCAACATAATAGGGCTGCTCCTTGTGGCACCCACAGAACCCAACAGGGCTGCAGCAAATTCCAGCATGCCCTGTGGGGATCGGTTGTGCTCCATCAACCCAGGGGAGCTAATGCCCTGAACATGCTGTCTGTCCCCTGATCCTTCTATCCTGCCAGCGTCCCAGCCGGGCAGGGCCTCTGGCTGTCCGCGACAACAGGTAGACACATGCCTTTCTAAATGATGTCCAACCAATTCAGTTTGCCACTGGTGGACTCCAATCACGTTCTAAACACATCTCAAGAAGAATAAAAGCAAACACCATGCACCTGACCACAATCTGGAGTGCCACATTGCCACTGAATACTCAGTTTTTGATCTTTAATATGAGGGACGTTCAAAAAGTTTCTGCACTTTATTTAACTCTATTTATTAAGAATTTCAAAAATAAATGACATCACTTTTCTACATAGTCACCTTCATCTGCGATGTAATTTTCCCAGCATCATACCAACTTTTTAATGCCCAGTTACTACTCCTCCCGCCTTCACCAACGAAAATATAAAAGTGTGGAAACTTTTTGAACATCCCTCGTACATTTGCAAATGTTTCTGAAAACCAGCTTTCACTTTGTCATTATGGGTTATCGAGTGTAGATTGATGAACTTAATAGCAAATTTGTCAATATAAAATTAAATATACAACACAATAAAGAAAAGGGGTCTGAATACTCTTTATTTAAATCCACTATATATAGAAGTTTTATAGTTTGTTAGGTTCTATTACTGTATTTAAGCTGCAAATATGGGCAAGTGCTCTGAGCCTGTAAATTATGAAGAGTGCCACATGGACGTTGAATTGAATTGAATAAACTACACATTCAAGTTTAGTTTCCATTCTTGCACCTAAAGTTGGCACAATACGTGTCAATTCCCTGCAACCCTCAGACATTTAAGAAAATTAGAAAATGACTGGAGGGATATTTTCACTTTATGTTAAAGTCCCTGTTTTATAAGCAGTACCCAGCTTTGGACTTTTTGAACCCCACACGTCACTTTCAGTTTAAGCTGGACAGAGCCAAGTGCTGTTGGGATTTGTTTCATTCTCATTTGCAGTTCTTCTACTTTGTTACCTTTACCATCTGACTGCTGTACATCCAAGTGTGCCTCCAAGATTCTGCACAGGATTCTTTCTGCATCTGACATTAATAGCTGCTTGTAGTGAGGGCTATGTCGAACAGGTGAGCAAAAGGATTGGGGGTCCCAAAGACCACTACAAATGACATTGTCAAACAGAGATTCCTCTAGTTGGTGAAAATATACAGTACTTCTAAAATTGTAATTACCATATATACTCACATTTAAGTTCTCCTGCGGATAAGTCGGGCTTGATTTTACCATGAAATTTCCGGTATTTTATAATGTCAGTTGTATAAGTTGAATACGGAAAACTCACACTATTGGTCCAAGAGATTGTGATATGCTAACGCCCACCTGAGAGAGTAACCACGGAGCACACGGCTTATTTGTTGTATGTATTGTGCCTACGTGACCACACGGTAATACCCAAACTATTCCGAAGTGATGTTTGCACTGTTTTGTGTTTTTTGTATCTCACACCCTCATACACCTTTATCGTAAGAGCATCCCTTATCTGTGATGGAGCGTTCGATCAGAAGAAAATATGAGGCTGGTTTTAAATTTAAAGTCATTGAAGTGCTGAAAGAAACTGGTAACTGCACTGGTGCAACAAAATTCCATGTGTCTGAGAAACTGATGCAAGATTGGAGGAAGCAAGAAGATGTAAAAAAAAAATGTAACTGTCGTATTTTTGAATGGACTTATAAGTCGGGATCTGATTTTTATGATTACGATGGGTTTCAAGACCCGACTTATACACGAGTATATACGGTAACTGAATCTATAACACTCAACATTCAAGACATTTCTCTTAGGAAAATTATAATTGCCCAGTTTTATATTTTCCATTCTTCGGCCATCGAACGTGCTCCCATTTTGAAGAGGTGAGGCGTTGGTTGCTCAAGATTAAACCCTGACATATGGCACATCACTGCAGAGCCCACTTTATACCTGGAAAAAACAAAGTGCTACACTTGGACAAAAGGCATGTCAATTATAAATGCAAGATCAGAAACACTGTCCTACAGGAAGCAACTTGTGAAAAGGATTTAGGGGTTTAGGTTAATACAGCACTTGCATCATCAGAGGAATGAGCAGAGACAATTAAAATGGCTTATCAAATGTTAGGTTATGTCATAAAAACTGTTATGCTCAGATTATAAAATGCAGTAATGTGACCACAACTGGAGCTTTTTTTGCAGTTCTGGTCACCAAAGCAGTACAAGAAAGACATAGCAGCACTTGAAGTTGTGCAGAGGATAGCAACCCAGGACTTAAGGACATGTCCTAATCTGATATACTCAGAGAATTAAACCTGTTTAGTCTTGAGCGGAGGAGACTGGGAGACCAACCCAGGTATTTAAAAGTCCCAAAGGCACTGATAAAGTAGTGATAGGGACATTCTTCCAACCTAAGAATGAATCACATACTCAAGCACATCAGTGGAAATTAAGGGCGCTTAAGACTGAAGCCAGGAAATGCTTCTTTACTCAAGGAGTTATGGGAATTTGGAACAAACTACCGAGACATGGAGTTGAAGCATAAACCTTTAAGAAGTATCAGGATGAGATATTAGCTAAGCAAACAGTCCTCATGGACTGAACGGTTTCCCCTTGTTTGTCAGATTTCATATGTTCTTGGTATGCTGTTGTAGACTGTCCTGGTTAAATGAGTGGGTGGGAATATGTGTGGCTGGACACAGCAGTGGGCTGGTATTATATCTGGTGCTGGTCTCTGCCTTGTATGCTGTGCTACTGGCCAGTCCCCTGTGGCAATGAGTTGGATTAGGTGGGTTTGAGAATAATGTTGTGTTGTGTTAGGTTATAGCAAAGCGGCGTGCATGGCCTGTGTAGGCAGTGGGAGGCACTGGATGTTAACTCACAAGGTTACGGGTTCAAGTCCTGCCTTTATGTCCCTGAAGACGTTTCTTCACCTGCCTGCATGACAGATGTAAAAAAAATTCTGTCAATTGTTTTAAGGTGTCATAAATGAAAGCCTCCTTGGATTAAGGCATTGGCCAAATAAACAAATATAAAAAGAAATGAAAATACAAGTTTAAATTATAGTATATTTAAAATTATTATAATTATTTGAAAGACCCTTGTGCTCCCATAGGGTACAACAATGAATTGGAATAAATGGGTTCAGTCAATGGATTAAAGCAATAAATCCATATATCCTTTATCAAAGGCACTTAATCCAGTTTTGGGTCACAGTGGACCCCCAGTATGGGTTTTCAGTGACCCCTCTGGTTTTCTTGCTGCTCTTCACAGATGGGCATGTTCAGGTTAACTGGAGAAAGTAAACTGGCCCAGAGTGCAGCATGGAGGCTCAATGGTTGTTCTGCTTCCTCAAAATAAGCAAACCGAGGTTCACGTCCTGGTGCAGTCGAGTATGCTTGTTCTCCCCAAGTCTGTGCAGGTTTCCTCCAGGTGCTCCAGTTACCACCAACAGTTCAAAGACATGCAGGTTAGGTGGACTGGCATTAGCCCTGATATGTTTGTGCTTTTAGCCATTCATCCTATGAAGAGCTGGCACACTCTCGAGGTGTTGTTCCTGTGTTGTGTGATGTTTGCTTCCGTGTGACCCTGTCCCAGAGAAGTGGGTGTTTAAAATAGATGGATGGATGGAAGGAAACTGGTGCAGTGTGAGTGGGGCCTGTTATGAAATGTCACCTAATTTAGAACTTGATCCCTCCTTGTGAATGATATTACCAAAGTACCCAGTGACCCTGAACTGGCAACAGCAACACTGGGAAAAGGACTGGTAGATATTGTAGTAAATTGTCTGAGCCTGAACCAGCCCTAGATAAGACACTAGTTGGGCACACTTACACAATCACTAATGCCAACCTAATTTAGTCACCAATCTGCCTATCAGTAAGTCTGTGAAACACAAGAGGGATGTTATGGTCCATGCCAGCGTCACACAGATGGAGCACAAGCCAAAATCTGAGATGATAGTCGCTACCCATAGAGCCACTACAAATTAAACACATGGACTTTACTGTGTATTTTATTTTTGAAAATAAAAAAACTCTATTAAATAACATCACATTTTTTTTCTCTATAGCAGCAAATAAGGGATGTCACAGTACTGCTGGCCTCACAGCTCACTGTTCATGTGGAATTCGCTCATTCTCCAAGGGTCTACATTTGTTCTCCACTCACATTCCAAAGAAATGCATGTTAACTGGTGCTTCCAAAATGGTCAGAGTGTATGTATGTGTGTGAGTGTGTGCGTGTGTGTATACAAGATTGAACCCTGTAATGAAATGTTATGCTATCCATGGTTGGTTCCTGCCTTGGTCTTGATGGATTCCATTTGCAGTGTCTCTAAACCTTGATTAATCAGGTTCAGTAAAGTATTGGATGGATGGATGGATGGATGGACTTTCATGATCAATCAAATCTCAAACCACTTTGATTTCATCATAGCATCTCATTTGCTTAGATGGACTACTCATTAGATATAAACCTGTGACCTTTGCCAGCGGCCCAGACCACCTGCCTGCTTTTAATATGTTCCTGCCGGCTATTTCCCATTCCTCTATATATTATCAAGGCCACTTAATCCACTTCAGCGTTGCCAGGGATAAGAGCCTATTCAGTATTAAAGAACAAAGCAGGAGGAAACCCTGGGTGAGGCACTGGTCCAATTTGGGACACATTCCCACAATGCTGCTTTTCCTGTGTTTTGTAATACTGAATGCGTGTCTTTTATATTTATAGTTATTCACTTAGCAGAGATCATTAGCCAAAGCACCTTACAAAAGAGATCAACATAATTGAGGAAATATCAGTCCGGGAGACTGTTTTGAATCAAGTGTTACAGGACAAGGTTAGAACCATCACGGGTCAAGAACTTTACACCAAACACAACAACACAAGACTAGTTAATGTTTTCTTAACTACCAAAAACCTCACATGAAAACCATCATCACAGAGCAAGAGAGTCTTCAGACACTTTTAAAACACACTGAGGGAGTCGGCATTAAAGCCCAATCATGAAGAAGCAGCAGGTGTCCATCTTAATGCCATAGCCAACTCCCCACCGTGTGTTACACTTTCCATTTCAGATGGCGACCTGGTGTTCCTTTGACCACAAGGACCCAAATCTCCTTCATCTAGACCAACAGGGCAACGACCAGATCTTGACCACAACACCAGTGAATTTCTATGGTGGAGCCCACGTCACTTTATCAGGCTGCCTTATCAAAATTAGGATCAGTCCTGGCAAACCTGTTCCATCTAAAACATGAAGACTTCTGAAGCCCAACCACTCTAGTGTCATCGATTTTAAAGTCAGATAGGCCTTTGTGGCTTATCTAACTTTAATTTATGGCCACCTAAAGGCACTGTGGATTTCAAATTCATTTTAGATAACAGATGGACAGAGGAATGCACTGTCATGAAAATTTCTTTGATGGTGTGAACTCTTCCAATTACTGCCTAGTTCAAACCGGGCAGTGCGAGTAGTAGAAAATGGGTACACTGCAAAGCTTGAGAGCTTACAAGCGATAAAGCTGGTCGCAGGAATTTCAAACAGCCGGTACCATTCCTGTCCGACAGCTTGGCTTTCAGGAAGAGTCACATTCTCTCTTTTTGTACTCAACCTGTTCTAAGTGGTTTTGACTGGAATTGCTGAGAACAGATAAACCTGTCTGGCCTAGAAAACAGCACAGCATGTGAAGAAGAGAATAATGGCAGTAAGAAGGTACATACTGTGCTTTGATTGTGTGCATTATTAGCCTCAGGAAGAGAAACATGCAAACAACACAGTTAGTGGGATCTGAAATTGGGCCTAAAATTTATAAGATAATGTTCTTTATAAAAACAGGGTTACTAAAACTATGCAAGCCTCAAGGATGTGTAGATTAGGCTAATTAAATAAAATGAAGCTCTGTACAGGTTTATTAATTCACTCTTGTTTATCGTGGTGTTGAATGCTTGTGATGTGTGGCATGGGGCTCAGATATGCAAGTAAGAATTTCACTGCTTTCTGGACAAGTGACTGTCCCACTGCTGTCCAATTGTGAGTGAGTTTGACTGTGCTGATGAATGGACTGGTGTCCCACCCAGGTCTGCTTCCAGCCAGAGTAAACTTCAGCATTTTGTGACTACAGCATGATTGTTGGGTAAGTCAATGAATAAACGCACAAATGAGTGAGTAAGTAAATGGATTAATAGACAATGTATTTCAGAACAGGTAATCCACCTGAAGCTAAATATGTTTGGGCCCGGCTGGTACTTGAATGTCATCTACTGTTAAATTCTGGTCCGTATTTGTATTATTTCTATTGCACTATTATACTGTATTGTATTGATGATTACTTGTGTTATGTTCTGTGTATTGTATTGTATTTCCCCCCTTTTTATTGACACCCACTGCATGCCCAACCTACCTGAGAAGGGGTCTCTCTTTGAAATCCTCTACAAGGAATTTTTTTTTTAGAGTTTTTCTTTGTCTTCTTAGAGAGTTAAGGCTGGGGGGCTGCCAAAAGGCAGGGCCTGTGAAAGCCCATTGCGGGGTACTTCTTATGTAATTTTGGGTTCTACAAAAATAAATTGCATTGTATTGTATTGTATTGAATGGGAAAAGTTGGGGTTGCTGCTGGAAGTGGTGTTGGTGAAGCCAGCAGGGGCTGCTTACTCTGTGATCTAAATGTGGATCCCAATGCCCCAGTGCAGTGACGGGGACACTGTGCTGCAAATATGTCGCCATCCTTCGGATGAGACGTAAAACCGAAGTTCTGTCACTCTGTGGTCTTAAAAGATCCATGCGCATCCTTCATAATGAGTAGGGTGTGTCCTGATGTCCAGGATAAATTGCCCACTGTGGTATACAGTTTACAATACAATACAGTTTATTTTTGTATAGCCCAAAATCACACAGGAAGTGCCACAATGGGCTTTAACAGGCCCTGCCTCTTGACAGCCCCCCAGCCTTGACTCTCTTAGAAGACAAGGAAAAACTCCCAAAAAAACCTTGTAGGAAAAAATGGAAGAAACCTCGGGAAAGGCAGTTCAAAGAGAGACCCCTTTCCAGGTAGGTTGGGCGTGCAGTGGGTGTCAAAAGAAGGGGTTCAATACAATACAATACACAGAACAGAACAAATCCTTAATAAAGCATAATAATAAAAATTTTAGAAGTACAGAGCAGAATTTAACAGTAGATGATTTCATATAATAAGATTTTGATATTTTTAGAGTGCTGGAGACCTCATCCGTCAAGCTGCCTCCCCATTTGGCCATTCCACGGTATAGTCATTCTGGACTCTAATCATCCCGTCCCTTACTGGCTATCTATCTCTCACTCCTTCACCACCTAATAGCTCATGTGTGGTGAGCGTACCAGTGCAAAATGGCTGCCGTTGCATCATCATGCACATTAGTGGTGGTTATACTGGTTTCTGCCTCACTATGTGATAAAGGTGCAATATAAATGTAAATAACTATTATTATTTATTATTAATTATTATAACAGTGGGCCCTGTGATGGGTGGACATCCTGTCCTGTGTTGGTTCCTGCTACTGAGATAACTTGTGGCTCTCCCACAACCCTAAATGGATTAGGTAGGTTATGGAATGTTATGTTAATTTGGGAGTCAGTAAGTATGGGTGTGGGCTTAAGTGTGTCCTGTGATGAAATGCTGTTCCGTCCAGTGTTGGTTCCTCCTCAGTGCAGATAGCTTTCTGTTACCCTGCATTAGAGTACAGTTAGATGGTTGGAAAGTGGATGTATGAATGAATTGGTTCACTTTCCTCTCACATTCCGTAAGTCATGCTTGCTTGATTAGATGGTATAGTGGTGACGCTGCATGAGATGGTGGGGGCTGACACAGACAGAGATCATCTGACATCACCAGGAGGTGCACTGCTCCCAGTGTTCAGAGACGGGCACTGCGTGGCTAACTAAAGGAGTTCTCCATTTAGCTCACGCTGCAAGTGCTCGTTTCTGAGCGGGGAAGAATGCAGGTTTGTGACTTGCTGCCAACAGTTCACAACACAGCTAATCTTCATACTAAAAAGAAATATTCTTCTTCCCTCCACCCATCCACCATGCAAGTCCCACCCTTATCTTCAATGTCTCTTTAGTCTGAAGATTTGCTCTCTGGTGATCTTTAACCACTGTAAGATGTGTACCTCTTGGTGACGTAAATTATCTCTCTGTGTGTCAGGCCCACCATCTCGCGTAGCATTGCCACTACAGATGGCATTCCAAAATGGCTCCTGTATGTGTGAATATAAAAGGGGACGCTGTGATGGGTGCATGCCCTGTTCTTGGTTGGTTCCTGCCTTACGTATACTCAGTGCTGCTGAGATAACTGTGGCTCATTCACAACCCTGAATTGGATCAGGCAGGTTTGGAAATGTTTTGTTAAGCTGGGTATCAGTAAGGATGGTTATGCCCTGTGATGGACAGCAAAATGTTGGTTCCTCTTCAGTGTTGCCAGCTTTATCATACCCTAAATTAGAATGTAGTGAGATGATTGGAAAGAGAATGTATGAATGGATTAATCCAGTTTCCTTCCCTTCCCCTAAGACACACTTGATAGATTAGTTGGCATTCCAAACTGGCCCTGTGTGGGTGTGTATAAGAGTGGACTCTGTGATAGAAGGACATCATATCATGGATTGATTCCTGACTTACACTCATTGCTGCTGAGATTAGCCCATGGCACATCCACAGCCCTGGATTGTATTCGACGGATTTGGGTCTGTTATGGTAAGTTGGGTGTCAGGTAAGTTTTTCTGTGTCCTATGATGAACTGGTGCCCCAGCCACTGTTTGTTTCTCCTGATTTAGGGTACAGTAAGATGGTTATAAAGTGAAAAAATTAACAAATTAATCTGTCCTCCCCATCCTAAAGAGGTGCTTGTTACGTTACTCTGTGATGCTAGATTGGCCTGGTGAGGGCAAGTGTGGCTATGGAGGCGTCTGTAAATTATGATGGATTGGTATCTTAACCAGAGTTGACTCTTGCCTAGGAACTACATCTGTCAAAATAGGCTCTAGGCTCCTGAAGCCCTGAAATGGAATATAGTAAGTATGGAAAGTGAATAAATGAGTTAACAGATTAATGAATGAATCTAACTTTCTTATACATCCCAAAGGTGTTAGTGACAGGATCCTTAGTAACTCCAAACTGACCCAGTATGAGTATACTGGAACTTCGTTAAATGGTGCTACTCAAACCACCTACAACTGAACATCAGCAAAACCAAGGAGATGGTGGTGGATTTTAGGAGGCCCAGGGCCCTTTTGGTCCCTGTGATCATCAGAGGTGACTGTGTGCAGAGGGTGCAGACCTATAAATACCTGGGAGTGCAGCTGGATGATAAATTGGACTGGACTGCCATTACTGATGCTCTGTGCAAGAGAGGTCAGAGCCGACTATACTTCCTTAGAAGACTGGCGTCCTTCAACATCTGCAATAAGATGCTGCAGATGTTCTATCAGATGGTTGTGGTGTGCTGGGGAGGGATCATAATAAAGATGAAGGATGCCTCACACCTGGACAAACTGGTGAGGAAGGCAGGCTGTATTGTAGGCATGAAACTGGTCAGTTTGACATCCGTGGCAGAGGACGGGCGCTGAGCAGGCTCCTGTCAATCATGGAGAATCCACTGCATCCACTGAACAGGATCATCTCCACACAGAGGAGCAGCTTCAGCGACAGACTGCTGTCACCGTCCTGCTCCACTGAGGAGATCATTCATCCCCCACACTATGCGACTCTTCAGTTCCACCCGGGGGGGGTAAACGTTAACATTATACAAAGTTATTGTCTGTTTTACCTGCATTTTTATTACTCTTTAATTCAATATTGTTTTTTATCAGTATGCTGTTGCTGGAGTATGTGAATTTCCCCTTGGGATTAATAATCTATCTATCTATCTATCTATCTATCTATCTATCTATCTATCTATC
>JANRMT010062852.1:31974465-31995717 GCA_026402145.1 Polypterus bichir lapradei | reverse complement strand
ATCTATCTATCTATCTATCTATCTATCTATCTATCTATCTATCTATCTATCTATCTATATGCAGATCTTTGTATGGGTTTTACTTATGATAGATTGGTGTCCCATCCAGGGTTGGTTTTTGCCTTACACACGATGCTGCTAAAATAAGCAGTTGCTTTCCATGACCATACATGAAACACAGTAAGAAGGTTTACAAAGTGAATAAATGAATGAACGAATGAACATGAGTGCATTAGAACAACTATGACAAGAACAGGCCATTGCCTGATAAACTCAACCATCCTATTTACCTAGATCAGAGCTTCTTAAGCTTTTTTTTCACATCATTCAATTTTGTCCTTCATAGTGTCTTTGAGATCCTGTCCAATACGATAGGGGGAATTGCTGCCAACATTCATAGGTGGGTCTCCTTCAAAAGTCGCTGCCAATAGTCATAGCTGAGCAATGCAGATTGCTTAAAAAACCTCAGAATGTGAGACTGTAGGTGACCCTTTCTCATTAAATATAATGGTGAGTCCCAACCCTGTGCAACCCTAAAGGTGGCAACGCATAACCCATAGTTTAAGAAACGCTGTCCTAGATTGTTCAAAATAACGTCAAGTCGAGATTTGAAGGTCCCTAAGGTTCTACTCTCCACCACATTACTTGGTAATTTATTTCATGTGAATAAAACAACTTTCTTTTTACAACACAAAGAAGTGTGCCTTATTTTAATTGATGGACCGGCGCAGTTTCCAGGTATTGTTCCTGCCCTGCTCCTGATGCTTGCCAGGATAGTCTCCAGCTTCCCCATGATGCTACTTAAGATTAGCAGGTTAAAAAAATGGATGGATGGATAGATGAATGAACAACTCTAAATTAGTCTAGTAGTAGTAGTAGTACTGTCACGTGTACACAGTCCCCACTCGTCTGCCCATCATGCAACTTGTTGTCACCCCCTGGCACAAATAAGAAAAATAATATTTTAAGGATATTAAGGATAAGTGTAGTATTTTTCAAGTCAAAGATGTTTCTTCTCAAAGATGGTATATATACATTTGCCACAGAAAACTGTGTTTCAAAGTTCAGCATTTTTATACACTTTAAAAATCATCTTGACCCCACTGCTGTTTTACAATGAAATTAACAGGGCATGAGTACAGCCGGTAAATAAAAGCCTTAAAACTTACCAAATATGTTCATTTTTCAAGCCAAGACAGTTGTCGAGTATTGATCTGCCTCTTGCCATTACACACACATTGTAAAATAGTTTATACATGTCATTTTTGAACAAAAATGCACCAATATTAATAGATTCAGCCAATTTAAAATAACTCTAGCTTTGCACGTGTTTAGTCTTCCTGTGCAATAACCTTACACCCCCCTTTCCTATGGAAAGACCAAATCACAGTAAACATTTAGTGTCATGTGGTTGGCTCTCTTTCAACTTATTTCTGTATCTATGTGAAAACTTACACAAGTGAATAGAAAATATTTTTTTACGTCAAGAAAAATAGTACTAGAAATATTCTATAAAATAATTATTTTCAGATCCTTTTTACTGTCATTATCATGTGTTTGAAACAGAAGGATTGTTTTCTCTTATCATATTTGGTTGTTTTTAGAATTTTATTTTCTGTTGGTGCTTTGTGTCCCGTCAGTGTGGGCTACTTTTTTAAATTAAAGTTATAGAAAATGCTGAACTTTGCAACACAATTTCCTGGGACACATACATATATACCCTGTTTGAGAAGAAATAACTTCAACTTGAAAAATACAAACCTCATTCTTTTAAATGTAGAACTTAATTTTATTATCCAAAAAAACACAGAAGAGCTTACCTGGTGTACCATTTACTCCCATTTCCATCCAAATTACTTGGACACGGTTATAATGTGGTGAGCCTTAGAAGAATTCATTAGGCCTGGTTGAGTATTCTTTTGTGATGAGTTGTGTCCGGGACACTTGATAAGGATTTCCTTCAGTGAACTCTGAATAACTATCAACTGGAGCAGGCTGGATTTGATTACACTTTGAGTGTGTCACTCTAGATAAAAAGTGATTTGTGATTCTGCCATTCACACTATGAGTGATTGCATGTGTGCGTGTGTGTGTGTGTGTGTGTGTGAGTGTGCTATGTGACGCATAGTCAGGGCTGACTCCTGCTTTGCACCAAATGTTACTAAAATAGGCTCCAGCTCCTTTGACTCAGCATTTTAAAAAAAAATCAGAATAGAAAATGAATGGACAGCTGATGGTGTGATGGTGTGACTAATATATACAGTAAAACATTTACATTTGACAAACTCTTACAGTGGTCACTGCTTCAAACAAATTCTCTAAGCACAACTGCTAAAAATGAAATCTAAGCAAGTGAAATTTTTTTATATCAAGCCATTAAATCTTGTTTTCATTATTGTAATATTTAATGGCTTATCAAGAAATTTGTATTTATGATTATTTAGCTTGTTTTAAGAAATCCTGTCAAGTAAATTTTGCTTTCCTCATTGTCAGATTGATTTGCTAAATAAATGCAAAAAATATAAATTCCATCCTGGAATAGTATTATTTAGCTCCTGCCACATCCAGGCCCCATGATCCTGAACTGAAGTCTTTACCTTCAAAATCTGCTTATTTTGGTTAACAGAAACCACATTCTGGTCAGATAAACACCAAGCAATTAGTGCTTAACATGGATACACCACATCATGCCCAATAACTTTTACACACACACACACACGCAAATAGGACTGCATGCAAGTACAATATGACAATCTATCCTTTTTAAAGTTTCTTTTAAATTTTAGTTTTTAACAGTAACCTAAAATGCACCAATACACACAATCCATTCACCTTGTAAATATCCAGAGCAGGGCCGTGAGGAATCTGCAGCATGTACCCGTAAGCACCAGGCAGAACAATACCGGGACATGGAGCCAGTCTGTCACAGAGTGAAAGCACAAAAACATCATGGGTCAGTTTAGCATTGCTGATCTACTTAGCCAGCATGTTCTCGGACTTTGGGATCAAACTGGGGAAATCCCAAGTGGAAATGGGGAGAATATGCAAACTCCACAGAAGGAGCACCGGGGGCTTGATCCCTGGTTTCTTTGTTGCAAGGCAGCAGTGCTACGACTGTGCCAGGATCATATACAGAATGTCATGTCATTTTCTAACCCACTTAATCCAGACCAGGGTCGCATTGGTGGGGCTGAAGCCTGTCTCAACAAGTATAGGGACAAGACAGGAACAAACCCAGGGAACCAGTCTATTATAGGGCTACACACATACACACACATACACACTACTGTAGAGACAATTTAGCATCTCCTGTCCACTTAACCTGTATGTCTTTGAGTGTGGGAGGAAACCAGAACATCTGGAGGAAACCCAGGGAGAGCATGCAAACCTAGTGCAGGGAGGACCTGAGATGTGAATCCTGGTCTCCTTACTGTGAAACACAAGTGCTACCATTGTGTCACCCTATGCAGAATAAATATATTTATTTAAAAAACATGCTGAAACCTATAACACATTGACCACGCATACAAGTGGGAAAAGATCAAGAAGAAGAAGATTTAATCCCTTTTCAAGGCTGCAGAGAGCGACAGCCTATTGCAACAACACTACAGACCAGATACGTGCTAACTCCGGACGAGTCTAGACATTACACAGTCTGCTTTATTATTTAGTAAATACTAAACAATTAGTACTGGCACTCAGGCACAGTGACCAGCGCTTCTCCCTTACGTCCCCTGGGTTCAAATCCCAGCCTGGTCAGTGCCCGTACATAGTTCAGGTGTTATGCTCATGTCTGTGTGGTTACTTCAGCGTTTCTCCCAGACCCAGCAGTCATGTGTGCTAATGTAAGGTTAATTTGTTAAATACGCAGGCTTTGTCCATTTCACTGGTCTGCAACAAAATCCTCCTGCACAAAAAAAGTTACATGTGCTAAACCCATTTCTAAAACTGAAACATTTCTACCACAGGCTGTTTCCGTGAGATATCAAATTCAGTTTTGTTTGATTTTATGTATTTTTCATGCTCAGAACATTATCTGAAATATCTGTTGAGCTGAAAACCCAACAGTTAGATAGTTCAGATTAAAATAATCCAAAATCAAGTATTTGCCACACACTTAATGATTTTAATAATTATTTTCTTGCTTCTTCTTTCTACAAATAGCCAATGGCTAACACGGTACAACACCCTAGTACTACAAAATAGCCAGGAATTTACGTTTAGAAGGTTAGAAAGATGCCTTTTTAAATAGCTGTTGTTTCAATGTTTTTTAAAGAAGTGCAACATAATCCATTGTCATGACCAGATAACAGGAAAACAAACAGTAAAAGAATATGGACCTCTCGTTTATTGGAAAAAAAATCGGGAGTGGTCTCCACTCAACTTTCTCGTATACTCAGATATGGGATGGATATTTGAGGAATAAACCACAAGACAATGATTATATTTTTATTTTATGTACATCAAAGTACCATCAACAACAAATGAAATCAAATTAATAATATTTTTTAACAATTATTATAAAAGTAAATTTGAGTAAATTGGACTCTGCAGCTGCATGAATAAAAAAGTACCACTTACAGTTAGCGAAAATAGCCCAAACGTTGATAGAAATCTACGTTTTGTACCTAATACTTGTATGCAAAATTTGGTTGACCTAACTGAAAGCATACTTAAGTTATTGTGTTTACATACACACACACACACACAGACATAATTCCAAAAATGGTATTTTCAGACTCAGGAAGGTCTAAAATGTTCATCAAAATCTCGAAATCAAATTTTTGGATGATTACAATACTTTTCTTGCAAGAAAGTGAATCAAACTCAGGGAAGTCTAAAACGTTGGGATTCATAAAAATCTCAAAATTGAATTTTTTGATGATTACAATACTTTCCCTACGAGAAAGTAAATTGAACTCAGGGAGATCTAAAACATTCGGATTCATCAAAATATCAAAATCGAATTTGGAGGTCTAAAACGCTGAGATTCATCAAAATCTCGAGATCGAATTTTTGGATGATTGCAATTCTTTCCCTAAACTTTGTACGAGGTGTGGCAGAAAAGTAATGAGACTGATTTTTTATTTACCAAAGTTTTTATTTTTTTCAAACATCAATGTTATCCCCTTCAAAGTAGTTCCCTTGGGCAGCTACACACCGATGGAGACGTTGTTCCCACTGTTGGTAGCAGCGCTGGAAGTCTTCAACCGGTATGGTCTTCAGCATGTCCGTTACACTCTTTTGGATGTTTTCTAAAGTCCCGAAATGACGTCCTTTGAGGACATTTTTCAGTTTAGGAAAAAGGAAAAAGTCACATGGACTGAGGTCAGGTGAATAAGGGGGCTGGGGAACCACAGGAATGTTTTTTGAGGTCAAAAATTCTGTTATGGAGATGGCAGTGTGACATGGGGCGTTGCTGCAAATGTTCAGTCAAAATTTGATGAACGGTAAATCTGTTCAAATTTAATTGTTCACTCAACATTCTTAATGTTAAACGACGGTCTGATCTCACAAGAGTGTTCAAACATTCGATGTTTTCATTGGTTTTCGAAGTTGAAGGCCTCCCTGAACGGTTTTCATCTTCAACGGGTTTTCTGCCTTCCAAAAATGATTTGTGCCAGCGAAAAACTTGAGCTTGGGATAAAGAATGTTCCCCATAGGCCTGTTTTAACTTTTCAAACGTCACACTTGCCGATTCTCCAAGCTTAACACAAAATTTAATGGCACAACGTTGCCCCAAATTCCGCTGTTCCATTTTGCGTGACGCACAACCAAAAACACAACTTCGCTAATAGCAGTCACAAAAATCACGTAGTTAACGGAAGGAGTTGAAAGTCGCACTGAGCTATGGGAGGGTACTGATACACGTGCTCTATCAAGGACAACAGCGCAGCGTTGCCAGATCGCTTGCAGTGTTGCCAGACTCATTACTTTTCTGCCACACCTCGTATACAAGAATTAAAAAAAAACACATGTGCCCCAGTTTTCCTTGGAATACAAACATGGAAAACTATAAGGAACTACTTGAGGGGCTTTGTCCTTTCTTCCAAGCACTTAGATGCAACATGTCTTTAAAAATCCATTTCCTGCACCCTCATTTCATATTTTTACCCTGAGAACTTGGGTGTAGCCTCTCTGATGAACATGGGGAGAGGCTCCATAAGGACATTCTTCAGGTGGAAAGACGTCATAGTGAGTCTTTGTTAGCAGACGTCTGTCGGTTATTCCACCATGAAACACCTTCAGAGGATTATAAGAGGGAAAAAACTACCAAGTGAATACATTTTGTAAGTAGTAATTCACTTTAAAACAATTATGTGTGTAATTTATAAATTTTTTCAAATCTAGTTTTTCAAGTTTATTTTCTCTAAAAAAGTGTTTCTTGTTTCTTATTTTAAATCTTGATCTATCAAAGACTGGATGAGATTGAACAATTCTGTTGCCAGATTTGGATTCAGCACCCTCAGATCTCTACACCTACAGTTTTTCACAAGAGTGATTTTTTTTGTTTTTTTGTACAGACCAATGTGATAATCCCTAAATATTTACTGGGTAGCAGATATTTTTATCCCACTCTAGGAGTGCTGTGGAATTGAGTTCTATATTGGTTTAACCGATAGAAAATAACAAAGAAATTAAAGGAACATTCATCTTTTAATTACACGACTGCTTATTTTGAGGTGTGTGAATGGAAGGTAAGGACTAAAGGACATTAGAACATTAGGGCAATTGAGACGTGAACGGGCAATTCAGCCCAACAAACTCATCCATCCTATTGACTAAGATTCTCCAGAATGACAAGTCAAGATCTGAGGGTCCTGCTCTCCACCACACTACATGGAAATTGATTCCATGTGTCTATGGTTCTTGCACAAAGAAAAACTTCCTAACATTTGTATGAAGTCTGCCCTTAACATGTTTCCATCTGTGCCCCTGTGTTTCTCTTGAAGGATTTATTTTAAAGTAACATCTGGGAAGCACCGTTTTATTCCTCTGATAATTTTAAACACTTGGATCATGTCACGCCATAATCTCTGCTTAAACTGAAAAGGTTAATCTTACTTCGTAGCTCATACTTCTTAGTTCCGGACGTATCCTCATCACACTCCTTTGGACGTTCTCTAGCACTGCCGTCTTTTTTGTAATATGGAGACAACATAAAGAAAAATATCTGCATCTCTGTGCCATTAAGTAGCAGGATATCATCAGGGGAACTGGTAGAATAGAGTGCAAGTGTATTTGTAATTGTGCCCTATGGTGGCCCAGTACCCTCACCATGTTTGCTTTATCTGTCACATTGGGGTAACTGCCATGAGGGAGAGCACCCAGAGGAGGATATCCTTCAAGTTCTTAGGATCCTTGTAATACAAGTAGGCTTAGTAAATGTAAAACTGGATAACTGAAGCCCATACACAGGTAAAAGAAGGCTGTTTTGAAATTTGGGTGACGTTTGCTCCTCATGTCCACTACTACGTCCTCCCTCCACCTTAGGAGTGAAACCCAGACATGGTGATCTTAAAGGATTCATTTGGTATTCTTCAAGTCTAAGTTATTTCTTCACAATCATGGTATATATGTACAATTATGTTCTAATGTGAAGCAATTTCTATATATTTAAAAAAATATCTTGCTTACACTGATGTTTTACAATGGAGGGCATGGAGCACAGAGGAAAAGCCTAAAAAGCATCAAATAAGTCTATTTTTCAAGCTAAGACAGTTGGTGATTATTGATGCCCACCTTCCAGTTATCTGCCTGTACACTGGAACTGTGAGTGCTGTGCAGAGTGGAGGCAGGACCCAGTTTTTCCCATTTGATTCTGGGGTTCATCCGGGGTGTGTTTTTGCTCCTACTCTGTTCAATGCTTGCATGGTACTGGGTGTTGGGCAGGCTTGCTGGGTCCAGCGGCTGTGGGGCATCTGTTGGTGAAGAAAGATACACTGATCTTGACTTTGCAGACAATGCCATGATCTTCTCGGAGTCAATGGAGGCTCTGATCGGGGCGCTCGAGAGACTGTGTGAGGAGTCTGAGTGTCTGGGCTTGCGAGTGTCCTGATAAAAACCAAGATCCAGGCCTTTAATGACCTCTTCAGCACAGTAATCAGCAGTGTGTCTGTTTGCGGACAGAGTGTCAACCTCGGCAAGAGGTTTACTTTTCCTCAGCAGTGACATTCATGTCTCTGGTGACTCTTCTTATGAAGTCAGTAGATGGATTGGGAGAGCATGGAGGGTCATGACGTCACTGGAAAGGGGTGTGTGGCACTCCTGATATCTCTGTAAAAGAATGAAGGTCCAAGTGTTTAGAGTCCTGGTGCTTTTTGTTTTACTATATGGCTGAGAGGCATGAACGCTATCCAGTGACCTGAGACAAAGACAGGACTCCTTTGGTACCGTGTCTCTCAGGAGAATCCGCTAGTTTGACTTTGTTGCTCAAAGAGTCCCGAATGAGGCACATTACCTGCATTGTGAGGGAGTGTCAGTTACAACACTATGGCCATGTGACGCAATTCCCCAAGGGTGATCTGGCTCGCAGAATCCTGATTTTTGAGGACCTGGACCAGGCCAAGGGGACACCCACGTAACACCTGGCTGTGGGAGAGAAAGGGTCATTTCTGGGGAGTGGGACTGGACCGCGTGTTGCCAACCAGAATCCCGAGCTGTTTTATTGTGTGGTTGGTGTAGTAATGTGCTGTACCAGTGTGTGTGCCCCAACCTGACCTGACCTTCCGTTTTTATGACGCATATTTGTGACAGCAAACAGTAATTGGAAATAATCATTTTATCCCATATTCCTGGTACTGTTTTTCTTGTGGTAAGAATACGTCTTCTATTTGATTGTGTGAGTTTTCACATAAATACAGAAAGTAAATCAAAAGAAAATCAACCACATGACATGAATGGTTAACTGTGATTTGGTCTTTTTGAAGGAAACCACCCCCTGAGGAGACGAAAGGCTGGTGCACAGGAAGACTTAGTGCTGATGTATCACACACAGCTGGTCTTCTTTTAAAATGGCTGAGCCTCATAATATTAATGTGGCATGTTTAAACTATTTTACTATGTATTTTAATCACAGGGTGCAGATCCATGCTCGACAACTGTTTTGGCTTGAAAAATGGATGTATTTGCTAAATTTTTAAGCTTTTCCTCTGTGCCCCATATCCTAAACTCTAAAGTGGTGGTGTGAACAAGATGTTTTAGTAATTTATAGAAAATGCTTAACTTTATAGAACACAATTTGACATGGCAAATGCATATGAAGAAGTAACAAATTCATCCTTTAGCTTTTGTGTGAACCAGGCTTAACTTAACTGGCAAAGCTAAATTAAAATGTATGTGACCTTGGCTACAAGTATTGCATTTGATGTATGGGTTGGGGGGTGGGGGGGTGTCGGTGCCATTCCTGCACCCAAACAGACTCGCACTTCAGGGTCTAGATCAGGGTCTAGAGGAATACCCATGTTGTCTGGCTCTCTTTCTCAGGCTAAGATGTGGTAGATGTGGAGGCAATGACATCTTTAGGGTCCTTGATGTTCACCATACTGTTCCAGATCTCTGGGCCAAGATCTTAATGTTAAGACTTTAACAAGTTATGTTACTTGTTGTAGGCCATTGTCTCAATGAACTGTGTTTAACACCCCTAACCCTGCTTACCTTTTCAATGAAACCCCTAAGGAGACCCCGCTCCCACACCTGAACGTATGAGGACAGAAAGATATTAGAATCTACAGGTTCAGGTTTAGGACCATGCACTGGTATAACATATTGCCATACCTTCCACATAATGAAACAGCTCGGGATCCTGGTTGGCAACCCCCAGGTAAACATGCAGCCCAGTCCAACTCCCCGGAAATGACCATCAATCTACCGCACCCAGGTGTTAAGTGGGTATCCCCTTGGCCTGGTCCAGCCACTCAGGTCCTCAACAGCGAGGATCCTGTGAGCTGGATCACCCTCGGGGAATCGTGCTACAACTGATGCTTCCCTTCCTTGGCTAGCTGGGGTTCAAATTCATTTTTTATGTTGTCTTCTTTGGTTCTATTGCATTTATTTAGTTTATTTGTGTTTATTTGCCATTGCTTGTGTCCAGACTACAATGCCTTGGCTATATTCTATGTGATTTGAGGGTGGTCCTCCAGGGAGCGGGGTCAATCACCTCCTGGAACTGCCCTCTGCCCTTTAAATTGTAGAGTCTCCCACTGTTCCTGATAGGTCATTTTGAACAGGCCACTGAATTATAAGTGAGTTCTTGTGTTTTTCCTGTGCTTATGGTTTTTGATAGCTCTGTATTTTTGATTCCTGTGCTTGGTTTTTTAATTTTGTCTTGAGATTTCTGTATTGGGACTGTGCTTGCCTTGGATTGCCTTGTGTTTTTACATGACTCCATTTTGCCATTGTGCTCTACGGATCTCAACTGTGTGACAGATCTTTTTTATGAAGACTAAAACCTTATTATTTTTATGAAGATTCTGTGTTTGCCTTTTTATCTAGCTGGGGTGTGGCGGTATGTCCCCCTCTAGTGGGCATTATTAGAAGTGCTTTTGCAGCTTGTTAGAACTTGCATGCCTTGGGACTCCTAGTCATAACACGTTTAACTGTTATAAACTGTTTTTTTTCATAAAATATTCAGACAAAATATATATATATTTGAGGGGGGGTTAGGGTCAAGGATTTCAAAAATAACTTCCACAAATAACTTTACTTTCCCATCTTAGGGTAATTTAAAGAAGTAGAAAATTATTATGCCGTGACATAATTTTTAATTTGTTATGTGTGCCGCCATTATGGAGGTTAATTCTGGGTGTTTCCTTAGTGATCATTATCTACAATCCTCCAGGAAGCATGACAAATGTGACGTCATCAGCATGACCGTATTTAAGTCAGCATTGACACTTCTTCCATATCCAAAAGTGATGGATAACAATGTACAACTTGTGCATTAGAAACCTTACTCATTGTCCTCCTGATATGTCAGGTCAGAAAGGTGGCAGGAAATTTTAGTGAGTACCAGGAGGTCCAAAGGTCCAAACTCAGAGATCAAAAGACACAACTGTCAAGCCAAGAGACATATTCATAGTCAAAAAACGCTACCAAAAAGAAAAAAAAATCAAATCAGAAAAGTTTTAAACAAAGAACATGGATGAGGAATTAACTTCCAGCTGATCTTCCATGTTCATTACCCTCAGGTCACGACCTTTAAGAACAAACTCATAGCTATGCAATAAAAAAAAAACTCTTAAAGTAAATGACAAAATTAAAAATAACATCAGAACTGAAAACAATGTTTTCAAAAATTCCCTAAAAACTGTAAGATCATTCAAATTAATTGAAATAAATAAATAAAAATATAAACAGAAACCCAGTTATAACACTGGAGTTTAGAACCTAAGCTTCGGTTTTTGGTCTTCGAGTTCAGTTCTTACAATTAAATATATCGTGTCTCATACTGAGTCAGTAAATTAACATTGTAAATCTTGTTATGTCTTTCTTATTCAGTTTTTGGTTTGTAAATCTCTCGCACAGCTTCCTGCCTACAATTCTTGTTTCATGTACTGAAATATCTTGTCTGATCATTTTGAGCCATTTCTTGTTCTTTTTTTTGCCATCTCCTGATTCTGTCTCCACTTAAAAGCTGCTAACACATTATGAAGTCAGTACAATAGGTCTGGGACTAATGAGTATGCCTCACCCCAGGCAACCTACCTCCAAACTGAAACTGCACCCTTCCTGCCTGCGCATTCCCAAAAATCAGCCTAAGGCTGTAACATAATAAAAGTTCAAAATTTTCAGAAATTTCCATGTAACCTCTGGTCACAGGAGAACAAACACAATATTTCTTTGAAATTAAAGATTTATTTTTTCATAAAGGGCAACAAAAGGTAAGGTAGGAGGCAAAAAATCAAAAATTAATTTTTACCAGGGCACAAAACCTAAAGCTAACAGATCCAATAAACAAACAATCAAAAACAGTACCTTCAAATTAATGTATGGATGAAAAGCCTAGGAATCCTAACAGGTATAAAAGCAGAAATTAAAAAGCAGAACCAAAGAACACAAACACAATGCCAAAGCTCTCACTTCATTACTGGTTGGGCTAGCACCGTATCTGCCTAATCAGGTAGCTCAATATAAAGGAGACAGGGCAGGCAACTAAATAAAATAACATTAAATTACAAAACAATCTGTAGCAGTGCCACTAGCTGGGAGAAACCAGAAGAGGCACAGGATTTAAAAAGGATGCTACAAGTGGTTAGAAACGATCGACTTTTGTGTTTGTTATAATATTGCTAAATGCAGCAAACCACTCAATGGGAATAGAATCACCACCACCCTCAATGGTCACAGTTTGTTTCTGGATTTGTGCTCTGTGTCCTGAGCCTGGCTTGTTTTTGTGGTTTCATCTGGTTTGAAAGTCTTCATCTACGGAGCGTGTTCCCTCCATCACCAATCATCACTGGACATTCAGTATCATGGTAGGATGATCTTCACATCTCATTCAGGATGTTGTTCTCTGGGGACATTTTATTCAAATCCATGTGTTGCATCTGTGAATCTGGACTGTGTTTGTGAGGTTTTATCATATTGGGGGCTATTGGGAGGGATTTTCTGTAAGTAGTTATATGTAACTTTGTTTAGTGAATTAGTTACCACCATCAGGGTTTATTTCGATGGTTTTCTGTGATGCGCACTAGTTGTTTAATTATTTTTCATTTGTTGTTTATTTTATTATTTTTGAATTTAACAGCAATGTTTTTATGTGCCTGTGTTTGTGAGTTTACAGGTTGAGTCAAGACTGGGTTAATTCTTGGTATCTCCAAATAAAATAAAGAAATCAGCGTATCTTATATATAAATGTCTAAGCATGGAAGTGTGTGTGTCTGTCTGTCCGGCCTGAAAGTGAGAGGTGGAGTCGGGGTAAAGACTCCGCCTCTGAGGAAACAAAAAAATTGCTTAGCTGTCAATAACACAAGCGAAGCCAGCACGTCAGGAAAACGAAACCTCAGAACAAAGACAAAGTCGGTTAGCCGCTGACATCGGCAAAACAGTATCCCTTTTACTTTTCCTTCCGCCGTTAATACACAAGCAATGGCAGCACATCTGTAAAATGAAACCTTTAAAGAAAGACAAAGTCACTTAGCAGCTAACATCAGCAAAACGGTATCCCTTTTACTTTTCCTCCTGCTACAAATGCACAAGTGATGCGAGCACGTCAGCAAAACGAATCCTTCTAGGAGAGAGATGCCCAGAGTAGTTCCTTTCAATTACCTGACATCGCTACAGTTCAGTTTTTTTTCTGACCACTCTATACAACTGTGGTGAGAAGAAAGGCATCTCAGAATGCAGAACATGTTGAGTCCTCAGGAGGATGGGCCACAAGAGCAGAAGACCGTGTTGGATGCCACTATGGTCATCTGGCCCAAGAGATGGTAGGATCAAAATTTGGTGTCAACAGCATGAATCCATGAACCCAGCCTATCTTGTGGCAACAGTCGAGGCTAATGGTAGTGGTGTAATGGTGTGGAGAATGTTTTCTTGGCATACTTTGAGTTCATTAATTCCAATCAATTATTGCTTGAACTCCACTCTATTTGAGTACTGTTGCTCAATTTAAGTATCAGGCCACAATTTTCCCATCTTCTAATAGCTCCTCTAGCATGATAATGCACAATGACGTAAAGTAAAAGTCATCTCAAAATTGGTTTCATGAACAATACAATAAGTCGGTGTTCTTCAGTGGCCTTCATTTGTCTCTCTTGTCACCAGATCTGAATCCAGCAAAGCATCTTTGAGATGTGTTAGAAAGGGAGAATTGCAGCATGGATGTACAACTGGCAAATCTGCAGACATTTTGTGATACAATCATGTCAGCATGGAGTGAAATCTCAAAAGAACAACATTTATTTATATAGAACATTTTCATACAAATGATGTAGCTCAAAGTGCTTTACATGATGAAGAAAGAGTAAAAAGAGAAAATATATAAAAAAATAAAATTAGGCAATACTAATTAACATAGAATAAAAGTAAGGTCCGATGGGCAGGGAGGACAAAAAAAAAAAAACCCAAAAAAAAAACCTTCTGGAGAAAAAAAATGAAATCTACAGAGGTTCAGAGGCCACGAGATCACCCAACCCCCTCTAGGCATTCTACCTAACATAAATGACCTCAATCAGTCCTCATGGTATTCAGGGTTCACATGGAAGAACTTGATGATGATGGTCATGTGGACTTCTGGCCTTCAATCCATCAATGTAGGGACATCACGGTGCTTTGATCAGGTGGTGGTGGCGCAGATCACCACAACAGAAAACCGGAAAAGGAACAGCAGAGAAAGTAGGGGTTAGTACGGATTATGGAGCCACCATGAATGATAATGATAATTAATTGAATATACAGAATATCAGGGTTACACTAAAATGAAGCTATGCAAAAGCCATGTTAAAATAATGAGTTTTTAGCAGTTTTTTAAAGTGCTCCACCGTATTAGCCTGGCGAATTTCTATTGGTAAGCTATTACAGATTTTAGGTGCAGACAGAGGAGTTTATTATTTTTAATGCTTATTGTGTGCAAGTCAGTGGGAAGATATTTTTCTTAAATAAAAAATAGTTTAAATGATCCCAAGATTTGCCTCTGCGTAGCTATGTTTTAGGGTTGGGGCCTGTGACACCAGTGTTCACAATATGAGAGCATTAGGAGTACGTTACGGTGAATGTTGTAATGGTGTTTGGTGGAATGACTGAGAGGGTCACTGACTTGGGTGCTTCTGCACTTAGAATGGAGGAGGACAGCCCAGAAGAGAACCAATCATGTGACTTCCACCCCCAAATCTGGCTCCACCCCTTCCACCAACTTCAACATAAACAGGACCCTGACAGGATCTGAAAGACAAGTTTAGACAAAGATTTCAGTAACTATAGTCCAATATCTTCTGCTGTCTCCTTTAGTCTTGGGTTCTGAAATGTGTGTTGGCCTGTCTGTTTCTTAAATAGTTGGTGGGTGAAAGAGCCAGGACTTCTGTGTTGCAGGAAGAAATTATATCACAGCTTTTCCTTGAGGTTGTCATCAGTACTAAAGGTTAACTTCTACGTCATCACACTGTCCTTAAACCTGCACCCACATAGCACATGTGTCTGACAGTATACATACAATATATTGTATATTCATATGGCTGTGTCAGTGTGCAAAGGAAAAAGGGTTAAAGGTTATTTCCATGCTTAAAAGGAAAGAAGTTTAAAGATATAGCTGTATAAAGATATGTATAGTTGTAATCAGGTGTAACTGAGAAGGAAAGAGCATGTAACATATATGATAGGAAGAAAAAGGAGGGAACAAAGCAGGGCAGATAAAAAGAGAAAAGGCAACAGTAGGTGAGAAGATGATGGGAGACATTAAAAAATGAGTCAGTCATTAGGATCCAGAGAATTATGTGACCCGAGGCTGAGAATGAGCAAATCTTCCTCTGGTTTTCAAAGTGTCTTTGAAGCCCTGTGAAAGAACACAGAAGGAGAGATCAGTGTGGTTATGATCAAGGGATGTGAAGTGTTCTATAATAGGCTTTGTAGGATCTTTGATTTTAACAACTAAAATGTGCTCCTAGAATCAGTCTGCTAACCATCTCCCTGTTTCACTTATTTAAATGGCTGGACACTTCCTACAAAGATGGCGACATGGTGGCACAGTGGTAGCACTACCGCCTAGAAATAAAGAGGCTAGGGTTCACATCCTGGGTCCTCCCTGCATGGAGTTTGCAGTTTGTATGTTCTCCCTGTGTTTCCTCCGGGTGCTCTGGTATTCTCTTACAGTCCAAAGACATGCAGGTTAGGTAGACTGGCAATACTAAATTGTCCCTAGTGTGTGGTTGGAGAGGCTTCATGTGTTCACCTTACAATGTGCTGGCACCATGTCCAGGGTTTGCTCCTGCCTCACTCCCTATGCTGAAAGGGATAGGCTCAAGCAGATTTCCACAACCCTGTTCAGGACTAAGTGGGTTAGAAAATGACTGACTGACTGACTTCCTACAAGAAATGCAGCTGGTAAGATTTTCTGACAGACAAGAGGCTTGTTGTTTAATATTGAATTTACCAGAGGGACCAGATGTATGGGTACTGCTGAGGACATATTTAAAACTAACACAGCAGCTCATGTTAAAGATCAAAGTACCTGGGGCTTCATTTACAAAGTGTGCGTACACATATGAAGACCCTCAAAAGTCAGGATTTATAAAGGAAAACCTGATGGGGGAATGTTGCTTATGAGCCATGTGAATGCAACATTTCAGAGAAAGTGGGAAAAGATGACAACCTTGATCAAGTAAGCAAAATCAGCCAGATCAGCTAAATGACAACTCACATGTACAACAACAAATATCACAGAGCCATTAATATCATGTGCATTATATTAACAAACATATTATACCTTAAAAATGATGAATATAATGTACAGCATCATGCATGCACCTCTGTGGATCACCCTCCGAGCTCATCTCAAGCAGATGCTTCAACCCCAGGTTGAGAGGGGGTGCTTGCACCAACCTTCTCCCTTTTTCTTACCACCATAATACTGAGAAAATGCAGAGTGAGGACAACTGACTCCGCCCCTTCCAGTTTCCCATCTAAATCACCCACTCCGCTGAGAGGAGCTGGTCATTTATGAACAGACTGCACCACAGAACAAAGCTCCCTATCTTTTGAAGAGAGAAAGATTAATCTCATTGACTTCACCGGATTGCTTTTCCTTTTTGTTTTTTCTTTTGCTGTTTGTACTGGTGATCATTTTTCATTTCATTTCTGGGAGTTAATTAAATGGGGATAACCAGGTTGGTGCCACAACATTTATCTGTGGCAACCTGCATTATTTTATTCAACCACAACGGACTGTATTTTAGTGCCCTTTTAAGAGGGCCAATGCTGCGTATTAGAAGTGAAGAACATTTTTATTTATTTTTCAGTTTATATCAGCAACCTCTTGTCACTTCTCAAGGAGCTGGCTGACAAGTCAGGAATAACTCAGTCAGGCTTCACTGCATCATGTTGCTGAAAGCCAGTTTTCATATGGTGTGGATGCACATATATAGACCATAACATGCTTTTGTCAACATAAAAAGACAATTTGCAATTTGGTTCTCCTAACATAATCGGTGTACTTTACTGCACTTCTACTGCAATAAGAGAATCTCATGAGAATGAAGCTGCTTTTGTGAACCATACACTGTTACACTCCATTAATGTACAAGTCATTTGTGATGCCAAGATGTGGCTGACCAATATCTTGTCTCCATGTTCTGGGTCAGCCTGTGATTCATTTATTTTGATGCAAAGTAGCTTTTGTAGACGTAATGGTGCTGTACACGGTGGCTGGTTTGTTGGTAAGGTTAATTGGCTGAGCCCTCAGTGTTTCATTTGACTGGTATTATTCATTGTAACAGCAATCATATTATTACATGTGCCAGGTGACATTGGCTACCCACTCAGATGATGGTGCCTTACACCTTTCCAGTGGAGAATAAAGTGCTATAATGCCACACATAGTCTTGCGCTCTCAGTTGTGAAGCACAGCCAGATACTACTGAATGCGTCAAGAGGGAGTTGCTTTACTAGCCAATGGAGTTCTGCGGCATCGTGATTGCATATGCATGAGGCTGATTAGCATGTTCTATATATGGATGTTTCAGGGCGGCATTTATGAATGGTAAATTGCGTAGAAATATGCATACACACTGTTTTTATGAACTGGATTTTTTTTGGTGTATGCATTTTTCTGTTTTTTGGCATGTGCATATTTTTATGCTTGAATCCATGTAAAATTTTATAAATGAAACCCCTGGTGAGGAACATAGCTCTCCTCAGTGAAGTGAACTGCGGGCAGGAAGTGTGCATATGTTAGGTGGTCGGTGAGGAGAAAAAGACTCCTCTGGAAAGATCAGTCTGCAAAATGGGGAAATTTTGTTTGATAAATTTGTGCAAAAGAGGGGATGTTAGGGTGGAATGGGTGGGCAGCGCAATATGGATTTTATTGATGGGGTTTCTCTTGGAGTGGATTTTAGGAGGTCCACTTCTGGTTTGATTGAGAGGTCTGCCCAGAACATGTGAAGAGTTTCATCAATGAGAGGCTCATTCTGTGTCCTCCATTACAGAAGTCACCTCATCACTGCAGAGGCGGCGGAGTTTAAGGAACTGTGAATGAGGTACAGAGTTTTTAGTATGCCAGGGATGGAAGGAGCTGTGGAGAAGGTGACCATGTGAGCCAGATGTCTTATAATAAACGGAGGTTACAAGTCCTGGAAAACTGATAGATTAATAACAAAATATGATAGAGTTGTGGTGGAGACATTGATTGTAAACTTGAGAGATGGATGGAAACTAATAAAATCATTAATGAATTCCTGTTGCAGGCTTTTAGAGCGAGACGCAGCATTTATACACATAAAATATAGAGCCAAGATTTTATTGGGGACAGCATGGCAGCTTGATACCTTAAGCTGATGTCACATTACGTGCCTTCTAGTTGTTAAGTATGTCAAATCTGCCGACTGCAGTCTCTCATCTTGTGGTCAGACCATGTCAGTTTAAATGATTGAAAATTTTTGCTGAAGTCACAATCAGCGACTGAGTGCTTATATTCCAACACAGACCTGCTCGCCCCTCTTTGTGACAGCCGTTAGCGTGCAGCCTGGTGGAGAAGGTGCAATAAAAAGGGTGTGACAATGACGCTATACCAGCACTTAACAGGACACAGACAGACGCTGGGGGCACACTTGTAAAAACCCAAGCTTTTTATTTTCTTCCCTTGTGGAGAACGTCTTCCCTGTTCCCACAAGCACACAACACAGTCCAATCACAAACACAATCACAACTGCAATTCTTTAACTTTCTCTTTCTTTTTCTTTTTCTTTCTCCTCCACTCCTCTCCGGCAAGCTTTGTCTTCTTCCTCCCGTTTCTACCGGAGTAGTGGCTGCTGGCTTCTTTTATAATGCACCAGGTAGAGCTCCAGGTGCTTGATGACCTATTCCCAGTAGCACCTGTGGTGGAAGAGCTGCTCTGTAGGGTTCAGAAGCAACTACAGCCACCCCGGCGGTGCCCATGGATCCCAAAAGGGCTGCACCAAACTTCATCTCCCATGAAGCCCTGCAGGAGTCCTAGCCACCACTAAAACCCAGGAGGGCTGTCATCTAGTGTTCTGGGGGAGGCACTGTCCTGACCAAGCTTGCTCTCCCAATCCATACAAGGGAGAGGCGTCCCGGCCAGCCAAAGGCCCTGGCCATACGCCACAAGGGCTAACAGCTGCGATGAGTTCAGCCATAATTTCTCCCCCTTTCTCTTTTTTCCATTCTTTTGTAGTAGGTGAACATGAGAAATCAGACAGACGAGCTTTTCTTCTGTTTGTGGGGTCGCCTGCATTGCTTATACTTCATCATTCTTCATCCATTCTTCATCACTGAATTTATACATTGTACTTCCACATGAGCATTCATTGGTTGTCAGCTGCCACATACACAAGCATCTATAAATCAACGCAAAATGAAACCTTTTTTGATTTTACCAGACTGAATCATAGACTAGTTAGAGTCTGGCTTTATAGGGGCGCCCTTTCAACAGCCTCTGACATGCTAAGATGATGTAAATGAAGACTATGACTGAAAATTGATGGAAAAGTCTTGTAATGTGACATAACCTTTGGATGCCTTCAAACGTATCTTTTCTCAGAACTGCAAATCCACAAGTGCCACATCCCGGAATAGTCACTAGCTGAGAAGAGTCATCCAGACCCCTTGAGAACAGTTAGTCCCAAATCAGGTGGAACCAGAGAGAAGACAAAGAAAGAGACTGGACCAGAAGTCAGTTTGCTACCTAGATAGAATAAGTTAAGATGACATTTAATTTAATTCTAACAATATAGATTAATATAAAAATGTATTTCTTTTCAAAATACTGGTTTATCCATCTATTTTGTACACTGCGTATAAGAGATATGTAGGTGGATGAGCCTATGGTGTCCTCCATTTTGGAGTATCTGTCAGGCAGACCACAGTTTGTGAGACTCAAGGACTATGAGAGCAACACTGGAGCACCACAAGAAACAGGCCTGTCGGCTTTTCTCTTCACTCTGTGCACATTTACATTTCCTTTATCCAAGGTGACTTACAACATTTATAATACAATTGGTTGCATTTCTTTGGTTTTTCCAACTGGAGCACACGCAGGTCAAGTGACTTCCTCAGGGTCACACAGCATCAGTAGCGGGATTTGAACCCACAGCATCAGGGCTTGAAGTCCAAAGCCTCAACCACAACACCACACTCCCTGCCTCTACACCTCTGACTATAAATATAATACCAGGTCATGTCACGGGTCTAGTGATAATGGGGGTCAGGTGGTGAACTTTGTTTCTTGTTGTGCAAAGAGAATTGTCTGCAACTTAACATCAGAAAAACCAAGGAACTGCTTATTGACTTTCACCACACCCAAGAGCCTCTATGTCTGGGCACTATTCAGTGTGTGGAGGTGGAAGTGGTCCTACAAGCACTTGGGGGTCCACATTAATGACAGATTGAAATGGTCTCAACAAATAAATAAACCATAAAAGAAAGGACACGGCAGACTCTTTTTCTTAGGAGACTGTGTTCCTTGTAGAAAGTGACTTCCTTCACATCTTCTACAACTCTGTGATGGCCTTTGCGATTGTCCACATTGTGGCATGCTGGGCTGGTGACATCACTTCAGGAGAGGCCCACTGAACCAACAAGCTTTTAATTAAAAGGTCAAGCTCAGTTATGGGACACACTCTGGACCCCCTGGAAGTTGTAGGAAAGGAAGGAATTAAAACAAAGCTGGGTGCCATTATGAACAATGCTGCACATCCTCTCTCTGACACACTAACACTGAGGACTTTCAGACAAGGAATTATTCAGCAGAAGTGTGTCAAGAAACACCCAAGGGGGCTCCTTTATACCAACAGCATTACATCCGTATGATTCCTCACTGGGACTGGAATTGCCATGTCAGAAGCTTTCTTTCTTTTAATGTTCTTACCTTTAAGTCATTTTGATGTGTGTTCAGACCAGTGTGTGTATATTTATTTATTTACTTACTTATCTACCTATTTATGTATGTATTTATTGAAAGAGCTTCTGTAAAAAAGCCAAATATCCATAAGGGGACAATTACAGTAAAGTTCTATCTATCTATCTATCTATCTATCTATCTATCTATCTATCTATCTATCTATCTATCTATCTATCTATCTATCT
>JANRMT010062852.1:31944653-31966127 GCA_026402145.1 Polypterus bichir lapradei | reverse complement strand
CACTAATTTTCACAATGTCCGCCATGTTGAACTTTCTTATTTATGGCCCCATCTTCACGAAATTTGGTAGGCGGATTCCCTGCGCTAACTGAAACTGCTGTATGTACTTATTTCGATGGTATGACGCCACTGTCGGCCGCCATATTGAACTTTCCAACGTCACTAATTTTCCAACTTCCCATGTAGGTAGAAGGCTGACCCCATCTTGACGAAATTTGGTAGGTGGCTTCCCTACGCTAACCAAAACCGATGTACGTACTTATTTCGGCGGTATGACGCCACTGTCGGCCGCCATATTGAATTTTCCAAACATCACTAATTCTCCAACTTCCCGTGTAGGTAGAAGGCTGAAATTTGGAAGGCTCATTCTTTACAGCTTACTTACAAAAGTTAAGCAGGTTTCATTTCGAAATTCTACGCGTAACAGTCATAACGGTCAACAATGTCCACCATGTTGAACTTTCTTATTCATGGCCCCATCTTCACGAAATTTGGTAGGCGGCTTCCCTGCGCTAACCGAAACCAATGTACATACTTATTTCGGTGGTATGACGCCACTGTCAGCCGCCATATTGAACTTTCCAACGTCACTAATTCTTCAATTCCCGTGTAGGTAAAAGGCTGAAATTTGGCAGGCTCATTCCTTACAGCTTACTTACAAAAGTTAAGCAGGTTTCATTTCGAAATTCTATGCGTAACGGTCATAACGGTTGACAATGTTCGGCATGTTCAACTTTCTTATTTATGGCCCCATCTTCACAAAATTTGGTAGGTGGCTTCCCTGCGCTAACCAAAACCGATGTATGTACTTATTTCAGTGGTATGATGCCACTGTCCGCCGCCATATTGAAGTTTCTAACGTCACTAATTCTCCAACTTCCCGTGTAGGTAGAAGGCTGAAATTTGGCAGGGTCATTCCTTACAGCTTACTTACAAAAGTTAAGCAGGTTTCATTTCGAAATTCTACGCGTAACGGTCATAACGGTCAACAACGTCCGCCATGTTGAACTTTCTTATTAATAGGTAGAAGGCTGAAATTTGGTACTTATTTTGGTGATATGATGCCACTGTCGGCCGCCATATTGAACTTTTCAACGGTCTTTGTTACTTATGTGCCCATCTTCAAGAAATTTGGTAGGCGGGTTCCCAACGCTAACTGAATCCTACTTACGTACATATATACGTCCTTAGCCTGCAGCTCGGTCACCGTGTGAGGCGGCGTTGGGTCCCCCATCCCAACGCCTCCCACGTGGTTGGCTGCCTGCCTATATAAGGCCGTCTGTCGCTCCAGTCTCTACATTCCCTTTCTTGCTTCGCCGCGGTATTCACATCTCCCTGCTGATAACTACAGCCTTTTTATTTAATCCACGGCTTCTCCGCTGTTTTATTGTTTATTTATTATGATTATAGTTATTGTGTAGGTATTTTAGACTTACTTTACATTGTTCAGGTACCCATTTCCTTTATCATTCCAACCGTACCTCCATTAACATGTCTATCGAGGTGATCACCTTCGATCAAAGAACTGTCACTTACCAAGTGGTTTCCATGCCCGGAGATGGCACCTGCCTTTTCCGTTCTCTTTGTTACATATTGCACGGCCATATCAGGCTCACTCTTGATATCCGGAGGAACATTGTGTCTTATGTATTGAATGACTGGGACAGGTTCAAGGTGTGGACTGAGGATGGTACAGGAGATAATTATACTACACAGGAGCACTAGAAGAGTGAAATGCTTAAGTGTACCGAAATGGCCAAATATTTTACACCTTTGGACAACCGCCAATGCCTCTTAAACATCTTAGATTCACAGGTGACGATTTCAGTAGTGGACACTTTGATGTTTAGAAATGTTTAAACTCTCAAAAGCTGGATGTGAAGTTATCAATGAAACTGGTTGTATACTTACAACGCTTGACAGATGCCGAATGTCTCTTCAACACAAGTCCTACAAATACTGTCGTAATTGAAACAAACCATGAAACTCAAACCGATTATGACAGCAGCAATCCAAGCTGTGAGATTTGAAACAAGATTACTGTTCACATGGCCAACTGTACGTTGCATGCTCAAGAGTAAGCTCAGCGCACAGCTTGGTCATATTACAACTGGAGGGCCAAACTGACAGCGTGGCATACAAAGAGATCCTTAACAAATAATTATTGGTATATTTTCCCTCAGTTTAAAAAGGTTTAATTTTCTTCTTAATAAAAATTTTAAGGCAGTACTTCACCGCTGCAAAGCGCGGGTATTTTGCTAGTAACAATAATAATAATAATAATCTACTCTCTCTATATAAAATTCTAAGCCTTAAAGTGAAACGATTTTGTGCAACGATTTTATGTGACAATTTTATGTCACGTTTTTTGTCACGTTTTAAAACCTACATATATACAGGTGCTGGTCATAAAATTAGAATATCATGACAAAGTTGATTTATTTCAGTAATTCCATTCAAAAAGTGAAACTTGTATATTAGATTTGATAATCATCAAAATTAAAAGAAATAAACATTTGAAATACAGCAGTCTGTGTGTAATGAATGAATCTAATATACAAGTTTCACATTTTGAATGGAATTACTGAAATCAATTTTGTCATGATATTCTAATTTTATGACCAGCACCTATATGTTTGGTATTATTCTTTTCAGAATTTATCGAACTTTAATATGATGTTGTTAGATTTTCAGAATCTTCTTCCGTTTTTAAATTATAAATTAAAATATCAAAAAAAGTTGTGGTTTTTAATATCAAGAAAGTTGTGGTTTTTATTGTTGATTGAGTAAATTTTCTTTCACAGGAACAAACTATTAAAAAAAATAATATATTCATCACTCCAATGTTTGTATTTAGGTGATTTAGTTAGCTGATGGTTGAGTTATGATTACCCTATTGCATACCACTTTAGTTTTCATGTGATTTTTCTTGTTATTTAATTTAAAAAAAAAAAGTTTTTTTATTAATAAGAATGTCAGTTAAAACGAATGGATCGTTTATTTATTCTCTTATAAATACTCATCAAGCATAGTGGACCTCAGTTTAATGGGAATACTCCAATCAGTAAGAGAGTAAATATTTTATTCTCATTTCATGATTTTTACTCTGTTAATTCATTTTTCGTTTACATATTTATAGAGTTTGACTCCAATAAATAATAATTTTTCTTTTGTACATTTACAGATTTTACTAATATTCTGGCCACAACTGGGAGTTGGGTGCCGAAGGAGCCGAGGGCTTGCCCCCCTAGTAATAATAATAATGTTCTTCTTCTTTTGGCTGCTTTCATTAGGGGTTGCCACACTGGGCCGTCTTTTCGATATCTTCCTGTCCACTGCATCTTACTCTGTTAATAAAAATAATAATAATAATAATAATAAGTAAATAAGAATAATTAAATAAAAATAATAATTGTTTACATTTATATGGCACAACTCATATTTTGCATAGTGAGTGGGAAGCCACTTCAGCCACCACCAATGTGCAGCATCCACCTGGATGATGAGACGGCAGCCATTTTGCACCACACATTGACTGTTAGTTGGTAAAGGGTTGAGAAATAAGGGGTCAGGGGATGATTAGGGGGCCAGAATGGATGATGCCGTGAGGGACAATTTAGCCAGGACATCAGGGTACACCCTACTGTTTTTGAAGGATGTCCAGGGATCTTTTATGAACGGAGAAAGTCACAACCTTGATTTTATGTCTCATTCACATGATGGTGGCAGTTTTTACAGAAGTGTCCCCAACACTGGGATGCACACACAGACCACAGGGTAAGCACCCCCTGTTGGTGTCACCAGCACCTCTTACAGAAGCAATCCAAATTTTCCCTGGATAGTACTGGCTGGGCCCAGACATGCTTAGCTTCAGGTGGATTACCTGTTGTAAAGTTCAGGTGGTATGGCTGCTGGCCATCACAGGCCTGATCACCAACAGTGATGAGAAGGCGCTACCTGCTGACTTAATGGTGCCCTGACAGCATCCTCACCCTTAATGTCCATGAAACCAAGGAATGGTTTATAGACTTGAGGAAGCAGATGGCAGACCATACCAATATCTACTGTACATTGGAGAGGATGCTGTTGAGAAAGTGAGCAGCTTTACATTTCTAGGAGTGACCATCACTGATAAACTGATGTGGACACAACACATTTTGTGATATTTTGTGATAAAGTCTCAGCAGTGCCACAGATGTCTTAAATCAGATCACATTTCTCCATCTGTTCTTATAAGCGTCTACTGTACAAGAGTCCATCCCGAGCCTCACTTGCTGCATCACATCCTGGTACGGCACCTGCATGGCTCAACAGTGTAAAGCACTGCAGAGGATGGTGAAAGCGGCACAGAATATTACGGGCACCGTTTTCCCTCTTATTCAGGACAAATAGCACACTCACAGTCTTAGAAAGATAAACAGGATATTTAAAGACCCCAGAAATCCTTCACAGTCACTTTTCTCACTTCTGTCTTCTGGATACGGGAGGACATGTCCTGGAATGAAATCTACTAGCATGAGATATGGTGGCAGAGTGGTTTGTTCGCACTGCTGGTTTTTACATTTGTCATTGTCTATACATTTTTTCTTAATGTGTTATTCAATTTTCTTTTCACATCCCTAATGGTCATTTAAAAGTAGTGTGGTAGGAAAGAGTGTGCCAGCTGATGTTGTGGTACCTCATCTGGGGTTGAGTGCTGTTTGGCAGCCAGTGCTACTAGGACAGGCTCCATCTCGTATGATCCTGAACTGATTCAATGATTGGACGAATGGAGAGAACTCCTCAAGAACCTCTGCATACAGAAAAAGGTTGTGGCATCCTGGGGAGAAGCCTGCAATATTATCTGAGGACACTAGAGGGCATGCCATGCTATGGATAATCCACCAAAGCCCACAGTTAACTCTGCATATAACATCACCATTCATAGAGTGCTTTGAACTATTACTTTGTGCAGTTTTGATTCTGATGCCAACCCATTGCAAAAATATAAAAAAAAATGGTCTGGGATTTGAACTTCCACCTTCCAGCCATTCAATCCTGCACCCACAAAACAATACCCATCCCTGTAAGGGTTGCCAGCTCATCACTTGGCACTCTCACCCATGTGAGGCCAATGTACAGTTGCCAGTCAACTTGTTATGCCTTTGAGATGTGAGAGGAAGTCAAAGCACCCAGGGAACAACTATATGGACTATATGTGCCAATATGCTACCCCACACTACTGCCAATTCAATCCAAATCAATATGAACCTCACATAAAATTATAAATCATCCTTCTTTGTATGTGTCAAGTTGGACAACAAAGGACTACTGGCGAGGTGGGAGCTCCAACCTTGTTCCTTATGCTCTGAACTCACTCGCACATAAACATCATGGAGGAAATATCACCTGAGATGCACCACATAGAGAAGACACATTAAAGGCTAACACTTTTCTTAAATTGTTACAAACTGGATTAGCTGCAAGTAGCAAATGTGGATTTGGAGAATGAAAGGATGGAAGACACATGGCTTCTCTCTTGCAGGCTGGCTGTCACACTGTGAGACTCACTGAGCTGAGGCCACGCAAACTGCACTTTTTTTTAATGTCTGGTCTATCATGACGTCTGTCACAATCTGCATGAAATAATATATTCATTCATTCGTTACATTTATTCAAAGATGAGGAGAACAGTGGGACGTGCTGCTGCTACTTCATGGGCCCGCCCAGCATCCTGTATTCAAATCCTGTGCCCAAGTGTTGTCCCAGTGGTGTTTGCTTGTTCTCCCCGTGTTAATGTGCTTCATCTTTCACATTCATTTAGATATGCAGGTGGGGCTGACTGGCACTACACTGGTCCAACCGAGTGCAAGAGGCCCATGTAAAAGACTGGCACCACCACCATGCTGTTTCCGGCCATTTTATCCAGTGTTGGTGGCACCAGTGACCTTAAAAGCGATTAAGTGGCTTGGCAACTTTTACATTACACTTATTCTAATACTCAATTGCAGAGAGGCAGAGCGTTTTTCTGGTAGCATCAAGCACAAGTCAAAAATAAACCTTGGTATGAAGACCAGCTTATTACTGGGCACAAAGTCTTAATGAACCAATATAGAGCTGCCCACCAAACTAACAGACACTCACTGTGCAAATTATTAGGCCCACTATACTCATACTGGGTAAGTCCACCTTGTGATCTCTAAACAGCCTCAATTCTTCATGGCATGGAACTCCACAAGATTCTGGAAACATTCCTTTGAGATTCTGATCCATGTTGACATGATGGCATCACACAATTTCTAAAGATTTGTCAGCTGCACATTCCTGCAGTGAACCTCCTGTTCTACCACATCTCAAAGGTCTTCTGTTGGATTCAGACCTGGTGACTGGGAAGGCCAATGAGGAACACCGAACTCCTTGTCATGTTCATGAAATCAGTTTAAGATGACGTTTGCTTTGTGACATGGTGCATTATTATGCTTGAGGTAGCCATTGGAAGATGGGTATGTTGTGGACATAAAAGGATGAACGTGGTCAGGAACAAAACTCAAAACAGGCTGTGACATTCAAGTTATGATTGATTGGTAATAACATGTTGAAGGTGTGCCAAGAAAACATTTCCCTCACCATTAAACCATCACCAGCAGCCTGGACTGTTAACACAAGGCAGGTTGGGTACATGGATTCATGCTATTGGCACCAAATTCTGACCCTACCATCAGCATACCTCAGCTTGAGGTTCATCCTGTCTTCAGCTGTCCAATTCTGGTGAACCTGTGCCCACTGCAGTCTCGGCTTTCTATTCTTGACTGACAAAGAACCACCTTGAGAATGGGAAAGGTACGATATAAATAAAATGTATTATTATTATTATTAAGGCCACTGATATGGCCACTTACCTAAATGTGTGACACGTTGTGCATTCTGAAGTGCTTTTCTGCTCATCACAGTTGTACAGGGTGCTTATCTGAGTTACCACAATATTTCAGTCAGTTCAGCCAGTCTGGCCACTCTCCACTGACCTCCCTCATCAACAAGGCATTTCTCATTGGATGTTTTTCGTTTTTCATGCCATTCTGAATAAATTCTAAGAGGTTGTTTTGCATGAAAAAGTCTAATAGATCAGCAGTTACAGGAATACTCAAAGCAGCTTGTCTGGAACTCATAATCATGCCGCGGTCAAAATCACTGAGATCACATTCTGCAGTTTGACGTCAACATTTACTGAACTTCCTGACCTGTAGCTGCACAATTTTATGCCACTTGATTGGCTGATTAATCATAATAATAATAATTGTCTACATTTAAATAGCGCTGTAAAGTCACTTCAACCACTCTAATGTGTAGCAACCACCGGGATCAGCGCCTAACCAGTGTGTTATAAAGCTTGAACAGAACCTCCTTTGACTTGTACTTCACACATCAGGGCGCTTAATAACCTGACATTCTGTTAACTTTCTTAATGGCTTCTGAATACTGCCTGCAGTGGATGGAGTCCACTACGACTCCTAAGTCCTTCTCATAAGGTGTACTCTTGTTTTTCTGACCGCCCATTGTGTATTCAAACCTAACATTTTTACTTCCTATGTGTAATACTTTACATTTACTGACATTAAACTTCATCTGCCACAAATCTGCCCAAGCCTGTATGCTGTCCAAGACCCTCTGTAATGAGTCAATGGATTCGAGATTATCTGCCAATCCACCTAGCTCGGTATCATCTGCAGACTTAACCAGCTTGTTACTTATATTCCTGTCCAAGTCATTTATATATGTTTCTGGCAATGTGTGAAAGGCAGGTATTGTATAAAATGCCTAGGCGTTCTATAGAATGTGTGACGTTTTTAGGCAAAGAATGAAATGTCTGTGCTACTTTAACATGCTATATACTTTCCTTAGACATTGCAAATAATACCTAGGCATTATACAGAATGACTTGCTGATTTGCCTTTTGGCATTGCACAGAATGTCTAGGAAATATTTAAAATTTTAATCGTTTCATACTTTAATGTCCCTTTTTCTATAGATTCTATAGATTTCCCAGGCATTCTACGCATAATTTCATACATTGACGGTAACATATTAAAAACAGCAGTGGCCCTAGCACTGACCCCTGCTGGACACCACTCTTAACATCGGCCAGTTCTGATGAGGTTCCTCGCACCATCACCCTCTGCTTCCTGTGTTTGACCCATCTACATATAACCCTGTGAACTCTTACTTCTTTTAGTTTGATGCCCAATATCTCATATGGAACCTTATTAAATTCTTTTTGGAAGTCAAGATAAATAATATGACACGATCTACTTTTATTATATCCTTTTGTTGCTTACTTATAGGATTCCAGCATGTTAGTAAAACATGACCTCCTTCTTCAGAACAATCTGACTATTCAGTAAAACTCCCGTTCTTGCTGTGTGTTGCACCTTTCTCTTCCATTAATTCTCCTGTGATGCACATTATGCTTACTAACCTATAGTTGCTTGGATCTAACCTGTCACACTTTTTATATAAAGGGATAGTATTTGCCATTTTCCCATCCTTTTGAATTTCCTCAGATTGAGTGCAGCTGTGTGTTGTGAGGTGAAGCTGGAAATGTGAATGTGCGGGCAGTGGGTGTGGCAGAGAAGTTCTTTTGAACTGCATAGAAGAAACTGTGAAAGATCAAAGTGGCATGAGTGGCGCTCGAGAAAAGGGGACAGCTTCTAGTAAATTTTACATGAGGGAGCGACATTGCATTTCATAATTTGGCTATCAGCACCAATGGTGTTAAAATGTTAACTAAATGTTAAACCACAGTCACATGGAGGAACTAATCAAGTTGTGTGGTGGAGAGGAGGACTTATCAAACCTTTAGAACTTGACATCATGCTATTTTGGACCATCTAGGTGAACAGGACAGAAACTTCTTGAGCTGAACGTACCATTTCATTGTAATTGCCATTTCTGCTTAATTTTTAATGGGGTTTCTATAAGTATACATACTGTAGTTCTGTTTTTTTTAACCCAAATAATTCATTTTTGATGTTTGTGTTTTTGATTGAAGCATTGTTCGAAGATGTTCATTTTTTAAAATATTAACTAATACCGTTTTGACATTAGGAGCCACCATTTTGGGTTTATTTGAATTGACCATTGCTATTAGCATATTACCTATTACCTATTATGTGAATTTCCCCTTGGGATTAATAAAGTATCTATCTATCTATCTATCTATCTATCTATCTATCTATCTATCGCAATATTTCCCATGAGTCACCGACAATGCATGGCATACAACATCATCAGTGGGACAGTGTTAAGATAAAGACATTTATTCAAGGATCAACCAAGATCTGAATGACTGCACTTTACATGCAGTGACTTAAAAATGGCCACTATGGTCACCACCCATCTTGAAAAGTTTCCCCCGTCACATATACTAATGTGCCACAAACAGGAAGTTAATATCACCAACCATTCCCATTTTATTAAGGTGTATCCATATAAATGGCCCACCCTGTACAACCGTTAACACCGTCCGGACTTCCACTAGCCGAATTACTGTTGAAAGAAGGATGTATCGTAATGTTATTGTGTAATTTACTGTATGTATGAGTGATTGACTATGCAATGGAACAAGATTAGTTGTATTAAAAATTGGTCGAACAACATGTAAAATTTTAACAAGCGATAAGAAAGGTAATGTAGTACATCTTCCGCTAATAACATTAGACACCAAAGGAGATCTTAATATACCATTCGTATTAAAACATTTACAGTTTCCCGTTAGAATAGCTTTTGCTATGACAATTAACAGATCACAGGGACAAATATTCGAAAAAGTCGGTTTATTTATTAGAGAGAAAGAAATGATATTCACTCATGGGCAGTTATATGCTGCGTTTTCATGATGTAAATCCAAACATGGACTCAAAATTCAATGCGATCTTGAAGAAAAGTTTTAAAGTAAAAGTGAAAATAATGCATATGTAACAATTCCCATGAAAATAACAATCTCTTTAAATTGTATATCCGGTTAACCAAACCCGGGGGTTGGCGAGCGAAGAGAGCAGGGGACAGAGCCCTCTAGTTTATTATAAATAAAAAGCTTCACCAGGATAATCTGTCGTGCTAATGTTATAAACGTCTCTTCGTACTTGCTGCGAGGTCGCAAGCCATCCTCAATGGGAACGCAAAACCACTCGGCTAATAGAGAAGGTCTTAGTTGGGCGACTCAAACAACTACTTTATACCTCTTTGTGCTTCTGAGGGTGAGTGTGTCACTCCTCTGGAGCATAAACTCCATTAATAAATTAATGCATTGTTAATATAAGTATTAAAATTTTGTACACCAGTAATAATACAGTACTAATGATATAACACAGAGAGGACCTCTAAGACAGTACTCTAAAGAGCTCTTAAACGTTCGGCATGTAGTATTACATATTTTGACTGTTTACACAAATTATAAGATTTATTCGATTCAGAGTCTATAAGAATATGTAGTGTTAATTGTAGCTGAGTACAGCATATAATGTATTCTCCTTCGTCTTCTTCCTTAGCATTTCCCATTTTTATATGGGGTCAACCTTCTGACTAACAGTGTAGATCCTTAGCCACAGAGCCACTACTCCATTGAGTGCAGCATATACGTTCTTCTTCTTCTTCTTTCGGCTGCTTCTGTTAGGGGTTGCCACAGCAAATCATCTTCTTCCACATCGTCCTGTCTTCTGCATTTTGCTCTGTTACACCAATCACCTGCATGTCCTCTCTCAACACATCCATAAACCTTCTCTTAAGGTCTTCCTCTTTATCTCGTGCCTGGCAGCTCTGTCCTTAACATCCTTCTCCCAATATACTCAGCATCTCTCCTTTGCACATGTCCACACCAACACAATCTCGCCTCTCTGACTTTGTCTCCCAACTGTCCAACCTAAGCTGACCCTCTAATGTCCTCATTTCTAATCCTGTCCATCCTTGTCACATCCAATGCAAATCTTTAACTCTGCCACCTCCAGCTTTGTCTCCTGCCTTCTGGTCAGTGCCAGCGTCTCCGAACCCATATAACATAGCTGGTCTCACTACTGTCCTGTAGACCTTCCCTTTCACTCATATTAAAAAGTGCAGTCTCATGAATGAGACATGGTAAATGCAGATATAAAACGTATACTATAAAATACAAAATGTGAAGATTTTTTTGTTCAATTTGATTTTAATATATGACACCAGAACAACTGCTTCAGATGCAGAACTGAGAGACCTCGATAGTTTAGAAGTTTAATAAATGCTGAATACACATTTGAGCGAAGGAACTAAAGGGAATTGAATTTGTCATGAGGGACGTGTAACATAGTCATCTATTCACTAACATAACAGGGGAATGGCTCCAGAAGGGGGCATCAATTTATGGACCTCGTAGTGTCTGAAGTGCTTGGATCTGTCCGAGTCCTAAAACTGTCCTGACTGCAGCTGGAAACTTCTCCAAGGGTTGGGGCCACTGTGGTGCTAAACAAGACATGACGATAGGGCCAGGAACTCATTTTCTTTTATCCCTAGCAAGAAAAAACAACTTTAATTTCTCTTAAGCTGGTCCTAGTGGTTAGATTGCTATTCTGGTTTTGACTTACTTCTGACTTTGACACTTTTGGACAGTACAGTTTTGGACTTCAGGCTACAAAAAAGACAGCAGCACTGGAACAAAATCCAGAGAAGAGTGACTAGGCTGCTTCCACTACTACAAGGGATGATAGATTAAATAAGCTGAACCTTTTTAATTTAAGATAAAGGAAATTGAGAGGAGACATGATTGAAGTGTTTAAAGTTATGAAGGGAATTAGTGCAGTGGATCAAGACTGTGAGTTTAAAATGAGTTCCTCAAGAACACAGTTTCTTTACACAGAGAACCATAGACACTTGGAATAAGCAACTGTATACGCCAGGGGTTGCTGTTGCCCCTTAAACCCAACAGACAGATGCAAAGGACGCAGGATAAAAGCACTAAGAAAGGTTTTATTATTTCTTCTTCCCACACAGTGCCTCCAAAGCACCCCAGCCACAAGGAAAAGGCAATTAAATTAACACAATACTCTCAAATAATAATAATAATAATAATAATAATAATAGTAATAATTCTCTCCTCCACACCTCCCAGCAAGCTCTGTCCTCTACCTACCAACTCTGACTCACTTGCTGGGTCTCCAACAGTCCTTTAAATAGCCCTTGACCCAGAAGTGCTTCTACTCTTTCGTCTATGTGACTTGCCAGCACTTCCAAGTCGGATAAAGAATTCCAGTTCTTTAAACAGCCTGGAAGTACAGTACTTCCTTGTACTTCCGGGCTGCAAGGGAAGCATGACTCCCCAGGTCCTTTTAGATCTCCCCATGGTGGTACCAACGGCACCCAACAGGGCTGAGAAACTGGACTCCAAGTCCCACAATGCCCAGTGGAAATCTGGGGCACTGCTATACTCCAGGGGAGCTGCCATCTAGCGTTTTGGGTGAGGCAGTCCTGGAATTGGGCGTCCTGGCAGGGTTGAGCTGCCGACCGTCCCTCACACAACCGAGCTGTGTGGTAGACAGTAGGACTTTAGGGACTTTCAAAACTTGATATGATGTAATTTTAGAAGAATTAAGTGTACAGGCCTGGCGAGCTTTGTTGGGCTGAATGACCTGTTCTTGTCTAGATTGATCTAATGTTCTAACATGAGTAATGTCTTTCTGTTTTAGTCTGATGTCATGATTTTTGAGCCTGGCCTGTCACTTGATCTTGATATTCATTTATAATTTCCTGGTAATTTAGCACTTACAATAATTTTTAGGCATTTCAGCATGTCCTTAACATTGGGGCCTTCTGAAGTCCATAATAATTTCCTTTGTGTTGTCGACATTAAACAGCAGATTGTGGACTTGCTCCTCTCCTCCAGCTCACTCACCTCCTGTCTGCTTGTTGACTCATTTCCTCCAGTTAGGAGGCCAATCATGATGGTGTCTCTGGATACTTTAGAATGTGCTTTGATGAGGTCCTGATGGAGCATTTGGACATCAGCAGTATGAAGAGTAGGGGACTGAGGCGGCAGCCTTGGGGGAATTCCTGTGCTCACTTTAATGAATGTAGACATGATGTTTCCATGAAGTCGAACAATAAAGGCCCAAGTCTTTCATTGCACTGACTGAACCCAGCATGACCGATGGAATTCAAAACTTCTGTAACTAAACTTGAGAGTGCGGCTTCAAAAAACTCCCCCTTCATTTTTCATTTTGTCAAAGAAGAACGGGAAATGCTCTGAACAATGCACTATATTAGAAAGTAAATGTGAAGACCGAATTAGTTAGAAGAAAAAGTAATTGTGCAAAGTGTTTGTAAAAATACATGTGATGAATAGAAGGACTTGACCATTTCATAATGAGTGACAATCTTCACTGATTTCTAAATGACTCTGTAATGTTTCTCGAAAAGTATTTTCCTGTGGCGAATAAACGTTTTATTGATTGATGTATGGATTTTCCATACATATGAGAGGATCAATCATTATTGCAGACTTAGCTTTATTTCTCAGTTTCACTTTTTTTTCCCAGATTGAATGACCTACATGTTAATGTTGTCCTCATTGTTTATCCAGATAACTCAAGAAAATGTTGCTTTGACTTAGTCAACCAAAAGAGACACAGGCAAGTGCAACGTATAAAACATGGTCCAGATAATCTGGAATTCTGACTGCATGAAAAACCTTTTATATTTAATTGCAAGATTTTGGTGGTCTGGAGCTCATTGCTGGAAAACTGGGTTAATAACAGGAACTGACCATCGACAGAGTGGTAGTCAGATGTAAGATGGGCTTATTCTCATGGAGCCATTTTAGAGTGCTTGATTATACCATTAGAGTGTGTCTGTAGGAGTACCTGCAGAAAAAAAACACATGGTAGAGCAGTAGAAATTTACAAAGACAGTAATCATGTCTCTGGGAGGCAGAAGATAGCAGCATAAACCACATCAGTCCTGTGATGATCGACTGTGCAGGCCTCATTTTCATTTCTATAGCACTGTAGTTTTTCAATAAGTTGTCCTGTCTGTTTACCATTTGAGCCTCCAGGAAACTGATATGTAGCTGTCACTGGTTGTCAAATGATGAGACTTTTAAACACTATAATCCCTGCAGCCTATGAAAAAAAACGTAATCCTGGCCCACTTTAAATTTGTTCGCACCTTTCTTTTAGTGTCTTTTGTGTTGTAAATGTGTCGATCAGCACAAGCAGCAAAGCAGCCTGCTATCCCATCCCAATCCCACTGCCACAGCTCAAATCGCAAAATATTCCGATTGCTCAATTGGTTAATCTGGGAGTGAGGTGCCTAGAATTATAGAGGGTGACTAATATATCATCATTTGGAATACATACATTTCATGTGTGTTCCGTGTCTTCAATAATCTGTGTAAATATGTCATTAAAACAGAAATGTTGTTCATGTTTTAATAATAATTGACAAAAGGTAGACATGAAATGTATAATGAGTGAAGACTGAAGTCCAAATATCAAATAAACACTTTCACAAAAGGTAAAAGTATATATGTTTTGTTGGGGGGGATAGGATAGCAGGCTGCTTGTGCTGATCAACACATTTACAACACGAAAGATGCTGATGGAGAGGTGCAAATAAATTTAAGGTGGGTCGGGATTACGACTTTTTTTTGTAGGCTTCACTGATTCTAGCGTTAATCCTGCCAAGGCAAACACACACCAAACTATTACCGTAGATCCTGGAATATAAGCCGACTCGGTATATAAGCCGACCCCCTTTTCTACCTACTAAATTACATGTATTTGCTGATGACTGGTATGTAAGTCGACCCCCTTCTCCAAGCAAACTTTTCTAAATTTCCTTAAAAGTGTCTCTTCAGGTATATTTATCATGTTTATCGGCGAGAATTTGAGACTGCCAGCATTTTTGATGGAAACCAGGAAGTGATTGCAGAGAAGTTTGGTAAAATGAAACCTTTGTGTTGAAACTATATACACAAATATGGTACATCGGCGGGTGGATTTCCAGAGACTCATAAATTTGATTAAGTTAAATACGCAATACAGTGGACCCTTGACTTACGAACTTAATTCGTTCGAGATGGCTTGTTGTAACTCAAGTTGGTTGTAAGTCAAGACTATTTTTCCCATAAGAAATAATGGAAATATGAGTTCCGAACCACCCACTGCAACACTTACTTAACCTTTTCATAATAAAAAAGGGTTGTATAATGTGCATAATTTACCAAAACACCAATAATTTTTCTAATGTACTAACCAAAAAGTTATAAAAAGTGCCTAGCCTACCAGAAGTAGGCTAGATTAAGCTAGGAGCATGGCAGCGCGCATGGTCGCAGCGGCTCAGGGCTCTCTTTTTCAGTGCACTTTTTTGCTGTTTTTGTACTTTTTTTTTTTTGCTTGTTTGTGCACGATCGGTTCGGCGAACATCCGCTACTCCCGTAAGAACCTTATAGACATCGGTGTCCAGAGCCAGACATCTATTTCGAGTGTTTTTCATCACACGCATAACATCCCAGACAACATAGCGAGACCAGCGGGCTCTCCGTGGATTGTTGTCGGGTCTAGGAGACGACGCAGACGGAGGAGGGAAAGAAAGCAGAAGCGGGGCCGCAGATCTGGCGTTATGCTAAGGCTAAAGAAACAACCATACAAGCCCTATACAGAATTTTTTTGTTTGCAACTTCTTTGCATCTTTTCGCACCATTTGTTTATTTGATTATTTACTTGTTGTGTTCTACACATATGTCTGCACTGAAGGAGCTGCTTTTAATCTCATTATACATGTGTATAGTGACAATAAAAGGCATTCTATTCTATTCTAGAAACAACAATTTCATACTGTACTCACCATTTAATTTGACATCTTTGGGCTGCAGGAAGGGAGGAGGAGGAGAATGAAACAGAAGGTGGTTATTGTTTAGAAGGAGCCTCCTTATGCAAATCTTTTCTTTGTAAAATTGTCGAGATGGTGGATTTCGACATGCTGTACATATTAGCAAGATCGGTCACACGAACAGCACTCTCATATTTCCACACAATTTCCATCTTCGTTTCGATTATGATCGCTTTCGTTACCTTCTCTTCCTTCCTTAGCAATTATGTGTCTTGCTTGCATGGTCTTAGTGAATTATATATATAAGTAAATCACTGCAATGACCGAAATTACATCCACAAACACATGTATCCGGGCTCCGACTGACGCTTACTAACGCTCTTGGTTGTTTGTTTACAATCGCGCAAGCAGATACACGTGACTGCATTCGGGTCATAACGCAAGATGTTGGTCGTAAATCAAAACAACGGTATTTTATTTTAAACTTCCCGATAATTTATTATAAATTGTATTAATTAAATCAACAACTAAAACACTTTTTTGAATAAATTCTTTATTTAATTTAAAGTACCAGCATGCAAAGTTACTTCTTCATCTGAAAGATGGCGCTGTGGTTTCATCATTAATTACTTCCGTATTCATTGGCAAAACCGGCATTGCGCTGGAAATCTTGAATTTGAAACGATACTAATTGTATAAGCCGACCCCCAAACTCCAAGCCAAAAATCTAGGATGAAGTTTTCGGCTTATATTCCGGAATCTACAGTATGCATATTGTGGACTTAACTGACAAAAAAGTTTTAGTTGTATAAGCCATGTGTTCAACATAGAAACCAGAAAGCACTTCCATTCAGACCAGTCATAAAAGTGGGAGCAAACCCTGACGTCACATGCGGTAGTTGAAGCAAAGACCCCTGATGACATTTAATGTGCCCTATAACTAGGAAATACAGTAAGTTTGATAAACTGAAAGTTGTTTATTTGGTTTTTGGTTTGTTTTTTAGTACTTCAGCTAACATTTTTTATAATGGCAACTGCTTTATGAAGTGCTTAAATCCTATACAATACTTAAATATTGTACGTCTATCAGCTGCTGTAAACAAGGGCACTTCAGTTTCTGAATGCCTGAGGAAATGCAGGATGGTAAGCAGAAACTTAATTTTTATTGCAGTAATAAAGAAAACACATTGACTGATTGATTAAGTATCTTTCTGATTGCCCCCTCAGAAGGAAACGTGGGCTCGTCACAATTACACAGTTCATCCCTCCATCCTTTACTGAATCTTTTTATGGCTGAGGGAGGTTGGCATTGAATTCACCATCAGCTATGGAGATCAGCACCAAAATCCACTCTACTTAAATGCGTCGCTCAGCTCACAACTCAAATGGCTCTAAGCCAAATCTGCTTGCACCTTTAAAGAGCGCTGGACATTACAGCTGCCCATCAGACCAGCAGGTTCATAAAATGAAGATTGTTATTAACTAACGTCCTGAAGTCTTTGCTACTTCTCAAAGAATCTGTTGAATGTTGGGACTTGGCCATGATGATTAAAGTCACACATCACGTTGTTTACTTACACTGAACGCTCTGTGGTGCCTAGAATATTTACCTTATTTTAATGGGGACTTTCAGAATCCATCTATCTATCTTATTATATAGTGCCTTATCTGTCTGTCTGTCCGTCTATCTATCTATCCTGCCAGTATGGTGTTGTGGTTAAAGATTTGGACGTCAAACCCCGAGGCTGTGGGTTCAAATTCTGCTACTGACACAGACGACCCTGAGCATGTCAATTGACTTTCCTGTGCTGGAAAACTAAAAAAGAAATGTAACCAATTGTATCATAAAGGGGATCCAGATAGATAGAAATACACAATATAACAGACAGATAGGTACTTCAAAAAAGCTTTTAAATACAATCTATACTTTTTTAAATGCATGCTTTTCCACAAAGGTTTTACCATTTGAAACACAATTATTTATTTTTAACAGAGCACAAAGACACAATGAAATTCCCATACTTTGCAAAATTTTCCCTTTCAGCCTTCCCTGAACTTTAAAAAATAATAAGCATTAATAAACATGAGTGTTTCCCATCTTATTCCTGCTTGTTTTTAAAATAACCAACTTAGCTTGTCCCAAGTCAACATTTCTACACATGTCAACGCCAAAAATACAAATCATTTTTAAATACAATCTCAAGTTTTTAAAACAACACAAAGAAAGCAGAAAGGCGATATCAGTTTACAGCAATGGAAGAAAAACAATGAAAAATGGTTTCTTTCTGATTATAAAATGTGTTTATTAGTTTTTCTCAAACTGATGGTTTTTGAAAATTAGTGGCAACTACGACATTCAGAATCCTCCGCTGTTCGTCCCCAAGTCTTTTTTTGTGTGGCCAGCTTATAGAAGGCTCTCTGTGCCTGAGTCATCGTGTCTTCAGCTGATTCCTTTAGACTGTGTCTCCCATCTCCTTCGAATGAATGAAATGAGACATTGTTAAACATAAGCCATAAAATCTTTCTTCTTAACAAACTGAAATTTAACTCCATCCATGTGATTAATTTATTAAATCTTAGTTTTAAACCTGACATCCTCCTTAACGTTTGGTTGAGTCAGTAATCCCACACACTGGAAGTTCTTTCTTTTTTATTTGTTCTCTGGATAAAATGGGCACCTGCACCCAGGCATATTAAAACCATCCCAATTTGTGTAATTAATGACCTCACGAAACCCAGAGACCGAACACCAACTCATCAACAACAGTGCTGCCCAATTTCAATTTTTGTAAACCTGATCAGTAAAATCCCCAACATTGGTAAATCCTTTATTGTTTAATAAGGTATTTAAACTCTTTGACTGTACCTTCAAGTGGCCAGAATGCTGAGTTTAGGATGAAGTCTAATTGAATTGTTTTAATTTGCAAAAGTGAAAGCATATTTTGGTAAAAATGGACAAAATAGAAAGTGATAAATTTCTGATATCAGTAGATTGAAAAAGATCTAAAGATGGACTCACATTGGGGTCCCCCACCAGGTGGGAAGATAAGACATTGTCCTCTGTTTTTTAAGGAATGTGTGGAATTTAACACTAGAATTGCTGAAGCTTATGAAAAAACTCGTAATCCCGGCCCAGCCTAAATCCGCTTGCACCTCTCCATTCAGTGTCTTTTGTGTTGTAAATGTGTCGATCAGCACAAGCAGAAAGCAGCCTGCTATCCCATCCTCCCCACCGCCACAGAAAGGACAAACAGCTCTCCCAGCTCAAGCCTTGTTTATCTGGGAGTGAGGTACTGAGAGCAGTATAGGGTAAATAATATATTGTTATTTGGAACACATACATTTCATGTATGTTCTGTGTCTACAAAGATCTATGTAAGTGTAGCATGACAGAAATGTTGAACACATACCTAAAAGACAAACCTTTTTCATGTTGTAGTACTAATGACAAAATTTTGACATGAAGTGTACAATGTGTGAAGACAGAAGTCCAAATATCAAATAAGCACTTTAACAAAAGGTACAAGTATAACAAAACAAGTGTGCTTTTATTCAAGACTATAACCAAAGAAAAAGAAATCGGGTTAGGGTACCTCATTGTTACGACTGCTGTGGTAGTACAGTGGTAACAACTGCTGACTTCTAATCAACAGGTTGCGGGTTTGATCCTGGCCGCTTACTGGAGTTAATGTTTTGAGTAGTGAGCTGCTCTTACTGTTATTATTATACAATAAAAACAAACATGTAATTTGAGTCTCTGACAGCCAGTGTAAATTTAAAGGTCAGCGTTTCTTTTTTATTCTCTTAGTCACCTTTCACGCTCGCCCAGATCTGACACTGCTGTTTTCAAATAAAGACATGCTATAACAGAAATGAACTCGGATGAGGATGAGGGTTCTTCATCAGAGAAAGAGAACATAAGCTGTCCCCTCAAGAAACAACCACTCACATAAAAGAACAACGCTGTTGCACCAGACATAATGGCAAAAGATGGCACCGTTTGGATGCAGCAACAGGTCGGGCATCATCCTGCCTGTCAGTCTGCCCCATACGTGTCCTTCAACGAAGCAGCAGGGCTTACAGAGCTCGCCAACATATCGTGCAAAGTCTAGTTTGTGATTATGTTTTGTGATGGTCTTTATGTGAAAAACATTTATATGTTACTTATATTAAAGCCAGATCGAATGTTATTTACCTTGATTTATTTACGTATCTTCCTACAGCGTAAAGTCACAACTAGACTGCAGAGCTTCCTCTGTTTGATTGACACGGGCATGTTGACAAAGTACATGTGTACTGAAGTGACTTTAGCTAGTAATGCTCTATTAATAGATAGATTGTACTTTATTAACTCCCAATATAATAAAAACATAGATTAGTTTTATAAGAATTTTAGAACATAAGACATTTGACCAAAGGTAGAAGACCATTCAGTCATCAAGCGCATTTGTTCAACAAATAGCGAAGCTGTCCCAATATCTCATCCAGAAACTTCTTAAAAATGGTCAAGGTTTCTGCTTCAACTCCATGGCTTCTGCAGTTAGATTGCTGATATTTATACTTATGAGAATTGTAAAAGGCCAGGAAATTAGCAGCTACATTCTTATTTTCATGCTTCTAAAATGACCTACGTTTTGAATGTTCTAGAATAAAGTCTAAGAGACTCATGTATAGATCAAACATGCAACTGCCTAACATGCAGATCAATAAATGTTGATTTATGGTCACCCAGCAGTGGAGTTTAATGGAGGTCTTCCAACTAATATGTTCTTCTAAAATGTTTCCATGTGTATATTAAATTTTATAAACATTTATCTGTTTATCCATCCATCCATCCATCCATTATCCACCGCTTATCCGAGGTTGGGTTGCAGGGGCAGCAGCCTAAGCAGGGAAGCCCAGACCTCCCTCTCCCCAGCCACCTCCTCCAGCTCCTTTGGGTGGACCCCGAGGCATTCCCAGGCCAGCTGGGAGATGTACTCTCTCCAGCGTGTCCTGGGTCTGCAACCATGGTCTTCTCCCAGTGGGGCATGCCCGGAACACCCCAACCACCTCAACTGACTCCTCTCAATGCGGAGGAGCAGCGACTCTACTCTGAGTCTCTCCCAGATTTCTTATCTGTTTATGGCTTGCATATTTCATTTAATGCACTTTAAAATCTTCTGTACTTTCCTATGGGAGAGGTGTTTGGAATCTTCTGGAACTGAACAAAGAGCACTGGTGTGACTGAAAAAAATGTCAAAACACTCATATCTCTGGTTTTTCTTTTTTGGTACTTCACTTTGATGTCGTGAGAGTTTTTCCAAATGTACCACCTGACTCCTTTCACAATACTTTTATGGAGAATAACAACCCTGAAATACGCCATGCTTGGAATCGAACCAAGGTCTTCTCAGGCCAGTGTTATTTTTTCCTACATACTGTTAAGGGGTGGTTTCAACAAGTTTCACCATTCTGGCTTCCTTCTCAAATTGATTTAATATTTTAAATGCTTTCCTTATGAGATGATATTTTCTGGCAAAAAAGCCTAAGGTTCACATGAACAATACTACCATGGTAGGTTTATCAAAATAACATAGAGATAGATGATAGATAAATAGAACTGAAAGGCACTGTATGATAGATAGATAGACAGACAGATAGATA
>JANRMT010062852.1:31930857-31944643 GCA_026402145.1 Polypterus bichir lapradei | reverse complement strand
GAACTGAAAGGCACTGTATGATAGATAGATAGACAGACAGATAGATAAATAGAACTGAAAGACACTGTATGATAGATAGATAGATAGATAGATATGACAGTTTTGTGTTTGTTAACAAATGTATCTATTTCAATATTTTCTGATTGTGAACTAACAAAAACTGGTACCTGAGTCACAATCATTGAAATTTTTCACTCAAGTACCAAATCTTTTAACTAAAGAACTTCCAATCTATCGCTTGGTTTTGCAATTTCAAAAGGTCACATTTTGAAAAATACTACACACAGTTCTCTACGTTAGACACAATTACCAAAACCAGACTCTCCTTTGTTTTAATTTGGAAAACACTGCCATTCAAAATGGCACACTTATTGCCCAATTGCTTACACTAAAGTGTCCAAACACAGTTAATTTCTTAACTGAGATAGCAGAGCATGAGGATGATAAATTGGCAACAGGTTAGCTCTCTTGGTCTGGACAACAATTGTTTGCTTACAGAAGAAGAAGATGAGGAGGAAAAGGACATGGACATTGAAGAAGACAAAACAGAGCCATCAAGGATGAAATCCAGGCCACTTTGGCTGATCACGCAGTCACCCGTGGTTTGAGTATGAGTGAGGCTTCTGTGCTCTGAATTCGGTTCATCAACTATCCACGATTTTTCATGCTGTATCTCCCACCATACTCACCGTTCCTCAACCCCACTGAACAATCTATCTCATCATGGAGATTGAAGCCATCTGATCACCAGCACTGCATACACATATCCTTTCTCCAGATGGAGGCCTGTTGAGGATAAAGATGAGGGGATATGCCAGGGGTGAATATGTCCCACCAGATGTTACTTTTCCCACCTTCTTGGGAGAGAAAACATCGCTTGTGATATACTGTAGATAAGGTGCTATGGCCAGACCCAAACAGAAGACAGGATTCAGTCTCATTTTCTTTTCCTTTCTTTTATTCCAGTTCCCTGTATCTTCTTCTGTATTTGTTTCACCTATAAGCCTAATGTTCATGCCCATGTATGGTTCAAATATATTGCTTTTAGAAAAGTAAATTTAATATTATTCTCCTCGTTGTATTTTAAATTGACTACCATATATACTTGCGTATAAGTCAGGTCTCGAAACCAGAAAAATCGATCATAAAATCAAACTGTGACTTATACGCCCGTTCAAAAATGCGACACTTAAATTTTTTTTTTATATCTTCTCGCCTTCTCCAATCTCGCATCACTTTCTCAGATGCATTGAAGTTTGTTGCAGCAGCGCAGTTACCAATTTCTTTCACTACTTCAATGACATTTAATTTAAAACCAGCTTCATATTTTCTTCTGATCGAACGCTCCATTGTAGATAAGGGATGCTCTTATGATAAAGGTGTATGAGGGTATGAGATACAAAAAATACAAATCAATGCAAACTTGGCTCCAGAATAGTTTGGGTATTACTGTGTGGTCACGTAGGCACAATAAAGAGAAAGAAGTTAGGACCACACGCTGATACAGCGCATTGCCACACCCAAATAGAAAACAAAGGCTGTGTGCTCCGTGGTTACTCTCTCAGGTTGGCGTTAGCATATTGTAATCCCTTGTACCAATAGAGTTAGTTTTCTACATTTGACTTATATGACCGACATTATAAAATACCAGAAATTATTCGATAAAATCAAGTCCCGACCTATCCGCAGCAGAACTTAACCATGAGTATGTATGCACATTTTGAAGAGATGTTTGAATATATTTGGAGCCATTTAGAGCAGACCTCCATGCACAGCACACTGGAAATGCAAAGAGGGTGGCAGTGGTGTGAATCGATTCTATCAGTGTATAGTTGGTGCTTAGGCAGAGCTCTCCATTTGCGTGCAAGTTTTTAATGTATAAATACCATTTTGAGAAGAGCTCATATGGTTTTGAATAAAGTGTGTTCTTTTGCAAGGGATGTCTGACATTTTCCATGTTGTGTGTTTTTGGGGATCGTGTATAGAGTTTTGAATAAATGAGCTGTAGTTTCATAAACTGTGTGTAAGCACTTAGAAAAAACTATAAATAAATGTTTTATTAAAATATCTACAATAGTTACGGAGATGACTTGTCAACAATCAGTCTCTCTGGATAATGTACTGACTGAACGGGGCATCAGCAGCAGATGATTATTAATTGGAATCAGGAGATAAAAAGTATGCTGAGATATGTGGTTAAGAACAAGCAAAAGATCAAAGCTAGGAAATCAATAGAATGAAGCAAATAAATCCAAAGGGGCAAAGGCTAAGACATAAACCAATAGGCAGAATGGAGTTGAAAGCCAACTAAACCTCACGCTAGTGCCTCCTTGAAACTAAAATTAACTAACGCTAAGTTAATGCATGGTTTGGAAGATCCACAACCTTGGACAAACCAGAAAGTCCAAGGGGCTGACCTTTATACCCCCTGACCTGTGATGTCATGCCATCCATGACACCTGATGTCACTCCTAACAAACATTGAGAACCTGTCAACATTCATGCCTCAAACTGGATGTGCCCATGGAACAACTTGACACTGCAGGAGTACACAAAATAAAGGAAGATACTGAAGTAGAGCTGCATCCAAACAAAAATTAAGCGTGACCATTGGATTCCTGGGTCTCAAACGTGATTAAACAATGTACAGTATAAATCATTTTTAGAGCACCAGGAACTGTTTGAAAAAATTGGAAACAAAAGTGAAATCATGACTCACGCCATAAGTGGATCGAGAATGAACTGGCCCATCCGTTTTGTGGCTGCCTGTCATTTCATATATTTTTCAGTGAATTTTACATTCTACCTCCATGCTTTTATTTTATTGGACATTGCACAACTTTTAAGAATTTATAGAGTCAAGCACGGAGTTGTTAAATTAAAAGTGAGGAACGTTTTTAGCACACGGTAGCCTTCAGTTTCATTCAGACAATGATTTATTTTGTGCTACTGTGGCCCCCAAGCACCTACCTGTTTATTTCATTAAAGTTTTATTGCTTTTTTGTTGACTTGCAGCTAAACAGGGTAGCTGGTTTAGCACCCCAACTAATTTTGGGGCTCTGCAAGTCACTAATTTGTACAACCGGGCTACTCAACACGTGGCCTGTAGGCCACATGTGGCCCCTAAAGCATTTTCTGTGGCCCCCAGGAAGTAAGAAATGTATTAAAGTCTATTAATCATTTTCAGAATTTAAGTTCCAGCTCAAAACAAGAACATTCTGTTTTCTCTCAAAAGGGGGCACACTAGTGTTTTATACGTTTTTTCAGTTCATGCGAAGTTTCTTTCTGTATCACAACGCGAAGTAGACAAAACATTTAGAGAGCTACTGGTGAAAACGACAAGAAAATGGCAAAACGCAAAATTTCAAACAAACATAGAACATTTAACAAAGCACAAATTTGACCTCTAACTAATTAATAAGCATCCTGATATATTATCGGTGGAGCACGGCAGTATTCATACGTTACTTACATATTATCCTTATATGCAGGCATTTAAAAATTAAAAGTAGATGGGGCAATAAAATGTTAATTAATCTAAATTACATTAAAGTTTCAAATAGCTTTCATAATTATTTTAAGATGCATTTTTACTTTACTCCCATTTTCAGATAAATGTTATTTGTTAAAATTGTTCTTATCTAATGATATGGTTACAACAAGAGAAGTCTTGTGTTAGCTCAACTTTAAATAAAGTGCTAATTTCTACATTTATTGTTCTTTTGAAGGATTGTTTATTAACTCCTTGTTGCCTAAATTTATTTACAATTATATAAAAAAAGAAATTATGTGTGTTTTTGCTGTCAAGCAGATGGTTAATTAAGAAGAAGGGTGTAGCTGCAGCTTGCAATACCTATGACATAGATCAGGTAATGCCCACAATGTCAGTCACAAAACGCCCTTTGACTGAGATAACCCTCCTAACAACCCTAATCTTAACCATAGTGTAACGGGGCCCTAATGCTAATCGTAGTCTAATGTGATGGGAGTTACAAGACTGACATTGAGGGCATTTCATGACGTTGGGCCGTTACATGACTGACCTCATAGGTACTGCGGTCTGCAATTACACTTTGTTGAAATTAAGTGGAGATAATAATAATAAGCTGGTACGTATTTTCATCTTAGCACAACTTACCTCAAATTTGGACAATTTCTCGAAATTAGTAGCCAAAATCCATGTTTATGGCCACGCCAACACTTCGCTTCCATCAGGCGGATGTAGTTTCCACCATGACTGCTAGATGGCGTGACCAGTGCTTCCAATACGATCCTTGGTACGTATTGAATACGCATCAACTGGCATTGGTGGGATACATACACCACCTTAGCTGCATTCAGGCCAGAAACAGTTAGAAGCAATTTTGCAACAATCATCTACAAAGGGTTAAACGTAACCCCAAATGCAAAGAAAATTTGTTAAATAGATTTGCTAGTTTTAACACCAAAAATGCAGGGCTGTGGAGTTGGAGTCGGAGTTGAGGAGTCGGAGTGGAAGACAATTTTGGGTACTTGGAGTCGGGGTCGGAGTCGGCAAAAATGTACCAACTTGGACTCCTATATAATTTAAATTGTAATGAAAAAAAAATACAGTAAGTTCAAATGTCCCATTTCACAAACAATAGTCATAATTAAGTACTTCTCTGATGTAAGAATAAAGCCCAGTGCATAGTTGTGTTACTATTAGTGTGAAGTTCAGCTGAGCTATTACACAACCTGACGTTCACATATTGTAATCTGGGTTATGCTACATTACAGGAAGTGTTTTCATTTTATTTCAGATATAACGTGTTTAACAAGTTCATTTGAGTGTAAACAAGTGTAAGGATGTAGGTGGAGGTGTGTGCTATGGCCTGACGTGTGTTCAGGGGTTCTTGTCTTTTATTTAAACTGGACAATACGGTAGAGAGTCAACTCCCTAGCCAGTAGTTCTGTTGTTAAATGATGTGTATGTTGCCTTCCTTCAATCAACATGGAAAATACATTAGCATATTAAATACAGAGGAGTCGGAGTTGGGGTGTCGGAGTCAGAAATACTGGAAACTAAGGAGTCAGAGTCGGAGTCGAAGGATTTATCTGCATATATTTAACTCCACAGCCCTGCAAAAATGTCAGAAAATGTTAACTTGTTTTGCATTGTGGCCCTTTAGTCAGGCTAATTTCCAGTTTTTGCCCCCTGAAGTACATGAAGTTGAGTAGCACTGTTCTACAATAATGTTTTCCTTTATCTCCATATATATTAGTATATACTTTGATTCCCTTCTGAGCCCCCCAGTTTCAGTTGAGTTTCTGAATACAGACCTTCACAAAATCCTACTGGGACCACCCTGAGCTTTGGATACAGAATGGGGCACAGAAGATGCCTTTGGCTCCATTCCCCCAGGTTTGGACCACCTTATTTGCTTGTTTCATCCTAACGGAGAACATTTGTCTGTCACAAAATACAAAATAACGACAGGATATTACCCCTGACCTACTCATCTGGAGCACTAGAGCACCCCCTGGTGATCACAATTAGATTCTAAGCTCATGTAATGACAAGTTAGATTTTCTGAGCATCCTCTGCAGTACCAGGGTGTTGTACCGTGTTAGCCATTATGGATACAATGAGACGTCAAGCAAAATGACGCCTTTTATTGGCTAAATGAACAGATTACAATATGCAGGCTTTCGATGCAACTCAGGCCCCTTCTTCAGGCAAGATGAACATCCTCTTTAAAAACAACATTAAGCATCCGTAAAAAGATCGCTGGTCTAGTTAGCGTGAATCCGTTGGCATCAGAAACAAAGCATTTTTCTATTTGGAGTCATCTGTCACTAAATTCTGTTTGTGGAGTTCAAAGCGCCTCATTAAAAAGTTTGATTAAATGGGGAACTTATCTGATGTATAAAGATCAGTCAGCCTACCCCAGGTGACCACATATGTTTAGTGGCTTTGGAGATTTTTCACTTATGACTTGAAATCTAAAATTGGCTCTTTGATGTTAATGAGGTCATTGATTTTTCTTATCAATAAGATTTAAAAGCCCCATCATGACCATCAAGAAGACCCTGCACTGCCTCCATGAACATGCAGCATCGTTCAATACCCAACCGCTAGCAGGCTTTCCTCTTTGACGTCAATGTCACTTATTAGCCCTTTTGTAGACTTCCAGCCCAAACTGTATGAAGAATATTTTTGAAAAGTTTGCAGCACCTTTAAGATGATCTGTTCATCAGATGCCAGGCTGTCTTGAAGAAGAGGAAGCAGATAGAGGCTTGAGGAGACCAATAGATGGGAAGAACAAATGGAGAGCGGGGGAAAAGATAAACTCGGTGAAAATGTTAGCTTAGTGCAGTGAAATATGCCATCTAGATCATATAAACGATGAGTGTTTTTGGCAGATGTCACATTTTTTGCCCTAATTCTTGGAAAACTATTACTCATTACATCCACTACGTTTAGAAATTTCATATTGTAGAGCCTTAATTTCTTTTTATATGCATTAAAACCAGATCCCTGCTCAACCTCTTTATGCCATCTACAAACTTCCCATATCAAGGCTCACCTTTATGGTCCAAAGCTGGCACTTGGTCCTTGACAGCTCTCTTCAATTAATCGTTGATCCTGTGGATTTGCACAAAAAGTCCAGGTTTTCAGACATCCTTGTGACTGTCACCACAGTGCTGTGCTCTTCATTTAGCCGGCAACGTTGTTGTTGTCTGTGTCTAAGTCCAGGGATTTACACTCACATCATAATGGCAAATTCAAAATCAATGCACTCTGCATTTTTGCTCCACAGAATGAAAAGCAGAAATTTGGGTCTAAGAATGACAATGACCTTCATCATCATCATGATAACTCATCTAAAAGAAGCTGCTGTCCAGCGTGACGAGAACAAAAGACAAAGCTGGCAGCTGACACTGTCCATTTTTAAAGGCTGTCGGATGCACGTCTCTGAAACTCACCGCAACTAATAGCCAGCGGATGGAAAGATCAATTGATGTGTCTGCAAGGGCCTGGGGGCTCTTTCTGTTTAAAGTGATTGGAGAAAAGAGAAAGTGTTTAGCAGCCAGATATGGATCTTTACTTTCCCATTTTGATCTCTCATTACGGTACTGGCAAGACAACTGTACAGTCTAAAAACAGATAAGGAGTACCAATATAATCGACCTCTCTGTAATTCTGCAGTTTCTCTCAATATCTATCTATCTATCTATCTATCTATCTATCTATCTATCTATCTATCTATCTATCTATCTATCTATCTATCTATCATATAGTTCCTTTCACATCTATCTATCTATCTAAAGGGTTACAGTGAGGGCAACTCTTTCAGGATTAGGTGATGTTGAAATGGTGTTCAGTCTGCAGATGATACCACACTTGGAGAAAGGGCAGAAAATGGAGAATCAGCTAAATTGTTATAGAGGGTCTTGGATAGCATACTGGCTTTGGCAGATTTGTGGAAGATGATTTATTTTTTTTTTGTAAATAAATGTAAAGTATTACAAGTAGGAAATAAAATATGAGATCTGGATACACAATGGGAGGTCTGAATCTTGAAAGTACCGTATATACTCGTGTATAAGTCGGGTCTTGAAACCCAAAAAATCGATCATAAAATCAGACCCCGACTTATACGCCCATTCAAAAATGTGACACTTAAATTTTTTTCTTGTTTTACCTCTTCTTGCTTCCTCCAATCTCACACCAGTTTCTCAGACACATTGACATTTGTTGCAGCAGCATAGCTGCTAATTTCTTTTGTTACCTTTAATTTAAACCCAGCTTCATATTTTCTTCTGATCAAATGCTCCATCATAGATAAGGGATGCTCTTACGATAAAGGTGTATGACGGTGTGAGATACAAAAAACACAAAACAGTGCAAAAGACACTTCGGAGTAGTTCAGGTATTATTATGTGGTCACGTAGGCACAATACACGGAAAAAATAAAGGCCGTGTGCTAAGGGATGCTCTTATGATAAAGGTGTATGAGGGTATGAGATACAAAAAACACAAATCAATGCAAACTTTGCTCCGGAATAGTTTGGGTATTACTGTGTGGTCACATAGGCATAATAAAGAAAGAGAGGTTAGGACCACACGCTGATACAGCGCATTGCCACACCCACATAGAAAACAAAGGCTGTGTGCTCCGTGGTTACTCTCTCAGGTGGGCATCAGCATATCATAATCTCTTGGACCAATAGCATCAGTTTTCCCCATTCGACTTATACGACTGACATTATAAAATATGGGAAATTATACGGTAAAATCAAGCCACGACTTATCCGTGGGAGAACTTAAACAAGAGTATATACAGTACATCTCATAAGAAGGACCCATGAATCATAAGGGACTCAACACTATCTAAATCCACACAGTGGGCAGAAGTGATCAAGAAGTCTGATTAGATGTTATGTTAGATATCACCATGTGTGGACTACAAGTCAATGGAAGTTATGGTGAAACTTCACCTCTAGATTAATAAAGTATCTATCTATCTATCTATCTATCTATCTATCTAGTACTGTATTCAGTTTTGGTCTCCACATTACAAAAGACAGTCCAGTGGAGAACAATTGGGCTGATTCTGAGACTGAGAGGTATGAGCTATGAGGAGAGACTGAATACAAAGATTAAGAGTGCAGTCTGCGGTGGGCTGGAGCCCTGGTCAGGATTTGTTCCTGCTTTATGCCCTGTGGTGGCTGGGATTGGCTCCAGCAGACCCCACAATGACCGTGTACATAGGATATAGCAGGTTGGACGATGACCGACTGACTGACTGACTGAATTAGTACAGTGGACACCAGTTGTTACTGTGAAATAAATTCTTCAATAAGAACACAGGCACATGCTAAAGGTAGATTTTCCACTTCTTCCTCTTTATCTTTTCCCAGTAATTGTATCAGGAAGGTGTGATGTAAAATTTAACCAAAACCTTAATGATGGAATCAAACAAATTAGCTTCCGTAAAGACAAATTTTCACTCAAATGTTAGGAAGTTTTCCTTCATGCAAAGAACCACAAACACCTGGAATAAATTACCCAATAGTGTGGTGGAGAGCAGGACTTTAGGGACCTTCAAACCTCAGCTTGATACGATTTTTGAGAATTGAGGTGAACAGGACAGATGAGCTCATTGGGTGAAATGGCCTCGTCTAAAGTCCTAATCAGTTTTAGACTGGTGGAACCATGACAAGTAAACTAGCAGAGAGTTACTTATTAGCCTCGATGCTAGGCATAAGATCACTGAGAAACGATGATTATTTCTTATCTTTATGGACAGGAACTGTGAAGGTTGAACGTATAGTGCTAATGTCGAGAAAGGGTCTATTTTAATGTTTGAAGTTTTAGATCTTTAACAAACAAAGACTTATATATCAATATGGTATCATGATTTTAAATTGTATATGTTTAAAGAATACATCTGAAATACCCAGGAAGGGGAAGTTAAGTGACTGGGGAGGTCAGGCCAGCATGTAGAGAATCTTACAAATCTCTAATAAATCTCTAATAATAAGAGAGTTGTCAGCTTGCAGGATTGAATTTTACAGCCGGGTCATTGAAAAAAAATCATTTTTTTTATTTTCATGAATTATGCCAAAAAAAATGTTGCTTTGAACAATCAAAGCCTTATTTTCAGTGTAAAATATACCGAAAAGTCTAAATCAAAACTTTAGCTTTTAAATGTAGTGGTAGCAAAGGACAGAATTAAAACAAAGGTTAGTAACATTATGAACAATGCTGCACATCCTCTCTCTGGCTCACTGACACTGAGGACTTTCAGACAACGAGTTATTCAGCAAAAGTGTATGAAGAAATACGTTGGGGGCTTCTTTATGCCAACAGCAATACGTCAGCATTATACCCCACTGTGACTGGAACTGCCAAGTCAGAAGTTGTGTTTCTTTTTAATATTCTTGCTTTATAGTCATTCTGGTGTGTGTTCAGACCATAATGGGTGTGTGTGTGTATTTTATATATTAGAGACAGCACACTCGTAAAGATTTGGGGTGGTAGCCCCCTATAGTGTAAGGTCCACAGCAGCCTTTCCAGACTGAAACATTCAAATAAATGAATTGAACAGAGAACAACATTTTGGGAAATTAGTCGATTTTTATAGTGAACTGGCAGGGAATTAGATACAGAGGGAATGCTGGGAAACAATGGAAGGATGGAAATGACGTGTAAAACTTGAAGCCAGAAGTGAAGTCACCAAGTGGGACCAAAAAGAACGTCATTGTTATTGTACGTGTGGAAGTGAGATCGTCTGCCAGTCTTCCAGAAGGAACTTTAATTATTCTGTTTATCTATGGAATAAGAGAGAGATATTATTGCCTTGTATCAAAACCACTTTCTTTGTGTTATCACACTTCATTGAGCATGTCAGCTGCTCCCTAAGTGCGCGTGTTTGACAATATATACATATACAGTACAGGCCAAAAGTTTGGACACACCTCCTCATTCAATGTGTTTTCTTTATTTTCATGACTGAAGGCATCAAAACTATGAATGAACACATGTGGAGTTATGTACTTAACAAAAAAAGGTGAAATAACTGAAAACATGTTTTATATTCTAGTTTCTTCAAAATAGCCACCCTTTGCTCTGATTACTGCTTTGCACACTCTTGGCATTCTCTCGATGAGCTTCAACAGGTAGTCACCTGAAATGGTTTTCACTTCACAGGTGTGCCTTATCAGGGTTATTTAGTGGAATTTCTTGCTTTATCAATGGGGTTGGGACCAGCAGTTGTGTTGTGCAGAAGTCAGGTTAGTTGGACGATCATTTATTTTTCAACAGGACAATGACCCCAAACACACCTCCAGGCTGTGTAAGGGCTATTTGACCAAGAAGGAGAGTGATGGAGTGCTGTAAATGGTCATGAAAATAAAGAAAACACATTGAATGCGGAGGTGTGTCCAAACTTTTGGCCTGTACTGTATATTTTAATTATCTACCTATTTTTGTGTTTATTTAAAGAGCGTCTGTAAAATGTAAAATTTACCCCTAGGGACAAATAAAAGATCTATCTATCTATCTATTATGATGGACGGCTGGCGTTTCAGTCTGGCCGGGACGTCCCTCAACTGAAAGAAAGAGGAAGAATAGCCTTTTCAGGGCACTACATCCCCTGGGATGCTAGATGGCAGCTCCCCTGGACGGAAATGGTTCCCTGGACTCCAGCAGGGCAGCATGGGACATGGAGTCCATTTCTTCACTATTGGGTGCAGTGGGTGCCACCAGGGGGAGCTCACCAAGAACCTGGGGACTATTACTGTTACACCGAACTGGAAGTACTTCAGAGTCACGAGGACGGAAGCCCACAGTACTTCCTGGACACTTGAGGAAGGACGATGTGGAGTTTGACCCGGAGAAGGAGTACTTCCGGGTCATGGACTATAAAAGGACTGTGGGAAACCCAGCAGGTTGAGCCAGAGTTGGGAGGGAGTGTGACGGAGCTGCTGGGAGTAGAGGATTGATTATTGATTTATTAGAGAATTGTGGAGTGTGCGGTGCTTTGTACACTATTATTGAAGAGTATTATTAAAGAATTATTCTTGGTGTTTTAAACATGTATCTTGGACGTCTGTCTGATGGGTTCAACAGGGCAACAGTGCCTCTAGCGTCCACACTATTGATCTATCTATTTGATCAAGTGCAATTAACAGTTTTAAAAAGTCAGAACCATAAGCACTGCCACTTGATGTGATCTTCATTGTCAAAGTGAACATTGCCTCTAGAATAAAACTAGCTAAAATATAACTAGAAACTAGAAACTTATAAACTAGCTAAACTATAAGCTATATAATATGTTATAAAGCAATGAGTAAAACTGAAAATTTGAAAAAGTGTGGGAAGTGAAGGAGGTGCTGCACACCAAGATTGAAGAACAGTCAAAAATCTATTTGTGAGTAAGCAAAATATTTGAATATTTGTAGAAAACAACAGTTTTGTACTCCTAAAAGCTTTAAAGATGTCAGATTTGCATTACGTTATTAAGCTGGAATGTATAATGCGTGTGAAGAAGAGTCTTATTTTTTTTTTTACATCTTCTTGCATCCTCCAATCTCACATTAGTTTCTCAGACGCATTGAAGGTTGTTGCAGCAGCACAGTTACCAATTTCTTTCGCTACTTCAACAACATTTAATTTAAAAGTAGCTTCATATTTTCTTCTGATCGAACACTCCATCGTAGATAAGGGATGCTCTTGCGATAAAGGTGTATGAAGGTGTGAGATACAAAAAATAGCACAAATGTCGCTTTGGACCTCAGTAAAAGATAGATAGGAAATGATTAACAAAATAGAAAAAGTGAGAAAGAAATGCAAACAGAAAGAAAGTAACAATGACATTATCATAAAGTAATAAATTTACAAAGAAAAACAACAAAATTACCGCCAAGAGCAGAATCCTGGCAAAACCAGAACAACAAGAGGATTTTCAGGAATGCCTTATGCTCATAAAGAGTAGGAAGACTGAATTGATTATTTCTGCCAAGTACGTCCTCCACCATTGGGCACGGCTTCTACAGTCTGCATTTTAGGTTGACCGGCGCTGCCATCTGGAATGTTGCTAACTCTACACATCCAAAGGCAAATTCCAGGAACTGAGCCTTCAAAAGGAACAGATGGCAACCTAAACCTTCCTGTTACCAACTCAAAATGTTTATTTGTATTTGTTTACTTCGATGACAACTTTTTCACCAGGTCAGTGGAGTTGCAATGGGACCAAGCTAGGCCTTGCCAACATCTTCATTGGCCAGGTGGAAGAACGTTTTTTTTTCTTCCTAGCTAGTCTTGGTATTGGACTTGTACAAAAGACACATCAAGCATTGTGTTGGAGCAGCTCTTGCTCCAGAAATTCATTCATGATTTTAATAGTTTCTGTCCATCTCTTCGGCGTACAGTTGACATTTCCACAACATTCATTTTTAGAGATCAGTCTTTCCAGGACTTACAGTCTCAGTTTATTCACACAGTTGCCTTGTTTTTCATGTCATGCTTTTTTTAATGGGTGTACTCATTCTGAGACCTTTCTGATTACAGTCGCCATGCTGTTTCTAGTTAAGGTCAACTAGAAGAGTACAACGTGTGACATCTCTGGCTCTAAGGTATGAAGGTCAGCATCACACACTTCTGGTTGTCCAGGTTTGTGCATACAACCTAAAAACCTTGGGCAGTTTGTGTCTTTCTTTCAGCAACCTGATTGAGAAGGTGACATGGCAGAGAGAAAAACAAATATGGTGACATCTGCTGAGTGTGGAGCAAACTGCAGAAGCTGATTAAATGATACGAATATAGCAAAGCAAATGATAGCGCACTCTTCTATGCTGTGGTGTGCTGGGGAGGCAGCATAAAGAAGAGGGACGCCTCACGCCTGGACAAACTGGCGAGGAAGGCAGGCTCTATTATAGACATGGAGCTGGACAGTTGGACATCCGTGGCACAGCGACGGGCATTGAGCAGGCTCCTGTCAGTCAAGGAGAATCCACTGCATCCAATGAACAGTGTCATCTCCAGACAGAGGAGCAGCTTCAGCGACAGACTGCTAACACTGTCCTGCTCCACTGACAGACTGAGGAGACCCCACACTATGCGACTCTTCAGTTCCACCCGAGGGGTACACGTTAATTTTATACAAAGTTATTGTCTGTTATACCTTCATTGTTATCACTCTTTAATTTAATATTGTTCTTTATGTATGCTGCTGCTGGAGTACGTGAATTTCCCCTTGGGATTAATAAAGTATCTATCTATCTATCTATCTATCTATCTATCTATCTATCTATCTAT
>JANRMT010062852.1:31901143-31922689 GCA_026402145.1 Polypterus bichir lapradei | reverse complement strand
TCAGTACTTCGTAGAAACATCTTTGGTAGTGACTACACCCTGGAGTCATCTTGGGTTTGATGCAACGAATTTCACACACATGGATTTGGGGATTTCCAGTCATTCTTCTTTGCAGATACTCACCAGCTCTGTCAGGTTGGATGGAGACCACTGGTGGACAGCAATTTTCAAAACTCTCTAAAGATTTTCAGTTTGGTTCAAGTTCCCAGGGTTGTTCCTAAGTCACTCCTGTACTGTATTTGCTTTGGGCTTAGTGCCATTGTCCATTTGGAAGGTAAACCTTCAGTCCAGTCTGAGGTGCAGAGAAATCAGCAGCAGGTTTTCATTAAAGATTTCTCCGTGCTTTTCTCCATTCTAGTCTCCTAGTCCTTGCTATTAAAAAACAATCCCACAGCTTGAGGCTGGCACCACCAAGCTGCACTTCTGAGGTGGTATTGCACAGATGATAAGCACAGACTGGTGTCCTCCAGACAAGCTAATCTTGGTTTCACCAGCCCAGAGAATCTACTTTCTAGTCTTCTAGTCTCTGGTGCTGAAAAACAAAGCTTTGGCTGCTGCCACCATGCTTTACTATTGGAATGATGTTGAGCAGGTGATGAGTGGTGCCCAGTTTCTTTCAGACATGATGTCAAACTTGGCTTTATCAGACCAGAGAATCTTTAGGTGCTTTTTTTGCAAACTCCAAGCAGGTTTTATGTGTCTTTTAGTAAAGAGAGACATCTTTCTGACTACTCTGTTATGAAGTTCGGATCCATGGAGTGTTTCAGTGATGGTTAATTGTCTCCACACAGGCTCTCTGGAGCTCAGTCACAGTAGCTCTCTGGTTCTTGGTTAACTCTGTTTTATATGTTGCAGTCAGCTTTGTTCCCTGGCTGATGATCATATAAATGTTTTGTGCCTCATTTGTTCATCTTAAATTATTTTTCATACATTTATTGCAACTACGTACTTTTTTCAATTTATTTATTACTCCGCCCGTCCATGTATTAGTAAAACAGGAAAAACGTTAAAAATCCATTTAAAAAAAATGGAATTCTGGCCAAGCAGAAGGTAGGTACGGTCCAACGTCAAACGTTGCCACTGCATCAGATCGTGTTCAGCTTTGACGGAAGAACATCCCCTACATGGGGAGAAAAGCACACGGCTGTGATATCTCTGGCAATCAGCAGCCACCCTCTAAAACACACGTAACTCTGATCTCTCTCTCAAAAACGTCACACGTTACTCCTTAACAATCTGTAGATGATAATGTCTCCTGAACAAACAGGCATCGCTAGCTAAGCGGAGGCAAGGTGAACTCCAACACATGGCGAGAGGTAGACTGACTCAAACAGAGGCTGGCCAGAGAGTGAGGAAGGCCACGCCCCCTCCACTCAGCCAGCAGCCTCTCTCTCAGATTCGGGCAAATAAATCGGTGCTGCAACCGAACTATGATACTAAGCGTGATGAGAGAAGTCACAAAATCAACCGGAATGTTCAAGCAAATTATAGAAAAAAAGTAGATCTCTCATGAAAAGTGGACAAACATACAGACAGACAGACAGGCAGACGTTGAATTTTATATATATATATACTGTATAGTGACAAGGCGCTATATTGGCGCCGGACCCGACACAGACAGACACGGGAGGCACACTAATAAAAACAAATAAATGTACCCACAGACACAACACAGTCCCAAAAGCACAAACAGAAACGCCAAAACAAATACACCTTTCTTTCCTCCACTCCTCTCAGCAGCTTTTTCTCCCTCCTCCCTACTCTGGCTCCTTGAGTGGTGGGTGTTGGCTTCTCTTATAGCCCACCGGGAAGTGCTCCAGATAATAATTGACCTAAATTAGGGTGTGGCTGCATCACAGCCCAGGCAGGCTCAGGAAGCCGTGCAGCTCCCCCTGGCGGTGGCCATGGAACTCAACAGGGATGAGCTCCAGCGTAACACAATTGTGGCTCCGATGCAACCCAAGGGTGCTGCCACCAAGTGTTCTGGGGGACATAGTGTGCATCCCATGGATGCACCCCCGGATCCAGTTTTAAAGGGGCATCCCAGCTGGGCATGGGTCCTGGCCGTCCGCCACAATATGTATTTGGTATCTATGTATTGTGCTATGTTCTTTTGTGTTCCTTGGGCTTTACGGTTGGAGCCCCACGAGACAGGCCCACCGTGATGTCACCGCTGAAGGATCACCCTTATCTTCAGAAGCTGAGAGCTCATCCTCCCATGGCTCGTTGTCATTTGGAGTGTGCTGCGCTTACTCTGAGAACTGACTTTTCTGGCCCTATGAATTATTGCTTTTTGCTCTTGGATTTCGCTCTGGTTTTATGGATTTGTTCTTCTTTACCTTGGACTAACTTTTAGACTCTTCTTTTGTTTATATAAATAAAGTCTTATTTTATAAAGATTCTTTGCGGACTTGATTCTCAAGCCAAACATGTTTTTTTAAAGTTTTCATTTCCTTTGAGAGGCAATTTGATAATTTTAGGAATTGTTAAGCAATTTGAACTTTAAAAGCCTTTTTCACATTTCTGGAGTCTGGGCGGGCCTGAAGCCTGTCTGTGGAGTTGGCAGGTCTGGCTGCCTTTGGTGAAGCTTTTCTGGGCACACTAGGGAGGGCCCTAGCTTGTGTTATGGGTGTTTCTTGAAGACTTTCATCATTTTACCATTTCATATGCCACTCCATTATAACACTCTTACCAAGGCCCTTTTTCCACGATTGCTCAGTTTGGCCAGGCGTCCAGCTAGGAAGAGACACGATTGCTCCAGACATTTTCCATTTAAGAATTATGAAGGCCACTGGGTTTGTGAGATCCTTCAATGCAGCAGGAATGTTTTGTAGCCCTCCCTAGACCTGTGCCTTGACACACCCGTGTCTCTCAACTCTGTACTCCATTCCTTCGACCTCATAGACAGATGTGTGCCTTTCCTAATCAGGTCCAAGCAATTGAATGGACCACAGGTGGGCTCCAAACTGGGTGTAGACGATCAATAGAAAGAGATGCACCTGAGCCACGGTGCAAGTGGCAAGTTCAACTCTCCAACAATTCCTAGAATCCCACTGTTTACTTTGCCAATCTGGGGCATTGATTGTTACTTGGAGAGAGAATGAAAATGAATTTAAACAATTTTAGCAGAAGGCTGTGACATATCTAAATATTGTGAACAACATTTATTTATATAGCACATTTTCATCTAACAACGGAGCTCAACGTGCTTCACAAGATGACAAAAGAAAGTTACAAGAAGAGAAAAAAAATAATATAATAAAGAATAATAATATATTAAAGAATAAATAACAACAAAACAAGGTGAGGTCAGATGGTTGGGAAGACAGAAAAAACAAATAAAAAATGTCTCGTAAGGTTGAAGAAAAAAAAACAAAATCTGCAAGGGTTCCAAGGCCAAAAGACCACCCAGCCTTCACTGGGCATTCTACTTAACATAAATGTTCTGAAATCGGTCGTCTTTATTTTTATGCCTCACGTGGTAGGATTTGATGAACAGCTGAGACACCCACCTTCATTCCATCACCTCAGGGGGCTGCATGGTGCTTTGATCAGGTGGTGATGGTGCTGACCAAAAAGAAACAGCAGAGAATACTGAGGATTAGCACAGGCTGCAGATCCCTGAAGAATATGCCTATATAGTCTAATAGGAATACAACTACAATGTAGCTACGAAAAAGCCAAATTATAATAAAGGGTTTTTAGCAGTTTTTTAAAATGCTCCACAGTATAAACTTCTAATGGTAAAGTATTCCAGATTTTAGGTGTATGACAGCAAAACGCTGCCTCACCACTTCTTTTAAGCTTGGCTCCTGGAATTATAAGCAGACTGCCATTCGAAGATCTAAGGTTGCGACTTGGAGTGTAGGGAGGTAGGCATTCCAAAACAGAGGATGGAGTGAGATTATTTAAGGCTTTGTAAACCATTCGTTGCATTTTGAAGTCAATTCTGACTGACATGAGTAACCAATGTAATGTCGCTAGGACTGGTGAGATGTGCTCAAATTTTCTTTATTAACTTCTTTTTCTAATTGCAGCTGACCGATGTCTTTCTTAAGTAGTCCTGTTAGGAGTGCATTACAGTAATCTAGTTGACTAAACTCAAAAGCATGAACTGATTTTTCAGTGTGTTGTAAAGTTATAAGGGGCCTAACTTTTGCTATGTTCTTTAAGTGAAAAAAAGCAGTCTGACTAATGTGTGATTTAAAGTCTAGGTCAGAATTGATGATTACCCCTAAATTTGTTTTACCTCTGCCTTCATTTTTAAACCAAAGGGATCAAGTTTATTTGTAATACCCTCGCAATTTCCATGTTTGCCAATCACTAAGAAATATTTTTTTTCCTTATTTTGTTTGAGAAAATGACTACTCATCCATTCGGAAATACTACTAAGACACTGGATCAGAGAGCCAAGAGCTTCAGGGTCATCAGGTGCTAATGACGACTACAGCTGAGTGTTGTCTGCATAGCTGTGGTAGCTCACCTTGTGCTTCGAGATAATCTGACCTAATGGAAGAATGTAGACCAGGGGTGCTGAACTCCAGTCCTGGAGGGCCGCAGTGGCTGCAGGTTTTCATTCTAACCATCTTCTCAATTAGAGACCCATTTTGGCTGCTTATTAACTTTTTTGCCACAGTTTTAATTAACTTGACTCAGACCTCTTTGTTGTTTCTTTTTCTTTAATTAGCATCCAAACAATAATGAGACGCAAGACATGCCATCACATGACCAGCTCATCTGTGCCCATCACATAATGTCTGAAAATAAGTAAGGCTGCTCTCTCAGGTCAAAAAAACTTTTTGACTGTGTTCTTAGAAAAAACAGAAGATCAACAGTTTTGGAAATGTCTGCTGTGGCAGAATGAGCAGCAACAAGCTATGGAATTAAATAATGGGTTTAATTAAAAGCAAGAATCGGCTTCTCATTAAGAAAGTGAAACTGGTTGGAGTCTGAAGCCCCGATTTAGCTGGTCATCTGTCCGCTCATGTAATGTCTCACTTCTGTTTGGCAGCCATTTAATGAAGAAAGGAATCAATTCAGAGGACTGAATCCTTAAAAACAGGGCTATTAAAATGAAGGGAAAATGAGTTAATTGGCAGTGAAAACTGTTCACTGATTAGGAAAAGGGTTAGAATGAAAACCTGCAGCCATTGCGGCCCACCAGGACTGGGGCCTCATGCATAACGCTGTGCGTAGAATTCACACTAAAACATGGCGGGAATGTTCGTATGCGCAAAAAAATTCAGATGTGTAAATCTGTGCATTCACCATCTTCCACATTCTTCCGCTCCATAAATCCCAGTCAGCGTGAAAAGTAACGCATGTGCACTCGCCTGCCGCAACTCCCCAACTCCTGCCAGAATTACACCTCTCTGAATATGCAAATCAATGTAAATTAAGCTCAGTGTTCTGTGAAAAGGAAATGGCAAAAGCATGGGGGAAAATAGAAGAATTGCAGCGAATACCAAGTGGAGGCAAAGAAAAACTTATTATTTGTTGATTTGAACAGTGGTATAAACAACAAAAAGAAGTTGATCGAGTGACATGGAGTGTCGGAAAAACTCGAAAGTTCAATTTCACAAACTTGCACAGTGCCAAGTTTTTATACCGTGACGTGTACACAGGCAGACGGCAGAAAATCCAGACCCCAACCATGAAATGATCCAGGACAAAACGAATAAGCACATGTAACCCAACAGAAGGCAGGCAGACAGACAGGGACTAGAAACACAAATTATAAAAACCCTTTATTTCTTTTGATCACCAACCTCTTTTTAAAAGTTTCGCTGACCACCTTTGACCCCAACAAGCCCCTGTACCCTCAGCAGAAGACCAGTCAGGGACTGCTGGGAGTTGCAGTTTCAAACTCTAGTAGCACTGTTACAATGCTACGTGGCAAAGCTGAGCCCATTGTGTGACTTTACTGACATCTCTGCTGAAACTCCACAGAAGACACTTGGGAGACGACTGGGGTATTTTTTTCTCAGGAGAAAAATCTGAGAAGCCTGAAACCAAATAAAAAGTTTCCATTTTATTGCTTTCTGATCTAATTGTTGTTGTAGCCGCCGGAGGGTAAGGCGAGTTCAAGCACAGGTAAAACGCGTGCCAAAAGAAATCTCTCAGTCCAAAAGTTTGCTTTAAAAATATTTAGTGAAAATTCAAAGCAAATAATCCACACAAGAATAAAGGATAATGTTTTTACACACGTAGAATAAAGGGCAAAAAAGGGAAAAAACGTATCTTCTCTGAATTTAGCTTTTCTTGTAAAACTTTAGTTGTTTCTATACTTAAAAGATTCTTAACTTTTTCTTCTGTACACTTTAAACGTACGGCACAGCACTTTCATTTAAGTGCTTTGTCTTACATGTTACTTGACACACAGAACACACACACAAGGTACGCAAGGCTCAAAAGGCATGAAAGGTGGTTTAAAACCATGTACCTGACTCTACTCTATTGGGCCCCTGAGCAAGGCCCTTAACCTGCAATTGCTCCGTCCTGGGTATGACGTTAAGCTGCATCCAGCCCTGCATGTCGGCCCTCCAACCTACAGGGAAAAACGTGGGGGCAGAATTGGCACTCCAGCCACCATAAAAAAAACCTCACCCTGTTCCACTCCATCTGAACTAGTGTGGGGCTGAGGTATCGCCCATTGCATGGCTGCACTCAGGTCCTAATCTGGGATCCTGAGTTGGTTTGTCGTGTGGTGGGTGCGGCAATGCACTGTATCAGTGTGCACTCCTAACCTAGTAACCCTCTACACCTTACACATGGCAAAGCTGATCACTAACAGAGAATAAGGTTTAGTCAGATAAGCTAGAAAGAGCTAGAATATAGCAATTCAATTCTACTTATGGGGGTTAGTAAAACACTTATGAATCTTATGTAACTAGGAAATGGCTCTTACAGTTGTCAAGGAGAAACCAAAAAGGTACTGAAGAGATTCCTGTTTTGGTTCTTCATTCCTATGGGGTGGCAGAAATCACAAAAAAACAGTAAATAAAAAGAATCTAATAATAACAATGAGGACTCACCAAGCACATTCACAATGAATGTGAAGGACTTCACTTCCCATAAGGCTTTATATGTCAGGGGAGTAGTCCCCCAATGGTGATGGACAGGTGGCCCTGCCTCTTAGGGAACCACCCACAACATACAGGGAGCATCACAGAACAATTACTCACACACAGAAACCGCAATACAAACTAAACAGAAACAAATTAGCAACTGTTGTGTAATTAGACAAATAATAAATGAATAGAATAAGATTATCTTACTATATAAAAGCGGTCAGGATTGTCCTTCCGTCCCGTGAGTGGAAAGCGTAGCGGTATTCCGCTTATCACAGACTTACTACTTGCAGCTTGCGGTACGAAGCGACATGATGCGAGCAGAGTTCTGGTGCTCCCATTGTTCCCTTGCTTTTGTGCGCGATGCGCTGGAAAAATAGACAAAATTATGTCTCTGGAAATAATTAATGTTGATGGAATACAAATGCCTCACCGCGTAGTAAATATCAGGGGGGTTCAAAAGGGTGACCTCAATATAGAAAAAAAGTTTAAATTTCATCACAAAAATAACAGAAACTACGAGTATTAAAGTAATACCGCTCAAATGCAATATAACCAAATTAATGAGTTTGTATAAAATATCAAATTGATCTACATATTGAATTGCCTTAAGAAGTGGTCAACTTAAAAGTCGGTCGCCTTAAAAGGCAGGTGAGCCTAGTAAATAAATAAAAGAAAGCAATGTCCACAAAAAAGACAAAAAGAAGCACTTTAAACAGAACCTGGAGAGAATTCCTGGCTTGACCATAACAAAAGACATCTGAGCCAGGGATGAAGGCCCAGTTTTTTGGTACCAGCGCTCATTAGGACTCCACTTACCTGAGTGGAAGACCCTGTTGTGTCGTCTGGGGGCTTAGCTGCCGTGTTTGTGGCTGTATTTTGGGCTCTGTCTCTCATTTGTCATTTAGAATCTTTTAATTTTATTATAGTAGTTTAACTTATCATTTGTCTTAAGAAAAGTATAGTTAAGGATTTCACGCTTTCTTTTTGACTTCTGCCTGCCTGTCTGACTTTGCCTTTTGAATTGCCATTTTTGTTTTTTGTAACCGCTCTTCTACTCTTGTTCAGTTCCTTTATCAACTTTTAGTGAGTAAATCATTCTTATTTGGGAGCACGGTGGCACAGTGGTAGCGCTGCTGCCTCACAGTAAGGAGACCTGGGTTCGCTTTCCGGGTCCTCCCTGTGTAGAGTTTGCATGTTCTCCGCGTGTCTGCATGGGTTTCCTCCAGGTGCTCCAGTTTCCTCCCACAGTCCAAAGACATGCAGGTTAGGTGCACTGGCGATTCTAAATTGTGCTTGGTGCATGTGCCCTGTGGTGGGCTGGCACCCTGCCCGGGGTTTGTTTCCTGCTTTGCACCCTGTGTTGGCTGGGCTCCAGCAGACCCCTGTGACCCTATAGTTAGGATATAGCGGGTGGAGGATGGATGGATCATTCTTGTTTTTAGTTTTTTTCTTAAAGTTTCTGTTTAGGTTAAATTTATTTATTTTCTATCAGTTTCTTTTCTCTTCTGTTGGTTAATTTTGCTCATTGGTTAATTCATTTGATTTCTCTTCTGTGTCACTGATTCATTCATTTTTGTATTCCTGTTTTAAGCCTTAGAAATGGTGTAGACAGATTAGGAGCAAGTGGACCATGAAACCAAAGGCTGAACCACACGGGACAAAACTATTCAAGCTGAACAATCTGATGTAAAGCCAAAGAGGAGAAGCAAGAATACAGCTGAAAAGGAAAGAGGCAGGATTTATTTGCCAGAAAAGCTTTTATAAGGACTTGAATTGTGAGTTCCATAATATGTTCACTTAGATATATTGTTACTCTTGTGATGTTCCATGATGCAGCTACTAGTGACACGGCCCCTAGCAAAAGGAGCAAAAATGACGGCACCCATATAAAAGGGCAGAGTGGTGGCTCTGAGGTAGGGATCTGCACTGGTATTTGGAAGGTTGCTGGTTCAAATCCTGTAAACACCTGAAGTGACTCTACTACGTTGGGCCCTTGAGCAAGAACCTTAACCTGCAATTGCCCCGTCCTGTGTATGTATCCAGATTAACCTGCAAGTAGGCCCTCCAGGGAAAAACCTGGGGGCTGGTGGCAGAATTGGCACTCCAGCCACCATAAAAAACCTCACATTGTTCCACTCCATCTGAACTAGTGTGGTGCTGAGGTGTCACCCGCTGCATGGCTGGCACAAGGGTCCTAATCTGGGATCCTGAGTTGAAATGTCATGTGGTGGGTGCGGCAGTGTGTTGTATCAGCGTGTGCTCCTAACCTCTCCTCATATAAAAGATTCAGAACGTAGTCAGAAAAAAAAATTAACAAGGCTAAAACTAAATCACAATAGAAAAATAAGGATGCACATGGATGGATTCTGTTATGAATTAATATATGTTTGTGTTTTATTATTAATGCTGTATTATTTTTAATATTTTTATGGTATTTCCATCAGTTCTGTTTATTATTGTCTCTTTAAATTTATATATATTCCTTGATCTTTGTGGGTTGAGCCCTAGGAGGTGGGGCCACCCTGACATCACCCCTTCCTGAGCCCACCCACTGGCTGTTTAAGTCACCCGAGAAGGCTCAGAAGCCTCCAGTCATCTGTTTATTATGGAGTTCTGTGAATATTGCTATTTGTGAAATTGCTTTTTTTGTTTTTCTTGGAGTGTCTGCGGATTGTGTATTGGCACTTTGTATACTGTGATTTGCCTTTTTTTGTGCTTCCTTTTGCCTTTTTTTGATCTATTTAGCATTTCAGCCTGTTTTGTTTAGTAAATCATAAGCATATAAAGATCCCTTTGTCACAAGCCAACTGCAGAACAGATGGCCAGCTGGTAGTCGGAACCAACTGGGACCAAAGGTATAATTGAGAGTCAATAGAACGATGGCAGATGTTGCAAAAAGGTTGCCAAAAACAGTTCAGTTAAATCTATTCTCAGTCCTTGTAGTGCACATATTTGCAGTGGAAAATATTTGAAAACATAAATAAATAGTTTAGTTTGTGATGTGATGCTGAAATTAAGGGGTCTTATATTTTCAAAATGAATGAATGAATGAAGATCCTCATCCAAAGAAATAACCCTGGAGCCTAACCTGGCTCATAGGTGTAATTCAACGCCACTAACTTGTAGGTAATCCCTGAGCCACTGAAGTACCTTTCAGTCAGCAAGCACTTCTACACTAATTCTGATATCCACTCAAGTTGACCTCTAACAATGGTAATCACTACCTTTATAAAGAGACTGCTACTTTCCCACTACCCAACCTCAGTAGGAGTCAAGTGGATCCATTATACCTGGAGGTGGCAATTCTCACAGTCACTACATCTGATGCAGTACTGCAGCTGTCTTTTACACACAAAAAGATACACATAAATACCAGAAACTAAATAACTCTAAAATCATATGTTAAACCGAAATACCAAACCAATCAATTTGAGCCCTCCCATCCATAATAGTGCACTGGCCAGAGCAGTTTGTTTAAATATCACCAGTCATGACACACATGTGTGAAGAAGAATCAAATCGGCTGGACTCTCCATGACCACCTGGTGGTAAGCACTCACTGACATCTGTTTCCTTCACATTAAAAAAATGGTTTAACTAAGGAATGGCTTATTTACACTGCTAGGTGTGCACCCGTTCACTTGCAAAGTGCTTCCTCCCATTTCTTTAAACTAATGCCATGAGTGCCAGGAGACCTACTTACTAAGCAAGGATCAGTTCCGGCTGCAAAAAGACTGGACTGGCCAAATGCTCCATTCTAGCTTTACAAAGAAAACTAGAGGTGTGGGAATTCTTATACATAGAACAGTCTCATTTGTAGCATCAGATGTAGTATCTGATCCTGAAGGGAGATATGTGATTGCTATGGGTAATTTTTTTAACTGTTAAGTGATTTTGAAAAATGTTTATGCACTCAATGTCGATGATAGGGAATTCATGCAAGATGTATTTATATCCATTCCCAGTGTGAACACTCATAAAATTATAATGGCTGGGGACTTTAATTGTGTCTTAAATCCACTCTTAGATAGGACTCCTGTGACAGGGGTGATGACATCTAACACTGCAAAGACAATTACACAGTTTTTAACTGACCACAACTTATCAGATCCCTGGAGGTTAACATATTCCTTCTACTCACTAGTGCATCATTGCTACTCAAGTACTGATTATTTCTTTACAGATAATAATTTCTTGCCTACGATTAAATCTTGCAAGTACGACGCTATTGTTATTTCCGACCATGCCCCTTTTGATCTTGGAGCTAAAATCATTAGGCCCCACACACTCATCTCGCAGATGACGTCTTAACCTATTTCTATTAGCAGACGAGAATTGTACAGAATTTATATCAAAACAAATCAGTTTCTTTGTAGAGACAAATACATTCTCAGTGGTCTCTGCAGGAATACTCTGGGAAACTCTAAAGGCCTTCTTAAGAGGACGAATTATTTCATATCTTTCCCACAGAAATAAATTAGAAACCAAGAAAGTATCAGAGCTAACCAGCGAAATTACTAGTATAGATCAAGAACATGCCAGGTGTTCAAGTGAGGCTATTCATAGGAAAAGACAGGCTCTGCATTAAGAACTTAACCTCTTGACAACTAAAGAAACCGAACAACTCATTTTTAAATCAAGACATCACTACTATGAACACAGAGGGAAAGCTAATAAGCTCTTAGCTCAACAAATCCACAAGCAAGAAGTTTGCAATGCAATCCCAGCAATCACCAACACGAACAGAGATAAAATCATTGACCATAAAAATATAATGCACACATTTAGAGACTACTATAAATCCTTACATTCTTCTGAGTTCAAAGAAGACTACACCCAATCTAATGCATTTCTAGATGCATTACACATACCACAAATAGATACTTTTAGTGCAGAGGAACTGGATAAACCTCTGGCGCAATCAGAATTACTAGATGCTATAAAGTCACTTCAAAGCAGGAACGCAGCAAGCCCTGATGGCTACCCTGTCGAATTTTATAAGAAATTCTCCACTCAGCTAGCTCCCCTCTTATTAGCAACATTTACAGAAGCTAGAGACAATCAAATTCTACCTCAAACTTTTCTCCAAGCATTAATCACCGTCTTTCCTAAACAAAATAAGGACTTATTACAATGTGCATCATACAGACCAATTTCACTTCTGAATAATGATGTTAAGATACTCTCCAAATTCCTAGCTAGAAGGATGGAGAAAGTGCTGCCTTCGGTAATTTTACAAGATCAAACTGGATTTATTAAAGGCCAACACTTAGCGTCCAATCTTCATCGCCTGTTAAATGTAATATATTCACCCATAAAGTCAAACACCCCAGAGATTATATTATCATTGGATGCAGAAAAAGCATTTGATATGGTTGAATGGAACTACCATTTTACTACATTAGAGAAATTTGGGTTTGGCCCGAACATTTTTGCATGGATCAAACTACTGTATACCAATCCAGAAGCTTCAGTTTGTATTAACAACATTTGTTCAGACTACTTTAAACTAGAACATGGTACCAGACAAGGATGTCTCTTGTCACCACTGCTATTTGCAATCGCCATTGAACCACTGGCGGTTCACTATTGAAATACTTATCAGATAAAGGGGATTATCAGAGAAGGACTTGAACAGAAAGTTTCTCTCTATGCAGATGATATGGTACTGTATATATCAGACCCACAAAATACTGTGCCTGCAGTCTTAACAGCGCTTAAAGAATTTCAAAAGATGTCTGGTCTCAGAATTAATCTGAATAAAAGTGTGCTCTTTCCAGTGAATTCTCAAGCATATAATATTAGATTGGACACCTTCCCTTTTATCATTGCAGATCAGTTTAAATATCTAGGGGTAAACATCACAAGTAAACATAAAGCTCTTTATCAACAAACTTTTGCCGTCTGTATGGAAAAAATTAAGCAAGACTTGCATAGATGGTCAACCCTTCATCTCACTCTAGCTGGAAGAATTAACACTGTTAAGATGAACATCCTTCCTAAGCTTCTCTTTTTATTTCAAAACATTCCAATATACATCAATAAATCATTCTTTAAGCAGTTAGATTCAACAATAACCTCATTTATTTGGAACTCAAAACATCCACGTATCCAAAGAGCGACCCTACAAAGACCTAAGGCAGAAGGTGGCACGACTTTACCTAACTTTCAGTTTTATTACTCGGCAGCAAACATACAACATATAAAAACCTGGACACAAATAGATGAACATACACAGGCCTGGTACGCAATAGAAGTAAAATCATGCAGTACTTCTTTATATTCCCTGCTTTGTGCCCCAATAAATGCAAGTTATCACCAATATACTAGCAATGCAATTGTGCTTCACTCACTCAGAATATGGAACCAATGTAGGAAATATTTTAAGATGAAGAATCTTTTACCGGTGGCAACTCTGCATAAGAACCACCTTTTTCAACCCTCGCAAACATATGCAGTTTTCAATATCTGGAAAACATTTGGGATTAAATCACTTAAGAGATCTGTACATAGACAAAATGCTATGAACAATTACATTCCAAATTTAACTTTCCAGCAACACATTTCTTTCATTATCTTCAAATTAGTAACTTTGTTAAACAGAACCTGCCCAATTTTCCTCACCTCCCACCTTCCTCTATGCTGGAAAAAATATTGCTCAGTTTCGAGGACTCAGACAGCATTTCTGCAGTATATAAAACCATTTTACAGTCCCTCACTTTCAAAGATCCCAGAGGACAGTGGGAAAAGGATCTCTCAATCAACATATCAGAAAAGGAATGGAAGGTAGCAATGCAGAGAATTCAATCGAGCTCCATATGCGCAAAGCATACAATTATTCAACTCAAAATTATATATCAATCACATCTACCTCAGTTAAAATTATCCAAAATGTTTCCAGGGCAAGATCCAACCTGCGAATGCTGCGATCAAGATCCAGCCTCACTGAGTCACATGTTTTGGGCCTGCACCAAATTAACATCATTCTGGACAAAAATTTTTAAGTGCTTTTCAGACAACCTTGGTGTCACAATCCCTCCTAACCCATTAACAGCTGTGTTTGGTGGACTTCCAGATGGGCTTAAAGTGGAGAAGGACAAACAAACTGTAATTGCCTTCACTACACTATTGGCACGCAGACTTATTTTGCTCAACTGGAAGAATCCAAACTCTCCTCTTTTAAGTCAGTGGGTAACCGATGTTTTATATTATATGAAATTGGAAAAAATCTAATTCTCACTTAGAGGATCTGTGCAGAACTCTTTCAAAACCTGGCAGGGTCTAATCAATAACATTTTAGAATAAGCTCTTAAGCACTGAGGAAGTAGATTCTCTTCCCATTTCTATATCTTCTCTATTTATCTGTATCCGACTAGTAAACTCATCAATTTACTTATTTTTACTAGCTTTAAGTTGTACTCTTTTGGCCATGCTCTCTTTCTCAGGGGTGGGGGTTGATTTGTTTTCAATCCTATTTTTTGTAAAAATTGATCTATTTGTTTGGAGTGATTACAATAAAATCAATAAAATTTAAAATAAATAAATAAATAAACTAATGCCATTAAGTCTGGGAAACAACTCAACGGTGTACTGAGGCTTTCTGCATTACACCTTTGTTGGCCTTTTTTCTTGACAAGCCAGAGGTTGACGGCTATCCTCCCTCTTGTGGGGCATTTTGATAGATTTGTGGATATTTCAGGTTGTTTTGCCAGCTCCCCATTGTTGCGGCCTACTCCAGATGAAGCCGGCAGATAGTGGTTGGGTCCTGGTTGAGCCTAGCTAAGCCACTTCTGGGTAGGTTACTGAAGATCCAGGGCTGCTTCTTGACTTAATGTTGGAGGTCTCACACACATTTTGCCTTTGTGAAGACTTCATTTTATGAGAAATTCTCAGTACTTGAAAAAATATACAAGCACAGAGCAAAACTTGGGAAATTCAGAAAAAATGTATAAACTTTCCATATTATAACAATCTCTACTATGATTCATAATAAAATTAATTAATCTACATATATATACATATACAAATACATATATATATACAGTGCATCCGGAAAGTATTCACAGCGCATCACTTTTTCCACATTTTGTTATGTTACAGCCTTATTCCAAAACGGATTAAATTCATTTTTTTCCACAGAATTCTACACAAAACACCCATTAATGACAACATGAAAAAAGTTTACTTGAGGTTTTTGCAAATTTATTAAAAATAAAAAAACTGAGAAATCACATGTACATACAGCCTTTGCTCAATACTTTGTCGATGCACATTTGGCAGCAATTACAGCCTCAAGTCTTTTTGAATATGATGCCACAAGCTTGGCACACCTATCCTTGGCCAGTTTCGCCCATTTCTCTTTGCAGCACCTCTCAAGCTCCATCAGGTTGGATGGGAAGCGTTGGTGCACAGCCATTTTAAGATCTCTCCAGAGATGTTCAATCGGATTCAAGTCTGGGCTCTGGCTGGGCCACTCAAGGACATTCACAGAGTTGTCCTGAAGCCACTCCTTTGATATCTTGGCTGTGTGCTTAGGGTCGTTGTCCTGCTGAAAGGTGAACCGTCGCCCCAGTCTGAGGTTAAGAGCGCTCTGGAGCAGGTTTTCATCCAGGATGTCTCTGTACATTGCTGCAGTCATCTTTCCCTTTATCCTGACTAGTCTCCCAGTTCCTGCTGCTGAAAAACACCCCCACAGCATGATGCTGCCACCACCATGCTTCACTGTAGGGATGGTATTGGTCTGGTGATGAGTGGTGCCTGGTTTCCTCCAAGCGTGACGCCTGGCATTCACACCAAAGAGTTCAATCTTTGTCTCATCAGACCAGAGAATTTTGTTTCTCATGGTCTGAGAGTCCTTCAGGTGCCTTTTGGCAAACTCCAGGCGGGCTGCCATGTGCCTTTTACTAAGGAGTGGCTTCCGTCTGGCCACTCTACCATACAGGCCTGATTGGTGGATTGCTGCAGAGATGGTTGACCTTCTGGAAGGTTCTCCTCTCTCCACAGAGGACCTCTGGAGCTCAGACAGAGTGACCATCGGGTTCTTGGTCACCTCCCTGACTAAGGCCCTTCTCCCCCAATCGCTCAGTTTAGATGGCCGGCCAGCTCTAGGAAGAGTCCTGGTGGTTTCGAACTTCTTCCACTTATGGATGATGGAGGCCTCTGTGCTCATTGGGACCTTCAAAGCAGCAGAAATTTTTCTGTAACCTTTCCCAGATTTGTGCCTCGAGACAATCCTGTCTCGGAGGTCTACAGACAATTCCTTTGACTTCATTCTTGGTTTGTGCTCTGACATGAACTGTCAACTATGGGACCTTATATAGACAGGTGTGTGCCTTTCCAAATCATGTCCAATCAACTGAATTTACCACAGGTGGACTCCAATTAAGCTGTAGAAACATCTCAAGGATGATCAGGGGAAACAGGATGCACCGGAGCTCAATTTTGAGCTTCATGGCAAAGGCTGTGAATACTTATGTACATGTGATTTCTCAGTTTTTTTATTTTTAATAAATTGCAAAAATCTCAAGTAAACCTTTTTCATGTTGTCATTATGGGGTGTTGTGTGTAGAATTCTGAGGAAAAAAAAAAAATTTAATCCATTTTGGAATAAGGCTGTAACATAACAAAATGTGGAAAAAGTGATGCGCTGTGAATACTTTCCGGATGCACTGTATGAGGGGTGTTCAATTATAAACAGGCATTTTCATGCTCTATTCTTATAAAGAGTGCAAGGTAGATGTGACTCATTGGATAAACACATGCATATATGAACTTGTCGTTAGTAGTGCTAGCTGCTCTTTCCTCCCTTCCAGTCACTTGTAATCAATATGTTGGAGCAGGAGGTACACAGTAGTGTTGTGCAGCAAATTATTATATTTTCGACAAATGAAGGAGTCATTCTATCTCAGATTTATTAGAGAATTAAAAATTAGTTTGAGGATGAGTGTCTCTCTCAGTCTACAGTATATGATTGGTGCAAGTCATTCAGAGAGAGACTAGTATGTCTTTGGTCCACTTAAGGAAATTTTAGTTATGGAAGAAATTCAAGTTGAATTAGGAGGTTATTGACACTGAGCAAGAACTGGTCAACATGCAGTCAAAAGACTTCTACTCTTCTGGGATTAAGAAGCTTCCTGAGTGCTGGAACAAGTATATTGCAGTGGCAGGAGAGTGCATAGAAAAATAATGTGTAAGTCGTTTAATTGTATTCAATAAATATAGTGTAGCTCATAAATTCCTGTTTATATTTGAACACCTCTCGTATATATTTATATATATATATATATATATTCATAGCATCCGTAGTCTGAGTCCTGATCTGATTGTATGGGTGGTTACCTACCAGGTAACACATGTGGTTGGTCTGCCAGTCGGCAAACATCCTTCACGTCCTCTCAGTGGCGAGAAGCAGATCACAGAATGTTACATAGTTTCATGTCAAATAATGCAAAGGGTATGCGACACGTGTTTCACCCTTATTTTGGTTTCACTCCACTACATCCCCTTGTGGGAATCGAACCTTGGACGTCAGCGTCAGAGACAAACTGTCAAATAAAGGTGAAACACGTGTCACGTACTCTTTGCATTATTTAACAGTAAACTATGTAAAATTATATATATATTAGTAGTGTGACGAGATCTCGTGGTTCGAGATCTCGCGAGATCAGATTTGTCTTGCGAGATGCGTCTGGTCTCGCGAGAACGTGACGATATCCTTGCGTTATTGGCATGATGGAGTGTGAGGGAGAAGTAAGGATAGAAGATGCGCCTGCGACATTTAAATCGTTGGTGTGGCAACTTTTTGGATTCCTTGTGGAAATAAGAAAAAATACGAAAAAATGACAGACAAGACAAAGACAATTTGCAAACACTGTAAGAAATTAATACCGTACACCTCTGCTAACACAAGCACTATGCAAAGGAATTTAGAAAACAACCACAGCTTGTTACTAAAAGCTGCGCTTGTGAAGAAAACGGAAAGCAATTCAGTTCAGATGAAAGGGCAAACAACCATAACAAATGCCTTTGCAGCTAAACTTCCACCATCCAATGCAAGAGCCACGGCAATAACAAGAGACATCGGCCTTTTCATTGCAGCCAATATGAGACCATTTTCTGTGGTGGAAAATCTGGGATTTCGGCGACTCATCCACACACTGGAACCAAAGTATGCCATCCCGTCACGCGCACATTTTACTCGCACGGTGGTCGCGACCCTCTACAAGGAGTGCAAGATAAACATTGTACAGGCTCTGAAAGAGGCAGAAACCATTGCCATAACTACTGACGGTTGGACTTCTAGGTGTACACAGAGCTATATCACAATTACAGCCCACATTATCAACAGTAATTGGGAAATGGTACATTTTGTACTGCAGACGCACCCACTTTTTGAATCACACACAGGGGCAAACGTCGCTGAAGTTTTACAAGAAGCTGTCACACAGTGGGGTCTTAAAAAGCCAAACCATTGCATCGCTATTGTAACAGACAATGCGCGTAATATGGATGTGGCTGTGCGCGAGGCAGGATTTGAGCCGCACATCAAATGCTTCGCGCACACAATAAATCTCGCTACACAGGCTGGCCTCGGTGTTGCGCGTGTAGCTCGGGCGGGTGAGACGTGTAACTGCTTTTTTTTCACCGGAGTTCGACAGCTGCCGCGGTACTGACGTCTAAGCAGAAGCTGCTACAACTGCCACCGCACAAATTAATAATGGACGTCACCACGCGATGGAATTCATCATTGGATATGCTGGTTCGTTACCTGGAGCAGCAGGCTGCTATAGCAGCAGCACTCACCAGCCCAGAAATAAGACAAAATGCCTGAAACATTGACACACTGGATACCTGCGACATTATCAATGCCGAATTTCTTGTGAAGCTGCTGAATCCTTTAAAGACAGCTACCACTGTCTTGTGTGAAGAGAAGAGGCCCACAGTGTCTCTCATCGTGCCACTGAAGAACATGATAGAACAAAACATGGCATCAATTGACAGTGATTCCCCCACTGTGGCCGACACAAAGAGAGCAATTCTCAGCAATATTTCAGGCAGATACAGTGGGGATGTATACAACTACCTGCTGGAGAGCACTGCGCTGGACCCAAGATTCCAGTCTCTACCGCAGCTAGACTGCAACCAGCGTGAGGCAGTCTTTCAGAGGATACAGAAAAGGGTGGAACAGTTGCAGTAAAACCAGGTATCATTGACTTAATTTTTTTTTCCCTAGAAGATTTATGTTTCCAGTACCAAATTTTAATGGATTTAATAGGTTTATGCTGTGTTTGTGTGTGTGTGTGTGTGTTGTAAACACAAGAGCATCAGAGTGAGTGTATTTGTGGTTAAAGAGAGAGGGGGACTGCTTTGCTGCTTGCTAATGTTAAAGCCAGTGTTTCTGCTGCTTAAAGCCCACAGATGAGAAGAGGCATTAGCTCATTGTTCCACACATGGGGGCGAGGGGGCTCTTGAAGCTGAAGGCGGAGCTGAGTCAGAAGAGGAACCTGCTTCCAAGAAGACAGCACTTGAGGATCTGCTAGGGGACTCTTTCTCGAAGACAGAACAGCCCAGCAAAGGAATTGAGAGGGAAACTGAACTTTACAGAAGAGAGGCATCTATCCCACTTAGTTGCTGCCCTCTGACATGGTGGAGAGAAAACAGCTCCAAATATCCTTTGCTGTCCCCACTTGTCAAAGAATATCTTTCCATTCCTGCGACCTCTGTTCCAAGTGAGCGTGTCTTTTCAACTGCAGGAGACATAGTCACTGCCCAGAGGTCACAATTGCTGCCAGAAAATGTAGACATGCTTATATTCTTAAAAAAGAACATGACCATATCTTAGGCTGTTCTGTATAGGTCATTACCTCATTACCTAGGTCTTAGCTCTTTTTCCATGCTTAAGAAAAGTTTGTTCATTGTTTTGCACTCTGAGTTTTAAGACAGCACTACTTTGATAGTTACACTAATTATGGTTAATTGCACGTAAAGGGATATTTGTGTTGTTTATTATTTATTTTTATTTATACTATTAAATTTTATTGTGCAATTAATTGCCTGTCAGTTTGTGGCAAAATATTTTGCAGTGTTTACATGTTATTACTGCATATCATTCATCAAAATAGAAGTTTTATTTCATAAAGTTGATTTCAAAATGGACATGCATTTTTTGCATTTTGTGTTTTTCAGTTAAATAAAAGGCTATTTTTGCTATATATTTAAACATTGAGGATTTCTTTAAAAAAAATGTCTAAAAGTCTTGTCTCGTCTCGTTCTCGTGAACCCAGTCTCGTGTCTCGTCTCGTCTCGTGGGAAAAGCGTCTCGTCACACCCCTAATATATATATATATATATATATATATATATATATATATAGTCATATGGAAAAGTTTGGGAACCCTTCTCAGCCTGCATAATAATTTACTCTACTTTCAACAAAAAAGATAACAGTGGTATGTCTTTCATTTCCTAGGAACATCTGAGCACTGGGGTGTTTTCCATACAAAGATTTTTAGAGACACAGTATTTAGTTGTATGAAATTAAATCAAATGTGAAAAACTAGCTGTGCAAAAATGTGGGTCCCCTTGTCATTGTGCTGATTTGAATGCCTGCCACTGCTCAATACTGATTACTTGCAACACCAAATTGGTTGGATGAGCTCGTTAAGCCTTGAAGTTCAGAGACAGGTGTGTCCAATCATGAAAAAAGGTATTTAAGGTGGTCAGTTGCCAGTTGTGCTTCCCTTTGACTCTCCTCTGAAGAGTGACAGCATGGGATCCTCAAAGCAACACTCAGAAGATCTGCAAACAAAGATTGTTCAATATCATGGTTTAGGGGAAGGCTACAAAAGCTATCTCAGAGGTTTAAACTGTCAGTTTCAACTGTAAGGAATGGAATCAGGAAATGAAAGGCCACAGGCACAGTTGCTGTTAAACCCAAGAAAAATACAGGAGTGGCATATGCACAGAATTGTGAGAATGGTTACAGACAACCCACAGATCACCTCCAAAGACCTGCAAGAACATCTTGCTGCTAATGGTGTATCTGTACATCGTTCTATAATTCAGCTCAATTTGCAGAAAGAACATCTGTATGGCAGGGTGATGAGAAAGAAGTCCTTTCTGCACTCATGCCACAAACAGAGTCACTTGTTGTATGCAAATGCTCATTTAGACAAGCCAGATTCATTTTGGAACAAAGTGCTTTGGACTGATGAGACAAAAATTGAGTTATTTGGTCATAACAAAAAGTGCTTTGCATAGCAGAAGAAGAACACCGCATTCCAAGAGAAACACCAGCTACCTACTGTCAAATTTGGTGGAGGTTCCATCATGCTGTGGGGCTGTGTGGCTAGTTCAGAGACTGGGCCCTTGTTAAAGTCGAGGGTCGGATGAATTCAAGCCAATATCAACAAATTCTTCAGGATAATGTTCAAGCATCAGTCACAAAGTTGAAGTTATGAAGGGGTTGGATATT
>JANRMT010062852.1:31853772-31891143 GCA_026402145.1 Polypterus bichir lapradei | reverse complement strand
TAAGTATTAAATCTTAATCTTACCAATTATAGTGTGGTTTTAAAATTTTAAGATTAGGGATAATATTAATTTTGTAACCTCAGGATTGTAGGTTGGGTTAGATTGTCTATATTAAAAATTATACAGCGCAGATACAGTGACTTAACATTAGGGCCCCTTTAACTTACTTTAATTTTAGTGTTAGGGTGAGGGCAAGGCAGTCTATTATGCTGAAATAAATTGTGGTAAGTGATCTTCCTCAACTCACCACAATATCTAAGACCTCCACAAATGCTACAAAAGCCTCTTTAGCAGTTAAATGAGTTATTGATGTTGTCTTTATGATACAATTTGGTAACATATATAAATTGAAAAAATTCTTTGGCTATATTGTCAAACCCCTGAGCCGAATCATTGAGTTCCGCATCGTGCGAAATCCATGGGAGTTGCAAAAACATTAAATTTGCCAGTGGAAAACACTTAAGACAACACCTTTTTTACTTCTTGTAACAAGGTGGAATCATACTTTTTCTTATACACTATGTCCGTTAGGTGGTATTTTCTTATACATTTTCAAGGTTTTGTAACTCTCCACCAACTCAATCTGCAGATCCAGACACATACAAAGGCCTTAATTATAAAATAATAAGTCCCCCATAAAGAGGTTTGGTTGTGTAAAGTTTGGACACCAGTGTGCTAAATTTAAAACCTTATTAGCTATTATTTTCAATTTTCGTAAAGGAGGAGCTTCAGAATAAGTGGTGTCTGACAAATTAGGTTTAGGGGTAGGGTAGGGGATAAGGCCTTAGCGGCATGCTCTGGGACCCTTAGTCTAAATTAATAAAATTAGATTTATAAAAAGTCTTATACCAGCCTGGCTGTCTCTCTAAAATAAATAAATAATGTTTAAATCTTCTTATATAATACACTACCACGGCTGTCTGTTTGTCTGTCCAGGATTTTAAATCACCTGTAGCTCACAAACCGTTTAACCTATTGACCTGAAATTTGGTAAACATATACTACGTGACGTCTACTATCTGCTTTTGGGGTGATGATTGACCTCCAAGGTTATTTTTTTTTTATTTTATTGTAGAATCAACTCTTGGCAGCGGTCTGCGGGGTGGCCGTGTGGTGCATGTGTACGGGCACCGTTCTCATCCCTACCACCTGTGCTGTCACTTCCCCTACCTCTTCATATCTTAAATAATTCTTGAGACAGATTGAAGACTTCAGTGCCAGCTTAAGTGAAATATTAAAGAAAACGTACTACGTAATTGTAACACAAATACAGACTAATAAGTTTTAATGTGAAAAGATGCCGACGAAAGAAGAGAAGAAGCGGGCCACTAGGGTGGAGAAAAGAATAGCTGCTCAGGAAGCAGCAAGCACATCAACCTCTGAGCAAACGAATGCTAAACATACAGAGAAAGAGGACGAAAACTATGAATGCTCAAGTCAAGTGTATTCACTGCACGTTATCGTGCAGTGCGCCGTTACTGGCTGTTTATATTGTGCAAAAAACCATTATCTTAAAAAGTACATTACAAATATCCTTTATGTTCTTAAATAAAAGGGTAAAATGAGTAGGATTCTAAAAACAGATATTCCCCCTCCCACTCCCATTAAAAGATTTAAAAGATATCAGATATGTTATGTTGTTTTTTTAAAAAATATTTTGATTAAATGCACAAATAAATAAATAAGTGATCTGTATAGGGTTTGTTTCCTGCCTTGCGCCCTGTGTTTGCTGGGATTGGCTCCAGCAGACCCCCATGACCCTGTAGTTAGGATATAGCGGGTTGCATAATGGATAGATGGTGATCTGTATAAACATTTCTATCAAAATTAATATAGGGTTAAGAGAGAGATAAATAAATATAATTAGGGGCAAAAGGAGAAAATAAACATAATATTACAGACTTAACATTAGGGACTTACTGTCACTGATTTTAAGGTAAGGGTCATGGGTAAAGGGTAGACATTATTTTTTTTATAAAGAAAGAAGATTTTAAGATTAGGGACCCTATAGAGGATCTTATTAACATAAGGGACCAAATAGGTAATCCTATTAACATCAGGGATCCTTTTCTACAAACTTTAGGTTCAGGGTTAAGGGTAAGGGTAGATCTTATACTTTAAACTTACTGTATATTAATATTATGGCCTCTATTAAATTTATTAACATCAGGGCTAACGAACAAAGGTAAGTTTAACATCAGGTTTTACAAAGCAAAAATGTAGCTGTAGACATTTACATTGAACCGTAAAACAAACTGGGAGCTAGTGAGGGGAAGATAAAACCGGAGTGACTTGACTTGTCTTCTTTGTGCCAGTCAATCATCTCATCCCAGCATTCTATACCAACTGTAGGCGTAACAAAGAACATCGACTGATATCCTTATACAAAGAATATACAATAATCTAAATGGGAAGATATAAATGCTTGGGTCACTTTGCTTTAACCTCGAGATCATTCTAAGATGAAAAAAGGCTTCCCTTGATGGCCAAGTTTAGTTGTTTTTCAAATATGAGATGTGGATTCAAAAAAATCACCCTTAGATTTGTAACCTGGTGAGCTTTGTTTAGCTGAATGCTCTGTTTAAATGTTGTGATATCGAAGCTCTGACTCCCAACACCTACGTAAAGGGCCAGGCCAATCCCAGATATTCTGCCCACCATGTTAATTATTAGTAGGCCATACATATGCCTACTGAGCCTTCCCGCTCCTACCTACCTGAGTGACAGATGGTTCATGTTGTAACAGTCGGCTGGGACCCTTACCTAGCTGGCACACCCGGAGAGCAGCAGTATCTCCCCTGAGACATAAGAGGGTAATCACCCTGGGGCATCTGGACAGGATTGGGGCCCTGGAATGCTGCACTTCAGCCACACTTGGAAGAGAATCCAGACACACCCGGAGTGCTTCTGGGTGCACATACAGCACTTCCGCCACACTAGCAAGTGCTGCAGGAAGGTCATCAACCAGCACCTGGAGCAAATTCGGGCACAACATAAAAGGGGGCCGCCTCGCTCCATTCGGGGAGCTGGAGTTGTGAACCAGAGGACGGAGCCGGCGAGGACGGAGCCGGCGGGGGCGGGAGAAAAGAAGAATAAAGAAAGAGAGGGAAAAGGAAAGGACTGAGCTGTTCCAGCTGATTGGTGCACTATGTGTGGTGCTGTAAGAGAAAGAAGAAAAGAAAGACGTGTGTGTTTTGGGACTTGTGTGTCCTGTGTCTGCCTGGGGTCCGGGCAGATCTCCGTAATGTCTTAGCCCCCTGAGTTGAGTCTATGGAGCACACACCTCCTGAGTTGTTTGTATTATGTTGGGGCGTTGTGCCCAGTGGCGTAGCAATGTCTGGTGGCACCCGGTGCAGAGTTTAAACTTGTCACTCCCATGTCCACCAAAATATAAAATTAAAATTTATTGAGAAAGCAATTTTTTTATTCAATTGGTTAAATAAAGAGGGCATAATGTTAATTATTTTGTAAACAATTTTTTTATGAATAAAAAAAAAAAGTAAAATGCCTTTTTATTAATAAGCCAGTTGAATGTACAATGTAAGAAATCTTTTTTCATAGTGATAGTACCTAGTGCATAACTTTATTATTATTATAATACAATTTAATGAAAACTCAATTGTTTACAAGTTTCGTTCTCTAGGCTCTAATCCAACAAACTGTACTTTAACATGATACTTAGAATCTCTTCTTTCTAACTTTGTGTTCTGCAAATTTTGAAATTGTGTCATCAAAATCGATACCTTCAGCTACACTATTTTCAATTGACAAAATGGCTAAGCTAGAGAGTCGTGCTTGGTTCATAGTGGATCTGGGATAATTCTTAATAGTTTGAGTTTCGAAAAACTCCTCTCACATGATGCAACAGAAACACATAAAGTTAAGAAAAATCTTAATGCTAAAGTGAGATTGGGAACAGAGTCTAAAAGTTCATATTCAACCACAAACTCTAAGAATCTTAAGGAAGTCCAACCAAGAGACTCTTCTTTTGGAACTTTTAGAAATCTTCTTAGGCGTGAAATTTCTGTAAGGAAATCATCTGCAGAAAGCTCATTGTAATTTTCAGCCAAACTTTGTACATACTTTTGATCAGATTGCTGGGCTCTAAGACTGCAAACCGATCTGATATACATTCCATGCCTTCACAACGTGTATCGATTTCTTGTTGAAACCTATCAATGCACTCTAACATTGACCTTTTCAGTTCTTGGTCCAAAGTCAGCGGCACATTAATACAAAACCGGCAATTTTTTCTCACCCCCTCAGAGCCGGTACCCGGTGTGGGCCGCACCCACCGCACCCGCCTTCCTACGCCACTGGTTGTACCCCCAATAAGTGAAGGTCTTAGGTTTTACATCACTGGTAGTGTAATTCAGCGTTTCTCAACCTTTATGTATTTGCAACCCGAGTTTTCATAACAGTTTTAATCACGCCCCCCTAACGTTTTTTTGAAAGGAGCCCACTAATACCAATTTGTTCTTTTTTAATTAATGACATATCATAGATGCATATTTTATTATACCTACTTAACTTTTATCGACATTCATCTAACTCTATATTTATTTTTCTAGTATCAGAATGTAGTTTAAGTTCATTTGTTTTGGTTTCAATAGATGTATTTTTCATATTTTCGATTCCTGTTTCCTTTTTTCACATCTTCGCGCCCCCTTAGGGAGGCCCGCCCCACAGTTTGAGAACCACTGGTGTAATCAGTACCCTCGGGTCACTTCTGACCCAACTTCTACCCTGAACTGCACCACTGCAGATTTGGTCTCAATTGATCCTACAAGAACAATCAGTACTCGAGAAGCAGAAATGGCAGCCCATCACATTGGGTACACAGTAGCAGGCTAATTTAGAGTTTTCAGTTCAGCTTTGAGACAACACACAGGGTTAGGGTTAGGAATAGGGTAGGAGATATGGCCATAATTGGTGTGCCCTGGTACACTTACTCCCAATTTAAAATTTTAATTTGATTTCATTTTTTTCATCCACTCCCCCTAATTTGGTAATTTTGATTTTTAAATAGGGAATAAAATTCCTTTTACAATCCTACCTGAATGAAATCAATCAATACTTTATAATTTAATCAATCTTTATTAGATACCTTAATTACACCATTCATAAAAATATCGATAAAATTAATAATCCATAAAATTGCTAAAATTAATAATTTACTAAAATACTAACAAGTAATCCCTCCCTACTAACATTTCATAATTTATAACCCCCTTATAAATATTTATTTAGTTAATAAAAGAATCTATAATGCAGTAAAAAGTTACATAAATAAGTAAATAAATAAATAAATCCATAAATAAATAAATAAATAAATAAATTAATAGGAAGATTAATTTCCTAGTTAAGAACATTAAATAATTTAATCATAAAATAATGATATTCTTCCTAAAAACCCTTTAATTTTGTTTCTCATTTAACCCCAATGGGACCAAGGTACTCAAAGCTGTTATCCATCTATTCTCCACCTTCAATCTCCTGGTCTTATTCCACTGGGCCTGCTGCTCCAGACCAAACATAATAGGTTTATAGCCTTGTAATGCAAAATGTTGGTACAGAGCAGTTTGTTTCGTCTGGTTGGAAATGATCCTGAGATGCTGTACAAAGTGTTCTCTTAGTGTATTCTTCGTTTCCCCCACGTAAATCAGGCCACAGGTGGAACACTGTATTCCATAAATGCAATTTTTTGAGTTCAATTGAAAACTGTGATAAATGGGTTTATCCACCTTTGCCAGTTTATTGCAAATATTCTTTTTCCCGGCAAAGGGGATTTTCCAGGCTGTTTTATTTCTTTTCTTTTTTGAGGGGCATTTTGTGTGAACCAATATATCCTTTAGATTTTTATTTCTCCTATAGGCCGCTATTAACTAATATTTTTGGAGTGGAGCATCGGTGCCCTGTGCCCCCATAAAATGGGACCGCAGAACACCCATGACTGACCTAGAATGAAATGAATATGTGAGAACTACTGGAATTTTATGTTTCTGATGCATGTTTGTTTGTAAGTCCACCCGTGGTTCATTTTCACACAAGGGATCGAGTTCCTCTCGTTCCCCAAACTGACCCGGAGTCCCAGTTCTCCCCAACTCCTTCAATCCATCCCCCACCCCAACCCGACCCCTCTCATTTAATAGCCCTATGGGTAGGGACTTAACCTCAGGGACTCCCAGTCCCAATTGGTTAAGGTTAGGGGTTGGAGAGGGAGGGCCCATCATTCAATAAACCTAGGGTTAAAGTCTTAACCTCAGGGCCCCCCAGTTCTAGTTGGTTAAGGTTAGGGTTGGGAGAGAGGGGCCCATCATCAAATAGCCCCAGGGTTAGAGTCTTAACATCAGGGCCCCTCAGTCCTAGTTGGTTAAGGTTAGGGTTGGGAGAGGGGGGCCCATCATTCCCTAGCCCTAGGTTTAGAGTCTTAACCAATTAGAACTGAGGGGCCCGGAGTTTAAGATTAGGGTAGGGGATGCTCACCTTACGGTGAAAATCAACGCATGGGTACACTGTTACAGTTATACTTGTTTGTATTTTATCCGGACCATCATTCCATCTATTTTTTGGAGTGATCTAATTAACTACTCCCTAATTGCTTCCGCTTAATCCTATTTATAATCATCTAAATAAACTTCCATCAAGATTTTAACAGGACAATTTGTTCTTTGTTTTTATAGCTCAGCCATCCCAAAAAGCGGGTTTTTAGGCTAATCATCACTTTTTATAAATTATCCCTAACAATCCTACAAAAGTCTAAAACCTGATTACTTTAAAGATATTAGGGAAACATCACCCACTAGTTATAAGCACCACCCCTTATGATTTTTCAAAACCTGGTATTTAGATTTCACTCTTATTCGCCCTAACTATAACTACATGTCCCCTCTTTGGCCCATTTTATTTTTTTATTCAATTCAACCTGTCCTGTCCCACTCACACACACACTACACACCTCTTTTCCCTTCCTACCACACTATTATTTAAAGAAAAAGAATAAATACCAAATTCTGGCCTATCACCAATCTCAAGCGGCTGACCTACACGATCTTAACATCAGGGCTATCTAATACTATTTTAGCCTCAGGGCCCAATATCACCTGGGGTTAAGGTAAGAATTTGGACAAAGGACAGTTCCTATCAAGAAAAATAGAATAAAGTTATAAAGAAAAATTAATTCCCAAAAACCAACCTGTCACCAAATCGAAAGCTGCCGACCTCCACAATCTTAACATCAGGGCCCTATTACACTATTTTAGCCTCAGGGCTCCTGACTCCCTTGGGGTTAAAGTTAGAATTTGGGCAAGGGATAGTTCCTATTAGAAAAAAAAGAAGAAAAAGAAGAAAAAGGAAATCCAACCTCCACACATTATTCCTGGGTCCTGCCAATGACCTCAAGGTCTTAACATCAGGGCCTTTTACCCCAGTCTGATTAAGGTTAGAATAGAAAAAAATATTTTAATAAGTAAAGGAAAGAAAGGCAACAAACCCACATTCAAACACACATTCTCATCCTCTACTATACTCATATTTTAAAATTTCCTTGCGGCAGCACCCTAATTGCAATTCAAAGTTTTATTCACCCAGTAATTCACCAGTTCATGTGCAGAAATTGAACCAAGGCGATCCGGATGATCCACTTCCCTAAACAATTTAAATCTAGGAGATAGGATCACCCTCGTCATGTCGCACTTCAACAACTGCTCATTGAACTGGAAGATCTTTCTATTAAGAACCAGGTCTGCAGTGAGAGGCACCTGGTCAAGAAAAACTTGTGCTTGAAGGAAGATGCTACGCAATGTAGAAAACATCTTGGTCCATAAAATTTGGACCTTACCCTCAGCACCTGCTTTGACCACATCCCAGTAGCCAGCCAAGATCACCAATCTCTTAAGGCCAGGAATAACCGGTCCTTTACTTAAATGTCGCAATAACCCTGACAATGTAAGATTTTTAATCACCAAAAGGGTTAAGCTAAGATGAGTGGTGACATTAAAGTTGGCCAAGGAACTGTCAGCTATCACTAAAGTCTCTGTCTCATGTGCACCCGGCAAGGACGACAGGCTCTCTAAATGGCAGACTTTACTCTTGGGGTCATCAGCATCAACCTCATCCTCGGATGAATCCTGAGAGAGGTCAATCATCATATTCACCCCAGTAGTTGGAACATATTCCTTTTTTAATTGAGTGTCTAAAAAAACCTTATTCTCAATTTGAGCTGCCTGAACATTTGTCCGGTCACCCCCACCGACTGCACCTGAAACAAGAGAACATTTTCTTACCGTAATTTTTCTGCCAGGGCCCTCAACCGCGACTGATGTTACACGGTTCACTGGGGAAGAAGATCTAATAATGTCCTCACCAATTCCAGGACCCTCATCCACACCCAAAGGAGCCGAAGCCACAGACATCTGAGGACCCGACTCAGCCGACACCGAGAACCCAAGATCTGAAGAGGATCGCTGGAGGGCCTCACCTTGAGTCAAAACAGGTAAGTCCCCTTGTTTTTTTGAATTTACAAAAATGTGCTGCCTAAAGGAAGTAAGAGAAGACTCGGTTAATTTCCCCCTATATTTTTTACGGGCCATAGAAATGGCCTTAGCCTGCGCCAACTCATCTGAAACAGGTAACCATTCACAAAACCCCTTAATAACTAACTGGTAATGTTCACGCAATACCTCAAGTACACTCTGTAACCACAAATCTGTGTTTGCTTTGATTTTTGAGGTAGTTACCAAGTTAGGAGAGGATGGTTTAATAAACATTGTTAGTCTATCTACCTGCTTAACCATACCTTTCGGCGGGTTCTTATTTGTTACAATTTCAAGATGATGAATCGCCTGCAGGAGCTTAAAATATATTTTCTCCACCCTCATGGATGGATTGGCTACAGAAAAAAAAACAAGGGGAAAAGAAACCAACCACAAAACAGGACAAATTAAATTCTAAAAAATTAAAAAATAGATTACTGGCTAATTTACAGGTAAGTATTTTTTTGGCTTTTTACACAGGTAAGTATTTTATTAATAATTTTTATTTTATTGTTGTCACTCTATTAGGAATTAAAATAAAAACTAGAAATGAAATTATTAATCAGGTAAGTATAAGTAATAAGGTTAAGGTTAGGGTTGGGAGAGGGTTTTTTTTTAATGGAACTAAATCTCAAAAAGGGTGGTGTCAATCATTCTAACCAATCTTGTTTCCTTTGTAGGCCTGAGGACCAGCGAACATCCCACCACAGATGCGGAATGGCAAGAACCGAAGAACAATATGGAAAATAACCAGAGGAGAAAGAGGAGAAAGAAGAAGAAGAAGAACAACCCCCAATCCCCCCGGAAGAAGAAGACCAAGGAATATCTGATAAGACCGCTGAAGATGGATCTAAAAAACTGGGGAAGAAAAAAGGTAAGTGATATGGTAAGTAAAACAAAGGAGAGCAAAAGGTAAGTAAATGTGTTTCAAATATCTGTCGTCCCAAGTGTACTTCGTCTGTCAGGTCTATTGAAATTGTGGTATTTTAACCTTCCACTCTATCCGAATCAGAATCTGGATAAACAGATAATGTATCCAGCGCTTGAACCATCTGAAACTCCTTCAACAGTGGCAGTTGTGGAACTCCCGTTTTCCCCTGTATGAAGTCCCAGAGTCCAAGTACCTGGAGACATCTCGTTTAACCTCATCATGGACCTCTCGTAAAAAACGGCGCGTGTATCCTCTCTTTCTAAGTGTATGAAACAATAGTTTTATGGCCAAATCTGCATCTGCCCGATGAGTATTAATTCTATAAAGTCTAATTGGTTAAGATTTAATTATGCTGCGAAAAGTGTGTTTGGGATGGAAACTGGATTTAAACAATAATGCGTGCGTATCTGTAGGTTTGAAATAGATTTGAGACTGTAACATTTTTACTGTTGACGACACTAAGCTAAAATAGATTTCTGTATCTAAAAAATTAAGTGCTACATAGCTAACTGTTGGAATTAGTTTTATCGATTTGTGATGTGTATTAAAAATTTTGACAAATTGTTCAAATTCTTGTGTAGAGAAGGTCCAGATCCCAAAGATGCCATCCAGGTACCTGAAATACTTATATGGGAGTCTGGGGCACTTAAGAAAGGCTGTTTGCTCCCACCTAGCCATATAAATATTAGCATAGGGGGGAGCAAATTTCTTGCCCATGGCCATTCCATGTACCTGTAGGTAGAGTTTTTCATTAAAGACGAAGTCAATATTCAACAGGCTGATGCTGAGGAGGTCCAGAACCGCCGCATCCGGTCTCTCCAGCGACGGGTTCTCGGCAAACAGCTGGGCCACTGCCTCCACCTCCATGGTCGTATCAATATTTGTATATAATGACTCAACGTCCATGGTGAACATAAAGGAATGAGAAGGTACTTGTAAAGTTCTAATTATCTGTAGAAAGTGGTGCGTATCCTTAATATAACTATTGTGCAATTGTGAAAGCGGATTGAGAAAATAATCTATGTACTCGGCTATTCTATATGATTCAGAATTACAATCTGAGACTATCGGTCTACCTGGTGGAATCTGAAAAGGAACTGGCCATGTTTCTTGTGGTTTATGAATCTTTGGTAACAAATAAAATTTCCGAATACTACGTGTTGCTAGACCCAAAAGGTATGTTTTTTGCTTATAGTCAATAAAACCCAATTGAAATATGTTATCAATTATGATTTTAATCTGGTTCTTAGTTTTATTCTGTAAAGATGATTTCAATGGTAAATAATGTTGTTGATTTGACAATTGGCGTTCAGCTTCTATAATGTATTGATTTGTATCTAAAATGACTAATACTGATCCCTTATCTGCTGGCTTAATTACTATATTCTTATTTTTTCTGAGAGTTTCTAATACCTCCCTTTCTATAGTTGTTAAGTTATCCTGACCGTTATCCTGAATTGGCAAATGATTAAGTGATTGTACATTTCTATTGATCAAACTACAGATCGGTTTCCTGATGTTAGAAGTTGCTGGACACCAGGTTGAAGGTTCACTAAACTGAAATGGTACTTGTGTCTGGGAAGAATAATCAAAATAATCTAAGATCTGTAACTTTCTATGAAAGTTGTGTATGTCCCTTCTCAGTTCCTCCATGTCCACCTGTGTCGGAGTCAGGATGAAGGCAAGGCCCCTCTGCAGCAGTGATATTTCCGCCTCCGATAGTTTGAAGATGTTTGAAAGATTATAAATGTTTACTTCACGGGCCAGGCAAGTCCTGTTTTGCCTGTCAAACAGTTTAACTGCTCCCTCCAGTGGTCTTGGATCATATAGGCGGTGGGCTCTGTCCAATGGATTCTATCTCGATTTAATTCTATACCATCTGGGAAATCCAACGCGTCTGGATACAGGTCCATTATAACACTATTAAAACGTACAATCTGCTCTCTATGTAACGAGTTGTCTGTATAGGGGATTTTCGCCATACATACTCTAGCTCTAGGGAAAGCTTTTCTAGCACTCCTGTTGAGGTCTCCATAATATTGTTTTAATGTTTTATCTGTATGGGCTTTACCACAATTATTTATTTATTGATAAAATGGCAAACTGTACCTGGTCCTGTGGTTTTGTCTCCCTTAATATTTTTTATTAAATCTAGGATCTTTGCCCCAGGGTAACTATGTAATTCCACGGATTCCAAATATACATGGGGAATCCTGGATACGTTGGAATCTCCAATGATCAGAATGGTTTTATTAGCTTGTAATCCTCCCCATGGTCTCTCATGTCTAATCGCTTTATTTACAATAGTTATCCTGTTGATATCTGTTGGTTCTACTGCCTGTATGGATGAGGGTTAGGGTTAGGGTGAAATGAAAAGTCATACGAGCAAGAGAACTAAACCATTGTGCAGCTGTTGTTAGGCAGCAACACTAAAGAAAATGTAAAGAAATATGTTCTTTTAAGTGTTTATTTTATCTTTAGTGTCATCCCTTCAAATTCCATGGCTGCAATGAGCAAAATGTGGCGGTGAACATTGACACTGTTGGAAGCTGTGTCAGTCTGAAAGAAATAATTTAAAAAAGAGTAGATCTGTGCATCTTTTAAAGTACAAATAGTAGGCAACTGCTCATGTATTATTCTACACAACTTCTCAAGGGTTTATGCTGAAGAGTGACTTGATATATTTTTTTGAACACAAGCACTCAGAGCCTCATGGAGAAAATAATGAAAAATAGAATAACAGAAGTGAGAAGTGTGGATTCCGCCCACGCACATTTCCCAGGGTAAAAAAAAAAATCAAGAATTGGAAGAATAAACTAAACAAGTGGACAAAAATGGAAGAACACATACAGCAGATTCAAAAAATATTCTGACCCCTTCACTTTCTGAAGACTTTTACTGTGTTGTATTTTAATTTTAAATTACAAATTTGTCCCTCAGTCTGCACTTAACAACCCAAAACGAGAAAGGGAAAAAATGTTTTCAAAATCAAAAATTGAAATCCCTCATTAATTTTTTTTGGCATTTTATTGATTTTATTAAAATCAAATAACATCCTATACAAGCAAGTCTAGTTTAATAATAACAAATCAACCCCCAGCCATGAGAAAGAGAGCAAGGCTAGCAGAGCAAAACTTTAAACTAGTAAAAATAAGTAAATAGATACATTAATAAATGAATAAAAATAAATAGGATAAGAAAGAGGGAAGAGAATCTGCTTCTTCAATTTAAATGCTTATTCAAAAATGTTATTGATCAGATCCTGCCGGGTTCTGAAAAAGTTTTGCACAGATCCTGTAACTGAGAATTTGATTTTTTCCAACAGGCAGTCCCCAGGTTATGGACATCCGACCTACAACTTACGAACGGGGCCGCAGCTGCAACTCATGTGCCTCAGTAACTGCTGCTCCTTCATCTTTGGCCTGGGGACGCTGCAGGCGGTGGCTGGAGGGGGCGATTTCGCTGCTCGCGCAGTGTAGTATCCCTCGAGCAGCTCCCAGACAGGAAGCAGTGACCCGTGGTCCAGAGTCACCGGGGCCACAGCTATCGCTCGTGTGCAGAACGATGGTTCACTGCCCACCCACTACACCACCGCAGCTACTGCTTTTGACTGGATGCAGGCTGGATGGAGCAGAGGGGGGCGTTTCACTGCCCGCCCAGCACACACAGCTGGTGATGCTGCAAGTGGTGACCCGGTTGTGGCTGAACAGAGGCCATTGAGGGTGAATGGGGTAGCATTGTAGTGTGCCTCGGATGGCTGTCTGTTGAATTGGGGTTGGGCGATTCACTACCCGCCTTTGGCCACACCGTGTTCGTTCTCGGTGGGTGGACGCAGCAGGCAGCATACTGTAGTGGAGGTGACTGTGAGTTGGGCTGGTGATGAACCCCCTCCCTCACCGCCCTCATTCATTCTCAATAGCAAGCCTGCTTGTACTGTTACGCACATAGCAGGAAGTTGTAACTCGTCAGTACATCAGACGTGTTGACGATGGGTGCCTTCCTGCTGTGATAGCGTGTACAGTGCTGTACAGAAGAGCTCATCTTAACCTTTTGTCTTCATCCTTCAAGAATGTCTCTGAAACACAAATCTGATGCAAGTGCTGGTGATACAGTAAAGAAGAGAAAAACCATCACCATTAAAAATAAAGTAGAAATAATAAAAGGGTCAGAGAGAGGTGAAACTCCATCATTCATTGGCAGAGCACTTGGTTACAGTCGGTCAACAATAGCATTTATTAAATGTATGTACCTGTTCCGACTTACATACAAATTCAACTTAACTACAAACCTACAGTCCCTATCTCGTACGTAACCCGGGGACTGCCTGTAATACAAATCATCAGTTACTTGCTGAATTAACAAAAGGTGAGTTAGGATTCTTCCAGTTGAGCAAAATAAGTCTACGTGCCAATAGTGTAGTGAAGGCAATTCCAGTTTGTTTGTCCTTCTCCACTTTAAGCCCCTCTGTGAGCCCACCACACACAGCTGTTAATGGGTTTGTGACACCAAGGCTGTCTGAAAGGCATCTAGAGATTTTGATCCAGAATGATGTTAATTTGGTGCAAGCCCAAATTAACGCGGCCCAGTGAGGCTGGAGCTCGATTGCAGCGTTTGCAGGTTGGATTTTGCCCTCGAAACATTTTGGAGAATTTTAAACAAGGCAGTCTGAAAGAAATTAAAAATAAAAGTAGATTCGTGCAACTTTTAAAGTACAAATACTAGGCAACTGTCCATGTATTATTCTACATGTACTTCTCATGGGTTTACATTGAAGAGTGACTTGATATTTGTTTTAGCACAAGCTAAAAATAGAATAACAAAAGTGAGAAGTGTGGATTCCACCCACGCTCATTTCCCAAGATAAAAAAAAAAAAAATCAAGAATCAGAATAATAAACTAAACAAGTGGACAAAAATGGAAGAACACATACAGCAGATTCAAAAAATATTCCGACCCCTTCACTTAGTGCAACCCCGCACATTACCAAATTTAAGTTGAAGAAGCCTTGAAAATGAAGCAGCGATATTTATATGGTTGTAAGGAAGTGCGCTTACCGTTTGTGTGTTAAGGGCGCTGCCGCGGAAACGCTGGGCCCTCTAGCGGGTGAGCGCTGTGAGACGCAGTGTGTCTGGACACACGTGGAGCCGGTATAATGGCCAGTACGGGCTCCACCGCACGTGTTCATTTTTACACACCGGTGTCCTCGCAGCCTGCCCAGCACATTCGGTTTAAGATCTGGCACACCTAAAAGAAAAAGCCGGCGTTTGTTAGTATAAACAGGATTGAGTCCGAGATGGGAATCCCATATTGTAAAGAAATGATTTTACTTACTGGTAAGTAGTGGTGTGCGATACTACAAGATTTGGTATCGATCCGATGCCAAGTAAATACAGGACCAGTATCGCCAATACCGATATCGATACTCTTTAATAATTAAGGTGGATGCATCATCAAATTGCTAAAGCTGAATTAATTTTCATTAACTTTAAGTGTTTTGTGATTTTTTTATTAATTAGTTAAAACCCAGGACAGAATTTGGGCAAGGTAAATAAATAGGTTATTATAAAACACAAGTAGCACAAAACATCTTTTTCTTAAATAAAGTGCACAAAATTAGAGAACTGCCTTTGAAAAAAATTTAAAATAAAAAATAATTAGTCGGAATACAATAAAGAAAATACAATAAAGAGTAAACACGCTCAAAGAAATATCCCCCCACCCCTCTATGCAGAACAGATTAAAGGTTTTTGTTCAGGAACAGTATCACGTTCACGTTTTTATTTTGTTGAACTGTCCTGCCTTTGAAAAAATCCTCTCAGCTGGCACTGAGGTTGCACCTCTCCCAGGTGCTTCTTGGCAAGTTTGCTCAAAGAGGGGAATGTTGATGAATTTTTTTCCCACCAACGTAGTGGATCCTGATCCCGAGGAATTGGCCTCTATTCTGACTACCTGCACATTTCAATTAGGACATCAGTGCCAGCTGTCCGATGCTGCTGAGATGCAAGGACTTCAGCATCAAATTCTGTCCATATCCCACCTTTTGCTGCAGATGAGCTTGAAGTAGTTGCAGGAGCTGGGGCAGAGCTTGAGCTTGGTGCAGATGATGAAGGTGCTGAGGTCTGACTCACTGACTTCATTTCGGTGTCAAGTCGAGCTTTTACAGGCTCAACATTTGCAGTCACGGAATCCCAGGTTTTTAAATCTGATGTCCAGGTAGGTGCTGACAGCAAGACCATAAAATGTTTCAATAGCCTCGAAGCAACGGTGACACTGCACTGACAGCTCAGCAGCTAGCTTGCTACCTTTGTGCTCAGAAGCTGCAGTGGTTCTGTGAAGCAGTGACACCAGTGGAATCACCTTTGAAAGTGAAACATGTTTTTTCAGTTGATCTCTCCCTGGTTGCTTCCTCAAATGGTCTCAGGGCATTGATAGAGAGACTGATGACAGACCATTCTTCCTCACTTAAGCAAAGTGGTCTCTTTCCAAGGAGACATAGGACTGTGGTAACTGCCTCCTTTTGCTCAGACAATCTCTACCACATGTAGAATACAGAGTTCCATCTTGTTCAGGGAACTTCTGCTGCTTCTGAATTTCATTGAGCTTGTCTGCAGCTTTAGTGCTGTGGTGAAAGAAAGCAACAATGGTTTTTTTGCTGAATTTCAAGCAAGCCAGGGTGAGCCTTGAAAGAGTCTTTCACCACCAAATTCAAAGTGTGTGCAAAACATGGGTAGTGTGCCCAACCTGCTTTGCGCACAGCAGCAACCATGTTGGCGCTATTATTGGTTACATCAGCCAGAATCTTGGCTGTTATGCCCCATTCTTCCACGATTCTGGTTAACTGTGAACAAATTTTGTCTGCAGTTGTTTTCCAGGAACACAACACATTTCTAGCACATATGCCAGCATTTGCCAGTTTTCATCTATGATGTGGCATGAGACTGTTAAATATGCCACTGTGGCTCTTGATGACCATGTTAGTTGTAAGCACAACACTGTCCACACCACTCAATTCCTTTCTGACCATAGACCAGCAGTCCTCATAAAGTGCTTTTAGATTCCCCTCCATTAAAGATTTTCTACTTGGAATTTTGTACCGTGGGTCAAGTGTCCTCACAAAATTTCTAAAGCCGTCATCTTCCACCATGGAAAGAGGTTGCAGGTCCTTCACTATCATTTCTGCAAGGCCCCTCGTAATCTCCATTGCTCTTGGGGAATCGGCTAAGTGAAATAATAAAATAATTAAGTATGTAGCACATCTTGTAGTTTAAGTGTAGTAGTCATCACAGTTAACACAAAAGGGTAATTATATTCAATCAAATCTGAGCTATATTATATTCAGTATATTTGTTTCACTTCCAGTAAATGCATTCATTTTTATAACATGTGGCAATGGGATAATATTGTATCAAATAACACATTAATTTTGATTAATTAATCACAGAAAAAATAACGAGTTAAAAAAATAACTTTGATAAACCGCGTTCCGTGGTTCTGTTCACGGTGACTTTGAAAAATGATCATGTAAACCCAAACTATTTACAATACATATTTGACCCTGATGCTAGCACTAGCATCCATAATATAAGGTCTTAGCATAATTGATACTTTTTGAGTTTTAACCACTTGTACTTTGAAAATTTAAAATTAACTAATGCTGAAGATGAGTAAAATATTACTTTCACCACTACTGTATAATCTACCTGAATATTCTGTGCCAATTGAAAGCCTTCTGCCAATGTCCGCTGCCTTGGGGTTGGGGGTCTGCTTCTGGCGGGGCCGGGTTGTGTATGTTGGATTTATCACCTCCTCTCTCCGTTTCTGTAGCTCTGCATTTTCTTTTGAATGATTTCTAATATGCTTGTATAAATTAGTTGTATTACCAATGTATTTGACAGCCTTTTTACAAATAATACAACTCGTTGTTGATTGATCTTCGGCTTGAAAATAAAGCCACACACCACTCCTCTTTCTCTCTGCCATAATTTCTTATGCTCCGTATTGTGTGTGTGTGTGCGTGCGTGCAAGTAAGCCTATTTGCTTGCCTGGCGCCACTGGGCCACATGACGGTACATCATCAAAACACAAGAGAGAGGAGGAGTAAAGCCTTTGACAGCCGTGAGAGCAGCAGCGCTTACCCAAACAGCTGCACTGCATTCAGGAGAGAAACTGAAACTAAAGTATCGATGGTATTGATCAATGTCAATACCAACATTATCAATATTATCGATACTTGGATCGATCCGCCCACCACCACTGGTGAGTCGGCAACAGGTGTGATTGAGCTCAGCATAGCCACTGGCCATCTAGGGGGGCTTATGAGCGTGACCAACTGGGCTCAAGTTTAAATGCATAGTTGCTCGGGGCGTGACAAGGTGCGTGGTGAAGAAATTTCCCCCATGGGAATGTATGTAAATACAATTAATCCGTTTCTGACCGTACGGGCTGTATGTATATATATATATTTTTTTAAAGATTTTTAAGCACAAAAATAGTTAATTATACCATAGAATGCACAGTGTAATAGTAAACTAAATGTAAAAACATTGAAAAACACTGAGAAAACCTTGAACAGAGAAAACTAACATTGCAAGAGTTCACGCTATAGCCTTACGAACCGCTCGCTGTAAACACTTTTTTAATGAGTTTTAAGCACAGGGAAAAAAATTAACATTTGAAAAATCTGTAATTTATACAAAAACTAACCATGCATAAGTCGAGTTCTGGCATGAAGGAGGTGAGGAGGAACTGGGTGGAGAGGAGATTACAGTTTTGAGGTAAACTCTGCATGCTCCTATCTCGCTTCCGGGAACCCTTAAACCCGTCACTGTTGGTAATGTTACCGATGAGCATGACAGTGAGGCACTACAATGGAGCAATCGGATGGTGCAAAAAGTGCCAAGTGCTTTTATTAAAATCAACAAAATAACAATCAAAAACAAAGTTCAAATTAAATAAAGTGCAGTGCTTTCAGAATCCTTCAATAAATAAATGATCCCATAAAAACGGAAGTGGAGGTTAAAATCCAATAGAAAAAAGTCTTCATTAAATATGAGATTAAAACAATGCTGGAAACAGTCTCTTTAAAAACAAGCCCAGTACATTCTTTTACTGCCTTCTCACGCTCTCTCTCTCACTGCACAGGGAGAGACTGAACACGTGTGAAAATCATCGGCACGTACGAATCAGAAGGGAAACTGGCTTGTTTGTTACCTGAGTGTGTGGTCGTGAACAGATGTAAAAGTTTGGCATATCTCCTAGTGATCATTTTGGTGGAGGTATACGTATATACTTGTTTGGTTCTGGTATAGATTTTGATTTTCGTGCAATTGTTTTTGTATACACATACACTAGTTTTTGTTCTTGCGCATTTATTTTTCCCTTCCTGTTGAAGGAGCTTCTTGAACCAGAGAAAAAAGAAGACAATCTTCATTATTGGAGCATGTGTGTGTAGTTTTTGTAGGAGTGCACTGTTTTTGTAAATACACCATATTTTTCCTTTTTTTTTGTTTTATTTCTGAAGAAGTGTCAGTGCTGAAGGACTGTGTCTCAAAGCACACCTGCCACTACTGTATTTTTGGTTGTACAGCACTCTTGTAAATAAACTTGCACCATTCACCCTTCAATTTTTGTCTGTGTCTCATCTCTCCACTGATCCTGTTCGTTTCATAAACTATCAGATGTCCAGAGTGTAGGCTGGGGCCACTTCCCACTACGCGGGATATCATAATGACCCTTAACACTTTCACTGTGTGTACAGGACTGAGGGAGGGAGGAAAGCATCTCTCTTGTGCTGAAGCCCAATTTTAGGACATTTGACTTATGGGTTCAATTTCCTGTCCCATGTGAAATAAACATTGTTTTCATGTTTTCAAGGGAAGGCCTCTTTTTGCTGCACACGGCCCAGTCGGCACTTCTAGCGCTTAGAAGTCACAGTGCTTCACTGAGAATGAGCTATAATAATTTAAATTTGTTCATATCACATTAAACTTATTTTCAAAACAGGGCTCTCCCAGAGAGCAACACCCCACGCACACACTCCTGAATGGCCTCTTCTCGAAACAAATGTTCTAAAAACAATTTCTTTAATAAATCAAGCAGAAGAAACATCATTGTGTCTCTGGCACATTTTACATATTCAAATCTGTTTAGCTTTGCATTATGTTCTTCCCCGAGTGCAAACTCAGAGAGTTTGTTCTGGAAATATTCTTAGGTTTTTGCATTTTTTCTCATTTTCTTTCAACTGCTCTTTCTACCAGCATCCTGTCTTGGTTGGATCAGGGCAACATCTCAGATCTGTACATTTTCTTTTTGTTATTTTTGTTGATGTTATATTTTTAAAATAACTGTTTCATGTTCAGTTCTTTGTTAATTTCTTACCATAGATAAGAGTTACTTAGATTTCAAATTATTCTGTATTTAATGTTAATTTAGTTTGACATTTACCTTTATAAATGTCTTCTGTAATGAACGGCATGCACAGACTTGCATCCCAGCCAGGATTGAATAAGGACCTTACCCGGCCGGCTGGCCAGTATAATAATTCATTCAGGTAATTTCCTTCCCCAAAACGTTTTGGTGGCAGCTTCCCTGGTTACAGTACCTCTGTGGATACCCACAGAGTAGGCTGGGAACTGTAGTTGTACGCAATAGCCCTGTTGAGTCCCATAGGTGTTGCCAGGGGTGCTGAGGGGATTAATGGCCCCCTACTTTGTGGGGCTTCAGCCTTACCCGGAAATACTTCCAAGGGACAATCATGTGACACTGGCAGTATTTCTGGGTTCTCTATAAAAGGTGTTGCCCTCAGTACAGGGAGCCAGAGGTGGGAAGAAGTGGGTAAAGCTGGAGGAGTGGAGGACAGAAGGAAAAGAGATGGAAGAACAGTAGTGTGTTTGGGTTGTGTCCTTTTATGAAAGATAGATATAAGATTAAGACTTTTATTAAAACTGAGACGTGTGCCCGTGCAATCGTGTCTAGAGTTTGGTGTGTTGCAATTCCCCCTGGTGGTCACACTTGTCAGCATTTGTTTGTGTAATACATGTTTGCATGTCATGTGACTAATGTTGTTTCACTAACGATGCAGCGGTCGTTGCCTATAAATTCAGTGAATCTCAAACTTATCCCACAGTAAATAAATCAGAACGCTTCCTTGCGGTTCTCAGTAATTTAGCTTATGCAATAAGTAGAGAGAGAGATTTGTTTTGGTATTTGACGTTTCCTTTTTATGGTTCTCATCTTTAACTTTACACTCAGTTTCTTTTATCTTTCCGTTTTTTGACTTTTGCCAGTCTCACTCCGCTACGAAGCATGTATGGTATGTTCATATCCCAACCCCTTTAAAACCTCACAATATTCTTTACGTGCTGTAGTGTTTACACCACAACTGTGGAGAATTACTAAAATAAATGGTAAATACCTTCTTTAGTATGTCACGTTTAGGGCTTGAAATGCTGCAACCTTCTTTTGGACTTCGACTTTAGGATTACACACTGGGGTTTGGTGACGGATACAAGAATGTTTTGATTTTGAATTCAGCAATGGTTAGCAAACTAAAAGTGTGTCTAGTAATCAGGAGTTGGTGGCCAATGTCAAGCAAGTGCAAATTCGGGACATCGTCAGGTCTATCACCAAGTAAGCAATACCACTCCGAGTTGAGAGGGAGCGCTGTTACAAACCCAATTCCCTTTTCCATGCCCAGTTTAAAGAGACATCAGCTAGAAGACAAGTGACCTCACTTCCTCGCCAGTCCAAGAAAGCTGCCCCTTCTGAGAATCCCCTATAAAACCAGAAGTGGTTATTTAGTTCATGACTGAGAGAGATGGAGCTCCCATTCAATACAATACAATTTATTTTTGTATAGCCCAAAATCACACAAGAAGTGCCGCAATGGGCTTTAACAGGCCCTGCCTCTTGATAGCCCCCCAGCCTTGACTCTCTAAGAAGACAAGAAACCACCCCCCCCCCCCACCCCAAAAAAAAAGTATTTAGGGAAAAAAAATGGAAGAAATCTTGGGAAAGGCAGTTCAAAGAGAGACTGCTCTCCAGGTAGGTTGGGCATGCAGTGGGTGTCAAAAAAAAAGGGCGTCAATACAATACACAGAAGAGAACAAAACCTCAATACAGTATAACAGTGCAATAGAAATATTACAAGTACAGAGCAGACTTCAACAGTAGATGATGCTAAATAATACATTTTGGATTTGTTCAGAGTCCTTAAGATATCAGCCATCACGCTGCCTTCCCCATTGGCAATTCCACAGCTGAGACAGCGCTTTGCCAGCCAATCCGATTAAAGGACCCTTCTATCCAATCATTCCTGCAATCCTCCATCAGAGATGACCTTACCTTAGGTAGGCAAAACAACTTGGCATGTGGGCAGTGCCACATTTGAGTACCGAGAAGAGAAACAAAATAGGTGAGGGTTAGTAACAAATTCTTCTTCTTTCGGCTGCTCCCGTTAAGGGTTGTCACAGCGAATCATCTTTTTCGATATCTTTCTGTCCTCTGCATCTTGCTCTGTTACACCCAGCACATCCTGTCCGCATATTGATTTGGCAATTCTAACTACAGAGATGCACAGTTAATTGGCAGCTCTAGTCAGGGTGTGCTAAACTGAAGTTGTGAGTCTTCAGCCAGACCAAAGGGGCATCTCTTATAGTAACAGGCAAACCATTCCACAGTTTAGGGGCCCTGTAACTAAAAGCTCAAACTCCCACTGTTATTTTATTAATCTTTGGAATCATAAGCAGACCAGCATCTTGAGATCTTAATGTGTGCTCTGGTTTGTAAGTCATGAGAAGTTCAGACAAGTAAGTCGAACCTTGGCCATTTAAGACTTCATATGTTAAAAGGAGGATTTTGAAATCTGCATTAAACTTAACTGGGAGCCAATGTAAGGATTTAAGAACTGGAGTTATGTGTTCGTATTTTCTTGTTCTTGTAATAATTCTTGCAGCAGCATTTTGGATTAACTGGAGGCTGTATAAAGAACAGTTTGAACATCCAGTGTACACCGCATTGCAGTAGTCAGAAGTGCTATTCTCATTTAGCCCTTTTGCTTGATAGAAGATGCCTTTGATTTACAACATCCTTATTCCTTTTCATCATTTTACTTTTTCATCAATGAATTTCATCACAGTGGTATCCCAACTCTTTGTTCAACCTATTTTTTGTTCTTGTTACTTAGGTCTTTAGTCTCCCTACTTAAGATGTCTGCTAGTTTTGTACGTTTTGCATTTTATTCACTTCTACTGGTCCATTTCTCACACAAATACCTCATCAGTACACACACTCCTCTCCCAGTAGGTCCAGGTATTGCTAGCCTATACAATTTCCATCCCAGCTGAAATATTTCACTGACATAAGTAATCAGATTCTTTGCTCAGTAGTACTTTGTTGAAACCCTGCTGGCAGTGATGATGGCCTGGAGTCTTTTCAGAGGCAACATGACAAGCTTTGCACAACTGGATTTAGGAATTTTCTGCCATTCTTCTCTGCAGATCCTCTCATGCTCTTTTTCGGGTTGGATGGATGGCTGTTTTCAGGTCTCCCTAGTGATATTGGATCGGGTTCAACTCCAGGCTCTGGTTAGGTCACTCAAGGAGGTTCCCCAGAATTATCACTCCTCTGTTGTCTATGCATTGAGCTTGGGGTCATTGTCATGTTGGAATATGAAAATTCCACCCAGTGTGAAGTTCAGAGCAATCAGCAGCAGGTTTTCATTAAGGATATCTCTGTACTTTGCTCCAGTCAGATTTCCTTCAACCCTGTCTAATCTCCTAGTCCTTACTATTGAAAAACAGCCCCACACCCTGATGCTGGCACCACCATGCTTTACTTTTGAAACAGAATTGCACAGATGATAAGCAGAGCCTGGTGTCCTCCAGACAAGCTAATCTTGGTTTCATAAGAATGGAGAATGTTGTTTCTAGTCTTCCAATCCCTGCTGCTGAAAAACAATGTTGTTTTACTGGTGATATTGAGCAGGTGATGAGTGGCGCCCAGTTTCCTTCAGATACAATGCTAAATGTGGCTTTATCAGACCAGAGAATTTTGTTTCTCACAGTCTGTGTCTCCTTTTGGTGAATTTTTACAAACTGCAAGCAGACTTCCATGTGTCTTTTAGCTTGGGGTCTTTCTGTCATAAAAGCCCAGATTGATGGAGTGTTTCAGTGATGGTTATTCTTCTGGAAGTTTCTCCCTTCTCCTCACAGGTTCTCTATAGCTCACCATTGGATTCTTGGTCACTTCTTGAACCAAGGCCCTGATTGCTCATTTTGACCTGGTAGCCAGCACTATTATGAATTGTGGTTATTCCAAACTCCAACCATTTAAGAATTATGGAGGTCATCTTGTTCTTGGGAGCCTTCGGTGCTGGAGGATCTTTTTGTAGCCTCTTTCAGATCTTTGCCTCCCCACAATTTCTGTTTCTAAGCCTCTGCAGGTAATTCCTTTGACATCATGAGTTGATTTCTGCTTTGATAGATATCGTCAGCTGTGGAACCTTCCATAAACATATGTGTGTCTTTCCTAATTATATCTAATTATTTGAATTGACTACAGATGGACTATTAACAAAGTTGTGGAAACATTTCAATAATGATCAATTCAATGGGATTCTCCTGAGCCAAGTGTCGTAGCAAACAGTTCTAAAACTCTGCTACTGCTTTGTCATTCTGGTGATTGGGTGTTGTTTGATATGCCAACAATGAATTTAAACAATTTTAGCACAAGACTACAACATAACAACATGTGATAAAAGTGAAGAGGTCTATATACTTACTGAATTCACCACAAAATCTGTATTTATACATTCATCTGAAACTGCACAGAAAAAGAGCAGCCTTAAAAATGTAATTTCTCAAACCGTTCTCTGAAATGTCTTTTCGCCTCTGGCTTTTCCTAATTGGCTGCACTAGTATTGTTGGACAGCGCTGGCTTTAAGCCTCACGATCAGTAAGCTCTGCATTTCTTTGCTCGGTCACTCGTCTCCCAGGCACTCCTATTGTAGGAAAAGTCTTTCATCCACCACACTTTCTTGCCGGCTTATTTTGTGCTTGCCGAGTTGAAAAATAGAGTTGGATAGCCTGCCAGAGACGATATCCTCACCCAGCACAAAAAAATTAGCCTTTAGTGGGAAAAAGCACAAAAAAATGTACAAAAACATTGCATTTTAATCTGTGTTAAGTATTTTAAAGTATGGCTAGCACGAAGATGTTTCAGTAGTTACAAAAATGAAGTACTTTGAGAGAGCTAGAGTTAAGTGGCAGTAATGAAGATTCAATGTTCTTTTGTGATGCATGTTTTTTTGTGATTGTATACGCTTGAACTCATGCATGTTTCGCATGCTTAATACAGGCTGGATTTTGGTAAAATTACCCTGGATTTACAAAAACATGAGCTTGGCCCATAAACTTTGTAAATCTTTCTGTAGTTCAGTCAAAATTAGCAGGAAATGTCTACAGCTTTTTCTGCAGTTAACCCAACACATATGGCAGTGCTGTGGAACATTCCACCACCTGGTAACATACACAACAGGTCCTAAAAATATTGTCAAGACTTGGGGTGAATTTTATCAATGGCCAACTATAGAAATGTAATCAGTAACTAATATTTACAGGTGGGGACTAAACAGATGATTACACCCCTCTAGTGGTTGGGCTTCACAAATTTTGGATTCGGAGATCAGATAAGCAGAACTCATTGACGTGCCTCATCTTTCAGACCAGCAAGAGCATTTACTATGGTGTTGCTTCAATGTATTTAGGAGCTTATCACCAGTGGTCTGGGACCAGAAATATAAGTTCTGTGCTCTCGCTAACCAAGGACAATATCAACAACATTATGGATACCTTAGGACAGTGGTTCTTTCAGCTATTGGTATCTCTGGTGCTGCTCTTTCTTGGTTCACATCATACATCGGTGATCGTCAGTATTATGTCTTCATTAGGGAACACAAATCTGCCACTGCTTCACTCACACAAGGTATCCTTCAAGGGTCAGTTCTATGTCTAGTCCTCTTTAACATCTATATGGCTCCCATTAGGTAAGATTATTAGTCAGTATGGTCTAAGCCTCCACTGCTGTGCCGATGACACACAACTTTATATAAGTCTTGATGCAACTGCAACATCTTCACAAGTTGCACTAACTGATTGCATTCGGGAAATCAATCATTGGATGACAGCTATTTTTTTATGACTTAATCCTGATAAAACAGAAATCTTACTAGTTGGTACCAAATCTGTCCTCTCTAACCTTCGTGGGCTAAAAATTGCTATCAATGGATCCTGGTTGAACCCTCAGCATCAGTCTGTAATTTGGGTGTCATCTTTAATCAGCTCTTTACTTTCCAATCACACATTAGCTCAATAGTGCAGACAGACAGCTTTTTTCATCTCCGAAACATTGCTTATCTGAATTCTTTCCTCAGTGTGAAGGATACTGTAACACCGATTCATGCTTTCATCACTACCTGTCTGGACTATTGCAATGCATTGTTTTATGGCCTCCCAACTAAATATATCAATAGATTCAATTACGTGCAGAATTCTGCTGCTCGTCTACTTACACACTAAAAAATCTGTTTACATCACTCCTGTCCTTTATGATTTGCATTGCTTACCAGTCTTTTTCATGAAACAAATATAAAATTATTCTCATCACCTTTAAAGCCCTTCATGGTTTAGCCCCTCTTTATCCTTCTTAACTGCTGCTTGCTTATACTCCTGTGTGTGCATTAAGATCATCGTACGCTAACTTACTCACTGTACATAAATACGGGTTAGTAACTATGGATGGCAGAGCTTTCAGTGTGATGGCTCCTAAAATTTGGAATGCTCTTCCTCTCAGCCTTCACGAGGAAAAATCTATTATTTGTTTCAAATTCCTGTTCAAAACACATCTCTTCAATGAGTATTATTCATTTTCTTGTATGTAATTACTATTGTCTTGTTAATGTGTTTATTGAATTGTAAAGTGTCCATGAGTGTATGAAAGGCACTACATAAATAAAACTTATTATTATTCTTAGGCATTTTTTTTTTACCCAACTTTGTCTTTTTTGTGTCTTTGGGACCCACAATTGCTGTGAAGCATCACAGAGCAAATTAATGAGACGTGGAGTTGAAGCAGAAACCTTCACAACCTTTAGAAACACCTGGATAAGCTATTGGGACAGCATAGCTACTAGCTAAACAAACAGGCTTGATGGACTTGAATGGTCTCCTCTCGTTTGTCAAAATTCTTCTGTTGTTTTGTTCAATGAGCACCACTGACAGCAGACAGCCAGTAGTCTGTAGTAATTATACCACAACAGTAAACTCTAGAAGAGATGATAGTTTTTCCAAAATAGTATCTCCACTACTTTGGGTCTGTGTCCCTGGCTCAGGTAATTCATTGACTCCCTTGCAATATGAGACTCTAGAATTATCACATTTTATGTGTGCTAGAGGTTTGACTAGTACTATAAATTCAAAGCATTACACAACATTCTGAAACCCACTTAATCCAATTCAGGGGCTACCCCTTGAGACAGGCTGCATCATGCATCACTAGTTACTTCCGAGAGAGTAGTTAAATGCACTTACTTCTTTAGGATAAGGACACGCTGGGGACTCTGGTAAGAAATTGCAGTACAGGTGCATGGCGTCACGCATACCCCTGCGTGAGCCATCGAGCCGCTAAATTGGCCTGCACCCGAAGCTGCGTAGGAGAAGAGTAAAAGTTGTGGGAGAAACAGAAAAGACTTGAATAAATTGGAATTACTTACCGAAGTGAGCATGAGAGGTGCAGACAGACAGCAGGTCGCAGGCGCATACGGGCATGTGAGCGAGGGCACTGAAGTACAGGTGGAGGTACAGGGCTCCGGACAGTGTAGAAGTGTCGGAAGCGATGTCATGTCATGTTCCCCAACTGGAGGATCAGGAAGAGGTCATGCTATAAGGACGAGAGAGGAACCTAAGAGAGATAGCTGGGGTAACACATGCATCAGGAGTAAAAGGGAGCAGGGGGATGACAGCCAAAACCCCACGTCACTGCAGCAGGTGAAGATGAGTGGGCCAGTAGTGTGCTTTTCTTATTAGTTTTTTTGTGAGTCCTTCTTTTACTTTTTATATAAGAATACGCAGGAAGAAGAAAGGATTTATGTTCTTTATTGTAAATAACATTTTTGCCTCGCCTTATTTCTTTGAAAATATTTATTTTAGTGTGTCATTGGGGATCTTTGGGTACCGCTGGTTTGACTTTGTGTTGCTCACGGAGTCCCGAATGAGGCACATTATCTGCATTGTGAGGGAGCGTCAGTTACGGCACTACAGCCATGTGACGCGATTCCCTGAGGGTGATTTGGCTCACAGGATCATCACCCGAGCGACTGGACCAGGCCAGGGGGATGCCCACATAACACCTGGCTGTGGCAGATAGACAGTCATATTCATGGGGTGGGGCTTAGATCGTGTGTCTGCCTTGGGGGGGTTGCAAACCGGGATTCTCATCTGTTTTGTCGCGTGGTGGGTGCAGAAACACGCTGTACCAGTGCATGCTCCCCAACCTAACCTAACCGTCATTGGGGACTGTGTTATATTTATTGATGACACAACACTGCTGTTCTTTTTTTTAATATTCTTTATTATTTTCACTGTAAATAAAAGCCTCCCTTTTTTATTTTTTCTTTTGGTCTCTGTCTTCATCACTGGTCCCTGGTCATGAAATAGTAGTTTCTCTAGGTATGAGGTCATGATACTGTCACACTGGCAAGGGGCATTACATAATGGCAGCACTAAGCCCAAGCCAGGCAAAAGCCCTTGACAGAATGCCAGTCCATTGTAGGGAACTGGCAAACAACCTGACCTGTGCACCTTGGGGATGTGAGAGGAAAAGCTGTGCAGACACAGGGAGAACATGGAGACAATGCCTGGGTTTATGATGTGTCAGTGCTTCCATGACAAACAATGTTTTAAAATATATAATTTATTTATGTGGTAAACTGGTCAACAAACACTGGATGAAATAGTGGAATGTATATTTTTAAAATTCAATAAACTGAATAAAAACCAGGAACCCAAGGAACTCCCTTAAATGTGCTCTGTTTGGTTAAATATGCACCAAGAAACAAAATGGCTTTCTTTAGGCCTCTTTGCACAATGCACCTTCTGGATTGGTCAAACCAGGCAACTATAAGAAAGACTTTCATTAAAACTTAAAAAAAATGTACTCTCACACTTAGGAAAATCAAAAGGCACTGGGCTGTGATAAGACTTGAAAGTGTGAAGAATCGGTCATTTCATTGCTCAAGTGCTCACCCTGGTGGTCAATCTGTGAAGTAAGCAACACAAATGAATCTGAAAGTTTTCTGTCGTGTTGTATAAAGTACTTAACTTGAGTAAAACTTGAGATGACTTTCTCGAGAGTGACACAAGTACAAGTTGACCAGAAACAAATTACTTAAGCATAAGTTTTAAAGTACCTGATATGCAAAAGTGCAAATAAATTTAGGATTTCTCCATTTTATAAATCATGTCAAAATATGCTCTTATAAACCTACAATAATTCAGACCACCTTCTTTTTGTCTGTGAATCGTATTACAGCAACTAAAGTGTCAGCCAAGTAATTAAAACATGAAGAATGACAGTGTGAGGGGACATTTTAATGACTGTGTTTTAATTCAGTGGGCTGGGCACTAATAGGAGAGGTGCGCAGAAGGAGCTAAGCTGTTCCTGAAAACTCCTTTATAAAGTGAAGTTTCATTACCTGATTACAATTAATTTAAATGGAGAACATTTATAAGCATTTCCTTTCTCCAAAAATGACCCCCAATGTTGTTCATATAATACAGAACTACAAGAAAATGAACAGAATTAGTTTGATGATAACATTTGTCATCAAAACCGACCCTAGTAAGATATTGCCCTTCATTAAATCAACCTTAATTAAAGAACAAGTGCCTGTGTGTCTGTCTGGTTGCTATGTTTCTGTCATTCCACTAGATTGTGCATCAGACATTTTTAATAGTAAAATGCATTACATTTGTCATTTCAATAGATGGTGCATCACAGACATTAACACTCCTTTTACAAATCCCATACGAAATGGCATATAAAAAAACAAAAGCATTGCATGGTGCCCTGCAAACATTAACGCCGAGGTCTACGTTGATTGTTTAGTTTTCAACCCCTCTTAGACGAGTTGTACAGCTTGTGTTTAATAAAGTGCTTTACCCAAACTTGATCACTTCTATTTTCACTTTCAAAAGGAATGGCCTTTTAATTTCTCTTGAGCTTTTCCTACCAGTTCACATGCTCTTTTGGATGTGAGAAGATATGTCAGCAACTCGCATGACAAGGTGAGTTAAGCACAGCAGGTGAGTGCACAAGTCCTGTACACCTGTCTGTAGTCAGGGGATTAAACTCACCCTGTTCGTCTGGCTGTCACGTCTGAACACAGCATCACTAGCGGAGGAAATAAATGACATTGGGATTGGTGTGACCAACATCCAACCCCATCCAGTTTTGCAAAGTGTGGCATGGTGGACTTAGAACGACTGCAGAGATGATTTGAGTGTTAGCAGCAGCGGTATACAATTAAATATGAATGAATGGCCCATCCTTGTCAAGATTGTATGAATGTTCTGTTGTCTCAGATTCTTCATATACTTTACTAAAGTGTTGGAAAGCTGTATTTTAGATAACTGTCTGAGTAAAGCATTGTGTTTATTTACATAGCCCTTTTATTTTCTGGTTTAATACTGAAGTAATTAATTGTCTAGGGCGGCACGGTGGCACAGAGGTAGTGCTGCTGCCTTGCAGTAAGGAGACCACGGTTCATGTCCTGAGTCCCCCTGGCGTGGCATTTGCATGTTCTCCCTGTGTCCTCATGGGTTTCTTCTGGGTGCTCTAGTTTTTTCCCCACAGTCCAAAGACATGCAGGTTAGGTGGATTGGTGATGCTAAATTGGCCCTAATATGTATGTGTGTGTTCACCCTGCAATGGACTTGGCACCCTGCCCAGGGTTTCTTCCTGCCTTGCACCCTATGCTAGCTGCGACAGGCTCTGACAGCCCTGCCAACACTATTCAGGACTGAGAGAGAGCAGTTAGGAGCAAGGACTGACACAGTGCATTGCTGCACCCACCACATGATGAACCACCTCAGGATCCCAAATAAAATGAGGGACACCTCATACATCACACTACATCGAATTGAATGGTACAGTGTAAGGTTTTCTACAGTGACTGGAGTGCCAATCCTGCCACCAGCCCCCAAATTTTCCCTTGCAAGTTGGAGGACCTGTTTGCATGGCCAGATGCAGGTCAATATCATATCCAACATGAAGCAATTGCAGGTTAAGGGCCTTGCTGAAGGGCCCAACAGCATGGAATCACTTTTGGCATTTAGAAGCTTTGAACTGGCAACCTTCTGATTGCCGGCGCAGATCCCTAGCCTCAGAACCACCACTCTGCCACTAAGTGGGTTAGAAAATGATGGACTGAATTGTCTAGCAGAATATATCGGATTAATATATAGGATGATGCAAAAAGATTCATCTAATTTCAAAATTATTTATTTCACTTGTAAATCAGTACAGAACAATGCAGTAAATTGTAAATGATTTAGTTTTGCGCAAAATGTAAATTTCTGCTTGGGTCGCCATTTCCTCACAGACTGAAGGGAGCCATCTACCGGTGACAGTCAGAAACTGCATGACAATTGGTATGTGATTGGTCCCTAGGCGCCTCATGGTTGGAAAAATATGGCACTTTGAAATCGGATGAATCTTTTTGAATCACCCTGTATATTCAAGTAAATTAGAAATATCCCCAAAATATTCAACTACAGTAAAGAAGGATTTCTACTTTGTTACTACACAACACTGGCTTTCAACATTTTTAAAGTGAAAAGCTTGCATTGACAAATTCCAAAGAACATCATCATTTATCAGATTTATCATCATATACTGTATTGATGAATAATCACATCGAAATCAAGTGGTAAAGACAAATCATATTACCAGCACCCATCAACCTTTTGCTCAGGACATTCGCCGCCTTAACGTTTTCATTTTTCCACATCATTTACTGAAGTATCTCCACCCAAATAAAAACAGCCAACATCTTGAATGACGAAGCCATTCACACACACTGGAGATGTGCACCAGTTTAAAAATCCTTGGAGGGACGGAAACGCAGTGAGCCACAACATTTACTATAATCTGGGAACCGTAGTGACTAGTAAGTTATTGTCTTTTGCACATGTATGCAGCATTCAAATTGCATAAAAGTCAATTTGGAAGCATGCAGATTCAGTAAGCCACACAAGTGCTGTGGCAAGCAAGTTCTTCTATGTCCACTACACTGGAATATGGTTTTCCTCCGTGAGGGATGACCAATCAGGGAATGAGATATTGTATTGAGCAAGATCCAATAAGGGAAGGAGGAGGAGGTTGTGAGCATGCACTTTTACAGAGTGTTGCTGCACCCACCACACAACAAACCACCTGGACTGAATCCTGAGTGCAGCCGTGCAAGGGTGACACCTCAGCACCAGGGCCATCTTAACAGCATTAAAGCCCCTGGGAAAAGCAGTGTACTGGGGTCCCTACCTACACAACCGCTCAGCAAGTCACAACATACAAAAGATTAGCAAAGGGCCCCTATGTGCCCATGCATTAAGACACAGTGGCTGGAATGTCAATCCTGCCACCAACTCCCAAGGGCTACGTAAAAATGACCAACAAATCAGATCACGACTAAAGTCTGCGTTTTTATACATTTTAATTTCCACCTGTCCCTGTTACAGCTGGTAGCCTCAGAAGTACAGTCGTGGTGATTGTTTTCAAATGTCTCAGTGTTGAGGTTCAAGGTATTATTTTATATCCCATTTGTTTGTTGTTGTATCATTTATTCATTTTAATGTTGCTTTTCTTAATGGTCTGCTGTATTTTGTTTGTTTCTGTGTTATGGTCCATGTGTTTTCTGTGTTGTCTCCCAAAATGAGGGCCACCTGCCAGTCACCGCCAGGAACTGCCCTTGTGATATCCCATGTATTGGGAAAGTGGCCCCAGCCTACACTCTGGACATCTGACAGTTCATGATCTAAACAGGATCAGCGGAGAGAAGTGACACCGACTAAAACTGAAGGGTGAAAGGCTGCTATACAACAAAAGCACAGCAGTGTCAGGCAGGCATTTGTTTCACAGTCCTTCAGCACTGACACTCCATCAAAAGCGAATAGTAAGAAAAAGAAAAAAAAAAACCAAGGGAAAAAATGTGTGTATTTACAGTAAGTACTGCACACTCCTCTATACAAACACAAAAAAAATAGTCTTCCTTCTTTGAACATGGCTCAGGATGTTTTTCAGAAGGAAAGAATAGAAAAAATATTTACAAGAAAAACCAAGCATGTATATATACAAAAAGGGCATCAATTCGAGAAGAAAAAATGATGCCAAAATCAAATACAGTGGAACCTTGGTTTATGAACGTCTTGGAACTCATACAAATCGGGTACGGCCAAAAAGTTCACTAAACTTTTGCATCTGTTTATGACCACACACTCAGTATACGAACAAGCCAGTTTCCCTTTCGGTTTGTGTGCGCCGATGATTTCCGCACATGTTGCATTGTTCTCGATCATACGTGCGTGCTTTCGCTCTGAACTCTTTGTGCTCTACAATTTTTCGTGTGTTTTTGCAGTTAACCATGGCTTCTAAGCAAGTGAAGAGTGGCGAGAAGAAAGGTTTGAAGAAAACTGAAATCTAAGTAAAGAAAGAAATTATTGAAAAGTATGAGCGTGGCATTTGTGTTACTGATCTTGCCGCTGAGTATAAGAAGTCAAAATCTACGATTTCGACTATTCTAAAGCAGAAAGAGGCCATTAAAGCAGCTCATGTTGCAAAAGGATTTACAGTGTTAACCAGGCAGAGGCCTCAAGTGCTGGAAGAGGTGGAAAAACTGTAACCTCCTCTCCACCCAGTTCCTCCTCACTTCCTTCATGCCAGAACTCGACTCATGCAAGGTTAGTTTTCTTGGTGGTTTATGGTTAGTTTTTGTATTATGGATTTTTCAAATGTTCATTTTTCGATTTTTAGCGTGAATTATTGCAATGTTACTTTTCTTTGTTGTTTATTAAGTTACGGATTTTTCAAATGCTCATTTTTTTTCCCCTGTGCTTAAAACTCATTAAAAAAAAGTGTTTACAGCGAGTGGTTCGTAAGGCTATAGTGCAAACTCTTGGAATGTTAGTTTTCTCTATTGTTCAAGGTTTTCTCAGTGTTATTCAATGTTTTTATATTTAGTTTACTATTACGCTGTGCATTCTTTGGTATTATTAACTATATTTGTGCTTAAAAATCTTTAAAAAATATATATTTACATACAGTTCGTACGGTCTGGAACGGATCAACTGTATTTGCATACAATCCTATGGGGGAAATTACTTCGGGTCATGACCAAATGTGCTTACGACCAGAATTTTGGAACGAATTACGGTCGTGAACGGAGGTTCAACTGTATGACTATATACCTCCACCAAAACTATAATTTGGAAATAAATATCTTAAAAAACATTTACAAAGACATCAAAAACAAATGCTCCCTCAATAGCCCACATCAAGCATGGTAACACAGATTTTCCTGTAGCAGCGCACTTCAATAGCCATGGACACTGTGAGAGGGACTTTAAAGTCACAGTGCTTATGGGCAACTTCAGAACACAGTGAGAGAGAAAAGAATCGGAAGTTAAAATCATGCTAACACTGAACACATTACAACATGGTTTGAATAGAGACAAGAGTTTTATGGCCAGATATGAGGATTGTTTGCATTTCTTGGACCGACACAGACAGCCTGTCTACAGACCCACATTGTATTGAAGAACTCATCAGAAACGTCAGCTTTGTTGGACAGTTATCTTATCCAAAGATCTTGACCATACATTGTACTCCACCTTTGCTAAATGAATCTTAGCCTGGAGAAGTCTATTAATTTTTTACATTTAAGATGTCCCACTTAAAGGTTTTACAATGCTTTATCTATCCTATTGTCTATATAAACACAGGGAACTCCAGTACATCTTGCCTAAAGAAGGGGCGTGAGTTGCCTCAAAAGCTTTGCATATTGTAATCTTTTTGTTAGCAAATAAAAGGTGTCATTTTGCTTGACTTGTTCACTACATTCATAATGGCTAACATGGTACAACACCCTAGTACTACTGAATTGACTGTTAACAGAATTGTGATAGGCTTAAAACTACTCAATTTGCCAGGTATTACTGGTGAAAAAGTATACAGTACATGTTTTAAGTTTGTTAGCACCGTGGCAGAGGCCAGTTAGATTTTATACTATGAACAGCCTGATCTTTTTAGTAGCATTTACATAGTGTGTGAAAAGCACCTACTGATGTTTTCAGGTCTTTCTGTTCAAATTAAAACGTGGTTCTCAGTGGCCATATTTTATTGAAATCTGAAATGCTTATTCTTTAAGGTAGTTTGTCCCAAAAGTCACATTTTTGAGATAGCCCAAAAACAGGTTTTGAAAATTCAAAGTAATGGTGAAAATTCAGACTGGTCTAATTTTAAACAAAAGTAACATTCTGTGTGACTTCAATTACATTACTTCAAATATTCCTTTAATCATTTTTACTCACAAAACATCTGTTCCTCACAGGTAAACACACGCCGGGCTGTACACACCCGAAATGGCAAATGCTTGATATGCTGCCTGTAGAAGTGGCACTTCAGTTGCGCAGCAACCTGTAAGAAGCTCAACCATCGGAGCTCCTTGAAATCATAGCCGCCGAGTGAGATGACCATCTGTAACCATAAAAGTAAAAATGCAAACATTTTATGTAGAATTCAAAGACAGAGGAAACAAGCTTCCTAATCATGGCTTGGTGATAACTCATACATGCAGTGAATAAATGCGTACACAGAATTCCAAATAAGTAAAAGAACAACCACACAGCTGCATCATCTGCAGATCATAATGATTCAGTATTTCTCTGGCACTATACTGTACATTTATTGGCAAAGCACCACAATGACCTGCTGTCCTTTAAAGATGGATGAAACCACCAAAGTTAGCTCAAGGCTTCAGATTTTTAAATCTCCACTGTGTGCTTGAAAAATTGGACTACAATTAGATAGAGAGACAGATACGGAAATACAGAGACAGAGAGATAGAACTGTATTTAACCCCAAGGGGAAATTTCGATTTTTACAGAAGCTCTTTAAATAAAAAAAATACATAAATAAGTAGATAAGTAAATAAATATACACACACACTTTGGTATGAACACACACTAGAATGACTATAAAGCAAGATAATTAAAAAAAAAAAAAGTTCTGACTTGGTTGTCACAGTCACGGCGAGGTGTTCATTATGCAGCTGTATTTGCTGTCGGTATAAAGGAGCTCAGGTAGGGCTTTTGATTGCTGTTAGTACTCACTGTCAGTGTGTTGGGGAGAGGATGTGTAGCATTCTTCACAATGGCACTCTATTTAAAAAAAAACAAAATAAAGAATTTGAATTTCCCTAAGGCACTCATTTAAAATATTAAAACAGGTTGCAGCACACTTATAGTGCTAGTCTACAGACCAGCTGGGCCATATTCATAGTTCATGACTGAATATGGCAATCTTTTATCTGATTTGGCTATAAATGTGATCGTGTAGCGTTGATGGGGGATTTTAATAGACACATTGATTTGAAAACTGGCAATTTTAGCAGATGTTTTACTTATTTGTTAAATTAAGTAGAATTTTGTCAGGTTGTCAAAAGTCCAACTCATAATCATAACCACACATTAGATTTAATTATAACTCACACAGTGGGACATTCCAAATTTAAATATTACTCCATTGAATGAAGTTACTTCTGATCACTACTTAATTACATTCGATTCGGTTCTACCCCTACCAATACACAAACAGATTTAAGCAAAGAGTGCAACATGTAACTTGTCATTCTGCTTCAAAATGTATAGATAATTTGAGTATGTGAAGTGTAATCATGGAAAACAACTTAGATCAGCTAACATCAAATTATAATATGACCCTGAGAGATGCTCTGGATGCAGTGGCCTGACTCTCAGCTGGTGGGCTACGACTTACCCTTTCACGGCGACTTTGACATCTGACAACTTCTTTTTTATTTCGGGCACTGTGCGACTTTGTGAACTTGAACTTTTGAGTTTCTCTGACACTCTATGTCACTTGATCAACTTCCTTTTGTTGTTTATACCACTGTTTAAACCAACAAATAATACGTTTTTCTTTGCCTCCACCTTGTATTCGCTGAAATACTTCTATTTTCCCCTGTGCTTTTGCATTGTCTTTTCACAGAATGCTGAGCTCAAGGGCTAATTGTATTGATTTGCATATTCAAAGAGGCATAAATCTGGGAGGAGTTGGGGAGTGGCAGCAGGCGCATGCACGTACGTTACTTTTCATGTTGACTGGGATTTATGTAGCGGAAAAACGTGGAAATTTGCATTCGCATAGATTTATGCATCTGGATTTTTTTGTGTACGAACATTTCCGCTTTTGTACGTACGGCATGTTTTAGTGTGAATTCTATGCATGGCATTATGCAGGAGGACCCTAGGTTAGTTGTTATTTATCAAATCGATTCCAGTACATACAAATATGTGCTGACAATACTCCATCATTATACAAAGAAGTGAGATATGGTGTCCGGGAGGGTTCAGTACTGGGACTTTCACTGTTTTCACTTCACATGCTTCCACTTGGATCTGTCATTAGAAAAACATAACCGTAATTTTCACTCAATGACACCCAGCTATACCAAATGAGTTTCTCCGATGTTGTCCTTAATTAGATGAGTTAAGTGAATTAAAGGAGTGGACAGATAAGAACTGTTTGTCTTTAAATAAAAACAGAGTTATTATTTATTGG
>JANRMT010062852.1:31799172-31852521 GCA_026402145.1 Polypterus bichir lapradei | reverse complement strand
TAGTAATAAATATAAAAAAAAAAAAAAAAAAAAACCAGGAGGTTAAGCTTTTAGTTACAGGGCACTTAAGCTGTGGAATGGTCTGCCTGTTTATATATGAGATGTCCCTTCAGTCTCAGCCTTTAAACCCTGGCTGAAGACTCCCTACTTCAGTTTAGCATACCCTGACTAGAGCTGCTGATTAACAGTGCATTCTGCATTTCTGTTGTTAGTCATTAAGACTAAAACATAAATATTAGATACATCTATTTTGCTTCTAACACTTACTCTGTTTCACTTCTTGGTACTCGCATACGGCATTTGGGGCCACTATGCTACTGCCAAGTTGTTTCCCCGAACTATGAAAAAAATCATCTATGATAAAGGTGCACTGCAATCATCGGGCAGAAGGTTCCATTCATCAGATTCGCTGGCACAGTACTGGCTCAGCAGTAGAATGGCCAGTAGGGGAAGGCAGCTTGTTGACCATGGTCTCCACAACTCTGAACAAATCTGAATCCTCATATAGGATATAATCTACTTTGGCATTTTGCCTTATAGCTTGTACTATTACTACTGTATGGTTGTATGACTGAGGTTGCAATGATAGATTGGCCATCTAGACCTGTGAAAAGGATTACTTGTGATTTGTTTTGTGTATTGCATTGACCCTTTTTCGACACCTATTGCACACCCAACCTACTTGGAAAGGAGTCATTCTCTGAATTGCCTTTCCCAAGATTTCTTCGGTTTTTTTTCTTGCATTTTTTTTTTTTTTTGGTCTGAGGAGTCAAGGTGCCTGTTATAGCCCATTGTGGCACTTCTTGGTGTGATTTTTGGCTATTACAAGAAATAAATTGTTGCTGTTCTCCCCTTTGCTATAACCTCCAGGTGGTCAACAGTGTGCCCTATAACTGAGCCTGCCCTTGATTCGGTGGATTTCTCTTGAGGTGATGTTACTAGTCCAGCACACCACAGCGTAGACAATCACACTGGCCATCACAGAGTTATAGAAGATGTGAAAGATGTCACTTCCCACATTTTCCTATGGTAAAAGTGCCTGCTCTTACATTTCTTAAACAGTTCCTCTGCATTAGGAGACCATTCCAATATATCATTAATGTGGACCCCCAAGTACTTGTAGGAGTGACCTACCTCTATATCCACTCCTTGAATAATGATGGGGCATACAGGCTCTTTGGTACAGCTAAAGTCAATAACTAGTTACTTCGGTTTGCTGATATTAAGATGCAGACAATTGTCTACGCACCAAGAAAAACTTTTCCGCCCAACTCCTCTGCTCTGTCTTGTCCCCTTTATCAATACACCCCACAACTGCAGAACCCTCAAAGAATTTCTGCAAGTGACATGACCTGGTGTTATATTTATAATGTGAGGTGTACAGAACAAAATGAAAAGGAGACAGCACTGCTCCTTGTGGTGTTCCAATGTTGCTCACATCCATATTACAAACACAAGGAACATCAATCAGTGCAATTTCTTTAACACTTGATTTGTAATCTGCTGTCCACGAAAGCCATATCGGATCCCAAAGCCTGATTTGGGCTACATGATATTGCAAAATGCTGTTAAAAACAAGTTATGTACGCTAACTGTAATTACATTCAATTATCACTGTTATTTTTAGGTATGACTAACTGTTGCAAAACATGCAACAGACAAAATGTGTTAACTACTTGAAGAGGTCACAGAGAAAAGTTAAACCTTTAAGTAAGTCTTTGAATGCACCAGAATGTTACACCATGTATACCATTTAATTTTTGTGGACCTGCACGACAATGTTTTCATTGCATGTGCATCTCATATGAAAATGTTTTTCATCTTGTTTCAGCCTTCTGCTTATCCTTTGCTTTCAGCATTTTTGTTTAAGAATGTACTGCTTAGTCCTCATTTTTCTTTCAGATAATGAAAATTAGCAAAAGACGTCCTCAGGACTCAACACTGCATCAATGACTCAAATTAACTAAAACTGATATTAAACTCCTCAAGTATTAAGTGTTTACATACATTATGTTGAAAACCAAAACATGAGTTTTACTGTTGTTTCACCTAAAAAGGCTGGGCTCAGAATGTTTTGGCCACCGCCCTGTACATATAGATACATGCATTCTCAAAACCCGTTAAATCTAATTCAAGGTCATATAGGGCCATACGTGCTCCATACAGACAACTAAGAGATTGGATCTACAAGACAACTAATGCAACATTGTAACCGCCTACAACTTGCAAATTCCAATGCAGTATGTTTTAGCACTTAAAAAAAATGTAATTAGCATCACCCTAATTTCTGAACCTTAGAATTGGAGTTTACATTTCTTTCAAATTATGAGCTGAAACCCTCTTAAAACTTTGGAAAATGTTGCATCTCCCCTTTTATTAAAAAGAAAGGCGCTCTAAATACCAAAGCAAGTGTAATGCAGAGGTTACAGCACATTAGACTCACTAGTCAGGCGTTTGTCTATTCTCCATAAAAGATATGTGATAAAAGATATGAAATATTACCAAAGGTGGTTCACAACATAAATTTCTCACATGAAAAAAATGATCAAGTGTTGTACTCGGGGAGGTAAACAAACCCCTGCAATCATTCTACTACGCAGGTACAAGATACTCATAAATGGCAACCTTAAATTTTGTCAACAATACATTATTTGAGATTTAGCAATTGAGTGGATACAAATGCAGAAGAAATGGGTCACATAAGGAAAAATGCCTTACCATACAAAAAGGCTTGTGCTCCCAAAAACCCTTCAGCTAACCACAAATCAGGAACTGCACCATGAGATGCTAAATACTGAGCAAGGAGACATTTTATTACACATCTGCAGTAAACTTCCATATCTTGAAGCTTAAAGTACAACTCTGAAATTATTAAATTCAAACCATACCCTTATCAAAATTACACACAAGGCTTTGCATTTACATGCAAATATGTGAAAACACTTTGAAAACATACAAATCTTAGTGCCAATATACAAATGATTTTACTAGATGCACTCCCCTCAAGGGGGTTTAAGTTATGATTGTTTAATTGATACCAGGATAACCTGAGATAAACAAAACAGCCAAAAATCATATGAATTTGAGTAACAAAAAAAAAAAAACACATACTTTTATTGAATGATATCCCTTATACTTTCAATCCTGCTAGGGCATTTTTCCTCTTCATTCATACAATTTCGTTCAACAATATTTTTCTGTCATCACTACAATGCAGATATACTTTGTTGAAAAAGTTTGTGAACCCCTTTGATCGTGCAGTAAACTAAATTCGATTTTAAGGTTCTAAAAATATTTCACTAAAATTACACACAACAGATGGTACTTTAGAGATTGTGAAAAAGAGAAAAATGAAACCATGAGATAACAGGCCGTGCTAATGTAGATATTTCTATAGTATGCGCAAAAGTCAAAGTGTCAAGGGTTAAATACAGTGTGAATGGTACTGCCTAAAGTATATCATACAAATATTTAAAAAAACAAAAAAATCATTCCCCATACATTCCTCTTATCAGTGTTGGTCTATTCTTTTTAACACAATTGTGGTAGGAAATTATATCTACTTTTGAGAATCTTCATTCCCAAACCTTCAGATAGTGACTTAAGATTTACAAAGACTGCCACCTTAACCGATTTCATGGTGAGGCAGATTATGTATAAAGGTAATCTCCTTAGAAGAGACCCTCAAACAAATCTCCGTATTAGAGCAAGGTACAATACAATACTGGAGGTAGGTTATTAGAACCCAGAGGTAGCAGTAAATTATGTTCAGTCCTCTTATGATCTCCAATTTCAGTTTTCAGGGGTCCGTAAAAAGGATGAATCTGAAAAAAAATGGTTACTAATCAGAGGTAAATGCCATGGATTCAAATGAAGCGTCCCTCAGTTTAAGCTAATGATCAAAAAACTTTACCAAGAATATTCTTATTTATGAATAGAACAGTACTGAATCTTCCAACTAAACAGTATGAGTATGAAGGTAATGAGCAGCTCTGTAGTACTAGGGGCATTGATGATACAGTGACCCATAAACTGTACTACCAAATCCAGGTAAGAATATCAGAACATCAATTTGTGAACTAAAGCTTAAGCTTTCAACACAATTCAAAACATTAAATCAGAAGCAGAAACACAATTATCTGAAAATGAGGGAATGTAGAGGACTCATATCTGGAAAGTCATCACAGTTAAAAACAAGGGTTCACAAACTTTCTTCAACACAGGGGTGTATTTAAGACATCAGAGTACAATTGAGCATGTTTGGTTTAGGTATAATATCCTCATCCATGATTAACCTTGCTGAAGACTCAATTACATTTCTGAACAAATATAAGAATAAAATTCTAAAGAATAAAGCTTAAGGCCACTATACGGCGTGCCTCAGATATGCTTTTTTCTATTTTAAAAGAAAACATTTTCAACAGCACAAACTGCCTTTTAGATACAGAGTAGCAATGTCAAATTCATAGAAATATAACTCTAAAACAATGTATAATTTTTCACAATTGACAAAATACTAATTAAGCATAAAAGGCATTATGTTCATAAACAAACCAGGACACACTCATAGCTAATAGGATATAAAAGAAATGGTTTATTTAAGAGGTATCAAAAATAAAGACACACAAGGAGAAAAATGTGTGGTCAATGTTAAACGGCACACAAACACAAGGAACAGAAGGTGTCCTGATTCTGTTAAATTTCAAGAGCAAAAAAAAAAAAAAAATAAAATAAAAAGGGCAGAAAATAGATCTAGAGTGTGCTATACATCTATACATTTATGAGTCATCATCCCCATTTGCACTGTCACCATCGTCCTCTCCTTCCTCTGCCTCTCTGTCCTCTTCATTATCATCATCATCTTCTTGATCATGGCTCTTCACCTTTAAGCACAAATTTGTATTTCTTTGGTTAAAGATGTTCATAATTACAGAAAAATCCTATATGCACTCTTATTGTAAATAAAAACAAAAGTATTACAAAATCAAAAACACTTAAAAAAAATACTTCACACACATCTATTTGCAAAACACAAAGAATAAGAAAAAAAAAAAAAAAAAAAAAAACTACTACAACCATGCACATAAACAGAAAAGCACTCTGGATTATGCGCAAATAAATAGTTCTAAAACTCAAAAAAATGAATGGAATAAAGTAAAGCCTTTGACCGGATATTAGATAAGGTAATATGGTGTAGATAAATGTTGACTTTTTGAATAACAGAGAAAGTGTTAATGTAGACTTTCGCCGATTTATGAACCTTGTTCATTAATTGTACAGATCTCTTCATATTTCTGGTGCCCTGGATGTAATGTGAAACAGAAGTCCTACACCCAATTAACTGAATTAATTTGCCAAACCGTGGTGGGTGGCGACAACCACTACATGACCAGGACTCCATCAGAATGGAAGGACCAGGGTAAAAGGCATTGGTGAGGCACTAGCTCCCCCTGGGATACTAGAGGGCAGCCCTCCTGGGTGGCTGTGGCAGGGCATGCCGGGAAGCTGGAGTTTGGTGAAGCCCTATTTGGTTCGGTGGGGGCTGCCAGCGGGAGCCGCAGAGCCCACCAGAGGACCTCCACCACACCTGGGAGTGATTCCAGGTAATACTGATGAGCCACCAGAAACAGTCCTGGGACCTGAATAAGAGGAGCCGCCTCACTCCATTGAACGGCCAGAGTCGGGAGGAAGAAGACAAAGCCTGAGGAGGAGGGACGGCAGATGGACTGGTGGCAAGGAAGGGACTCTATATAGATGTGTTGCAGTGCTGGTGTTTTGTGCATGTTAATCTGTAAATAAATAGGGTGTTGTGTTGAACCTGTGTCCTGCCCAGGTTATGGTGGCTTCAGTGTCTTATGGATTAATCACTGAAAATCCTACAGTTGTATAAAATCTAGTTATGCCTATGAACCCAGGCGAGTTAGCAAGTGTTAACAGCAAAGTTTAAAATAAACACACTCTAAAAATAGTTTAATTATAAAACATTTATTAAAAACTATTAACAGAAATGCTTAAATAGTAATTAGAAAATGCAGCCTTTGTTGACCTTTCAGTACCCCTTCTGAAACTTCAGGAGTCTCTCTTGCTAATCATATACAGGAGGCCACTTTCTTCAGCCTGATGCCATCTCTCTCCTCTGGTGTCCTTGGGCTGCCAAATCAAGCTCATTGCAATGGACAATGGAAGCCTTAAACATGTCCTCAGCCTTTCCCAAAAAGCTCTTTTGGAGGCAGAAGTTGAAATTTTTCTGGGCATGGATTTCCCATAGATATCCCCAGTCCACCCTTACTACTCTGCTACCATCTGACACAATTCAACACCAGGTGGTGAGGAGTAGACAGCTCTGCCCCTTTCTTCACCCAAGTTCAGAATATATGGCTACAAGTCTGAACATACGACTATAACATAAATAATAGATCTTTGACTGAAGGTGCTATGGTACAAAGTATAAGCCACTTTATCTTTGAACATGGTGTTTCTTATGGACAAAGCACAGAACTCCAATAACAAAACACTGCTTTGGTTTAAATCAGGCAGGTCGTTACTCTCAATCACACCTCTCCATAAGTCTCTTTAGAGCTGCATCATGATCTGGACAAAACCTCATGGCTTGAAATTGGCCACCTACCTATTTTAGTTATATTACTGCCCAAATTAATACTCATATCACTACAACAACCTTTTAAAAAACTGTTACCTCTTCATCTTCCAGCAGGTCTCTCTCATCATCAGAATCACCTACATCCTCTCGATCCATCTTAGTCACCTCATCTTTCTTGGAGCTGCTGCTACTATGCTGCTGAAGAGCGTCATCACTTTCAGATTTGCTACTTTTTTGCTCTACAAAGTACAAACAATAGATACATTAAAAAATTAAAGAATGAATACTAGAATTGGGTGGAAATTTTCCAAACAATATTTAATACATACCTGACTTTTTACTATGGTCCTTCTCCATTCTTTCAAGACTCTCCAATAAATAATCCACCTTATGTTTGATTTGTGTTAATTCTTTCTTAATGGTCTGCAGGTCATCCATTTTCACTGAGAAATAATGTAACAGTAATGCATCACATTAGCATTCAACCATGCAGCATGACTCAGGATATGTTTTGCTTCAACTTAAACTTTCAAAAAAATGCATTAGTTGTTGTAAAACATTAACAAACAAAAACAATTCAACTTTGCTCCTTTTCAAAAAACATGAATTGGTTATGTATATTATTTTGATTGATTTTTCTATGGATCTTCTTAATATGAGCTTTTCTAGCTCTTTTCTCTGTCCTAGATGCCATGATCTTCAGCCTTTACCAGTTCTATTACAGTAGGCAAACATTTTTGGTTGTGGGTTGAATTAACTCATATTGCATACAGTTGACCATTTAAAAAAAAAAAAAAAAAAACACCTAGCTGTGTCTATAAATGCCAGGCAATCTAGCAAAGGTGTTACAGAAACATTAACTTTATAAATAAACACTTTAAAAAATATCATTCATTTTCCCTGGGAAATGCAAAAATATAAGGACCAGAGCTGTAAACCAGTTTTTTCACCTCTTTTTCAGTTAAATTACAATACAGTTGCTTAAATTTTAACTTTTTTTTTTTTTTTTAAAACCAAAGAGAATTTGAAGGTTAATGTTTTATAATAATCTTCATTTGGATCTTGATCTTTGTTTGTCCGCGAATGAATTAGAAGATGAAGCACTAGATGGCAGTAGAGAGACAGCTAAAACATAGGCATTGCATTAAGAATCTCCTCCAGGCTTATACTACTGAAGACTGCAGTACACCAGTCACACCTCAAAACACAGTCATTCAAACTAAACAAATTGTTGTGCTTTAAATTAACTAAAGAGATCTTCATTTAGATCTTGATCTTTGTTTGTCCGCAAATTCCACGCATGCGTAGACCATCTTCCAGTTTAGTACGTTGTTGTTACTCACGGATGTCAACAATGTGCCGGAATAACGAAAGGGGTGGTGGACAGTGTTACGCGGGTTAGCTCCTGAGGCCTGGTTAGAGAATGAAATTGCCGAAGATAAAAGGTACGTGCCTACGTAACATATGCATGAAAGAAAGACAGTGGGTAAAATGAATGACAACGTAACAGCACGTTCCAGAAATTATTATTGTTACGTTGTAGCCGGCGAGTGCTGCGCGTCTCAGTTGTACCGTGGCTTGCTCACATGTCAGTGAAGTGATCCCTATTTATGCTTTAAAGAGCCTGGATACCTATGTGTCCCCCTTTTATAACCATTGCTCCATGTATATTGCCTTACTTTTTGGATTGCCGCAAAGCAACCTACGAGATTGGAGAAAGGTTGAGAAGAGATCGTGAGAGGAAATGACAGCGTCGTGAAAACGAGACGGACTGTGAACAGACAGAAGCAGAAATGCTGCTACACCACCACATAATTACGATTTGGACAGTGATTCCGAGTAGGCCGTTCCTATCGAATCAATATCCAAGGGTTTTCTTTTGTAATTGTTTCCCTTATAAAAAATCATAATGCTGTGCCACGAAGGGCGCAGTTCACCACTGGCAGCCGTGTTTAAACAGGGAGCCCTTCACAGACAACTTTAACACGTGCAACGTAGTTGGGCGCACATGGCTAGTTAATTATACTTACTGTATTGTCATATACGTTTCTATTTTATTTTTATTATTATTTTACTTTTGGCTTCTTGCAAAAATATTTTTGACAAAAAAAATTAAGACAACAAACAGAATGAGGTCAAGGTCCCTTGCCATTTAATACAGACTGTTCCTACTAATGTTTATGCACTACTGTTCTTGTGCCTGTTATTGTAACGGGCTTAATGTCTAGTGTTTTATAATTTGTAGAGTTAAAAGGTTTGGATCATTTTGAGGCTTGTATGGACCAAGAATTGTCCTCAGTTTTACCAAGATGGCACAACTAAAGGCACATTTGAAGAAAATACATGCATTTGGAGATCATATTCCTAATTTTGTTACATTTCACTTTATTTTTAATTGGATTTTGTACACTCATGAGTGGTATAATACACTGGAGGTAATCTGCCTATACAAATCTCTGGAGTCTAACTTTAAAATAAGAATGTTAGCTTTCATTTAAAATCATAATCGGAATATCTGAGTCTATCTAGGCCAATTAACATGCAGTGTGAAACGGTGTAACATGTTTCGACACATGTGGAAATGCAGTGCAATGTGGAAAGAAAATCTTTTACACATAACTTTTTCCTTTTGGCAACTGTGCTTTTTGTATTTAAGGCCAATGTAGAACATGGTAACATTACCTAACTTCTACTGCTGGGACTTTTGTAAAAGCGGAAAGACCAATAAAGAATTGAAATGACATTCGTTAGGACTACCACTTCAGTCATGGACAAACGTTTTGAGAATGACACAAGTATTGGTTTTAACGGAGTTTGCTGCTTCAGTGGTTTTAGATCTTTTTGTCATAAAATTCTATGGTATACTAAAGTATAATTACAAGCATTTCATAAGTTTCAAATGCTTTTATTGACAATTACATTAAGTTTATGCAAAGAGTCAATATCTGCAGTGTTGGCCCTTCTTTTTCCAAGACCTCTGCAATTCGGCCTAACAGGCTGTCAATCAACTTCTGGGCCAAATCCTGACTGATGGCAGCCCATTCTTGTGTAATCAATGCTTGGGGTTTGTCAGAATTTGTGGGTTTTGAGGATTGACCACAAGTTCTCAATGAGATAAAGGTCTGGGGAGTTTCCTGGCCATGGACCTAAAATGTCGATGTTTTGTACCCCAAGCCACTTAATTATCACCTTTGCCTTATGGCACGTGTTCCATCATGCTGAAAAAGGTATTGTTCGTTACCAAACTGTTCTTGGATGGTTGGGAGAAACTGCTCTCGGAGGAGGTTTTGGTCTCATCATTTATGGCTGTGTTCTTAGGCAAAATTGTGAATGAGCCTACTCCCTTGGCTGAGAAGCAACCCCATATATGAATGGTCCAGGATGCTTTACTGCTGGCATGACACAGGAGTGATGGTAACGTTCATCTTTTATTCTCCTTACAATCTCTTTTCCAGATGCCCCAAACAATTGGAAAGGGGATTCATCAGAGAAAATTACTTTCCCCCAGTCCAATCCCTGTACCTTTTGCAGAATATCAGTCTGTCCCTGATGTTTTTCTTGGAGAGAAATGGCTTCTTTGCAGCCCTTCTTGACACCAGGCCATCCTTCAAAAATATTAACCTCACTGTGCACGCAGATGCACTCACGCCTGCCTGCTGTCATTCCTGGACAAGCTCTGTACTGGTGTTGCCCCAATCACCCAGCTGAATCAACTTTAGCAGATGGTCCTGAAGTTTGCTGGGCTTTCTTAGATGACCTGAAGCCTTCTTCACAACAGCAGTGGAATTTTTTTTTTGATTAAGTTCATTTTCATGGCAAAAGGGAGACTTTGCAATTAATTGCAATTCATCTGATCTCTTCATAGCATTCTGGAGTACATGAAAATTGCCATCATAGAAACTGGGGCAGCAAACTTTGTGGGGATTAATTTGCGTCATTCTCAGAACCTTTGGACATAACTGTACATTAAACCATGAAGCAAGTCTTGTACTGTTACTTTGCTTTTTAATATTGCTATACACATTATAAATTGATTTGATATTTCTGCATGACCATTTATTGACAGGTGTACAGGAGAGGAAATGTATTAATGACATGTCAACTGTAAATAAAAGGAAATAAGGTAGTTCTGTCTCCTTGTTAGGTTAATGTTACATGCCTTCAGTATCGCTTCCTTAGATTATTTCCTAAGTAAAAACAAGGTAGGAACCTTCAAACCTGTAACATAACACTTCTGTCCATCAAAAAACACCTACAACAATTCCTACCACCAAATGTCTCTTTTCAAGAAAGTGTCACAGTACATCATAAGAAAGCCACCAAGCATCTGAATCAATTTAAAATTCCAGCTGGCATTTCTACACATCCAAACCACACATTTAAATTGAAAGTCATTTTACTATTTTTTGGTTCAGAAACTTTTTTTTTTTTTTTCAAACTAAAATACGTAAAGTTTTACATGCTCTGTTACACTTACAGGTACGAGAGGAGCTCCTCTGACTGCCTTTTGACGAGAAGCTGCTTTTAGTGCGGCGTCCACCACTGGTACTGACTCGTGGCCTCTTTGATGGTACTACGGGTCTGGAGAGAGGAGGAGGAGCAGGAGGAACACGTGATGGGTATGAATACATCCTACATAAAAGAGAAACAATTGTGTGCACCATAAGAAACTAGTACATGCTTATCCATCAAATGAGGCAGTGCTTTCAATAATTAAAGGTTTAAAAATAATGTTAAACTAGTAATGTGCAAAATTAATGTTAAAAGGCTTTGCCGCTGAATTTTGTGCTCAAGTCAGATCATAATTTCTAATTTGTCACCAAATCAAACCATTTACTTAACATACCTTACTTTAGCCTTTTATAACAGCAATCTGAATTTTCCTTTGAAAGACAAGTTTGTTTTTCTAGTCAAACTTATTTCTTCACAAACAGAGTATATATGCATTTACCACACAAAATTGTGCTCTATAGAAAAGTGCTTTCTATAAATTTTAAATTCCTTGCAATGGTCACTTTAAACTGGGAGGCTATGGGGCATGGAGCAACAGCTTGAAAACTTACTAAACTGTAAAGTGCATGTGCGAGCCAGATTTTTTTTTATTTGAAGAAAGTGCTTATCTTTAGAACTTTAAAGACAGACCTCTGAGCCAAAAAAGCCAATTAAATAATGAAAACTTCATTTAGATAAAGAACACTGTATCCTCTCTATCCATTTTTTTTTAAACTGAAGGTTCATTTTATTTATACCTCATTCAATTATTAATGTATGATAATTCTGTAATAACTATAAATGGAATAGATTAGCCAGAGATCTAAACTTTATTTTTAAAAATGTAAATTTAGCATTTTGTTTTTTTTTCTAAGTTTTCACATAAGTAGATGAATCATTTAAGTAATGTGAACAGAAAATAAACAAGCTTAGTTATAAATATCTTGGAACTGCTTACCGATCATAGTAGTCTCGCTGGAAATCATAATCCAGATCATAGGAAGAACTATTAAGTGGGGGGAAAAAAGACATACACAAAATTATTTAAATTATTAATGATTTAGGCACTAAAAGGTACATAAAGAAGAGCTGTACTTTTACATGTACTAAAAAGATCTTCAAATGTGAAATTATAACTAAATAAACAATGCCCAATTTCCAAGTAAAACTAAGCTCCCTTACTTTTCAAACTATGCTGACCACAATCTACTATAGCATGATCAGTGACAGATAAACTGTTTCACAATTCTTAAATATGATGGCCCAGGACAACTCTCTAATAAAGGAGGTGGGGAAGCACCCAAAGGTCAGTGTCTTAATGAGAAGGGGGGACATTTCTTATACAGTGGAACCTCGGGTCACGACTGTAATTCGTGATTGTATGTAAATACAATTAACCTGTTCCAGACCATACAAACTGTATGTAAATATAGATTTTTTTAAATATGTTTAAGCACAAAAATAGTTAATTATACCATAGAATGCACAGTGTAATAGGAAACTAAATGTAAAAACATTGAATAACACTGAGAAAACCTTGAACAGAGAAAACTAACATTGTAAGAGTTCAAGCTACAGCCTTACGAACCACTCGCTGTAAACACTTTTTTTTTTTTTTTTGAGTTTTAACCACAGGGAAAAAATGAACATTTGAAAACTCCGTAATTTATACAAAAACTAACCATAAACAACCAATGAACACGTGTGTAAATCACCGGCGAGTACAAACCGGAAGGGAAACGAAATAGAGCACAAAGAGTTTACAGCGAATGCACAGGGAGAGACTGAATACATGAGGAAATCATCAGCACATACGAACCGGAAGGGAAACTGGCTTGTTCGTGACCCAAGTGTATGGTCATGAACAGATGAAAAAGTTTGCCGAACTTTTTGGTCGTAACCCAATTTGTACGTGTTCAGAGACGTTCGTGAACCGAGGTTCCACTGTAATTATAGATCCAAACATAAAATTTAAATTTGTGGTGCTGACCTTAAAACTATTTTTTCTATGATTATGTAATTTTACCATCTTATCCTCTCAAGGCTGCAGGAATGAATGGAGTAAACTTGATAGTTTCCTAACAATGACTTGTATATTACAAACTATAACATGTGGCATATGCCAGCTCAGAGTGAAATATAAATGATTATTGGTAAAATTATAAAAGTTTAACTAATACCATGTAATCTTGAACTATACACTTAACTGTTTCTCAACCTGCATGGTCCCATTAATAAAGTTAATGGGGATGATAAAGTACTCATCTACAGTATTAGTGCATTTGGGCTCCTAATTTATTGCTACTTAAGACTTCTAATTTGCACAGAACTAGTAAATTTTCTTTTGGTTTTTCTAAAAAGTTTGCCTCTTTACATATTTAAATAAAGATTTGGAAAATTTGCAATACATTTACCAATATCAAAACAGAACAACTTTGTTAATATACTGTATACTGTCCCAACACAAATTTTTATCCAACCTTACCTGTACATGTCTCCCGCAGAACGCTTGCCAGTCTTCGATCTATGTGGTTTAGGCTCACCTGCCAGATTGATGTCTGAAACATGGAGATTATTCTTTATTTGTCTTTAATTAAGACACAAAAACAATGTTCATGATATGAGTTAATAACAGTGGCACCCAAAAGGAAAACTAAAGGATTCAACACAGCTAGAAAGTTTCCAAACAAAGATTATATGTATTACTCAAAATTTTTAATATACTACACTTATTAGACTAGCTTCTCAAAAGCAATGAATACCATATATTAAAAACTGAATTCACGTCTCAGCTTTTGGATACAAAGGTTAAGAAAAACATCTTGCCATGCAGAAGCACACATTTCAGTAAACATTAAAGGAACTTTTAATTTGATCTCTCTACAGGATAGGCACCAAGATAAATACCCACCAAGAACTTGTCCAACAACTACACGTCCATCCTCTCCAGCCACAGCATTGCGTGCCGTCCTCTCATTTTGAAACTGGACAAAGGCAAAACCCTTGTGTACTGAACAACCTACAATTTTTCCATACTTGCTGAAGATAGCCTCTACATCTGCCTTTGTTACAAGAAGTGTGTTGAGGTTACCAATAAACACACGAGAATTCAAGGAGCGTGGATCATTCTTGTTGGTCACGTTACTTGCCATTAGGGAACTTGCAGAAGCAAATGGGAAGGGAGGGGAAAAAAATAAACAAAAATTAGTGGGTATAAATATTGATATTAATACAAATACTCTCAGTGCTGAATATTACTTTGGTTAAGGAAAACTACAGCAAGAAGAAACAAACACACACACACAGGTTTTTCTAAGGCTATTAATAATAATAAATATATACATTCATGACTTTGCATGAATTTAAAGGGCTGCATTGCCCAATCAGCGTCTCTGCAAAAAATCTTTAAAATTCACATAGCTACTATTAATGAAGTCTGCATCATTAAGCAGACCTTTTCACTATTTTCCATGCTATGCTGAAAACATTATGAAACGTACTAAAAGACTAGGGATTTACACAGAGGACACTTATTTAACAAAGATGACAAAGGAAGCCTAAAATACCATTTTCATCATTAAATTCAGGACTAAAACCAAATACCTTTAAGTATTTATTGCAGATCTTACTTTAAGCACACATTCAGAGGTTTTCAAGGAAAAACCAAGCACAACATCAAAATGTGGCATTTAAATAAAGTCATTCTGGTATAAATAATCAGACATGTTATTTGATATTGTACATTATACTGTTCTCATCTTAAAACAGGACATCACATGTGCTAAGACATCCTGACTAGGGTTGTCAAAAGTATTAAAATATCTATACTGTAGGTATCGATTGTGGCTCTTTTAAAATTGTTTCAAAACTCATTTTTCATGGTATCAATTCTACAGTTTACCTTTATGACTGCAATTCCAGTTCACTTTTGACATAAGCTACCAATAGGTTTGTCTACAGTTGCAGACTCCTTTTGACCCAATCACAGGTTTTATTAAGTTGGCAACTTCAACGGAGTCTGTGCCTTGACCGCCACATGCAACTAACAAAGAGGCAAGCCAGGGTGGTGTCTGAAAAAAAACTACAAGATACATGCAAGTCTGAATGCAAGATTTACTACCACAAAATACTAACAAAAAGGGTTGAAACAACCTATTTAACTTAATACTTGAAGGACCAAAACGCGACTCAATAAAGAAAATTGAGTCGTATCCTATTTCATAATTATGGAAGCATTTTAATCATAATAAGCTTGTAACCTGTTGTGTTTGAAATAGGGATGTAAAGTTTGTTTTTTTCCCCCAGCTTAAAGCTTTTTTTTGTAGTCAGATAAACATTAGTGCATTAAGACAAAGGTCTGCCATTACTATCACGTGGGCCAGTTTTATTCAGCACTGTTTATTCAGTAGGGCTCTGTCTCGCCCTTCTTTCTTGAAGTAATTGACATGACGTGCTGTCATAGCATGTTACTTTAGTTTCTTGCATTAAGTGTTTTTTAATTATATCTATCACATTTACTATATATGTAAGGCACTATAAACTGTTCAGTGCTAAACTGCATGAGCAGTGGAGCTACTCCTCTGTGTGCCAACATACTGTGTTCTTACAGTAGAAATTAAGTTGGGGGAATCATAACTAAAGTGATAGTTGGTTGGACTTGTTGGATTGGCTTCGTGTGAATGAAGCAGTCTGGTGCACTTTCCTTTGAGCTGTATCAGAAAAACATACTGTTCAGTAAAGCAATGACTGTGATTTGATTTTTGTTTTTTTTTTTTTAATTGACAGCTCTGCTTTGTTGCAGTTTCCTCATACTGGTGGAAAAACTAGCCGTCGACCAAGTTTAGATTTGCTTACTGTGTTCAGCTTATGCAACTTTACCTTTCCCCTTTTACAAAAGATTGCACTACTTTTAAGTATTTAGATATAATGAGTGAAATATCTATTTGTTTTAACAATGTAAAATTAGAATGCATACAGAATTGCAATTTATTTAAATACATTTTTATTGAGTCACATTATATACTGTATTGGGCATCAAAACTGTATTGAATTTCAATACTTTTCTTAGTTATTGTATCAAAGTTTTACATTTTGGTATCATGACAACCCTAGTCCTGACAGTCTTAAAGCAAAAACTAGACACATTTATTACTATTTAAGTCAGTTACAAAAGTTCAAGTGAACAAGAGCTCACTTCAAAACAAATTGTATAATTTTTAAAAAATGTCAGCAACGGGAAACATCCAAAACAAAGAGGACACTATTGAACAAACACCTACACCATTAGGTGTTTCACTTGCGTCCAAAAAATGTATCATTTTAAGTGTTTGGCAGTTTTAACATCAAAATATTTTACATGGATGGGCAGATGGACTATACACGGCATGTCCAAAGTTACCATGGGAATTCAGTTTACTGCATTTGCAACCTTTGTTTTGGGGGTTTGGTGTTAGGGTCAAGTAGTATTTGGGAGTTCAGCTGTGATCAAAAAGTGATTTGTGGACATTAGTAAGAACTCAAGCTTTTTTTTTTTTTTTTTTTTAAAAAAAAAAAAAACAAGTTGTATATCACTTGAAATTTTTAAAGCAAGAGTTTCTTGCAAATATACATACTGTATGTTCTATTGTGCTAAAATGGGTCATGTAATTAAAGAAAAAAATGTTTTATTGTAATCCTACAGAATACTAATCTTTGTATTGTATAAAATTGTGCAATTGTACATTGATGTAAACTAGGCCTGAAGAACATGATTATCAGATAGACATGTATAAGTCAAAAATGTAAAATGATAGCAAAAGCTATATAGATTAAAAAAAAATCCAGTATAAAACAAAGTTGGGAAAATACTCTTAAAAATAACCAACAAATAACTTATGTTAATCGTTTATTGCTGTTGCTAGGATTGGAGTGGGATTTCTCTGAAAAGCATACAAACAAGTAAGATTTGGAGAACTTATTATTTGGTTTCAGAGGGATTTAAAATACTTCACTGATGCACTCATTTGTGTTCCTATGCCAGGGGTCAGCAACCTTTTTTAAAGGAAAGAGCCATTTTGTCCTAAATGTTTGACCCAACATTTACAAAGAGACGCAATGGGTAGATAAGGTTTGAGGTACGATTTTTTTTAAATGCGATATGGGTATATATGCATTTAAAACAAAAACGTCAAGTACTAGGAAATAAAGAAAAACAATTTAATGAGACTTCTGACATGCATTTCCACAGAGTAATTTCATGTTCGGAGAGTAGCTGGAAGTCTTCAATTTTAAACATGATTCCAAGCTTTCATCATTAAGCTGACTTCTTAGCTTGCCTTTAATATCATTAATGTTGGAAAACATCTGCTCACAAGAATAAGTGGACCCAAAAATCATCAAAATTCCAAACACTGCTATTTTAAGTTGACAATAGTTGTCTGGAAGGCTGTTCCACGTTTTGAAAATTAGTTGGTCCTCCTTTCAACTGTTGGAAAATTCTATTAATTTGTAATTCATGGCTAAAGTCACCTTTTTTTCCAGGTTTTCTACTTCCACTTGTAAAGATCTAAATTTTAAAGTCCACAAGTCTTTGCTTTTCAAGTCTGTTCATTGTAGTTCAAACTGAGCTCTCTCAACTGCTGGAAACGGCAAAAAATTTATTTTATTGGCATTTGCCAAAAGTGGTTTTGTCAAGAACAAAACAGCAGACTTTTCATCTCTGAAATCTTTGAAGTGACCAGTAGATGAATCATGCATTTTTGTAATAGTTACTAAAAAGAACTTACTATCAATGAAACTTCCTGTAGTTTCTAGATGGATTTTTAAAAGTTTTGAATTGAAACAGATTTCCACTTTTCAAGTCTTCTGCAAACAAAAGTAGTTTGTTTAAAAAGGGTAATAAATCCCTTAATTTTACCAATCAGTGTGTGCTTCTTCTGTAGCGATAGACCAATTTATTGTTGTCAATTTCCCTTCTTATTCTTCTTCTGGCTACTCCGGTTAGGGGTCGCCATAGCGGATCATCTTCTTCCATATCTTCCCGACTTCTGCATCGTGCTATGTTACAACCCACCACCTGCATGTCCTCTCTCACCACATCCATAAACCTTCTCTAAGGCCTTCCTTTCTTCCTCTTGCCTGGCAGCTCTATCCTTAACATTCTTCTCCCAATATACCCAGCATCTCTCCTCTGCACATGTCCAAACCAACGTAATCTCGCCTCTCTGACTTTGTCTCCCAACCGTCCAACATGAGCTGACCCTCTAATGTACTCATTTCTAATCCTATCCATCCTCGTCACACCCAGTGCAAATCTTAGCATCTTTAACTCTGCCACCTCCAGCTCTGTCTCCTGCTTTCTGGTCAGTGCCACCATCTCCAACCCATATAACATAGCTGGTCTCACTACCATCCTGTAGACCTTCCCTTTCACTCTTGTTGATACCCGTCTATCACAAATCACTCCTGACACTCTTTCTCCACCCATTCCACCCTGCCTGCATCTTTTTCACCTCTCTTCCACAATCTGTTACACTGAATTGTTGATTCCAGGTATTTAAACTCATCCACCTTCACCAACTCTACTCCCTGCATCCTCACCATTCCACTGACCTCCCTCTCATTCACACACATCTCTCTCTCTTCTCTCTAGAGCAACCCTCCAAGTCTCCAGGGTCTCCTTGACCTGCTCCCTACTCTCACTACAGATCACAATGTCATCAGTAAATATCATAGTCCTCGGGGACTCCTGACTAATCTCATCTATCAACCTGTCCATCACCACTGCAAATAAGAAAGGGCTCATATCCGATCCCTGATGTAATCCCACCTCCACATTATATGCATCTGTCATTCCTACTACAGTTCTCACCACTGTCACACTTCCCTCGTACAAATCCTGTACAACTCTTACATACTCTGCCACTCCTGACTTCTTCATATAATACCACAACTCCTCTCGAGGCACCCTGTCATATGCTTTCTCCAGGTCCACAAAGACGCAATGCAACTCCTTCTGGGCTTCTTTATACTTCTCCATCAACACCCTCAGAGCAAACATTGCATCTGTGGTGCTCTTTCTTGGCATGAAACCATACTGCTGCTCAGTAATCATCACCTCCTTTCGTAAACTAGCTTCCACTACTCTTTCCAATAACTTCATGCTGTGGCTCATCAATTTTATTCCCCTGTAGTTACTACAGCACTGCACATCACCCTTATTCTTAAAATTTGGTACCAGTACACCACTTCTCCACTTATCAGGCATCCTCTCACTTTCCAAGATTCCATTAAACAATCTGGTTAAAAACTCCACTGCCATCTCTCCTAAACACTTCCATGCTTCCACGGGTATGTCATCTGGACCAACGGCTTTTCTATTTTTCATCCTTTTCATAGCTATCCTTACTTCCTCCTTGCTAATCCATTGTACTACCTGATTCACTATCTCCAATTCATCCAATCTTCTCTCTCTTTCTCTTCATTCATCAGCCTCTCAAAGTACTAATTCCATCTGCTCAACACACTCTCCTCACTTGTGAGTACGTTTCCATCTTTATCCTTTATTACTCTAACTTGCTGCACATCTTTTCCAGCTCGGTCCCTCTGTCTAGCCAATGGGTACAAGTCCTTTTCTCCCTCCTTAGAGTCTAGCCTCTCATACAACTCATCATACCTTTTCTTTAGCCTTCACCTTGTGCCTTATCTCCTTGTACTCTTGTCTATTTTCTGCAGTCTTAAATTCCAAAATTGCTGCAGAGATATCTACACCTTGAGTTTGTCCTTCAAGATGTATCAAAGCCAGCAATTCTTCACGGAGACCTTTACTGAAAACATACCAAAGGCTAATTTGTGCAATTTCCCTCATGTCATGACTCATCACATGCCAAAGACAATACATACGTCATTTTATATCATTAATCTGCAGATTCATCACTTTCTTACACATCTTAAGGATTCTGTCATGAACAGTATTTCGTGAATAGATGAGTGTGTTTAATTTTTTAATATCTTTAAAAATAAAGTCAGATTAGAGATGTTCGGTCAAATTTAAAAAGCACTTATATTTTTACACCATAATGAAAGAAAATAAAGGAAAGGATTTCTATGCTTTGAAATCTAATGAGAAACAGTGAAACTTGATTGTTGCCTATTTTGCTTCAATTCTGTCACCGCTTTTTTCTTTCTTCTCCAAATGTATTTTTTTTTTGCAAATGTGTCACACTTTGTTAAAAAGCGACGTTCAAAATTAGATTTTTTAGTTATTCAATAACATTTCATTGCAAATTAGACATGTTAGAACACCCATAGAGTTTTGTGTCTCAGTTTTAAAACACTTGGAGGTGTAACAACGCAAAGGTGACTGATATTACAACACTATTCAGTTCTGTGTTATCAAATTATATGTTAAGACACAAAAATGTGAATGCCACATGTGGCTTGAGAGCCGCAGGTTGCCAACCCCTGTCCTATGCCATTTATCTAGTTTGGGGGAGGTAAGCCGGTGCCCATCCTGGCAGCAGGGCAAGAACAAATCCTTTACATGACCCACACTCGCAAGATTTTCTCTTCACAGTAGAAACTGAAGCTTGCATTTTTCAAACCACCGTTAAGCTGTACTTGAAGCTGTTATGCAGTTAGGAGGCTATCACGCAAGCTGGTGACCTACAGAAACTTATCTTCTGATTGGGTTGTGACTTTGGGTCTGCCAGGTCACTTCCTATCAGAGTTTGTTCCAGTTTCCAATTGCCTTTCCATTGTGTTTCTCTAAATACAAGCCCTACTCTTCAATGGGTAATAATGCTCTATCCCATTTCATTTATTAATTGTCGTATTATTTATTATTCCTAGAATACTGTCTAAGAAATTCTTCAGAGGGTGCAGTAACACAGTCTGTTCCAACTCTATTTTAAGACAGAGGATTTTTAAGTAATCAATAGAAGGACACCTTTGAAAACTATTTGCTTCAACTTGCAAGGCTTAATTTACTTTAATTGCTGCAGCACATCTGTAGGTTGTAACCTAACAGGTGTTCCCTGAAGAAGGCCCATTTGTAAAATTCTGATATTTTTTTCACTTTTTCTAACCTAAACTTTAAATTTAAACCTCTGGTAGCTTTCTGCTTACATTTTCACCAATTTAGGTTATTCATTTTGTCTGAAAACCTTTGACTATTGGTATACTACCAGAAGTAGAAAAATCACAAATAGTGATGATTCTAAGCTTCTTTTGTGAGCTTCTGAGAGAGACACTGGCTCACTGTGATTCCGAACTTGATAGACAGTTTAGAAAATGACTGAATACAAAAAGCAAGTCAAAGCAAAAGAGCTGGATTTTGTATGTTTAAAATATTGAACTGAAAAAGGGATTTCCAGATACCTTTAATGCACATCTCTCATCTCATTGCTCATTAAATGAAAATCCCAACATGGTTCACAGATCACTATTTCAGACCCTATGTCAAAAGAAACTTGAAGACAGCAATTGGGGTGGCTAGAAGGGAATAAGCTGTTAGTGAAAATATTAGCATGCATTTCTTCAACAACGGGGTGGGGGAAAACAAAAAACACACACACATTTAGAGCACTGGAGAAAAATGCAATATGTTATGAGGCTGGAATTTAACACAAATAAACTTATTAACTATGGAGGATGATAAACATCTGCCATTTTTAGATAAAATGACTTCAGGATTTATTCAATGTGAGCTATTTACTACAATTTATTACATATAGTATGTTAAGTATGCTGACACTATATTTGTTGAGTATCCCTCAATGCAAAATAAAACAGTAAAGCTTTAACATATAGTTCAAAGGGAACATTTTGGACTTCCCTAATTTGAAACTCACAATATTTAGTTAACCTATTTACACAACATTAATTATTGTTACTAGGGTTATGCAAATGAAATGCCACTTTTGACAAATACTTCAATTATACATAATATTTTCACATGCAGCAACTTAATTATTGCAGTGTTTAAGTCCCTAGAAAAAAAGACAAAAGGATTCTCCCCTTTTCAAATTACACTGGGTTTTGTTTAACTTCCTGGAGGCAGAGGAAAAAACAAATCTAAATATCTAGATTACAGGTGAATTCCAACCATACACAGTTGGCAAGTCACTTTTAATCAGACTGGTAAAAGCATAAAACAGTATAATGGAAACAACAAACATCAGCTTCATTTCATCCCCACATTTTCCAAAGGAAATGCAGTACAAGGAAGATGGTGAATTATCAAATAAATTGCAGACATCACCTTTGAATTCCACTTTTAAAATTAACAAGAAAAAACTAATATTGATGGGAACCCTCTGGCAAACTGTACTGTCTGTCTGAAAAATGTTGCTGGTGTGTTCACCACTTGGCAGTTAGAGGCTATGTGCTCCCTGGTTTTGGTAGCCTACGTTACCATAAAATGTTGATATCCACTTCACTAAAACTTCACAGGGAGAATCAAATTTCACTGTCACAAAAACCTAGAAGACATCAACACCATATCTATTTTCTATAAAGACTGCTTGATTCTGGAGAATTGGTACCATAAAAATAAGTTCTTTTAAGGGTCTGTATTTTATATAAATCATGGCTTCCTGTTACCATTTGATAAACTTCTACATTCAAAACAGCTGAAAACTTGTGATTTTAAAACTTATTATTACTAAAAAGGTTTTACTTTCAACCACTATTCATTATGCAAAAGAAAAATAGCATTGCTGGTCAGCATACATCATAGACTCAGATACCTACAAAGTTAACATGTTAAACATTTTTGATCTAGAACATAGCTCACATTGCTCTGCTTAAATTAAATCTTTATGTATATGCATATGAATATGACAATAAACAATTTGTTGAATGGAATGCTTAACAAGCACTAAAATTTCACTCACTCCATTTTATCTTTGGTCTTCTCAGTGTTGTATATGGGAGATAATGAGGAAGATGAGCTTCGGTCTCAGAAGTTTGCGGTAAGTAATGGATAGGGCTTTCCTCAGTCTGCTGGATTACAGATCCCAGCAGCTACTTTCCAGAAGTCCACACTTGCACAGCATCACTGAGGTAATACAGAAGATAAACCTCAGGATTTTATTTTTTAAATTTCTCTACACTAAAAAGGTAACACATGTAAAGTGCAAACTCCTAAAAGTGACAAATTAGAGCAAAAACCAAGCTAGAAAAACCATTTGCCAAATTTTCTCAATCATGGAAACAGTTTTTGGAATACTAAGTATAAAAATAAAATTTAAAAAATAAGGAAATGGGGCTGATATACTTTTAATAAAGTGAACATGTTACTAACTGATTAATAAAAATAAACAACATAACAATGAATTTAGAACAAAAATAACACTGTAGCAACCAGAAATTTTCCATTAACAAAAACATAGTAACTTTTTCCTAAATGTAATTGTTTTTGGCACCTAAATAAAAACACACAGAAATTAAGTATAAAGACCGATTAACTTAAGGGAAAAAAGTTTTAATTATTTGCAAAAAATGATAAGATAGCTAAAACATTAAAGAAAATATAATTATTTAAACATTAGAAACAAACATGCATTTCTTTTTGAATAGAGTTAATGTACATAAAATGATTCAAAGTGGTCATGCATTGCATTTATTGTGTGTACTTTAACAAACTAACCCTTAATATAAGCAGACAAACTTTAGTATATGGGAAATCCCATTTTACAATTATACATCTGTAAGGATAAAAACTGATGCCATCAAATTGCACCAAGAACTTGCTTTTCCAGAATAACAACAACAACATTTATTTATATAGCACATTTTCATACAAACAGTAGCTCAAAGTGCTTGAGCAAAGAGAATATACATTTTACATATATAATACAAAGCATTACAGCAAATTACATTTAAAAACAGTCAAGAAACATAAGAATCACTACATTTACAGTTTAATTTCCTAAAACAGTCTCAGAGTGCAACAAGTGTCAATACACAATATATATTCAAGTTAGGTAACGCATAGTGAAAATGGTTTGGGAGTAAATTCTTTAACCATCTACACAGTATTCACGGTATTGAGGTAAAAAAAAAGCTATTCTCCTCATTGAGAATTAAAAAAAAAAACAAAAAACACAACAACCACCACCCACAGTACTGAAATCTTCAATCCTTTCTAATAAGAACTCAAGCAAAATGGTACCGTTAATTGGTTAACTAAAAAGATTACTGCATGTGAGGTTTTGAGGCAGCTCAGGCCCCTACTTTCTAATAGTAACTGAACAACACATATCCAAAAACTATACTGGGGCCAGGCAAAACGCTACTGAATGTTTAAATGCCAAACCAAAAATTAATATCAATACTAGTATACTATTACAAAGCAGGTGCACAAGTCTTAAGTATTGCCCTATTAGGAATCTGCATAATCTTCTACACTTCATGCAAGCTTTTAAGAGCTTTGCTAGTACTGCAGTCCTGCTGCACACTGGGCATTTTATTTAGAGTTCATTACTGAAAAAGGTTTTCTCACCATATCCAGCAGACCCCCGTGACCCAGTGTTTGGATTCAGTGGGTTGGAAAACGGATTGATGGATGGATCCACCTCCCCCCAACCCAAATTAGCCACTTAAGTAGTTATGTATTTTCATTCAGCTTTCATAAGAATAGTAGACATAGCTCCATTAAGATAAAAAGCTGAAGATCAAGGAAGGTGCTTATGATTAGTCTGCATTGTCTGTGCATGAAGAGCACTGTAACAATATAGTACTTTTACTTTGTGTAAAATATTCAGAAAATGCATAGCAATCACCAGAGTATTTAATCATAAATACTGGCATCAAACAAGATTAACACAGTTAGCAAGCAGGAGTAATGAAACAGGAAATCTGCTTCAGGAAAAGTTCACTTACAAAACTGAGCAGAGGAAAGGAAGTAAACAAAGGCATACATAACTTACTATTGGAGTAAACCCATCTTTATTAGGTTTTTACAATGCTTGCATTACCACAGAACGTGCCATTACTCATTCAGAGCTGCCCTTGCAAGTGCTTCTTATTTAAAATGTACAACTGAAACATAAGAGGGCATTAAGAGACAGGGATTTACCAACTGAAATTCTGTATGATGACCTATATTGATTTTCAATTGGGACATTCACAAAGGTATTTGTTGGGCTAAGTCTTTAAGTGCCCTTAAAAAATCCCATTGACAATATGGTTGTAAACTGATTGGTCAAAATTTTACATGGTTTTAAAATGTTTTTCCCCCCTACTGTCCTTTACTATAGTCAAACACACAGGAATTTCTGTCAAAGTTGAAAACCATGGTAAAAAATAGGAAAATGTTTTGATCCCAGTACTTATGGATAGGTGGGGGTATTTAATACTTTTATTTTCTTCCCAACTCCTTCTATTCTACTCATTCATTAAAAGGTTAACTTTACCCCCATCTTGCAAGATTTAGTCCCATTTGATTGCATCTTGATATAAAAATTAACCTTTATTTGTAAAGTGGATTTAGGCACTTTGCTTTTTGTAACGGCTACATTGGGAATTGAAACCAAAAGCAAAAACTGACAACAAAAGTATTCATTTATAAAAATAAAATAGCAAACATGACATCAACCAGCATGTCTTAAGTATGGCTAAATCTATACTAATAAAAGGCAAAGCCCTCACTGACTGACTCATCACTAATTCTCCAATTTCCTGTGTAGGTAGAAGGCTGAAATTTGGCAGGCTCATTCCTTACAGCTTACTTACAAAAGTTAGGCAGGTTTCATTTCGAAATTCTACGCGTAACGGTCATAACTGGAACCTACTTACGTACATATATACGGCCATAGCCTGCAGCTCGGTCGCCGTGTGAGGTGGAATTGTGTCCCTCATTGTCACGCCTCCCACGTAATTGAGTGCCTGCCCATATAAGACTGTCCGTCAGCAGCAATCCAATAGACCCGCGAATATTTAGCGGCAGCATGTGAAGGACTGTGCTTATGCAAATGAAGAGGAGATGGTCAGGGATAGAACAGTGTTTGGCACAAACTCAGCGAAAGTGTGAGACAAACTTAAGTGTTGGGTCTGAGCTAACATTAAATAAAGCCGTGGACATCGCAAGATCGCACGAGATAGCACAAGCACTGCTGAGAACCTTCGATGCATGTACTGTACTCCGAGCGGCTCACGTGAACCAACTGTGAACGCAGTACGCACACAAAAAGCAACAGCTCCAAAGAGCACTGAACAAAACATGCATTACACAATCGAGAAGGCAGCAAAAGAATATGAAGCGTGTGACGCATACAAGCATATTCAGAAGTGCAGGTACTGCGGAAACAAAACACACGGTGAAAAAAGTCAATGTTCAGCTAAAGGAAGACAGTGTAAAAAAAAAAAAAGGGGTAAATTGAACCACTTCGCTTAAGTTTGCAGGACTGGGAAAGGTAAACCTGTGCATGCAGTGTGTGACGTCTCAGATAAAGAGGAAGACGAGCTGTTTATTGATGCGGTAAGAAAGGAACAACCCTTTGAATCTGAACAGGCCTTTGCAGACATATCAATAGGAAAGCAAGGTGTAAAGCTTAAGTTTAAATTAAGTTCATAGACACGCTGCCACTAAATATTCGCAGGCAAATCCACAACTTAATACCGGGAATGCCTGTTAAAACATCTTAGACTCACACACTTCGATGAATGAAACCTGTTATTTTTACAACGGTTGACAAACACGGAAAATAACTTGAACACAACACATCCTCCAAATACGAACCTGATTCAAAGAAATAATGATAAATCCTTGATGACAGCAACACTCATAACAGTCACAAAACAATTACACCGACAATCATGTTACATTATTTTTAAAATGTTTCCTTTTCTTTTTCATAACTTCTTTAACACACTACTTCTCCGCTGCGAAGCGTGAGTATTTTGCTAGTCAGACATATGGTGTACAAAACAAGGCAGTTTAAAAATGAAAACAAAGAATTAAATGAACAAAGAGCAGCAAGAAATCCTGCTTTGTGTAATTTGCAAAACAGAAACGGCTGCTGCCAAGACTACTTCTTTCTAAACAGTTCATTCAGGGTTTATGTGAGGGGAGAAAATGCAACTTATGTTGGGGTTAGCATACTGCACCTTTGTTGTAAGATTTGTACACAGGACTTCAGAGTCCTGTTGAATCTCAAGTGTCAGTTTTAATTCTCCACATCCAAACAAGCCGATTCAGTGCTACCCTCTGCGTCCTCACAGTCATAGCACTCATTGAAAGTTGCATCTGTCTTTGAAACTGGCTATTTGACATTACAGGTTTCAAACCCTACATCCATAACCAGTGGTCTTGGTGTATGCATCACATCTTCATGTAGAGTGTCAAACCATGTGAGATATACCCCCCCTTTTGTCCAATCTGGAACACCAGAATTATGCAAGAGGTCTTTTTGTGGTACAGACATGATGACAACTGTTCTTGAATAAATAACTCAAACAGGCTCGCTGTGATAAAAAGTTTATTCATAACTTAAGGATAACAAAAAATGGATATACAGACATGCACAGACGCAGTATAATAAACCTAACACAAAACAAACTGGTCCGCCTGGTTTTCTCCCTCCCTTTGACTTATAAACGCAATATTTTGAACAATTTTTCTTCCCAATTTATGTCTAAAGAACTGTCCAATACTCATTCAGTGCTGGCTTATAAATGCCTATGTCAGATTTGGAGTCTAATAGACTTAAAAAAAAGCTTTTCCTTCTTTAGTTACAGGTTTATTTGAAACTACTTGCTGTAAAGAAGATTTTCTTCACAGAGCCTCTGGCACTATGAACTGTGTTGGCAGCTATAAGCTTTTAATCGAAGGAATTTTGGCACTCACCCATAACTTCATTAAATTATACATGGAGAAATGTCTACCTGTCAATCACTGGTCATTACTTTCAACTAAAGTAAACATTATGTTAAAGTGTTTGGTGGCTTAACCTTTGCTAATAGGTCACAAGCAATATTACTCTCAGAACGAAAAATATATGAAATGATATATTCCCGTTCCTGTCATTTCCACGAAGGGAGGCGATGCCTTGTTCTCAAGTCTTCACACTTCAGGAACCAAGAACAGATTTTCACCAGCATAGGTGGAAGGAAGCAGCTCGCTTTTTGTGTTTCTTTATTCAGGTCTCTTTTGGTCTGGTCACATGGTATTGTGCAGTTGTTCAATTATTGTCTTTAGCAAGGTTGGCCACAATGCAGCACCCAAGCAAAACACAGTTATAGGTGCTGGCTGCTAATGTCCAGCACTGCATTACCCTGAAGAGTACGAGTTGTGCTAGTCTTCTGTTGTTGGCCTCATCCTAGAACAGAGGTTCTGCTATGGAGCAGTTAAAATCAAGGCTGCTTTCGTTAAGGGAAGAAACACTGGGTTATAAACCCCACATTTTGTTTGTAACTGATGCAAAGTTTTCTCCAACAATACCGGTAAAGGTTGAATTATGGTCATCCTTCAAAAAATGCAAGGCACCGAGAGGTACAGAGCTCTGAGCCAGGATATACCTAGACAAGACTGTAACTGACACTTCACATGTGAAACTCCTCTCTTGGGTTATTAGTGAGGTCAGTATACGATGTTATGTATAGTTAAAAACTTCATCTTCAGAGCTTAACTGTGTCTCATGCGAGAGTCCAAATACAAAAGAACAATGGATGCAATTATTCAAAGAATTGTGTTTCACGAATATACTGAAACTATGAGGAAGCAACAAAAGAATAAAATCAGACAATTGCATATATTATCTTGATTTTCAGAAAATTTGATAAAGTATGACACAGAAGGTTGGTGACCAAACTAAAAGTGGGAATTAAGGACAGTCTGTAGGTGGGTACAAAACTGGCTCAAAAACAGGAAGCAAAGGTTTACAGTTAGGGGACCTTTTTTTAAAAGAAAGTGGTCTCCCTCAATGATCAGTGTTGAGGTCATAGCTCGTTTTAAAAGACAATCTGCACAAGAACATAAGCTGTAATCCGCTAAATTGTGACAAGAGGGACTTTGATAGCGTACCGGCTTGGGCAGATTAAATTTAACTTAGTATTACGCACAATAATGTTAGAATTGAATACATAATGGTAAGTGTGATACTTTAGTAAATCTTCTCAGAAAGACCTAGGAGCCACTTGCACTTACCACTAACACAAATCAGTATACAGAAGCAATCAAGAAAGCTATTAGGTCATTAGGTTATATATCACTAAGAGTGTAGTCTAAGTTGAACGAAATTAAGCCAATATTACAGTGGGCCTTCATATGGATTACTGTGGATAGGTTTGGTTTCCCTATTACAAAAAAAAAAAAATACATAGCAACACTACACAAAGTCCAGAGGACAGGAAAAGATTGAGACTAAGAGGTCTAAGCTATGAGGAGAAGTTGATAACTTCAAGTTAAAGAAAATGGTTAAAACAGAACATGATTGAAGTTTTATTTTATTTTTAAAACACATCTTTTCAATAAGAAATATTGGAGATAAAGGTTTTGATAGATATCCTGTAACTTTTTTTTGTGTAAATATATATTATCTATTATCTAACTGCTTTACCTTAACCTTTCTTGTTTCTATTTGTCTGTTTTATCTCATTTTGTCTGTTATTAGATGCAAGATGAGAAAGCAAATTTCATGTTTTCTTGTGTAAACATGACTAAATAAAGAAACCTTAAAACTAGTAAAGTAGTTCCCAGCTGTTACTTTAAAATAAATTCTGCAACAAGAACACAGAAATTTAAGGACAGATTTTGCTCAAATGTAAATGCAAAGATCCAAAGACTCATGGTATAAATTACCAAGTAAAGGGTTTCATGAACTTTCAAATCTCAGCTTGGTTATTCTGAACTATCTTAGATGAGTAAGACAAACAAGCTTGTTGGAATGAATAGGTTGTTCTCGTTACATCATTTATATATTCAATGCTGATGAACTAATAGTTGCGATCAACTCATTTAAGTCACACTTTTGCCCATGTTACTGATCATCGCTGTTCAAATTTAGGCACTAGGGAAACATCCATCTTTAAGACACTAGTCAATGTGATGTTGATGCAATCCATCTTGTCATACTGCATGTTTTCTATCAGCAAGAGTCATCTGCCAGTTGGACTTTACCAACAAATCCAAAATAGTTTAATGACTGCTTTCAGTTACTCTGACCATCATTTGAAAAAGGGGGGGGGGGGAGAAAGGAGGGTTTGGAGAGAAAACTATACTGGAGTAAGTGTAATTGGCAATTAAAATGATTTATGTCAGACTAACATGATTTAAGCATGGTTCTGTTCAAAGTTGGAAAATTATGTCGTTTTAAACACTGCAAAGCTCCTGGGAGGATTCCATCCTAGCAGAGATAGAAAACTCAGAACGAGAGGTAGACGCATCCACCCTAAAACATTGAACCTAAATACAAAGATAGCCTCCAAAACTATTGACCTGTGTCTTTCAAACAAATTGCATCATATTTGTCTTGTTACCGGCTATAGGCCTATTGTTTTTGGTTCAGTTCTTGTATCAAAAATGATTCAACCACCACCCACTTAAACTACTATAGGAATTGTTTAAGAATGACTTTTAATCTACTGTTTAGTCATGGGACCAATCCATTGAGTGGTGTTTGAGACATATAATTTAAATATTTCGGGTTTCACTAATAGTATGCACACATAGAAACAAACACCAAAAGAAAACGAGTTAGCCGACAGCTTATTTGCCTTTCCAGAGGACAATGCTGAATGATGATGAAAACAAAGGGCACACACACACACATAGAGATCCGTAAAAGTTAACATTGAAATAGGCATTATGTCACCCTTGTACTAATCTGCTGAGCTTGCTTAATTTTATCCGTGTTCACTTTCAATTAAATAAGATGTTCACTTCATCTGTCCATTTTATATAGAAAGGAGTATACTTCATTGTATTTTATTGTGAAGTACAATTGGTTGCATTGTAAAATCTTCCATTTAAAGATGTCTTGCGTTAACATGTAAATTTCACTTTAATGGTAAGTATTACATGGACCATTCTTAACACCATTTTTTGCTGTATTTGTACAATGCAGGTGCAACAGAGTTCCAAAGAATGGTGACAGTAGGCAGCTGCAAGGGAATTAAATGGCACCAGTTTTGAAAGGGAGGAATTTATTTAAATAAAATGGGTCAAAAGCCTCTTAAAAGGACAGATTTAACCTCAAATAAGTTGATCCAGGCACATAGCAATACAAAAAAATCTGCTATAGGGTGATTTGATCCTTCAGTTCAAGTTCTCCATAAATAGTTACTCCCCAGGCACTAAGTGAATAGAAATGGCTCAGGAACAAACAGAACTAGGAATAAAAGAGTGTGCTCTTAGGTCAGGCCACATGATTTTCTGTGATTAATTGCAGCTGGCATTCTTCAGCCAGAAGGTGCTTCCTATGATAGCCCTGTAAACATCTCCTAAAGAGTATATTGGTTGCCCCCGACCAGAAAGCCCAAGTATGGAGTCTGATGGCTGGTTTCTCTGGGAGAGAGACTGTACACCCAGAGCGTATGCAAAAGGAGATGAGTAAAGGGTTTGGTTTTTGTGATTGTGGAACAGTACTTGTTGGAGGGCAAGTTAGTGGATAGGCTTACCTCACCTTGATGACAGGGTTCAAAGTCTTTAGTTATATTCAGGGCTTCTTTCTTGTAGTTTATTTTGCTGTTTTAAGTTCTCTCACAGTGCAACTCTTCATATTTTATATAAAACACCATTTTGATAAAGGACGGTTTGGCATTATTTTCAGGGCAAAGGTGGTTTACAGAGGTCCCATCATAACATACATTCATTCAATAATTCATTTGGCACTTACAGCTCACATAAAGCTGAATAACCCCAGTACTGGCTAACTTCATTCATGTCTATAACAGATGGTAAGTGCCCTGTAAAGTGTAAGACTGCAGCCAAACAATTCTAAAGGTTAGGCATAAATGGTTTATACAACCAAGAACTTGCTAGAATGCGGAACCAGACATTTGCTTTTATTGCCTCCTGCAATATACTGAAGTTAAACTCTTTCATGCAAACCAGTAACCAGGCAATTATGGGTGCCTCTTCTGCAACAACTAAAGAGAAGGCACTAGAGGAACTTTAATAGGTGGGCACAGAGAGCCAAATCCTGGAAAACTCCACAGACCAAGGATCATTTGCTACATGGTTAGTATTCGACTACTGAGATCTGGAACCAAAATTCTTGCCTTTCTAAAATCACTTGAGTCAGTACCCCATACTGGCCTTGTTTTTACAAAGCTGTCTGCCTCAATGTATCACTGCAATTAAGTACTGTACAGCCAAATTTGAAAAACTTTGCTGCTTTGTCAGCCACACACTGCATAAATTTAAAAAATAAGGTCCAAAATGACACTTGCTGAAGTCAAACATGCTGAGACACAGGAAATAAGTTTATGAAAATCTAACATTAACACCCTCCAAACTGGAAGTAGTGTCACGCAATTCAAAGAAAACGAGAATTCCAATAGCATTAACAGATTGCTGATCTTCAACCTTAGTCTCTTATATATTTGAGGGAAGAAGAAAAAAAAAAAACCCACACACAATCACCAGAAAAGGCAAGTTGAGGCCATAAGATGCACCTTTAATGCATGCATTTTTCATTGATCTGAAATTGCTTTTTCTGTAGATTAAGTGGTGACCTCCTAAACACCTAACTAGAAATTTATGCAATTACAACAAAACGGGAAGGTGGTACCAACGGAAACTCTGCCTCAAAGCATGGAAATGCAGCTTTACCGTCAAGTTACCGATCTTAAAAGTATCATCATTAGGGCTGCAACAACTAATCAACATAACTGATGACAAAGATTAACATAGATCTCAGTTTAAGATATGGCAGAGACAGATGACAAACCTGGTGGAAGGTCAAATACTAAAGAATAAAAAAGTGTGGAATAATTTGGTAAAATTACAGGCATACAACTATGATATGCGAGCACCTAAAAGAAAAACAGTAATAGTCATCCCTTTCTCACTCATACTTACGGATAATTGAGAAATGCTCTTCAATCAGCACATCTGACAATGCAGAATCGATTTCAACAATATGTAAAAGGTCTTCTGCAAAGTATTTACTGCTGGCATTTTGATGCCATAATAAAATAAGTAAGATGGAGTTCTTTGCTGCCATCTGGCTGATAAAAAGCCAATATATGCTCATCATATCTGTCAGTGCTAAAATGGTTTTAAAAATTTACTACCATTGACATCAACTACATCGAAAGTGGTAAAACTATTTTGAAATTAATACTTGCTGCTACACTTTTTGCAAATGTTATTTCAGAGTATGCTTGTACTACTGCTATGAAGGAGAGAACTGTACAAGAAACTCTTATATAATTACCATTTTAAATTTAAACGAATTAAAAAGCTAACCAACTAATCAATCAGTAATACACAGTAGTTGTTGGTTGAAGCCCTAACCATCCAAACAAATCTAGTTTCCATTCTCATTAATGGTGAAAGCTAAACATATGGCATTCAAAATAATTGCTTTAAAAATGCAAATTTTAGGAGTCTTTTTAACATCAGCATAAAGGAATACATGGGTTTTCGAAGACCAAAACTGGCAGCTGTGTTAACAGATATTGCCCTAAACTGAGATGTGAATATTTTTAAGTAACTACTAACCCAGTTATCTCGCACAACTTGGGTCATAATTTTAGCCCAGAATGCTACTTCTTGACCATTTCTGCACTTACAGTAAATTACATAAAAAATGGAAATGTAAAAATTTGACATGAAGTCGACAAGATTATGTAAACAAGGACAAAACACACACAGAAGTCTCCCCATATACACAAGGGCAGGATGCCAGTTCTGCAATCAAATTTTAAAGAATTAGGTGAGAGGATGAGGAGCAGAATTGAAAAGGTAGTCTTCCTCAAACTTCTGCCTGTGCAATGTGCCAGTCCAGGTAAGACGAGATTAGCAGGCTTAACCCGAAGCTCGAATCTTGGTGTAGGTCAGAAGCATATAGGTTTATGGGGAAATGGGACTCCTTTTGGAAGAAATGGGACTTGCTCCGCCATCGTCTGGGTATAAGAGGGAGTTTAAGACAGGTCAGGTTTAGAAATGTACATTATCATGAACAATGGTAAAAATAAATATGCACAGTAAACTAAAATCTAACCCAAATATGAAAAAAGTAAACTAAACACAGAATAGCTTACCTTAATGTTACAATTATAAATAAAACCAGTGGATTTATGTATTATATTACAGCAATAACAGAAACCTGACTAAACGGGGGGTTGGAGTATAACAGATGGGTACACATTTATGAAGGACAGAAAATGAGGTTGTCATTTATGTAAGGCAGAATTTACATTAAATGCAATTCTTCATCTGGATGACATCTTAATGAGGATGTCTGCCAAGCATTAAGGAAAGATGTCTCATTTTAGGTACACGTGTTCAGACAACGGAGGTCATGTTTTACTAACATGCTGGAATTTTATGAGAAGGCAACAAAAGGATAAAATCAGATATTGCTTATCTTGCCCTTCAAAGCACCTGATAAGGTTCTACATGACAGGCTGGGTATCAAGCTAAAAGACGTGGGATTTCAAGGTGTAGTGTGTATAGGGTTACAAAATTTGCTACAACGCAGGAAGTAGAGTGGTACAGCAAGGAACCTTATCAGAATTGTGTAAAGTTAACAGTGGTGACCCACTTGGGTCACTGCTATTTTTAATATAAAGGATGTGGATATAAATATAAATAAGCTGGTTAAGTCTGCCAATGATACCAAGGTAGGCAGATAATCTAGAATCCATTGCAGAAGGACTGACAGCATAATATTGGGTAGATTTAATTTAACACATGTATCATACAGATAATACATTAGGAGGGCTGAAACCTTAAAAATACGCCCTCTGAGAAAGATGTGGGAGTCATCTATAAACAGCATTCAAAAGCCGTTTAGAAAGCTAACAATGTTAGGCTGTACTCTAAAAATGTTGCTATACAAGTCAAAGGAGGTTATGCAAAAGTTTACAACACATTGATAATGCCTCAACTGGAGTCTGGTGTCTAGGATACCAACAAAAAAAAAAAAAAACCCAAAACACCTAAACCCCAGAAGAGCTAGAAAAAGTCCAGAGACTAGGATGATTAGAAAGTATGGGACAAAAGGAAAGATTAAAATAGCCGAGCCATTTCATTTAAGCAAGTGAGGATCAGGAGGCGATATGCTGCAAGTGTTCAAAATTGTGAAATTAGTGCAGTGAATTGGGACCACTACATTAAAATGAGTTGGAGGAACTCAGGGACACAAACTTAAGGGCAAATTTTCCACAAGCAATCAGGTTTTCTTCATACAGAGAACTATAGACATGTAATAGACACTTCACTATTTTAAAGCCCCTCAAAACTCAGCTTGCTGCCATTTTGAAGGAATGATGCGGATAGGACCGATATTCTATTGGGCTGAATGGCATGTTCTCATCTAAATCTTTCTAATGTTCCAATATAGTCAGTCTTAAACTCTTGCTCATTTAAAGATATCATTTGGGTATTAAATTTTCAAAATGTTCTGGATTTAAATAGCCAACTTGGTGGCTGGTGAGAAGAGTGATCAATAAAATGCATTGTCCAGCTTATTAATTCAATGTCTACAAACCTACTGCATTTAACTGGGGGGGGGGGAAGTGTGTGTGTGTGAAAAACTTGCTATATATTCTTAAGTAATGAACTTTCAACTGTTCAAAATGTTAGAATTTCCCCATTTAAAAACTCAATGAAAATAGAATCCTAGAAGCATGCATTTATTAGAGAGAAACATGTCTCGGGTATAGCCTCCCTAGGCATATATATCCACAGCGGAATCTTGGGCAGATTTAATTTAACACACGTGTTATACAGATAATACATTTGGAGGTCTGAAACCTTAAAAGTATGCCTTTTGAGAAAGATTTGGGAGTCATCACGGACTCATCACTATAAACAGCATTCAAAAGCAGTTTTAGCTTTCTTGTACAGGCTGAGCCAACTAGGTCATAATGAAAATGGACATTCTGAAAGCACCAACACATTCATGACTTTGGGGCCACTATATTTGTTCTAGGTGGTCTGTGTGCATATAGAATCCCATTCTCCTCATTCACAGGTTGGCACCTATCACAGCATTACCAAGAACCGGGATAGAACCAACCCTGAATAGGATACCCATCCAGTGCTGGGCAGTCACACTAGGCCATTTTACTTAACATGGGCTTTTAGAACTAATGAGACTGCTTCATGGTTATGTGATAGTTATTGGTACTAAAATGTTGACTTTGTTACCGATACCAGCTTTGATCATTCATGACCAGAATGGACCCAAAGCAAATGTTTAGCTTCAAAAATCCACCCAATCCCCAATTGGACAGGACCCATCTGCAAGTTGAAATAGTAAGACTGTTTTTACCTGATCAAGCCCCAGGAGGTGAATAATCGCTTCTGGGCCTTACCAGTCAACTATTTTTATAGATAAGTAGAAAGGGGGGGAAAAAAAGGTGAAAAGGAGGCCTAGATTAGATTTGGGAAGTATCAAGGGAATACACTCTAAAAACCAGAGTGCAAAACACTTCCTTGCTTAAAAGAAACCAAAACAAAGCCTCTATCAATTGAGGTGTTGTATAAACTGACAGAATGACGGAACTATAATTTTCGAAATCTCATTTGTGGGTTGATAAAATTTATAAAATTATTCCAAAAAAGAGATGACATTTTAGTCAACTTCTGGGAAAACAGAAAACCTAATTTATTTTGTTTTTAATTGAACAACTGCATTTACAATTAACCACCACTGGAAGTGTTTAGAGCAGTTGTGAACATTTTCAGTAGCATTTCAATCAATGGGAATGCTGGAAATACACACTGAAGTATGGATTCTGAATATATTCAAAAGGTGATGCAATTTACCACTGAACAGCAGAGATCCCAAGTTTACACTTGGCTTTAATATCTTGTGTACAGAAACTTCTAGCATTAGAAATCTATCAGTCAATTCAAACTAGGACATTTGTGACTTCTGACCAACAGAAACGTATTTTAAGTGATTTGTGTTTTGCATACAGTGCGTATAAGAAAGTATCATCCCCTTTCAAAATAGTCATTTAATCTCAGTGATTCATTTTATTTTTCTTCTCAACTATTGCTATTATAACTTTCAACTGGCTGTGCTATGGTAAGTTACATTGAGTCAGTACATCTGGAGAAATGCGTCTTCATTTCAGGCTGAAAAGCAACAAAATGTCAATATTTTGAAGGTGGGAATTCATTTTTATACACCACTACTTATCTTATTGTATACTGCACCATTACCACACTTAGTCTAATTTGCAGCATGTTAACTCCAAGATCAGTTCTGATTCAATTATATGGTACAGTGCATTTCAGGGGGACAGAAATGCCCCTGCATGTATCAGCATGTATTAAGTAATTAACAGAACTGCCTTCCACTCTAAATTCAGAAGCAAAACATCCAGCTGGTTTTTCTTTTTTTAATCCCAAAAGACAAATCAAAAGAAAAATGCATAAAATCTTCCCATCTATGTTCATAAAGCTATTAAATCTGTAAAACAGACTACCTTCTCCTACAGTTTGGGGTGTAAAATGATAAAAAAAAAATGAACAGTGCTCTATACATTCATTTACTGGACATAGGATGAACTCTGCAAACTGTTCTCAGACTCCCAGAATTTCTCAGTGGAAAAAAGAAAACAGGTTAATTTTACATTGAGAATACTATATTGTCTGGTACTTATAGGCTGTAGGTTAAAAAAATTCTTAAACCTGGTGCTGCATATTAGTCACACATTTGGGAGGTGGGTGGATTTTGCACAAACAATAGGAGGAACACGCTCTTGGGACTTTATTTACAATATACATATTTATTCATAAACACTGTTTCACTCAGATAATTAAAATTTTGATTTACATCTTAAATTTCAACTGAAAAGTTAACAAGAAATTCTTCATTTAAAGAGTAAACTGAAGATTTCAAATCAACAACACTTTCTATGAGCATGTATGTAGTAAAGCATCCAACAGCCTTACAGTCAGAAAGCTTTTTCTGGTTTTACCGATTCTAGGTAGCTGTCATCACATGTTTACATTACAGAGGACTGTTGTCTTTAAGCACTTCAGCTGTACTTCAGATTCATCCTGGGTTCCATGGTGTTAATATTCATTTCTTCTAGATACACAAGCTTCTTACCAAAGGACATTCTGGCAGATCAATTAATGACTAATTATCCCAAATGAAGCATTCTTTATTTAATGTGAATGCTCAATACAACATTCAAATTTTAGTTTTATTCTGGCTTAAGACTCCAAGAATTGATCTAACCAGTTTTGAAAATAGATTATGGTAAAATGTTAAAAACTACTCCTTCAGATACTGCACTACAACTAAATGTGTTCTCAAATTGGAAATGTATATTCAACTGCCTTGGGCTTAAACAACTTCCACAAATCATTAGTGTTCTACTTTGATAAGTACTGTACCATCCATAAACCTGAGGTATCGATTGCTTTAATAACCAGTTTAAGCCTTCACCTCTGTAATACCACATTTTTATCATGTAGGTCTTTTTTGCAGAAAACCATATTTCATGTTGAACTGGAACTCAACTTTGGATTAAGTTGTTAGTTTTCTAAATTGTACTTTGAAAGATGTATATCCAAAGCCTGAATTTCTCACTCGTGCCTTATCAGTTTTGATTTTAGCAAGTAAACATAACTACTGCATAACCAATTAATGGGGTGACAACAGTTTTACTTGCCTTTACTGCAGGCCAATTGCATAATCTGTAAAGTTCCAAGAAGCTGACTATTCCGACATGAAATTCATTTAAATACAAGGAAACAATACTATTTATAAAAAAGACAGTCCCAACTGAAGACACGGTAAAATGCTAGCATCTACCCCAAGGAAAAAAAAGAATTTCACAGAAAATTTACGTTAATACTCTAATTTCTAAAAATACGCATTAATAAAAAGGATGCCTTTAACTGTTAAAACTTCACAGCCAAAAAATTCAAGTATTAAAAGAAAAGCGCAACATGCCATCGCTTAAGAAAGTCTAAGCCAAATGAGGGGATAAAAAAAAAAAAAATTACTTCACATGAAGATAGAACCAAAAGTGGGAAAAAAAAATGACTTACAGGTCGTCGTTGCTCAAAAAAGTTGCTGCAAAAACAGAAACAAAAAAAAAAAGTGAGGGGTGAAAACAATCAATTTAAAAAAGTGTACCAGCTGTTCATAATACATGTCCTCATGTGAAACATATTGGTGTTTTTAAACTCTAAACTGTAAATCTGGTGGAAGCACCAATGGCACACAAAATTCAGAATATGCTCTGGTCAATTACACACCAAAAAAAAAAAAAAAAAAACACCCAAAAGTAACCACCATTAAAGCCAAGGTCCATTCCAATAATTTAATGTTAAATATAAGCTGAGAGAAAGGAGGGAAACACTGTACAGAAAACACGTACTCTTGACCTTCAGTATCTCAATCCTGGTATGTTAAACCAATACACTAAAAAAAAAAAAAAAAAAAAAGTTTTAAAAAGTCTCAAGAATCTGGATGAATATATGCATACAATTACCAAACCACATTCATAACGCTTGGATCCAGAGACCTGCTAATCAAACTTTAACAACGAGCAAATGTTGCCTGAAATCTTGCTTCCTCAGTAGTGGCCCATAATATTCGGCAGGTTTCTTCTCCATTTCCAGGGGAAACCATAAAACAAACTAATGTTTTTCGATTAGTAACACTTATATAACTGATGGGCGGGGTACAACTTAGTATGGGGTGAGGGTTAGATAATGCATTCTCATTACACACTGGCATTCCATTATATATCCTATTCAAACAAAAAGCCCTTGTAAAGGTCACTGTTGTTGGGCCACCCCATCTTCAGTAATACTTTCCACTGCCTCCTGAAGTCTTGGACTAATCAAGAGATGGTTACTTTCTCCAAAATTTTCTCTCTGCAACTGGGTCTCTTCTCGGCTGGTACTGCCTGTTAAACCAAGAGCTGTGCCAACTGGTGCACCCCACCAAAACATCTCAACTGGCATTTAAATTAGATGAAGCAGTTACTCATTCTGGGTGCCCCATGACACTGTTGAACTCCTTACTACACTACAGAGAACACACCCAGCATCCATCTGCATTTTAGCCACTCGCACCGGATACTGACCAAAAAACTGAGATGTTGACTCTCAAGATGTGTTCAGTCTCACTACCTTAGTCTGTTGGCTGCAATATACTGCCACTGCATAGATTTCCCTGGAGAACCTCACAATTACCTCTTGCCTATCTCAAGAAAATAACCAATGTTAGTTTCAACTTAGGGCAGCTGGTCACCAACTACCTGCTGGGAACAAAACACTCATGCTTGGGAAAAGGAACATGCTCCTATAACTGGAGAGGCCACGTCCCAGCTCAAATACATAACATTCCCTTGCAAACTACTCCAATGTGTGCCTATGAGGAATGATAAGGCCACAAGGACAGCATCGTCTGTAAAAATCCAAACTACGTATTCGCAAACCAGATACAGTCATCTCAGATTGTCCCGATATTCTGTACCTAAACTTCACAAATGGGAAAAGCGACCAGATCCATCCTTGGCACAGTTTAACACTGAATAAACCTGACCTAATTCATAGATGCAAGCACAGCTCTGTCACACACAGTAGCCACAACCGAATACCATACATTTATTGCACAAGATACCATGGGGGTGCCGTCCAAGTTTTCCCAACTCCATAAAGAAAATGGAGACAAAATTAGTAATTAAGATTTTTTCTGACTTTGTCTTTTTGAATTTTATGAAGAAGTTACCCAAATAACTTATTTTTTGGTAAATCTAGCATTGATTTTACCCACAAATATAAAAACATTTTACAGATAATCCAATTTTCACTGACAACCAAACACCCCAGAATAAACTGGGGAGAATGGGATTAAACAATGTGCAACTTGTATGATTGTTATGCATTAGGGAAATCTCATTGAAGAATATTAAAGTGTACATTTAATGCAAAGGTACTGAAAAATTAAAATGTGTCATAAATTCAGTCCAGACTCTGAGATGTAAAGTTTATTTACCGCCACTAACAGCTAAAAAAATGCAAATGCAAAATAAGTTGAAAGCTATACAAAAAAGTAATGACTGTGTTTGTTTTGCTACTACAAATTTTATAAGTGCCAAACAGCAAAGCATGCTGGGGCATGAGCCAATACTGAATTTACACTTAATAAAAAAAAAAAAAAAAAAGTTCAAAATAAGTAAAAGTCAATTCTCGAATGCCAGGAAGGTTTTTTGCGGAATTAAAAGAAAAAAAGTTTTTGTGCAACTGAGCAACACACAAATAATTCAATCTATTAAAAATAGACAATGTAGGGAGATTCCCTGTAAAAAAATCCTCGTTATGCTTTTCTACAACCATCTGACTCCCACCCCACCTGGAAACATGTCACGGACTCCAAAATTTGATGGAAACATCTCACTGCTGAGCACACTGTTTATAAAGGAAACACTGAGAAATGACTGACATCAATAAACAGTCAATAACATCAATCAGCATTGTAGAGTAAAATTAAAATGAATTATATGTACACATCCAACACGGCACATGTACAAGGGTTTGCATGGAGCTCTGCAGTTTGGTTCAGTATCACTCCAGTTAGCCATTAAAAAAAGGCCCATTTCAAAAACTCTAGCCTGTACAATCAAAACCTTTCATCCCTGATAACTGCCTCACTGTGATTAAAAAAAAATATATATACATTTTTTCCCTATATACAACTTGTGCCTTTTATCATTTGCCACCCGTGTTTCATTATTTCAAATGGGTTATATAGTCCCGAAGTACTGTATGTTTTGTTTGTTCCACGAAGGCTTTGCATAGTATGGACTTACCATACTTCATCAGAATGTGGCAGAGAACATTTCACAGAAAAAGCACACTTAAAAGGTTGTGTGTTAACTCTAAAAAGCTGTCCCTCAAAATATTTACCAATTTTCAGAAAGCTTGGTAGTTATAAATATACATCTACAACGATTTGGCAGGGACTGGTAGAGCAATAATACATCAGGCGTATTTATCCAGTACAAACCTACTGTATCAGTTTGTGTGCTCTCCACATCAATACTCATTGTGACCCAAACCAGTGAAGGTAAATTACCTGTAAAGTAGCTTTCTGCAGCACTTACATGTAATGCAGACTTGCCACTAAATGTATCTGATCAGATATACTCGTTCTAAATTCAGATTTATACATGAAGGAAACTAACAGTTTTGAGCCTACTTCAGAGTTATAGAAATAAATCTTGGCTTTACAAGGCTGGAATCAACTCAGGGCAAGATACTGCTAACATTGCAACCATTGAGGATTGCCAATTTACTCAACACATACATCTCATGCATGTGGGGGCAAAAACCCATTCAAAAATGAGGACTGGATACAGGCTACACACCTATAGGTGCTGGAGTCAAATCCATTACACTAGACCCCTGAGGCATTACTGCACCTCTGTTTCTTAGATGCAAGAACAGATATCCAAAAATGAAAGTAGTTCAGGAATTACAGCAAGACATGTCAGCTCATTTAAAAACATCTGTCAAAAAGTTAACCTATAGACCGCCTACTGCAACAGGGTATCTAAACAAAAGTATTCAGGAATTATTCCAAAATATGAGTTGTTAACCATCTATCAAAAAGCTAAATATAGGATATGCAGCACTTTAATACAAAAGTGCAACCATCCCAGGTTTTGAAAGGGACATAACTTGTAAATTAAATTCACTAGCATATAAAATAAGACCACATAAATTTTTTTTTTTTTTTTGTGAATTTATAAGATTTCATTTCACTTGGTAAGGATTTTTTTTTTTTGGTTTTAAATTTTCCATGTTTGAAATTGGCTTGTACATGCCAATTGGAAGTATCTGATTTTATAAACAGATAAAACGGTTATGTCCTTAACACAAAGTATTTCTTTTCAAGGCAAAAGACTTATTTTGCCTTTTAAATTTTAGCATGTTTTTCCTAGTAAGCAAGAGGGAGTGTGAGGAAAAACTTTAAAAATTACAATGGCTGCTGTTTATAATAACACTCCCAAATTAAATAACGTGGAAAAACAAATAATGCAGAAAAAGCTACATTGTATACATTTTAACAGTTTGTTTTACTATAGGGCACATATATTTAAAAAAAAAAAAAAAAAAAAAAAGTACGCTAATCTATTAAACAGCAGCCAAAATTTTCCACAAAGCGCTAAAAGAAAAATAGCAAGACTAACCAACAATTTAACAATTAACTATTTCAGAAAATGCAAAAACATTAACATAAAGATGAACTCAACCATAGAAGGTATGACAGAAATGTATCTTGTACTACACTGATAAGATATGGTTTGATTAAAACTGGGTTAGGTGCTAGATTATGCAAAGTTCTAAAAGTGTTAGGATTACTTTTTTCTACCCATAAATCAAAAAAGCAGGAACTATAATGCAACAGTTTAATCTCACTCATAATAACTGCAGTCTAATCAGGCTATGAAAATGTCACGTGAGATAGTAACTGGGGCGCTAGATCAGCAAAATATTCCCTTCAGTGAAAACCTGGCAATAACTAATGTGGTTTGTTATTAGCAAGTACTGCTTTAGGCAAAGAGCTTAACAATCAGAAATGTGTTTTATTTTGCCGACAGAAAATTTTGAATTAATGGTACAACTAATTCATAAAAATAGGGCATGGGAATAATTAGATTTAGAATTTTACAACTCTGTGAAAGCTCATTCTAAACTTCTGAATGCCTAAAAATGGAGCCTTCCAAAATGGGGCTATTATATAAGTGTTTTGATCTGAATATACAGTGTGTTTGGGCAAAACTAACATTTGTGACGGTTAACTGTAAAAGAAAAGTAAACCACAGAAAGGTGGGGGAAACAAAAATGAGTAAGAAAACAAAAAGTAAAAAAAAAAAAAAAAAAAAAAAAAAATTAAAAATATCTCGCGACTCCAGGCCTGCTCGTAATGGCGAAAAAGTATATCCTGTAGTTTCTCTTGCGATTTAAAAAATAGGGGAGAAAAAAAATCACAAATCACACATTAAAAATACAGGTCCATTTTAAAACAAAATCTTAAAACACTTATCGACAAAAACTATTAACACTTGCACAAACAAAACACTGCAACCGAAAGTCAAAAATAAAATTCAAAAATACGTAATCCACAATCAAAAATTCAAACCCCGCCGCTTTTTTGGGTTTTTAAAAAGGCACTGGCGGTTTAAAGTCACATATTTTAGAAAAACATACATGCGAAAAATGGCAATTAAAAATACTGCAGTAGTAGTAAAAATGCAAGCAGTCGTTCCCTCCGCCACCTGCAAAAATTAAAAATAAAAATATATCCAAAGTACTTCATATTCAAAAAATAAAGCTCTATGGTTTCCAAACCAAAATACTCACCGGGAGCCTATAAATATAAAAATGTAACAAATCGCACTATGTGAAACCGCTTATCTTTAAAGATTAGAATGATCTTTGTCTTTGCCTGGTACTCGCAGCTCAGGCTCTTCTCACGAAATGGCGGATGTAAGTCTCTTGTTGTCGACTTTTGCACAAAGTCTAAACTATCATTCGCTTGAACAAGACTCCGCCTTAGTCATGTTTATTGACCATTGGTGAAAATTCATGTCAATCTTTGGGCGGTGGAACCTTTTAGTGTAGGTTTTCTGTGGTAAGTGGACAGTAAGCCCTGCCTATCAACTCACTCGTCTATAGCTATTGGTAAGTTTCTTCCAAGAGGCGGGGTGTACCTGCCTTCTGATTGATATATGGAGTGAAGCGTAACAAAGCCAATGTTTTAAGAGCCGCCTTTATATTGTGTGGAAGTTGGCAGTTTTAAATCCTTAGCGAGAGGTTTGGCGATGGTAAAAAATTGTGTAAAAATTACGTGATATTGCAATGAAAACATTTATACGGAGAATGTTTCTGATAGAAAGATGTCAATGAAACGTCTCTTTGCAGCAAGTTCCATTTACGTTTCTCTGCTTGGGAGACGCTTTTGTCCAAAATGAAGAGCTCCCAATAAAATACACACTATTTACACTTCCTTCGTTACAAAAACTTAACTTCCCGTTAGACAGAAATTCACCAAACGAGAGTCTTCAAACTCATCTTAAAACATTAACGGAGTCAATGTTTTGAAAGGTAGAGGGCATTCTGTTCCTTCGTGAAGAAAAGTCTCATTTGAGATTTGAAGACATGCGGATGTGGCATCAGCAGACACCATTCAACAGCAGTCCTGTGTGAGTGAGAAGGCGCATAGGACTTCATGTGTGTAGGTGCTGACCCACTGACTTTTCTGTAGGCAGGCGTCAACGGTCTGAACATACTATGTGCCGCTTACAGGGACCCAATGTAGTGATCTGAGAAGAGGAGTGATGTGCTGTCCACCGCTATTTAAACCAGTCGTGCCACTGCACTTTGAATCATCAGCAATGGCTTGGTGACGTATATAGGTACTCCTGCTATTAGAGTTGCCATTGTCCAGACGTGACAAGACCATAGCATGGACTTGGCGTTGTGCTGCACACTACGTCAGATGCAGTCATGTCTTATTGTATAGAGTATACAGTATCTGTAAGACCAAGAGACTATTGCAACATGATCTGGGAAGGACAGCTTGTCATTGATCACCACCCCAAGACTGCATACGGACTTGGCATGTATTGTATTGTAATAAGCCGAGCTAAACAGAGGGCTGAATCAATGGTAATATATCAAATCATATCTGATCAAATAAGCTTGGGTAACAAGAAAGTCTATCTTTGCCAGATTGAAGTGGATGGTGCTCCTTCATCTAGGTTGCAATAGCAGTGAGACCTGCAGAGATTTTAGCTGATGCCATGTGATCCTCTGGAGGAAACGAAAGGTATGGCTGCCTGTTATTGGCATGGTACATTATATGAGAGACCATGAGGCGAGATGATGGAGTGAAGAGGTGTATAGAGAGAATCCTGCCAAGAGAAAGGCCTCAAACAAACTGAGGACAATCCCATTGATGCTAAGGTTAAAGAGAGTGGCAAGGAGGGTCTGATCATTGACAGTGCCAAAGGCAGATGAGAGATTTAACAGAATGACCACAGTCGACATGTTTGTAGCACTAGCCAGAATAACGGGTTGACAAAAGTCCCCAATTTAGACTTCATTTCACAGTTTTGCGTGCTCACATAAAGAATTCCTGGTGTAACAATTATAAAAAATAATAATGTTCTATTGACAATAAGTGCTTGTGTAATAAACTAAACAGAACACAGCTGAAATTCAATCAATGTGTTTTTGGTATAATTCTATTCACAAAAAGCCTTACTGCCATTAGCCAATACAGTAATAATGTTTGTACTAAATGTAAACGAAAAGAAAAATTGCAGTTAAACTGTTGCCTGTGCAGGGTTGTCAGACTTCCAAAATCACTTTGTGAATTTCCCTTTGGGATTAATAAATTATCTATCTATCTATCTATCTATCTATCATCACAGATAGGGACAGCCACCATTTCAAGCGACCAAAAAAAAGATGTTAATGAAGTTTTCATTTTCTTTGGTGGAGTATTTTCATCTTTGGAATTACTCATCTATCAGGATGAAAAGTTTTTACATGCTAAAAGATTTTATTTTTTAATACAATTTTTAGATAAAAACTTTTATATAAAACTAGCAAAATACCTGCGCTTTGCAGCGGAGAAGTAGTGTGTTAAAGAATGAAAAAGAAAAGGAGACATTTTAAAAATAACATAACATGATTGTCAATGTAATTGTTTTGTCACTGTTAAGAGTGTTGCTGTCATATATATATATATATATATATATATATATATATATATATATATATATACACACACACACATATAAACATATATGTACATATACCAATATACATATACAAACTGTATATACATATACATACATATCTACATATATACATATACACATATATATATACACATACATATACATATATATATATATATATACACACACATACATCCACATATATACATACTGTATATATACATATATATATATACATATCTACATATATACACACATACATATATACACATACATATACATACACATGCATATATATACACACATACATATATATATATACATACACACACATATAAACATATATATACATACAGTATACACATATACATTGTGAACGCTGGCCCGGACACAGACAGACGGACATCTTTGTTCTCACCACACACCGTTTATTTACACTAATATTTACAAATTACGTGCACACAAACCCCCAGTGCCTCCAGCACCGATCCCCCAAAGTCCAGGCCTCACAGTCCTTTTCTGGCCGCCTCCTGTCCTCTCGCCAGCTTCGTCTTTCTTCCTCCCGACTCTCGCGCCGACTGCTGGGAGGCGGCCCCTTTTATGGGAACCCGGATGGGCTCCAGCAGCTTCCCGGCACTCCTCCGCAGACACGCCCTTGTGTGGCGGAAGTGCCGGCTGCGCACCCGGAAGCCGTCCGGGTGTCCCCTGTCGTCTTCCCCCCAGCATTTCCTGGTGTGGCGGAAGTGCTGGGCTCCAGGGCTGTTCAGACAGCGGGGCGCCGCCTGGCGGTGACCACGGGCCCCTACAGGGCTGGGCTTCCATGCCCTCTACCCGAGGCCACCAGCGTAACCAGGACGGATGCCCCCTCGCGGTCTGGAGGAGGTACAAGCCCTCCTCTGGTCCTCCTGGGCGTCCCGGCCGGGTGCCACAACATATATACATATACATACATATCTACATATATAAATATACATATATATATATTTACACATACATATATACATATATATACACACACACACATACATCCACATATATATATATATATATATATACATGTATACATATATATACATATCTACATATATACACACATACATATACACACATATATATGTGTGTGTGTGTGTGTGTATACTGTATATATTATTTATCAGTGGCAGACCGTTCATTTCACATCTAGGCCTTCAGTACTGCTCTGTTTGAATCAACCCGCCCCTCAAAAACTAATTTATGGTTATAAAAATCATTTTAATATGCAGAAATACAGTATAAAGAGCCGTTGCATCGCAGATAGATAACACCTGTAGCCACAATAAATACCTTTATTGAATAGACAAACCAGGGGTGAACAAGTTCCTTTCTACTGCATCTACAACCGCGACACAAACATCAATAATAACTCATAAACTTGCAATATTATTTAGGAAAATCGCAACATTTTACTCACCAAAAATTCAGATTATTTGTAAACAAAATCCATCCTCATCTCTTTCCTCAAAAACAGTTCAATTACTGTGTCGTACAGATTATCCGTGCGCTTCAGTTCCATCAAAAAGTCCCTTTCTATTGCCATCGAAGCTAATGATGAAAGTCAAACCTGCCCTGTCGTATTTCTGGCATAAGTTTTAATTCACTTTAGGGCTGAAAATGTCCGCTCGACAGAAGCAGTGGACAAGGGAATGGTCACCGCCAAACATACCAATGTGTACAGTTGCCCCATGCTCTCATTCAGATTTTTCTGAAGAAGGAAATCAAGGAGATCAGTGGGAGATTTTCCTGCAAAATCATCCATGGCATTCATTACAATCAGTTCTGTTTTTAGCCGAGACAGATCAAAAAGTGCTCCGTGGGTCTGTGTTAAACTGGAGAAGGCTGCATGCGGGAAATTTTTCTTGTACTTCCGAAACTTCTGGGGGTCGAGGAGTGTGACAAACATCAGTTTTTCATGGTCTTGAAATCTGGTCTGTGTCTGGCAAATAATATTGTCCAGAATCCTGCCATGGAGTTGGCAGTAGTGCGCACGAGGATATTGCGCTTGACCTCTTCGTGCACTCGGAGCGCCTGCGGTGCGTTCAGTGGCCTCGTAGAGTTCCTCATATCGGCTTCTATCCAATCAATAGGTCTGAATACAGTGATGTTGCCGTACGCCTGCTAGAGGGCCCTACTGACACCAACTAAAAATCTGATTGTGGTTCGTTTATTTGACAGTATGTAGATCAGGGTATATATATATACAGGCCAAACGTTTGGACACACCTCCTCATTCAATGTGTTTTCTTTATTTTCATGACCATTTACAGCACTCCATCACTGTCCTTCTTGGTCAAATAGCCCTTACACAGCCTAGAGGTGTGTTTGGGGTCATTGTCCTGTTGAAAAATAAACGATCGTCAAACTAACCTGACTTCTGCACAACACAACTGCTGGTCCCAACCCCATTGATAAAGCAAGAAATTCCACTAAATAACCCTGATAAGGCACACCTGTGAAGTGAAAACCATTTCAGGTGACTACCTGTTGAAGCTCATCGAGAGAATGCCAAGAGTGTGCAAAGCAGTAATCAGAGCAAAGGGTGGCTATTTTGAAGAAACTAGAATATAAAACATGTTTTCAGTTATTTCACCTTTTTTGTTAAGTACATAACTCCACATGTGTTCATTCATAGTTTTGATGCCTTTAGTCATGAAAATAAAGAAAACATATTGAATGAGGAGGTGTGTCCAAACTTTTGGCCTGTACTGTATATATATATATATATATATATAAGCTAATGTTATATTTACGAAAGATATTACCAAGGGGAAGAAGGTAAATAATGAAAAGGAGGGTCCCCAGGACAGAGCACAGGGGCACACCTGAAGTAACCGCGGTGGATTGGGATGTAAAAGTTTTAAGCTGAACAAACTGATTGGGGCCTGAGAGGTAGGATCTGAACCAACCTAGCAGAGTGTGTGTAATGCCAATCGAAGATAATCTATTGAGAAGAGTAGTGTGACAAATAGTGTCAAAGGCTGCACTCAGATCAAGGAGGATGAGAATAGTAATTAAACCAGAATCAGCTGCCATAAGGAGGTCATTAGTAATTTTTATGCTAAGTGCCGTTTCTGGACTGTGGAGGGAACAAAAACCAGACTGGAACTGTTCATACAGATTATTTTGAGATAAATGAGAATGAAGTTGAATAAGCACTATTTTTTCAAGAATTTTGGAAATGAAGGGTAGATTAGAAATAGGACGAAAATTACTGAAAGTCGGATCAGCACCAGGTTTTTTCAGTATTGGGGTTATTGCAGTAGTTTTAAAAGATGAAGGAACAGTACCAGTACCAGTAGTAAGAGAATAGTGGATTATAGCAGAAATAAGAGGGACCAGAGAGGGGAGGCAGGCTTTGACTGTAACTGTAGGGAGGGGATCCAGTTGACAGGTGAATGGCTTGAACTTACAGACAAGATCTGAGATGTCTGAGAAAGTAGGAGGCTGAAAAGAGGAAAATGAGTAAGCTTGTGGGTGAAATTCAAATGAAGTACTGGAGGAATCCAGAAAAATATCTTAAACTAAAGGTGCAACAACTTAGAATCTCTTAAACTTACTGAAAGATAAAACAAATGAACAGTCTAAATTTTATTTGATGTTTCTAAATTGGCTCCAGGTACACATGTGGGTATGTGTGTTTTGGAAAGAATTAGCACTTCATTGAGCCTTGGCTCCTGCTTTGTATTTGTGGCTACGGGGGTAGACTTTAGCCTCCACAACATAGAAGTACATTACAAACTCAGTACAAACTGCAGGAACTGTGCCATTTGAATTCCATTTGCAACTGGGTACTCTACTTTTTAACAGGTCGAAGTCAGGTAATTAGGGTTGGCAACAAAATATCATCAACACTGATGCTGAACTCTGGAGCTTCACAAGGTTGTTGTCTGAGCACAAGGCCGTACTTACTATTCACTTATGACAGTACATCCAGACAAGACACTAATCATATAAAGAAATTTGCTGATGACACCGCTGTCATCGATCACATTAAAAATAACAATGAGACTGCGTACCTTCAGGAGATGAACAGTCTGGCTGACTGTTGTCATATCAACAACATCACCTCACCTTGAACCTAAACAAAACTAAATTTTTCATTGTGCGTAATATACTGTTTCCACAATACATGAATCAATGAAATTCCTGTTGTCATGGATTAGCAAGGAGGAAATAAGGATAACTATGAAGAGGATGAAAAATGGAAAGGCCGTTGGTCCAGATGACATACCTGTGGAAGGAAGGAGGTGTTTAGGAGAGATGGCAGTGGAGTTTTTACATAGATAGATTCATGGAATCTTGGAAAGTGAGAGGATGCCTGAAGAGTGGAGAACAAGGGTATTGGTGCAGATATTTAAGAATAAGGGGGATGTGCAAGACTGTAGTAACTACAGGGGGATAAAACTGATGACCCACAGCATGAAGTTATGGGAAAGAGTAGTGGAAGCTAGGTTAAGAAGGGAGGTGATGATTAGTGAGCAGCAGTATGGTTTCATGCCAAGAAAGAGCACCACAGATGCAATGTTTGCTCTGAGGATGTTGATGGAGAAGTATAAAGAAGGCCAGAAGGAGTTGCATTGTGTCTTTGTGGACCTGGAGAAAGCATATGACAGGGTGCCTCGAGAGGAGCTGTGGTATTGTATGAAGAAGTCGGGAGTGCCAGAGAAGTACATAAGAGTTGTACGGGATATGTACAAGGGAAGTGTGACAGTGGTGAGGTCTGTGGTAGGAATGACAGATGCATTCAAGGTGGAGGTGGGATTACATCAGGGATCGGCGCTGAGCCCTTTCTTATTTGCAAGGGTGATGGACAGGTTGACAGATGAGTGGGGAGCAGGTTGAGGAGACCCTGGAGAGGTGGAGATATTATTTGGAGAGGAAAGGAATGAAGGTCAGTAGGAACAAGACAGAATACATGTGTGTAAATTAGAGGGAGGTCAGAAGAATGGTGAGGATGCAGAGAGTAGAGTTGGCGAAGGTGTATGAGTTTAAATACTTGGGATCAACAGTACAGAGTAACAGGGAGTATGGAAGAGAAATGAAAAATAGAGTGCAGGCAGGGTGGAGTGAGTGGAAAAGAGTGTCAGGAGTGATTTGTGACAGATGGGTATCAGCGAGAGTGAAAGGGAAGGTCTACAGGACGGTAGTGAGGCCAGCTATGTTATATGGGTTGGAGACGGTGGTACTGACCAGAAGGAAGGAGACAGAGCTGGAGCTAGCAGAGTTAAAGATGCTGAGATTTGCACTGGGTGTGATGAGGATGGATAGGATTAGAAATGAGTGCATTAGAGGGTCAGCTCAAGTTGGATGGTTGGGAGACAAAGTCAGAGAAGCAAGATTGCGTTGGTTTGGACATGTGCAGAGGAGAGATGCTGGGTATATTGGGAAACCGATACTAAGGATAGAGCTGCCAGGCAAGAGGAACAGAGGAAGGCCTAAGAGGAGGTTTATGGATGTGGTGAGAGAGGACATGCAGGTTATGGGTGTAACAGAGCAAGGTGCAGAGGACAGAAAGATATGGAAAAAGATCCACTGTGGCAACCACTAACGGGAGCAGCTGAAAGGAGAAGCAGGAGATGTTCTTTTTAATGTAGAATTAGATTATGAAAATGAAAAAGGTAAGGTAAGAACAGGGAGTCGTGTTTGGCTCTTACAGATCTAAAACGTTCATCAAGACAAAAATGAAGACACTAATAAAAAGAGAGTGATCTGCCTTAGGGAAGGATAATCACATACATACTGTATATAGGCCAGCCAAGTAATAATAATAATAATAATTCTTTGCATTTACAGGTATATAGTGCTTTTCTCACTACTCAGAGCGCTCAGCAATTGCAGGTTAAGGGCCTTGCTCAAGGGCCCAACAGAGCAGAGTCACTTTTGGCTGGCCCCATACTGTTATACTGATGATACTCAGCTGGATTTATAAGATAAGCCTAAGGATTTTAAAAATTGCTTAAAATGGACAGAGTGGATATGTGCAAACTCCACACATAACAAGATCTGAGAAATAAACCCAAGACTCAGAAGACACACAGTAGAAAGAATCCCCATCCGTCCATCTGTCCTCCATCCAACCAACCAATCATCCTTCTTTATTAAGCTTCAGAAAATTGTATATTTTTATGTTTTTAGTAAACAGAAATGCATATCGATGTAGTACCTGCATCCCTTGTCCCCTCTAAAAAGAACAAAAAAGAAAATTAAGAACAATGAAGTTTTCACTTGCTTTTTGCAGGATGGTGGGGCACTGCAGCTTAGTGGTATCTGGGTATAGATAGATAGATAGATAGATAGATAGATAGATAGATAGATAGATAGATAGATAGATA
>JANRMT010062852.1:31783842-31794993 GCA_026402145.1 Polypterus bichir lapradei | reverse complement strand
AAAAAATTAATTTAAATGATTTTAGCAAATGGCTGCAATATAACAAAGAGTGAAAAATTGAAGGGGGTCTGAATACTTTCCGTACCCACTGTATATAAATGACTTGGATAGGAATATAAATAACAAGCTGGTTAAGTGTGCAGATGATACTAAAATATGTGGATTGGCAGATAATCTGGAATCCATTGAGTCATTACAGAGGGACTTGGACAGCATGTAGGCTTTAGCAGATTTGTGGCAGTTACTGTAAATATAATGTAAGTAAATGTAAAATACTACACATAGGAAGTAAAAATGGTAGGGTTGAATACACAATGGGAGGTCTGAAAATCTAAAGTACACCTTATGAGAAAGATTTAGGAGTTGTAATGGACAGAACACTATCAACTGCCAGACAGTGTTCAGGAGCTATTAAGAGGGCTAACAGAATGTCAGGTTATATAGCGTCTTGATGTGTGGAGTACAATAACGAGATTCTGCTTAAGCTTTATAACACACTGGTGAGGCCTCATCTGGAGTACTGGTTGCAGTTTTGGTCTCCAGGCTACAAAAAGGACATAGCAGCACTAGAAAAGGTCCAGAGAAGAGCGACTAGGCTGATTCCAGGACTACAGGGGTTGAATTATGAGGAAAGATTAAAAGAGTTGAGTCTTTACAGTTTAAGCAGAAGAAGATTAAGAGGAGACATGATTGAAGTGTTTAAAATTATGAAGGGAATTAGTACAGTGGATCGAGACTGTGACTTTAAAATGAGTTCATCAAGAACACGGGGACACAGTTAGAGACTTTATAAAGGTAAATTTCACACAAACATTAGGAAGTTTAACCGTAGACACATGAAATAAGCTACCAAGTAGTGTAGTAGACAGTAGGAATTTTGGGGCCTTCAAAACCTGACCTGATGTTATTTCAGAAGAATTAAGTGGATAGGACTGGTGAGCTTTGTTAGGCTGAATGGCCTGTTCTCATCTAGATTGTTTTAATATTCTAATGTTTTAAAGTTTTAATGCTTTTTCATATTAGGACACTGGTACCCATTAGCTCTCTTATAAAGCGCAAGAGCAGGTTGGTTATTTTTTAAAGAATTCTCAAATGTTTCATTTTAAAATGCAATTTCATATGGCAATTTTACTATATAAAATGATAGTGAATTAATAACTTCAACTTGAAAAATACCAAACTTATCCTTTAAGGTAATTGATGACTTTACATTGGCTCCAGATGAATGAATGTGCCCTCAGTATACTAACGACCCAGCTACTGTTAGTTCCTGTCTAATTAGTCTTCAACTCCCTGGGAACCTGAAACTGGATTAAGGGGGGAATCAAAAATGACCGAAGTGAACCAATGAATGTTAAGTGACTATGAGACACTTGCTCATTACATTGTAACGTTTTTTTTATTTTCTACTTGGCTGTAAAGTTTATCCCTGAAAAGTACTTGAAGTAATGAAAATGAATTTTCTCTCTTCTAGTTTTATGTACTGTAACATTTAATTTGATAAAAGTATAACTTAAAGCTTATTGTCAGATTTCTTTGCATTTATTCATTAGAGATTTTAAGTCTACCCACACACAATTTCCTATTTTCTCATTAATAGACTCCATCATTGTTCACAAATCAGCTTTGAATAAAAAATCTGCTACTTGATTTAAGTTTGGCCTTCAGCTGAAGCTTTCATGTCATCCTTATGTAAGGATTACACAAAGAGAGCTTCATTTTTGCTTCATTAATTATTGGCTTTTTCATGTGTTTTTATTTTTTGCAGGTTGCTATGTGCTTTATGCTTGCTAAACAAGTAACACCTGTGCCAAGTGACCTGTGACATATTATAAAAGATGGCTACATGCATTAGATGTAGCAATATAAAGGAAGGACTTCTGCAAATAAAAGAACATGCAAAGTTTCCCAGACAAGAGAGGACCACTCAATCCATTAAGCTTGTTTGTTTAATTAATAATTAAGATGGCCCAGTATGTCCAGGTTTGTGCTTCTACTGCATAACCCAGCACTTTGTCTCAGATTAACAACACACTTAGGGCAAATAAACATTTCCCAGCTTTGTTTTAAATGCACTTCCACATATTTCCCAGTAGGTGTCTTCAAGTACACAGTTTACTTTTTAGCTAGAAGAATTCTGGTAAGTGAAGTTTAGTGAAGCCTTTGAGAACTTCGAAGACCAGGATGGGTTAAGTGTAACTTTCTTTGTAAGCATAATTATTATTAGGAAAATGCAGGTGTTAATTCCAAATTATTTATTTATTTTATTGATTTATGTATCTATCTGTCTAACAATGTGAATATCCTGCAATGGACGAGTCAGAGTCATGATCACAATCCAACTGAGAATTTGCGGCTGGACTTGACAAAGGCTGTTCACTCATGATCCCCATGCAGGGCACAGCTTCAGCAGCTTAGCAAAGAAGAATGGGAGAAAATGGCAGAGTCCAGGGGTACAAAGCTGATGGACAGAAAAAAGAGATAGACAAAGAGACCTGTGCGTACAGACTCAGCTCTCTCATCTATCTATCTATCTATCTATCTATCTATCTATCTATCTATCTATCTATCTATTACTTCAAATTTAGCATTCTGATAAGAAAATCAGTCTCTTGTTTTACCTTATTTTGACCATGACTGTGCCTCACTAGCCTTTTATAATGACGGTAAAATCTCTCTGGATTTTAAAAAGAAATTCTGATGGTCAAGACAAACTTTTCTTGAGATTTGTCTTTTGAACTTACCATATATACTGTAGGGCAGCACGGTGGCGCAGTGGGTAGCGCTGCCGCCTCGCAGTTAGGAGACCGGGGTTTGCTGCCCGGGTCCTCCCTGCATAGAGTTTGCATGTTTTCCCCATGTCGGCATTGGTTTCCTCCGGGTGCTCCGGTTTCCTCCCACAGTCCAAAGACATGCAGGTTAGGTGCATTGGCGATTCTAAATTGTCCCTAGTGTGTGTTTGGTGTGTGTGTGTGTGTGGGTGTGTGTGTGTGCACCCTGCCCTGGGTTTGTTTCCTGCCTTGCACCCTGTGTTGGCTGGGATTGGCTCCAGCAGACCCCCGTGACTCTGTAGTTAGGATATAGCGGGTTGGATGATGGATGGATGGATATATACTGTAATGCATGCCCACAGTGTCAGGGCAAAAGCGATTGCTGACATCTTCTACTGTCTTCCCTGCAGACAGGGGACAAGTCCCAAGAGTGGACAATAATTTTCAACTGAAGTACAGCCCTGGGCGTCTTGTGTCTTCGACCACTGGAGCTGTTTAAAGAGTAAAATCACCTGAAATCTGTACCCATGTAGACATGCTTGCCTAGTCAAAGGAACTCCATGACAGAGAAAACTGTTTTTCCAGATATAAAGCACACAGAATGTAAGACATCTATTTCCTTGAACCTTTGTTTTTGTTTCCATTTCAGTTCTTCAAATTAAATGTGGCACCTGGCTGATCCCTAATCCTTTATCATTCTCTGTTTTCCTTAATGCATTCCTGGTCCCAGAGAATGGCAATTGTTCTTATTGGAATTAAGAATTTTACTTTACACATGACAATATAAAATCCTACTAATAACCTACAAAGCCTTAAATAACCTCGCACCAAACTACATCAGTGACCTTCTCCATCACTAAGTGCCTGCCCGCTCACTAAGGTCCTCTGATTCTGGTAATCTTGTTGTGCTCCACACTAATCTACACTCCATGGGTGACAGCAGGGCCTTCAGCTGTGTAGTGCCCAGACTCTGGAATGACCTACCGAAATTAATCAGGTCAGCTGACTCCATGAATTCTTTTAAAAAACAACTCAAAACTCATCTGTTCAGGAAGGCTTTTAGCTCTACTTGACTTTATTACCCTTCTCTCAGTTTACCTCTCTGTCAAGATGCCCATGTAACCTGTATGTGTGTGTGCTAGACCATCAATTCTGTTGTCTGTTAGGCTTTCTCTGAATTTACTGTCTTAATATTCTTTATTTATTTATTTGGTTTGTACAATGCTATACGCTGTATACCCTGCTGTTTTCTCTTATTTACTGTAAGTGCCTTGAGCATGGGAAAGGCGCTATATAAATAAAATGTATTATTATTATTATTATTATTACCACTACTACTAATATTAGTATTACTATATAAATACTGTAACTAGCCATCCCGCTCGGCCCTGCCTGCGTAGTAGTAAAACAGGACAAATTTTAAAAATCAATAAACAAACAGGTATCACAAGCTAAGTGGAGGCGAGGTCTGCTCCAAAACGTAGAGGTAGAGCGATTCGAACAGAGGCTGACGTGTGAGTGAGGAGGGCCCTGTTCGGCTCCCTACACCTAAAGTCACGCTTCCCCTTCCCCTCGGCCTGCGGCCTCTGTCTCGGATTAGTGTGAATAAATCACTCCAGCAAGCAAACTATGATTCTTAGCGCGATGAGAGAAGTCACAAAATCAACCGAGATGTTCAAGCAAATTATAGAAAAAAAAAAAAGATCTAAATCCGTTTAGTAGTTCTCTTGTGAAAAGCGGACAGACATACAGACAGAAAGAAAGACAGACAGGTATACAGACGTTGGCTTTTATACATATAGAGATATCTCTCGTTCAAAATTTGACTTACATTTTTCAGTGTAGGTACACATTTCAAATTTCCCTGAACTTGATTCAAAGTGAGGTGTGTCTGTGTGTCAGAATGTGCTTCCCTCATTCCATGAGACGCTGAGGTAAGTGTAGACTGTGTATGCCACATATAAGGAAAGCATTGTGACAGAGTAAAATTTTAAGTTTCAGTTTTCAGTGGATTGACACATTTTAGGCATCCCTGAACACCATTTGACTACTTTTGGAGTGACGTTTATGTTACTGTGCGTCTCTGTGTTTGGATGTTAATCGGGGGGTAAAGGAAGTCAAAAACGAGTCATTTGGTCTGAGTGAAACGTAGCACAATTGTCAGATTGGAAAAACTAGTAGGCATTATTAATTCTAAGGAAAACCATGTAGGCAGTTATGTATGAAGAAAAAGTATTGTGACAGAACCAAAAATTCAGAATCACTGCTTTATGTGGGGAAGATCATGTGCAGGACACATCATATTAAAAAAATAGATAGATAGATAGATAGATAGATAGATAGATAGATAGATAGATAGATAGATAGATACTTTATTAATCCCAAGGGGAAATTCACAAAAAAATAGGCGAGTCTCGCCTTCTAAAAATCCATGTCAAGTAGTAAAAGTAGTAAAAAGTGTCCAAGGAGCGATTCCACATAAAAGAAAGTGGTAGAAGTGATCAGTGAAACAGAGAATAATAGAGAAAAAAGGTAAAAAGATAAAGTCATACACAGAGCTGCTGGAATGGCTGCCACTCTCGACGGCGCCGGATGTATATACAAAATGTGGTCCACTTTAATAAACTAGAGTCTTTTTTATTGTTCCTCCCAATAATGCAGTAGTTTGCTGAGACTCCTTATAACCCTGTTTTGGACCAAAAGAGTTTTGACTTGAATAAATTAATTCCACTTCTTCTGCTATATTTTCAACTAGCCGTTCCCTATGGCTCCACCTGCGTCGTAGTGAAACAGGACTAACTCTAAAAATCAATAAACAAACATGAATAGCTAGCTAAGCTATGCTCCAAAACACAGAGGTAGACCGACTCCCCACTCCTGATGTCACACTTCCCCCTCCCCTTGGCCCGCAGCCTCTGTCTCAGATTAGCGCGAATATACAATACAATTTATTTTTGCATAGCTCAAAATCACACAAGAAGTGCCGCAATGGGCTTTAACAGGCCCTGCCTCTTGACAGCCCCCCAGCCTTGACTCTCTAAGAAGACAAGGAAAAACTCCCAAAAAAAACCCAGTAGGGAAAAAAATGGAAGAAACCTTGGGAAAGGCAGTTCAAAGAGAGACCCCTTTCCAGGTAGGTTGGGCGTGCAGTGGGTGTCAAAAAGAAGGGGGTCAATACAATACAATACAATACAATACACAGAACAGAACAAATCCTCAATACAGTATACAAATAAAAATTTTAGAAGTACGTGGCAGAATTTAACAGTAGATGATATCACATAATATAATTTGGATTTGTTTAGAGTCCTGGAGACCTCAGCCATCAAGCTGCCCCCCCCCCCAGTTGGCCATTCCACAGGTGAAACAGCACTGGGCCAGCCAATCCAATGAAAGGACCCCTCTTTCCCATGATTCCTGTGATCCTCCATCAGGGATGACTTTACCTTAGGCAGGCGAAACAACTTGGCAGGTGGGCCGTGGCACCAAGTGCCACATTTGAGTACCGAGAAGAGAAACAGAATAGGTGAGGGTTAGTATCCAATTATTACTATCATGTTACTTATGTTTTAGTGCTAATGACTAACAACAGAAATGCAGTCTGTACAGTTAATGAGCAGCTCTAGTCAGGGTGTGCTAAACTGAAGTAGTGAGTCTCCAGCCGGGGTTTAAAAGCTGAGACCAAAGGGGCATCTCTTATAGTAGCAGGCAGACCAGTCCACAGTTTTAGGGGCCCTGTAACTAAAAGCTCGACCTCCCACTGTTATTTTATTAATCCTTGGAATCCTAAGCAGACCGGCATCTTGAGATCTTAATGTGCACTCTGGTTTGTAAGTCATGATAACTTCAGGCAAGTAAGCCCTCTATGTACCTCTATATATATATCGCAAGCGAACTATGATTCTTAGTGCAATGAGAGAAGTCATAAAATCAACCGGAATGTTCAAGCAAATTCTCTCGTTCGCTAGCTAAGTGGGTGTACGATAGGCCCCGAGGCTGAGTGAGGATGACCCCGTTCCCTTCCCCTCGTCCTGCAGCCTCTCTCTCGGATTTGCTCAAATAAATCGGTACCACAAGCGAACTATGATACTATGATAGCGCGATTGGAGAAGTCGCAAAATCAACCGGAATGTTCAAGCCAATTACAGAAAAAAAAGATCTAAATCTGTTAAGTAGTTCTCTCGTGTAAAGAGGACCGACAGACAGACGTTGGATTTTATATATTTAGAGATGGATCCTGAATCTAGACCCAAATGTATGTGTTTAACTTGGTAACTGGTCTTGTAATGTGAATTTGTTTCTTTAAAATACTGTGCAGTTTTTTATTTGCATAGTGTTTTTATAAAACTCATTTTAAGTAACAAGAAGCAATTAACTAAAGAACTAAATTAACTGAAGAAACCATTAATAAATGAAATAATAAAATAAAGTACTGTGCTGCTCATGTCCTGTCTTCCATGTGGCAGTATTTCATTTATGTCAATCATTATGTGACAAATCTAAGAGGCTTGGCAGAAACAGAGCTTCGAATAGAAAGTGCAATTATTAGGACTGCGCCCATTCAAGCCACCCAGGGGAGCATTTGGCTCTGCTGTCTTTTATTTTCAAATGTTTTCTGGGAGGAGTGCAGTTCATTCTGTTTCCAGTGTCACTTAGTAACGTTATGTTTTTTTGTTTTATTTGAAAATATAAAAGTACATTAGTAATGTACGGAAAGTTTGTAATAAGCAAGGCTGAAAGGCCTCATGAATGAGAGAAAGTGGGCATTCAAATCTGGTGACAAAGAGGCTCTGAAGGACGTACAGCGTGTGCTAAAGAAACAGCTGAATGAAGGAAAGGAAGCTTACAAAGATAAAATAGAAAACAAACTCACTCAGAATAACATGAAGGACTTCTGGAATGGACTGGGTGTAATTACTGGACTGAAGCAATCCAGGACTCAGGTACTTAGAAAAGGATGTGGACAAAGCTAATGCACAGAAGCAGTTTTTAATAGATGTCCCCTCCCATCTTCCACCTTTTTCCAATGACCAGTCTCCTTACACCATCTCTACAACAACAACAACATCTCCTACCACATCAACTGGAATGGCCAGGGACAAGTCCACCTCTGACCTTTAGTGAGGACTGTCCATAACTGAAGACCAAGTAAGGAGACAACCGAGAAAGCCACACACAGGAAAAGCTGTGAGACCAGGTGGAGTCAGTCCTCGAGTTCTTAAGGCCTGTGTAGACCAACTTTGTGGTGGCCTTTGTCACCTGTTCAATCTGCCCCAAGGCTTCAGCAAGTGCTACTGCTGTGGAAAACATCTTGCATTGTTGCTGTTTCAAAAACGACAGGCACCTCTTCACCTAATGACTACAAACCAGTGGCACATCTCATATCATAAAGAGAGACTGGTCCTGGACTATATGAGTCCTTTTGTGGTAGACCACCTGGACCACTGCAGTTTGCCTATCAGACAAAGATTAGAGTGGAGGATGCAATTATCTATCTGCTCCACAAGGCTTACGTATTCTCACCTGGACAAAGGTGGCAGCGCTGTGAGGATGGTGTTCTCCAGCTCCTTCAAAATCATCCAGCCATTCCTGTTAAGTGGCAAACTCAGAGATATGCAAGTGGATGAGCCTATGGTGTCCTGTGTAATGGACTATCTGTCAGGAGACTCAAGGACTGTGTCTCTGATATGGATGTGAGAAACACTGGAGCACCACAGGGAATAGTCTTGTCTCCTCTTCTCTTCATTCTGTACACCTCTAACTATAAATATAACACCAGGTCGTGTCACTTGCACAAATTCTCAGAGGATTCAGCACTTAAGGGGTGTATTGATAAAAGGGATGAGACAGAGCAGAGGAGTCAGGAAGTTTGTTTCTTGGTGCAAAGAGAATTGTCTCCATCTTAACATCAGCAAAACTAATTTACTAATTATTGACTTTCACTGCACCAAAGAGCCTCTGAGTCCTGTCACTATTCAAGGAGTGAATGTAGACATTGGGGATCCACATTAATGACTGGTTGGACTGGTCTTGGAACACAAAGGGCAGAGCAGGCTCTTTTTTCTCAGGAGACTTTGTTCCTTGTATATTGGAGGTGACATCCTCCACATCTTCCGTAACTCTGTGATGGCCAGTGTGATTTTCTGTGCTGTGCTGGGCTGGTAACATTACTTCAAGAGAGGCCCACAATATCAACAAGCTAAGTAGAAGGGTAATCTCAAATATAGGACACACTCTGGACTCCCTGGAAGTCGTAGTGAGGGGCAGAATTTAAACAAATCTGAGTGCCATTATGAAAATGCTGCACACCCCCTCTCTGACACACTAACACTGTCAGCCAATGGATTATTCAGGAAAGACATGTCAAGAAATGGTGTGGGGGCTTCTTTATACCAACGGCAATACGTTTGCATAATGCCTCACTGGGACTGTGACAGCCAAGTAAGAACTTTACTTTTTTTGAGATTTTCTTGCTTTATAGTCATTCCTGTGTGTGTTCAGACCAAGTGTGTGTATGTGTTTCTATTGATTTATTTATCTATTTATTTATCTACCTATTGTGAAAGATGACACATAGGGACCGGAGTCCCATCCAGAATTGATGTGGAATCCTTCCCTGGACTGGACGCCAATATTATGGAATGAGAGGGGAAGGCAGTATATTCAGCTAATTGTCTTTTCCTGGGCTACAGTACCTATTTGGATGCCCGCAGGGAATGCTGGGAATTGTAGTCTGGGTGTGCAGGGGGACTGTGGTTGAAGCTAGGTGGTTACACTCCAGATTCTTGGGGACTTCTGTATGGCCCAGAAGTACTTCCAATGGGTGAAGCCCTGGCACCGGATGTGGGACTCCAATAAAAGAGGCTGTGCTGCCTTGTCTCGGAAAGTCGGAGGCTGGAAACGAGATAAGCAACACTCGCCTTGGAGGAGTAGCAGTGGAGAAGGAAGAAGAATTGCTTTAGTGCATAAGTTTACTGTTTGGAGGTATTTTGTTTAAATTAAAACCTTTGGTTTATACTTGGGACTTGTCTAAGCATTCGTAAGTGGGGTTTGGGGCTCTTTGGTGCCCTCTTGTGGCCACACTGTTTATGCATTTAAAAAACTTCTTTTAGATTAGATTAGATTAGATTAGATTCAACTTTATTGTCATTACACATGTACAAGTACAAGGCAACGAAATGCAGTTTAGGTCTAACCAGAAGTGCAATTAGCAGAAAGTGCAGGATAAAGGTATAAGTTCTAGGTACACATAAAAGGGATATGTGCAGGGAGAGGCTATGGGTAACTATTACAGAATGATATTATGTGAGCATAATATACAGATTGCTAGTAACTATACTTATAAATTTACAATGGATGAACAGTATATACAAGTTGCTATTAACTGTAGTCAGGAATTTCCAAATAGATATGAACATAATATACAGGTTGCTTTTTTTCTATAGACTGGAATTTACAAGTAGACATGTACAGATAGATATGTACATAATGTGCAGGTTGCTATTTTCTATAGACAGGAATTTACAAGTAGATATGTACGAATATGTACTCAATCAGAAGTGTACAAATGTATTGTACATGGATATTTGTATTTTCAAACAGGTATGTACATTGTAGCGCAGTCCATATTAAATAGTGTAGTGGTAATGCGAAGAGTATAGGGGTGTGTGAGGTGTGGGCAAGTGTCAGTAGGGGGCAGAGTTCAATAAGGAGACAGCTCTGGGAAAGAAGCTGTTCCTCAGTCTGCTGGTTCTTGACCTGGGACACCTGAAGCGCCTACCAGAAGGCAGGAGAGAAAACAGTATGTGGGCGGGGTGAGAGTAATCCTTAAGAATACTGCGTGCTCGACGCACACAGTGTTTCTTTTGAATGTCCTCAATGGCTGGAAGTGGAGTTCCTATAATACGCTGGGCAGTTTTCACCACCCGCTGCAGTGCCTTACGCTCAGCAACAGAGCAGCTTCCGTACCAAACTGTGACACAGTTGGTTAGGATGCTTTCTATTGTGCAGCGATAGAAGTTCACCAGAGTAGTTGAGGACAGCTGGTTCTTCTTAAGTGTTCTCAAGAAGAATAGGCGCTGGTGAGCCTTCTTGACCAGGCTAGAGGTGGTGGTGGACCAGGATAGGTTCTCCGAAATGTGGGTCCCCAGGAACTTAAAGGATGAGACAGGCTCAACAACCATTCCGTTGATGTGAATGGGTTCATGTGAACCTCTTCTTCCTTTCCTGAAGTCCACAATGAGCTCCTTGGTCTTATTGGTGTTAAGGAGCAGATTATTGTCCATTTAAAAAACTTCTGTAAAAAGCCAAACTTCCCCTGGGACAAATAAAGTTCTATCTATCTATCTATCTATCTATCTATCTATCTATCTATCTATCT
>JANRMT010062852.1:31771406-31783832 GCA_026402145.1 Polypterus bichir lapradei | reverse complement strand
TCTATCTATCTATCTATCTATCTATCTATCTATCTATCTATCCAAAATGTGACAACAGAGATGTAGAAACTATAGATTTTAAAACTTTATCAAACTCAAGAAATAACATCAGATGCTATTCTTTCTTTCTTTTAATAAGATTAACTCATCAAGGGTGCTCAGGATTTTTTCAAATGGCATATTTTTTCAAACCTTGTTCCCATGCATGTCATAGGCAATATGTGATAAGTATTAAAATTTCATCTCTGCTAACAATTTGGCAAACTCTAAATAGTGGCCCAGCAGGCAGTGCTGTGGACAAGCAGCTCACTGATCTCTGTTCAAATTCCAAGTGTGGTGCATTGATAGACATTGGTTTATTTAAGTGCAGTGAATCTGTGGTTTATTGCGCATACAAAAATACAACAGAAGCAACAAAGGCAGAGGCTAATAATAACAGACTGTTTAGTCCTTTTAGAAATGAAGACCACTTGAGAGTCTTCTCCATCTAAACTTGATGGATTCCGTGAAGTTAGAAATGTCCTCTCTGGGAAGTCTCTGTCTAGCTTTCTAGTGTTGTTCAGGTAGGTTGGTAATCAAGTTTAATTGGGTATATGTTGAGCGAGGCTGGTTTCATATTTTTAGGATAGGCTCTCACACTTTATACACCGAGTTCAGAAAATGCTCGGATAGACTGATGGATGTTATAGATATACAGATAGAGAGACGTGACAATGAACTCCCACATACTTAGGAGTGCAGTGTCAGTGTGTCTGCCAAAGTACATGGGAATGCCTGACACATTTCAGATTTTCGGAGTTTCTGTCCCCTTTCTGCATTTCCCATAATTAACAGCCAAACAGAATCTTTTTACTTAAGATGGCAACATTTTTAGCAATAACATCTACCTTTAAAAATTCACACTCATTCATTTTTATGTTCAAAATGCTAATGGTGTAGATATCATGATGTTTTATACTGGAAGAATAATGTTAAAAATTACCCTGAAAAGAACATTACCTATGTGGAGTTGGCATGTTTTCCTAAAACCTGTGTGCATTTTTATACCAGTAAGTAGAATTTTCTGGACAAAATTTAGGTGTGGCCCGGTATGTAGAAGATTAAATATGTCCATCCATCCATTATCCAACCCGCTATATCCCACCCACAGGGTCACAGGGGTCTGCTGGAGCCAATCCCACCCAACACAGGGCACAAGGCAGGAACAAACCCCGGGCAGGGTGCCAGCCCACCGCAGAGATTAAATATAATCTAAGGAAATGTAATGTTTTATATATGCTTATAGGTATTTTTATACATTTGGTTTGAAACTTAGAACACCTTATGGGAAGCACCTAGGAGTGGATTCATCACCATTCATATCCAGACAGAAAGTGATTAAGACTAATAAGATGTTAGCTTATATAAGTTAACGTGTAGAGAGCACGCAAAGGGAGGTTATGCTTTAGCTATGCAACACACTTGAATTGTGGTAATAGTATTTACCTGAAATACTGTTTGCAGGTCTGTTCATAACACATATAGCAGCACTAGAGAAGATCTGGAGAAGAACAAATAAACTAATTCCTGAAGAACGGGATAAGAGCTACTGTACTGTAGGAGAGATGAAAGAAATCACATATTTTCAGTTTAAAAGATAAACTTCAGCCACCGTAAAAAACCTCACACAGTTCCAGTGGTGTGCTGAGGTGCCACCTGCTGCACTCGGGTCCCAATCCAGGTGGTTCATCAACAGGCAAAAATTGAGAGGCAATATGGTAAGACATGAAGGGATTTAGCTGGGGAGATGCCAGCTATCAAAAGAAATATGGAGGAGACAGATGAATTCAGTTTATGGTATGGTTGGGAAGTACTTCTTCACACAGAAAGTCATTTATTGATTATTATTATTATTATTTAAGTTGACTCTAGATTGAAAAACAATGCTGGACTGAATGGCCTCTTTCTGTCCAAACTTTGTTTTTTTTTTTCTTATGTGCTCAAGATCTCCTTCCACATCCCAAAAAAAGGAGGTTCATTTTGGTTTGTTGAGGACAATCAGTTCCAATGCTATCATGTCGATTGCTACTGGGATGGCCCTAAATGGATTAAGCTTGTCCAAACATGGATAATATTGCATTAGACAGAAATTTTACACTGGGTTTAATTTGATCCAAACAGAATAAAAACATCAAGTGGCACTCACTCAAAAGGCAATACAAGAGAAGCAGGCCCAGTTTGAGGGTAACATGTTGTCCCTAAGCAGTGTTGGGTACCAATGCCCCCAATTCATAAATGACATTGAAGAGAGAGTCCCCTTGGAGATCAGTGTGCTTGCAGCCACAAGTGAAATCGACAATGGTGGTGGAATGGGGGTATCCTCTTGATGATCGCCACACTCACAGCCGCGTGTGGAATCAACGACCCTCCCTCTTGGAGATTGGAATCCAAAGCCTTAAGCACTACAACACACACTCCAATCAAGAAATCAGTCCTTCTTTATTGTATATAGCACCATGAAGTGCATACATCATCACAAGGTCCATTATATGGTTAACAAGATTTCAACACACATTACATTTAACACTTGAAAAAATACAATATTAGGAATAAGCCTACACATAGCAGATACAGAAAATGCACCATTAGTGGCAGATTTCACAAATTCTAGCCACAGGGGATGTAAAATTTGACAACTGCCATTACTGACCTCATTGTCTAGGGATATCAGATTACATGGCTAGAATATCGCAGGACATGACAAATTCCATAACTTTAACAACTTTCCGTCACAGTTTCACAAATGTAAATCAAGCTCATCCGTTTTTCTAACAGCCAATAACGTGCCGCCTGATGAAGCTGGTGCTGTACAAATGCTTTCCAGGCACGGTGAGTTCAGCTTCAATCTCTGCAATTTCTTCTTTTTTCTGTTCTGCCATGTTTCATAAAACACAAGGCACCTGACAGACAAGCCTGTCTTTTGTTTAGTAGTTCAAAATATTCATGTTATTTACTTCTCATAGCTGCATTATATGCATTGTAATTCCAAGTGAGCTCTCATCGGTCGTCATCTCTTGCATACACACAGAACCCATCCCTTCAACTTCAGGCAAAATCAAATCTGTTTGATTTATATCGGAGCAAGTCACAGAATAGTTACAGTGAGTTGCTTGGTATGCCGCATTAGGCAAGTGAACCTTCACAGGAAGGTCCCACCAACTGCCTCAGATCTGATAAGATTACATAAATGAAAGCTTCGATTGAAAATCTTTTTAAAACTAGTCTAATGTGACACAGCAATAAGTCTCAGATTTGTGTATCTGAACACTAAGTGGCCAGTAAAGGGCACTCAGGAGCCACAATCTTACTCAGAATGAACACCAAGGATGCTAAGGTAAATGAAAGACCTGATTTATTACCAGATGTAGATAAACACAGATGGACTTGATTATATAAAATAGAAGGAAAAATAAGAAATGCTAGAACCTCTGTGGACCTACCAGACACAAGAATGGCTCTCTTTGTATCATGTGGGTTGGCTGGTCCTCTTGCACATGGAGATCTACAATTAAATACTCCTTCCTTACCTCCCTACCTTTGTCTAACCTGCCACGGGAGCTCTTGCCTCTCATTCTGTTCCAAACTTTCAGCTTCTATCTGGGAAAATAATCTGGGTCAATTCATTTGTGTGGACTAAGACTAAGGGGTCACATAGTCATTGAGGGGTAATACAATTATTGTGCATTAAGTGTTTTGGTATGCTTTCCACATTAAAATATAGCATCCATCTTACAAGTATTATAAAAAGGTTAATAAGTGTCAGAAACTAGTTATCAGTAAGCATATCAGTATATTAGATAAAGGTCAAGTGAACAACAAAAAACAAGAAGACTCTGAGTGATGATTCAAAAAGTTGACTGACTATCATATACCTAGTAGGACTTGACAGATGTCATACAAAAAAGAACTCAAAAAGTATTGAAAAGTATTGTAAGGACCAAGAATGTAGTAGAAATGAGACTTTTATTTTGGTGCATATGGGCTGGTTGATGCTCTCTGCTGGAAACTCCTTGTGTCTTTTAGCCAATCAGAGTAAATATTAAGATGGTACAAGCCAATGAACCAATCAGAGCAAATGTCAGCATTGATTCAGTACTGTTATGTAAATTCAGCTATCTGTAAATATAGCTCTCTGTCTTTACTTTGTGGCCATTCCATCACAGGCTACTGTGACAGAGTCTATAACTCTTCATGAAGAGAAATAAGAGATGCAATGGACAAGCTTCCTCCTGCCTTGTTCTTTGGGCTGATTATTAATAGATTTATATTTAAGGTTACTGTTTCTACCACAACCATCTTGGGCCAATCCTTCTAGATTGCAGTCTAACATACTCAATGACTAGAAGTTGTCTAATGTGGCATGGACATCTTTGTTTAATAGTGAATCTCTGAATATTCGGGATGGGGGACATATTGAGTACTTAATGATCAATCATTTTCTGTTTATAATCAATTTAGAAGGATCTGTAGTGTTTTATTTCTCTTTGACATGTTGACAGTGGCATTACATTCCCACTAAATACATTTGAGTTCTGTAAAATAATAACACATGAGGAAGTCCAAAGGGATGAATAACTTACATTTACACTACAAGTGAACAATATTGAAGACCACAAATAAAACAGTAGGATGGTTGGAACTCTTTAAAAGTGTTGATGATTCAGATCCACAAAACTCTTTAGGTATTTAAAAACTTGCCCAGTGCCTCCAATATTTATAAAAGGACGTTCATCAGTGCCAGCTGTATTACAGATGCCTTTTCTTCTTTTTTTACATTGGCCGCTGGATTTTCTGGGGAGTGGGACCTGTTAACAAAATAAATTGTTGATTAGATTTGTATCAACCTTTCATGAAAACCATTGTGTGAGACCTCTCATTTTTAATATTTAACTATGAACCAAAATGACTTATTAGAAATTAAATCTCACCAAAAGCCAATCATTTAATCTTTTTTTCATACAGCAGGTAAGATCAAGTGTGGTCAGTCATGGCGGCTGTGTTTTTGTTGTGACCCAGTTTCTTAATTGTTTCCAGTAGAGGACACTAGCTTCAGTGAAAATCAGGTTCATGTAACTCAGAAAGTTGTAACCTTGCATATGTTTCCTTTCAATAAAATGTAAATAAAACTCCTGTAACCACAAAGGGGCGCCAGTAAGCCTCGATCTCATTGGACCAGACACATTTATGGGTTCAAATAAAGTTCTTTTATTATTTACACAGTATGTTCTTTTATAACATAACCAAAGATGATATAATGCCCATTCCCTTTTGTTCCACTCCTCCAGGAACATGATATGGTGCTTTTCCTTATATTGGACCAAGGAATTCTTCTGATGCCATGACATTGCTGGCAGAACCACTTCTGGGACAAGTGGAAGCTCTGCAAAGTAGACATGCCTTCAACCGGCAGGGCCCTCAGGTAGCTCACAGGAACCCAGACATGGTTGCCCTCCCGAAATACAGGTCCCATGGAACCCTGCAGGTGTCCAAATTGGGACCAAGCAAGAGGAGCACTTCTGCCTACTGTATTGTGGGATGAACTGTTCCAGGCATGCAGATTTTCCCAGTCCTTCCATTATACTTTTGCCGCAACTGAGATAGGAACTGGGAGCCCTCCTGGCTGGGCTGCATCTCCATCTATGTGGTCTGTCCAATATGGCATCCTGGCCAGGAAGGGCATCACTGTCTGTCCTAGTTGTGATGCCAGTCCATCCATTAAGGCCAAATAAGTACAGTTACTCTAACTTGTTTCCTTTACTGTTCAAAAGGTTAATGTTCTGTAAAAGCAACTAAACAAAGTCCTTTTGAAAATAGGTGCTGATAGGAAAGTCGTCAAGTCGCTCATTTCTTTATCTGATTTTACTAAAGCACTGTTGTAAGCTCAGAGTTGAGCAGATGTTTTCTTTAGCCAATTTTACTGAAGCTGTGGACTTCACCTTCTTAGGATCTCATCTGTCTATTTTATTGTTTTCTACAGTTCTTGGCCTCCAATTAGTCAATCAAGTAGATGCACATGTTCAAAAAGATTTAATATTAACTTGAAGTAATAATTTATATCTACATTATTGCTGTTGGTGAACAGGTCCAGCTTCGTTTGACCCAATTGTAATTTTGTATGACATTTTAGAACCTTAAGGCTTTAAACCTTCCATCCCTCCTTCTAGCCTTATTTCAGTTTGTTAAACATTCGTGTTGTTTTCAAGATGTTTTCTAATGTGTTGTCCTCTAGCTGTACTGCCATAGATGAAAATGACAGTTTTTTAAATGGGAAGAGATCAGAAGTTGTAATGAAGTCAACATAAACAGGCAAGGGTTGTAAACAGACAAAACACACTATCGTCAAAGCCCAACATAAATACTAAATAAAAGTCAAATTATGAAACTAAAGTTCTTGTAACAGGAAATACTAACCAAAAATAATCATGCTCAAAGGTTTGAAGGAGTTTATCCGTAATCTTGGATAGCAGGAAATCAATTGCAACAACCTTTAAACTCTCACACTAGTAAGTCACAGGCTGTATCCCCTAGCAATGGGTCACTGCATCACGGCCACAAATCCACAAAATGGCAGAATCCATGAAAAAGAAAATGGCATCAGAAAAGATGCTAAAATAATTTAACTAGTGTCATGTCTCTGTATTCGCAGGATCTGTATTTGCAGATTTGAGTATTCACAGAAGATGTCACTTCCTCTGCCCTCGAACAAGCATATGTGAAGGAGCTCAGGTTGGAAATACTTAGCCATGGTGTTAACGTGAAGCAAAAGACTTTGCAGACTTCTGCTAGAAATTTAACAAAAACGTAATTCAAGCAATGAAATTCAAGTAGAATGTTGAAGATATTTTAACATCATACTCAGCTTTGTTGAATGATTTAAAAAAGAAAGAAACATCAACTTCCTATTACAGTGTTGCTACAACATAAAAATACCCAAACCCTGCAATCGCAAATCTCAGCTTCAACTGATCCTTCTTCATCTACAGGGACAGAAACTCTTAGAGTATGTCAATGGAATGTCATTTTTTTCTCCATTTATTTAAATTGAATATGTGTAACAGTTAAGCTTAAGTGAGTAAATGTAAAAGTCAAGTTAAATTTAATTTTTAATTATTTTTTGTTTTGTAAAATGTATATGAATATGTATACTTATAAACCATTCAAATTTATTTTAAAGGTATCTATTAATTACGAAGTTCTTGTTAATTCCTTTTTTTTTAGTTGTAGTTGTTGAAATGAAAAACATTTAAAATTGCATGTTTCAGTAAGAATCGGAATATTCACAGATTTCAGTTTTGCGTCAGCTGAATTACCTGTTTTGACACGTAAACCGCTCCAATTATGAAGACCTTACTGTACATTAAATGCATTTTTAATCAAACAAACTAACCAGTGAGAAATGAAACCAGAAAACCATTGTATAGAAGGTAGAAAAAACTAAAATCAATCCACATTATGACAGTAACTTTGGATTAGATCTAATTGGTACATATTTTTTATATAAAGTATTTTTATTATTTGTTTTTGTAAAACACAGACTGTCATGTCACATGGCTTCTGTTATATTGTAGTTAGTAAGCTAAGTTTTGCTACTTAAACAATTATTACTTAAGCAACATTTTTATGTTTTATTTTTGTTAAGATTCCCATCCCTTAGTCAGTTTTTTTGGACAAAAATAACTGCATTCCCTATCTTAATCACTTATTATTGTCTTAAACAGCTGTCAATTAACCTCCTTGGCATCATCCCTCAGTGTGAATTCTGCGTAAGTCCGATTATTCCAGAGTGAGATTCGGGGTGATGTGCAATGATCTACTTTAGAGTTTTAAATCCAAAAAACTGTTAGGGCAGCATTCGTCTGCCATCTAGTGGATGACTTAACATCATTCCTATGCATTTTACAACTCTAATGTAAATGATTGATATTCATGAGTGGGGTGGAGCCTTGAACCCAAACACAATGATGTGCAAACAAGAAGCTGCAATGTCAGTCTTAGAACAAACTGAAACTGAACCATTACTTGAATTGAGTGGCAGTGATGACAATGTAAATTGGTCATCAGACGTTGACAAGGATATACCTGGTGAATCTGGTTGCCTGAACGTTCATCGTCTTGCAAGCAAGTGTGTGGCAAAAAGGAAAAATTAATTTGATTAAGTAGAAATACAAGGAAAACATTAGCCCCCTAAGCACTGTTCACAAAGCAACAACTGTCAATGTTCGTGTCAAGGAAAATGTGGAAGTAACTAAGCCTTGCACTTTATTACCCTACAAATAACACAAGGGCTACAATGAGCATGCAGAACATGCACTTACATTCTATCTTCTCATGCTCAAACAACAAAAAAAAATTATAAGAAAAGTGTGCAAATAAAAACACGTCTACTGTCCCGATTGCAACATTGAACTGTGAATTAGTGACTGATTCAAAATATATCACACAAAGGGAGCGTACTAAATTTGCAGCAGTGCATAAGTGGACAGCAGACATGCCTTTCATTGTGCATTTATGTTGATATTTTGGTAGTGACGTATATCTGTTACACATAATAACATTTTTGTATTGTTTTTGTTTCATTTTCCTGAAAGTAGACCTAACTCCGTAACTCTAAGGAGGCTACCAATAAAATGCACATGACAGAAAAACAGCAGTTTATGTTGAGCTAGAAATTTACATAAATTTGAATTCACAGAAAAACTGAGATAAATGTTTTTAGTTGCTGTCTGGAAGTGTTTACCTGTGCCAGTTCCATTTGTGCTTTTCATTTAGTGTTTAAATAAAGTCCTCTATATATTAGTGGCAGAGGTGGGTAGTAACGAGTTACATTTACACCGTTACATTTACTTGAGTAACTTTTTAAAAAAATTGTACTTCTAAGAGTAGTTTTACTGCACCATACTTTTTACTTTTACTTGAGTACATTTGTGAAGAAGAAACGCTACTCTTACACTGCTACATTGGGCAACACTCGACTCGTTACTTTTTTCCATTTATACATTAAACTATATTTTTGCAAGAGAGAAATTGCCAGTGGATCTACTGCATGACTGTTTCACCAATCAGACGTAGCCATGCAGTCACATGACCACATACAAACATCCTGCGTCTTGTAGCCTGTGAGAGACTTTTTAGTCATGCGGGGCTCCTGTTCACTGACAAATGGTCACAGCTTCACTGCAAGAACCAGATTGTCGTTCCCAAGCCTGCCTTTCATGGCTTTTCTCCTTTTCTTTGATTCCCCCTTCATTTTTGTGCTGACCCGGTATATATACACTCCCATCTCGGTGGGCCTTAATCACACACCGCAGGAAGTTAATAAATCAAATGAGAATGATTGGACCCGCACGTGCAGGTGTGACTCGCTCCAACTACCTCATTAACTCCCCGCGGTCGTGCAATTGTGCCCACAGAGAGTGACACGGCTTTATGGATTTGAAACTGGCCTTTTTTTTTTTTTTTTTTTGAAGCCGTGGACCCACTACACCACAAAGTGCATATTGCAGTATTATACTGTCAGTGTACAGGATATCTTGTTACTGTAAGTAGTTTGCACTGTTTAAACATATGTTACCTACTGTAGGTATCAGCTTCAAAAGCTTTGTTGTGAAAAACTGAGATTTGGACATTTGTGTTATTTGTGCATCTTTATTTTGTAAAGATGTGATTTATTTTTACTCATTTTTTTTTATTTTATTATTTGGAAATAGCAGAATTTGCACATTATTTTATATTTTTGTCTGTCTTATTACAACTTTTCTAAAAAATAAATAATTTATTATGTTCAAACAATTACTCAGTACTTGAGTAGTCTTTTCGCCAAGTACTTTTTTACTCTTACTTGAGTAAGTTTTTGGTGGACTACTTTTTACTTCTACTTGAGTAATATTATTTTGAAGGAACGCTACTCTTACTTGAGTACAATTTTAGGCTACTCTACCCACTTCTGATCAGTGGACTCATTTCATTTCACATGTACACATTTCATTGAGCTATGAGACATGCATTGTAGTTTTTCTTGTAGTATGATGCACACTTTGCCATTTACAGTGGCAATCTTGATCGCAATCCTAAATTTGTATGGGGATAGAAACAATACTCAGTACATTCCTCCACAATACTAGGAGCATGAAAATCATTAGTCTCACGTACAGGCATCAGAAGCAGGAAAGGGTAGTTGCTAGCTAATGGTAAGGGATGGGTTCCTGTGGGGTTTTGCGCATCTTGATTTGGAAAAAATGCAGCATGTAACTTTTTAGGAAAAAACGCACTGCACATATCCATGATGAGCCATAAACTATAATTGGTTTTACTGTGTACCAATAAAGCTCTCCAAGGTTAGACCTTGAGCATCCTTCTTATATAAATCTTCATAGATCACAATATCACAGGGTTCTTTAGAAAGCAATTGCGAACATTTCAAAGCATAACATACCATTCTCAAACCTGCTCAATACAATTCAGAGTTAATGAAGCCAGGGCATAACTTAGCAACAAGGCAGGAACCAACATTGGATGGAATGCCAATCTATTATAGGGCATGTCCATGGGCAGATTAACCCAACACGCACACCTTTGGGATGTGGGATGAAAATTGGAGGCCCATTGTGAACAAAAAAAAATAAAAAAACATGAATAAACCCCTCTCAGCATACTAACCTCTGCACAATTTCAAAGCAAGAAGATAAAAAATACACTGCAAAAATACAACTGATAGGTGTACTGGTCTAATCGAGTAGGATAAGATGACAATAGAATTTGGAAATCAAAGAAGAAAAGCTCACCTTTGCCATCTTTCTTGTAACGAGGCCTCGGCAGAGAATTGTCCAGACGTCGAGTCATCTCTGGGGTGCTGAGAATCTCCTTCATGCATTCATGCTGCTTGACTTCATCAAAAGATTCATTTCTTTGACATGCTGGACTTGCACATGAGCCCTGTCAGAAGAGAACATTAAGGAATGCAAGGGTTAATTTTTTTATTTGTTCATTTTCCAGACCTTCTTATTCACACCTAGGTCCATGATGGGATGGGCACTCATCCAGATCTGTTTCAAAGTACAGAAAACCTTCTTAATTAATAATTGCAACAGTAAATCAATGAAATGCTAACAACATACAATAATACTATCAAATTCACTTAATTTCAGAAGTATCAGGCACAAGACAGTTTCCCATATGCATCACTTCTTTACAAGTCTGTGTAACCAGCTTCATGTTACCTAAACCAGTAGTCAGACATCAGCAGAAGAATTAAGCAGCAGCATGTTGCATTTGAACCTGCCTCCTGAAACTGCACACAACTGTAGGAAAGAGAGGTGAATGCATCCAACTTGAAGATTATCAGCTTAGAAACAGGACAGAATCGTCATCTGCTAATTCAGGTTATTAGTGACATGAGTGTAAAGTCTGTATTGACTATTCTCCTTTTTGCCTGTTATGTAACCTGACTAACACTGCAGGTGATCATACGTTTCTCTGCTGTTTAATAATGTAATAAAACATTCAATATGACTATATATGAAATAACAAACCCAAATAGTATCCATCATCCATCCACCTCTGCCTTGCCCCAAGTCCCATGCCATACCAGCAAGAACCATAGCAATGTGAACCTGACGATTCTCCAGAATATGTTTCATCAAGCAGCAGCCTTTTGTAGACACTCCTCTTCTCTCTTTTTATTCACATTTTTGCTTAACTTTTTTTTATTTAACACCCTTTACACCTTATCAGAGAAGCAGCTCATTCGAGAATGGAAGGGGTGAAGATCCATATTGAAGAGAAAATTTATGTAAAAAAGGGTTTTAGATATGGTCTGCCTCCATAGAATGAGGAATGTTTAATTGCTTTTAAATAAGTTGGATGAAGTTTCAAATCTCAATGGTAAAAAAGTGAGCATGTTACAATTACAATTATAATGTTTAACCAAGACAATGAAATTCTAATGGAATTTGTCTGAATTACCGCCTTGGGAAATAATTTACATCATCCTGATTAATGGTTATTAACTCAGCAATAGAAAAGATTCACTCTGTTACTAACACTCTAATGATGAATCATTCTGACCCTAGAATCATGATGACTTCAACCAGGAGAACTTTGGAAGGAACAAACTTCTATCAGCATGTTCCTTGTACCTGCTCTAGCCACATGGTAACGTCTTTAAATGTAAGCTTATGATATAACTGGGCGGGTCTGACCATCTCACTGCCACCTACAAGCTGGTTATCACACGGAAGCAGCTCTCTTATTGTATAAGCCAGAAGCTCTTCTGTGTGATTGAGGGGCTGTGGTTTGCTATTTCTATCTATCTATCTATCTATCTATCTATCTATCTATCTATCTATCTATCTATCTATCTATCTATCTATCTATCTATCTATCTATCTA
>JANRMT010062852.1:31730400-31771396 GCA_026402145.1 Polypterus bichir lapradei | reverse complement strand
CTATCTATCTATCTATCTATCTATCTATCTATCTATCTATCTATCTAATCTGAGCCTGTATGAGTCGATGTAGGTTTGTACATCAATGTTCACTGCAATGGACTGACATCTTGACTAGGTGATCCAGTGCCCTACAACACTTTGACATACGCACCAGTTTCTCCTACTAAAGATCCCATATGTAATACACTCTAGGCACACAACATATTTTTTATATAGGTCAATTCTTCATTTTGGATAAACTACAAGAGCAAAGCTCAAATCTGATTGCACCTCTCTGCTCATACCTGTTTTTCATTCTGTTTCTCCCTGAGCTGGATAATGTGTGCCCGAGCAGTCCTGTACTCTAAAGCAAAATCACTGACAATTTTGCAGAATCTCTCAGCGTGAAGTTCTCTCACAGCTGATTTTGGATAGCCCAGGAACAGTAGGAATGAATGGAACCTGGAGAGCAAAGGAAATGACAGAGTTATGGTAGAGCAATAGAAATGAAACCACCAAAACCCATTCCAGACTGTCAAATGTGAACCAAAACATACGTCACAGGAGTCTGGAGCAGCCACAGAAAGGTCTGCTCCTTGAGGTCTGCAGCCAGATTCTGTCGAAACTTACACATACGTAGGTTCTATGGAAATATTCTGGTGATTTGTCTCAGTAGGAAACCATTAAGAAATCAGGATAAAATAATTTTGCTGGTTTAAAGGTGCTGACATCATTAGTCCTGTAGTGTGGGGTTAGGTGCCTTAGGAGCAATATGCAAACCTCACCAATATAAATTCGGTTAACAGCTAATGGAAATAGTCAATATGTAGTTACCGCTGCAACTTCACAGCTCTTGAAAATTTGTATTCAAATCCTGAGTCCAATCACCACATAGCTGTTTTTTTCTTCAGGCACTTCGGTTTTCCTCCCATTTGTTACTAATGGTGTCTTCACATTGCCAGGAGCCATAACACTTACACAGGTAATTCAGCTGATGCTAAGCATGTTTGGATCTGGCCATCACTTGGATGGGAGACCAACTAGGAAAAGCTTGGGCTGCTGCTGTAAGAGGTGTTGGTGACGTCAGCAGGGGGTGCTAACCCTATGGTCTGAATGTGGATCCCAATGTCCCAGTGCAGTGATGGGGACAATGTACTGTAAACATGGCGGCAAATCTCAGATGAGACGTAAAACTAAGGTTGACAGTCACACATACTACTAAGTAACTGCTCCTTTCTTTGCATTTCTCTCCCCCTCCTCCTCCTGTCTTTTCCATCATGCCGTTGCTTCTGATTTCTTTACTAAAAAGGATTTATAAGAACGTCTGCTGAAAAAGATAGTGAGACAAGAATCTGAGTACTTATGACAACCATGTTGGAATTTATCTGGTTTTCAGATTTTGTATAGTTAGTGTCCCCATCTTCTGATGGCTACTTCCAGCAGGATAACGCACCACGTCACAAAGCTCAGATCATCTCAAACTGGTTTCTTGAGCATGACAATGAGTTCACTGTACTCAAATGGCCTCCACAGTCACCAGATCTCAATCCAACACAGCACCTTTGGGATGTGATAGAATTGTAAATTTGCATCATGGATGTGCCTCTGATAAATCTGCAGCAACTTTGTGATGCTATCATGTCAATATGGACCAAAATACCAGAGGAATGTTTCCAACACTTTGTTGAATCTTTGCTATAATTACGCCAGTTCTGAGGGCAAAATGGGATCCAACCAAGATGTGCCTAATAAAGTGGCTGGTGAGTGTATGCGTTAGGGTGTTTCATTTTCTAAGGCAAAAAATGAAATGTAAAATTTTTGCAGGCTTTGCTTATGCCCCGAGTCTCAGTGATATAAAAGATATATATGCCAAATTTCAAGAAGATTGGATAATATTTAGAGGTTGCACACTTTGATCAGTTTTGTAAAAGTAGGCAAAAAATACGATTTTTCAATGTTAATTACTTTTATTGGGAAAACTAGAAATCACAAACTTAAAATAATATTAAAACTAGACATTAAGATTAATAGGTAGTATGCAAAACATGTGTTATATTAATCAACTTTGAACGATGCAATCCCTTCTTTTGTTCGCTTGGTGACGACTTTTCTGTGATGCTTGACTACCCTCAACAAGAATTGTTTTTGTTGTTCGTCCCTGACCGATTCGTTAAACTTTTTTATCAGAGCAATTCCTCTTTCTGCGGTATCATTGACCACCTTAAGAGCGTTCACATGGCTTCTTAGAGAATCACTGCAGTATTCTGTCACGTTGTGGATCCCAAACAATTCAAAGAACGTCTTTGTTTTATTAGTAACGAAATGACTCAGGTCTTTTCCTTCAAAAACTAGGTTTTTACACTCTAATCGTTTCATTTCCTTTTTCTTTGCAGGTTTGGTTTCTAAATTTTTAGTGATATTTTCCTTTTCAGCCCGAGTAATATGTTCGCCCAAAAAAGCCAATCCTACGTTTGTTTCTGACAGATACCAAAGGTGTCTCTTAACAATTGTGAGAGCACTATTTTTGACGTCTGCATCTGGGTAAGTGCTCAGAAGCTGTAGCATATCCAAATCATTCTTTGGAGCCCATCGACTTACAATTGCCTTGTGCCAAAAGCGAACATATATGAGGCTGACAAAATGTGCAACCCGTTTCATTCCTTTCAATTCTCATTGAGGAATATTCAACTGTTTAGTGAAGAGGACAATTTTAAAGTTCAATTACCTACAGCAGATGAAGGAAATACATGAGAAGCCCATTAGTACAAAGCACTTCAATATTAGAAATTTCACTAGTTTGAAATAAAAGTGATCAATGTGTGCAACCCCTAAATATTATCCAATCTTCTTGAAATTTGGCTTATATATCTTTTACATCACTGAGACTCGGGGCGTAAGCAAAGTCATATGAAAATCACATCTTTGGAAAAATTAAACACCTTAGTATGCGTTTCTCTCAAAAGACCACTGTCATATCTTGCCTGGAGAACAGTCTGTGTTTTCTGCAGCTAAATCCATGGCTAACTGATAAAAGGTGAATGCTGCTTTTTACCGCGGTTTATATTGACTTCATCTGTTTGTTGTCTGGTACAAATCTAGTTATCGATATTTAACCCACTTCCTATTGTCCAAATGACTTGACATTTTGCACACTTACTCACTTCCGATTACAATACATCAATCAATAATCCGTTTCACTAATTGATCAATTAATCTATGTTAAGAAATGAAGTTTTCATATGAAGAATAATTCAAGATTTTACCAATAGATGGCGCTAGTAATGACTAGTACTAAAACAAACCCAAGACTAAAAAAGTTGAAAACAATATATTTATAAAAAAATATTTTTTAAAAACCACGCTTATATTAAGTTAAAAAGTGTACAAAAAAGTAAAAAATAATTCTCTCATACATCACTCGTAAAATAAAAACGTGGGTGCTTTTCACCAATCAACATTCAAAAAACACTTCTTAAAATTTTAGCAAAAGTGCCCACCTTTTATTTGGAGAGTGACGTATGAGACACTTATTTTTTACTTTTTAGTACACTTTTTAACTTAACATAAGCGTGGTTTTTAAAAAGCATTTTGTATGTATATATATTCTTATTTAGCTTATAAAACAAGACAATAAAACCAAATGAAGAGTGAAAAAAAAAAAAACAACTGAGGTCCTGACTCTCTGTGGTCATTAAAGATCTCAGGGCATCTTTTGAATACAGAAGCATGTACCCCAATGTCCTGGCAAAGCTGCCCACCACAGCCTTGTCCATTCTGGCCCACAAATTATCCCCTGTCCCTAACTGGCTAGCTATTTCTCCCACCCCTTCATCACCTAATAGCTAATGTGAGTTGAGCATACTCATGCAAGTATGGCTGCAGTTGCATAACCCAAGTGCAAGCTACACATTGGTGGTGGCTGAAGTGGCTCCCAACTTTCCTTGTACAGCTTTTTTAGAAACTAGAAAGGTGCTTATAGAAATGAAATTAATTAAAGGCAGGTGGATCACTGTGCCCCAGTCCCCGGCAGATGTTGGTATTGTGCAAAACTTACTGGACAGTATCACACCTAACATATTGTTAAAATGCTTATAGGAAACTTAAACTTTGTTATCATAATTATATTTTTCCAATTCCCTGTAATATCTGCAACTAATATATTTTTTGTGTGAGTTTGGCACTGCTAGTCTGATTTCAGGTTGTTTGGTCAGGCCCTTTGACACCTCAGTACTTAACTTGGCAGACCTCTGCTCAGGTGTTTGCATGTGCAGCTTGAATTTTTCACTCCCACATTGGGGCTTGAAGGCAGGAGGAATGGAATAGATTTTATTGCACTAAGTGAAACGTGGCTTAACTCAAACGGCGCGGCGGTTTTAATCGAATCTGCGCCTCCGGATTACAGTTTTACTCGTGCAGACCGCCAGGGGAAAAAGGGGGGCGGATTGGCTAACATTTACTCGAGCCGATTAAAATGTAAAGATGTCAGTTTTGGTAAGTTCAAGTCCTTTGAATATCTCGCCGTTGTTATCCAAGGAGATGCTCAAGTTCTAGTATTATCCGTGTATAGACCTCCAAAATGCAACGCGTCTTTTTTTGAGGAATTCTCTGACTTAATGTCAATTTTAATTACTAACTATGACACACTCCTAATAGTTGGCGACTTTAATTTTCATATAGATAATCAGTGTGATCTAAAAGTAAAAGAATTTATGAACCTCCTGGATTCTTTTGATTTGAGGCAGCTCGTAAATCAGCCTACACATAAAGCAGGTCATACGTTAGACTTAGTGATTACTAAAGGACTGAAAGTTGATGTAAAGCAGATCATTGATATCGGTCTATCGGACCATTTCCTTCTACTTTTTAATATAGAAATAATGATAAAAAACACTCATGAGAAGCATATTGTTAAAAAACGCAGCAGCAGCTTTAAAACTTACAAACATTCTAAGCAATCAGTCCGTTTATAGTGCCAACTATAATAGCGAGGATAATGTAAATAGTAAGGTGGAAAGATTTAATACTAAAGTGAGAGCTGCTGTTGACATAGTTGCACCTGAAAAGACAGTAAAAAAATCCTCTAGTATTGTTATACCATGGAAGACCCAAAGAGTGTCGGACTTAAAGAGAACATGCCGCAGAGCTGAACGTAAATGGAGGAAGACTAAACTAACTATCCACTATGAAATATTAAAAGTCAAAATAACAGAATACAATAACACTGTCCGTCTTGAGAGACGCTGCTATTTCTCCAAGATTATAAATGACAATGCTAGTAATCCCAGAGTCTTATTTTCTACAATTGATCACCTACTAAACCCAGGTAACTCACAGGAATGCCTCCTAAGTACTTCCAGTAAAACCTGTGAGGCTATCGCTGTATTTTTCAATCAAAAAATGAATGATATTAGAAATAACATAGTATATCCCTCAAACACTAAGGATCCTCCTAAACCCCAGCATTCTGTTATAAACAAATTAAACTCTTTCACTAGGATAGATTTACCTGATTTACAAAAAATAATATCTCAATTAAAATCCTCCACCTGCGTCCTTGACCCAGTACCAACAAGGCTTTTCAAAGAAGTATCGGGCGTGCTAATTGATAATGTTCTGGACATAGTAAATTCGTCATTAGATACGGGGGTCTTCCCAGACTGTCTTAAGACTGCTGTAGTTAAACCCCTTCTTAAGAAACATAATCTTGAACCCTCGGCTCTTGAAAATTTTAGACCCATCTCTAACCTGCCTTTCTTAAGCAAAGTTCTGGAGAAAGCAGTCATTATGCAGTTAAATGACCACCTAAATAAACATGCTATTCTTGATAAATTTCAGTCGGGTTTTAGAATAAATCACAGCACAGAAACTGCACTCGTTAAAGTAGTAAATGATTTGCGAGTGAACGCAGACAGAGGCCATATATCTGTTCTCATCCTCTTAGATCTGAGTGCTGCATTTGACACTATTGATCATAATATTCTTAGAAATCGCCTTAGTCAATGGGTGGGCCTCTCTGGCAGTGTCTTAAATTGGTTTGAATCCTACCTGACAGGGAGAAAGTTTTTTGTTAGTTGTGGTAATTACAACTCAAAGACACATGATATCCGATTTGGTGTTCCACAAGGCTCTATCCTGGGTCCGCTGTTATTCTCAATCTACATGCTTCCGTTAGGTCAGATTATCTCAGGGCACAACGTGAGCTACCACAGCTATGCTGATGACACACAGCTGTATTTATCAGTAGCACCTGATGACCCCGATTCTATTGATTCACTAACACAATGTCTGACTTGTATCTCAGAATGGATGAATAGTAACTTTCTCAAGTTAAATAAAGAGAAAACTGAAATCTTAGTGATTGGCAATAATGGATACAATGAGGCTATTAGAAATAAACTGGATACATTAGGATTAAAAGTCAAGACGGAGGTAAAAAGCTTAGGGGTAATTGTTGACTGTAATCTGAATTTTAAATCGCTTATTAATCAGATCACTAGGACAGCATTTTTTCACTTAAGAAACATAAGTAAAGTTAGACCTCTTATATCACTGAAAGATGCTGAGAAATTAGTTCACGCGTTTGTTTTCAGTCGACTAGATTACTGTAACGCACTCCTCTCAGGACTACCCAAGAAAGACATAAATCGTTTGCAACTAGTGCAGAATGCAGCTGCTAGAATCCTAACTAGGAAAAGAAAATCCAAACACATTTCTCCAGTTCTGATGTCACTACACTGGTTACCTGTGTCATTCAGGATTGACTTTAAAATTCTGCTTATGGTTTATAAAGCCTTAAATAATCTCGCCCCTTCTTATATATCGGAGTGTCTGACACCCTATATTCCAAATCGTAACCTCAGATCCTCAAATGAGTGTCTCCTTAGAATTCCAAGAACAAAACTTAAAAGAAGTGGTGAGGCGGCCTTCTGCTGCTATGCACCTAAAATCTGGAATAGCCGGCCAATAGGAATTCGCCAGGCTAATACAGTGGAGCACTTTAAAACACTGCTGAAAACATATTACTTTAACATGGCCTTTCTATAACTTCAATTTAACTTAATTTAACTTAATCCTGATACTCTATATGTTCAATTTCCTCATAATAACTATTCAGGGTAGCTCTAAAATCCGTACTGACCCCTACTCTCTTTTCTGTTTCTTTTTCCGGTTTCTTTGTGGTGGTGGCCTGCGCCACCTCCACCTACTCAAAGCTTCATGATGCTCCAACAATGATGGATGGATTAAAAGGCAGAATTCTACGTGACCATCATCATCAAGCCTTTCCGTGAGAACCCTAAATCCAAAGAGGACTGTTTCATTTATGTTAGGTAGAATGCCCAGAGGGGACTGGGCGGTCTCATGGTCTGGAATCCCTACAGATTTTATTTTTTTTTTCTCCAACCATCTGGAGTTTTTTTTTTTTTGTTTTTTCTGTCCCCCCTGGCCATTGGACCTTACTCTTATTCGATGTTAATTAATGCTGATTTATTTTGTTTTCGTATTGTGTTTTTTATTTTTCTATTCTTTATTATGTAAAGCACTTTGAGCTACTGTTTGTATGAATATGTGCTATATAAATAAATGTTGTTGTTGTTGTTGTTGTTAGATGAGGAACAGTTTGACATGACTTACCTGTTGGTGACTCGACGATAGACGGCTCTCAGAATGTTCACTCGGTGTGCTGAGTCTTTTATGAAACTCTTCAGTCTGCACTTTAACGCTGACCCCATTTCTCTTTTGCTGATAACCTTTAGCTGTCCAGCAGAAGCCTTGGAGCGAGCCTCTAACTGCTCTAAGTTTGTCAACACCTGGGAAAAATCCACCTGAAAGAGAAATTACATTTAGAGTTGTACTGACTCTCCAATGTTTCCAGTAACTTTGAACTACTTTTTTATGAAGAAATATATCTTATTAAATAATCCAATGTGTGACAATACAAATTAGGGGTCTAATTTCTACATGTACCAGCATAAGGATGGCCACAGAGTTAGTAACACTAAAAAGAATGACAAATAGACAGTGTCACGCTGGGCTAAATGTGTATTGAATTTATTTATTTATTTCAAAATGGTGAGAGGCTTTCAAGGGGCATCCCAAAACTGTAATCAGGTGGATTAAGTCAATAAGCACTAAATTCACCAAGAGTCATGATTTCTTTATTTGTTACTGTTTTGTCTTGGTAGAGTAATATATTACTCTATTTTTCCCTTTTGTATTATTAATGTGTAGCCTTTGTCAGAATGCCTCAAATCTCACAGACTTACCGCTGTTTATAAGGTATTGTATTATATACAGTAACTTCTCCCCACCTTCCCTTCTACATCTACAACCTCAGGTAATTAGGTGTAGTAAAAGACAAGCAGGAGTTAAGTTACACTTTAAATAATGTATTATTGATAATATTCATAAATAGTAACAATATACAAAGTACATTTGAATATCGGTAACCATACAGCCTGATAAATGCTGACGTGTAGTTTCAGGTGGCACACAGACTTGTTAGTTACTTAAAATGTCTCTAGTTAAGGCATCATTTGTGGTCAGCTTTCTTCAGAACAGGCCGCATTGCCTGTCTCAATATGGCTACCGAGCTGTGCTCTCTCTATGGTGTGTGAGATGGTCTTTAATCAGTTTGGCAAGAGAGAGACAGAGAGTGACGTAAAGCAAGCACATTTATAGGTTTTTTGTCCAACCCCTACAGCCAATAGGGTGTTGTAGTACTTAAAAGATTTTGATACAAGCCAGTTCCAAACAGCCATACTTCAGACCAATGGGGGAATAGAATACCTTCACACCTGCCCCACAAACCATATGTTAAGATAAAGTTTGGCAGTTAGGTAGCCTGGCTTTCCTATGGGGATTGAGAGACTTCAGAGAAACATTTACCAAACTTGTTTCAGGCACTTACCCCAACTCTGTCGTAAAATTCACTTTCCTGACTTAGTCCTGGGGGGGGACACACATGAATGCTTCTCACTAATGAAATACTAATATTACATTTGCTTTGCCTAAGTTACAAATAAAGACATACAAAATATTTATCAACTTATATGCAAAATTTCACATCACAACAGTTACATACACAGTCACACACTTATGACGTACAGAGAAATGTCACCGTGGCTCACTACTCAGACTATGTAAAAGAGATCCCAAGCTGTTTTGTCGTGTGGTGGGTGCGGCAGCGCGCTGTACCAGTGCATGCTCCCTAACCTTACCTGACCTGATCTGTCACAGATTTTTTTAGAGAAGGGTGAACAGCAAAAAAACACATGGAATCAAAACTTTTCAAATAAGATATTGACCACTTTCATATGTGGTTCTAAATCGGATAGCGATATATGGGACTTGTAGAGATAAGTGAAATGATTTGCTGTAAATTGATTTTACATTAAAACTCAGAATAGTAAAAACATCTGTGAAGCAAATTGCCCTTCGTTTCCAACAAAACTGTCGCCATTGACGCAAGGTGCTTAGTTGTTCAGGTGTTTTGTTGACAAAAAAGGTTTTGGTTCCTGTGTGGAAGAATATAAATTCATTAATTCTGCAGGTGTCTGTCTCTCATTTAGTATTTAAATAAAGATCTGTAGTAAGTAAATAATTGGCGAGTCTAAACCGGCACTGTGTGAATGAATGTGGATATGCCTTGGAACATTCTGGCATATTGTCCAGGGTTGGCTTCTGCCTGGCACCCGATTCTACCTTCCATCTGCAAGTAAAAACTTGAATTACCATATACTGTATACTCATGTATAAGTCAGGTCTTGAAACCTGAAAAATCGATCATTAAATCAGACCCCGACTTATACATCTGTTCAAAAATGCAACACTTTTTTTTTCCAATCTCACACGTTTCTCAGACGCATTGAATTTTGTTGCAGCACAGTTACCAATTTCTTTCGCTACTTCAATGATGTTTAATTTAAAACCAGTGTCATATTTTCTGCTGCTCGAACGTTCCATCGTAGATAAGGGATGCTCTTACGATATAGGTGTATAAGGGTGTGAGACACAAAAAACATATAGTTTTTACCCGGAATAGTTTGGGTATTACCGTGTAGTCACGTAGGCACAATACATAGAAAAAAAAGGCTGTGTGCTCCATGGTTACTCTCTCAGGTGGCCGTTAGCATATCATAATCTCTTGGACCAATAGCATAAGTTTACCGCATTCGACTTATACAACTGATATTATAAAATACCAGAAATTATACGATAAAATCAAGTCCCGACTTATCTGTGGGAGAACTTATCCGCGAGTTTACACGGTACATGGGTTCAGTAAATTGATACATGGTTGTACAGTATAGTGAAGAGATTAATCCCTAGTAAATACCCAGTCATCCCCTTAGGTTGTTTATTGTGTGGTGGGTGCAGTAACGTGCTGTATCAGTGCATGCTCCTCTCCTCCTCCTCCTAAGCAAGAATATAGAAGTAATTACTAGTAAAATATAATTCGACAAAATCCTATCTAAAGGGATACACATAAGCCATGAAAGACCGCACTGTACCTTTGCACATTTGGTAACTGCTGTGATCTCTGAATGAAAGTCTGTACTCTGAGGGAACAAATCCAGCAAAATGGAGCAGGTGTGGTGGAGAAGAGTCTTTCTGTGTACCGTGTCTCGAACCTCAGGAAGCTTAGCTAGGTAGCCAAGTTCAAAACCTTTAGCCTGAAAAATATAATCATAATAGAATGCAAGATACATTAGCATAACATAGGATATGAAGTTAGTGTAGGGCTGCATCAGTGTGCCCAAATCCCGCTGGTCTACTTTATCATTTCCAAAGGTCATCAAACAAAATTTCCAAATTTGTCAGACTGAGGCTTCCGCGGGAGTCTTTTTTTGCTAACCCCCTCAAGATTTACTTTCATCAATCACCTAACCCATGCAAACTTCTTATCCGCAGCTGACTAAACAGAGGAGAGCCACATTCTTCACTGGGGACTTCAAGCTGCAACAGTAGCCACCATGTCACTTGCAAATATGTCACTAACCACACCTTTGTATCTGATCCCTCTGGTAAATTCAATATTAAACAACGGGCTTCTTGACAGTCTAAAAAACAAAATCACTGCATTTCTTAAAGGAAGTGTGCAGCCATCTACACAGGTGAAACTGGAAGACGACAAACCAGCAGACTGTTTTCAGGGAGTATTTAAAATCTAAGACCTTACAAAGCCTATTGCAAAACTCTTCTCATCCCTTGACCATAAACACACTGATCTCTCTGTCTGTGTTCTTTCTCATGGCGTTAAAGACTCTTTTCAAAGAAAAATAGAAGAAGCTTCTGTAAATTCATTCTCTGCCTGAGATCACATATTTCTCCAGATCTTAAAGACCAACTAACTTTTGAATTGCTCTGCTCATCTTCTCCTTTTGTCTGACCTACTTGGTTCTTTCCTCCCCTTCTACGTTTGTTACCTGCTCTTTCCTTTTCAGTTGCACACCTGATGAAGGCTAGCCAGTTGAAACGTTGTCTTTAACCTTCCTTCCTTTTTGTCAGTATGAAAATAACTTTTAGCACTTTTTCCATAACATAACATAACATATTTAACACATAAAATAATACATACATAACACATGACACATATCAGATACCACTGCACATCATATAATGCATACCATAACACATAATACAGTGTGTAACACAGACTGTAAATAAAGTAACAGAACACAGCCACTAAAAACACACAACATATAACATTTTCTCCAACCACCTTAACTCAGTTTAGGGTTGCTGAGTACATTAGATTTTCCCAGCAGTGTCTGGGGCAAAGCAGAAACTGTAGGCAGCCATAAAGTTTAGTAAAATCCAGTGTGTCACTTTCATCCTGGCATTTACATAAGCTTTGCACTCATATAAATAACCTGCTTATGAAATTTAATTCTTCCATATAAAGCGGATTCAGAATGTTTTCAAACCCCTTTACTTTTTTCACATTTTCTTATATTGCAGCCTTGTGCTAAAGTCATTTAAATTAATTTTTTCCCTCATCAAGAAACACTTGATAACCCAGAATGACAAGGTTAATACAGGATTTTAGAAGGTTTTACATATTTATTAAAAACTAGCTGTGTAGGCCTGTGCTGTAAAAAGCCTGGGGTCCTAGAAACTATTGAAATCGTTACAAATAAAAATTGAAATGTAGAGATGTCAGTTAATTGAAAGGAACTACTCTGGGAATCTCTCTCCTAGGAGGATTTATTTTGCTGACGTGCTCGCCTCACTTGTGTATTAGGGGCTAAGCGACTTTGTGTTTCTTCAGAGGTTTCGTTTTGCCAACATGCTCAAATCGCTTGTTTGTTAGCGGCGGGAGCAAAAGTAAAAGGGATACCATTTTGCCAATGTGCTCACCTTGCTTCTGTATTAGTGGCTAAGTGAGCGACTCTTTCTTCAGAGGTTTCATTTTCCCTAAGTCTGTCCTGTGTTGTCTTTGCTTTGTGCTTAGGGTCATTGTGCTGTTGGAAGGTGAAGCTTTGGCTCAGTCTGAGGTATAGAGCTCTTTGGAGCAGGTTTTCATTAAGGATATCTTTGCTCCGTTCAGCTTTAACTCAACCCAGTCTAGTCTCTTAGTCCCTGCTGCAGAAAAACAAAACCACTGCATGATGCTGCCACCACCATGTTTCACCATTGCAAATGGTGTGGCACCATGTGATGAGCAGTGCCTGGTTTCCTCCAGACACAATATTAATCTTGTTTTCATTTCACCAGAACATTTTATTTCTCACATTCTGCACTTGCTTTAGGTTCCATTTTGAAAATTCCAAGTGGGCTTCTACTTGTCTTTTACTAAGGAGAGGCTTTTGTCTGACCACTCTGTCATAAAGCCTAGATCAGTGGAGTGTTGCAGTGGTGACTCTCCTTCTGAAAGCGTCTCCCATCTCCACACAAGTTATCTGTAGCTCAGCTAAGTGACCATCACATTGTTGGTGACTTTCCTTGTCATCACCCTTCTACCACATCTGCTCAGTTTGGCTGGGTGGCCAGCTTTAGGAAGGGTTGGGGTTGCTCCAAACTTCTTCCATTTAAGAATGATGAATTCAGCTCTACTATTGGGAACCTTCAGTGCTGCAGGAAATTTTATCCAGCCTTCCCAATATCTGTGCCTCTATACAAAATTGTGTCTAAGTTCTGTGGGCCATTCTGTTGACCTCATGGCTTGGTGTTTGTTCTGAAACACATAAAAAGCTGTGGAACTTTCCATGGACTGGTGTGTGCCTTTCTTAATCATGTTGAATCGATTGAATTGACCACAGGTGGACACCAAACAAGGTGTAGGAACATCTCAATGATGACCAAGAGAATGGGACACAGCTAAGGGTATGAACACTTGTTATATTTCAGTTTTTGTCTCCATTAATGAAAGGATAAATATCTGTGTGTCCATCTGTTTGCTATGTCTCTGTCTTTCCAACAGGTGTGCTTCACAAACACTAACACTGCTTTTTCGAATCTGATACCAAATGACATATAACAGAAATGTGTCATTCCAGCAGATGGCGCATGACAAACATTAGTAGTGATGCAATTTATTATAACAAATGATAGTGATGTGCCATTTGTTGAAATGAAAAATGCAATCTATTTTATTACAGCATCCATCCATCCATTATCCAACCCGCTATATCCTAACTACAGTGTCACGGGGGTCTGCTGGAGCCAATCCCAGCCAGCACAGGGCGCAAGGCAGGAAACAAATCCCGGGCAGGGCGCCAGCCCACCGCAGGGCTTTATTACAACATGTAATACAAAATACATGGAGTGGAGTGTATGGTGCTTATTTAAGTTTTCAACCCATCTAAAATGGGTAGCACAGCTAGTTATGGATACATTTGTGAAAAATGTCTAAAATCCTTTTTTCACTTTGTCATTCTGGGTTATTGAATGTTGCTTGACCAGGTAAAACATTAATTTAAATTATTTTAGCATATTGCTGCAACATAACAAAATGTGAAAAAAAGCAAAGAGGTTCAAATATTTTCTGCATGCATTGTATATCTTTTTAATTTCTGCTAATTTTCTTCCAACTCCCCTGCCTGCACTACTCACTGGCCTCTTTGCGGTTCTGTTGCTCACATATAGGGATGTGGCTGTACAATTTAAACAGATTTTTATTTTCATGGGAATTGTTATATATGCATAATAGAACTATTTTACATTACAGCAAGTAATTAACCATAGTTAAAAAAAAATCAAACGTAATAATTTGAAAGTAAATTATGTTTCATGTTGCGTTAGAGGTATTCGTTGCATTTTACGTTTTCATTCTGTTTGGCTTTGAAATTAACATGCAAAATACTTTTTAAACTTATACTTTTACTGTAAAAGTTCAGTAAAAACAATTTTTTGAATTAAATTTTTGTCAAAATCACATTGAATTTTGATTCTGTGTTTGGACTTTCATCGTGACAATGACTGCCCGCGACTGAATTTAATTTCTTTCTCTTTATTACATAAAATGATTTTTTAGAACGTTTGGCTCTGAGATTTGTTAATTGTCTTTGCAAAAGCTATTCTAACAGGAAACTGTTAACGTTTTAATATGAATGGCATATCAAGATCTTCTTTGTTGTCTAATGTTATTCGTTATGTGTTATGTACTACCTTACCTTTCTTGGATTCATCCTTCTTTCAACAGTAATTTGGCCGGTAGAAGACGGGACTGTGTTAGCGCTTGTAGATAGTCTACAGAATATTGTAAGTTGATGTTTTCATCTTCCGCACGATCACCACCAACTGTTTCAGCATAGTCTATTGATATGCATTTAACCAATTTGCTGTGTAACCGATTGACATTTTTGGCGTTAATTTGTTTGACTTCGTCTTTTCTCTGTTCTAGGATTGCCCGTGTACTCATTTTTTCTGTTCATAACCCTTCATGATGAAATTCTTCAATATGATTTGGACATAATACGTCTTCTTTAATTGGGAACTTAAAGTGAGGAAAACGTTTATAAGAACCGATAGAGCAGAAAATGTGTCTGTCAAAAGTATTCACACGAATGAGAGGTGAGATTGCCGTGTGTGTGGTTGAATATGGTTGAGAGGAGGGCGTGACTTGAAAAGATCTCATGGCCAAAGTCTCAACTCGCGGGACTTGAAAAAAATCTTCCAAAAAGTCTAGTTGCGTCTCAGGACTTTTTTACATAATAGATGTTACAGTGTTTGCTTTTCCTTTTTATTTTTTTGTTATGCATTGCCTTCCTTTGCTTTCATTCATGTGCTGCTTAAATCTGTGAGAAAGCATTTCTTGGGCTCATTAGTTTCCTAGTTTGAAACAAGTTGTTTTTTTTATTTATGTAACAATTCTATCCTAAGCCTCACTCCTACTAGACCCCAGATATACTGGAGCACCTGGGAATTCTGCCCTCCGGACCTTTTCTGTATGACTGTGCATTGAGAGCACCTCAGCTGAGAGTGGGAGGGAGACACCGTCCTGACCTGGCTACATGAACGTCCATCCTGCTGATAGTTAAATAGAGTTTATCCCATCAGTGATTGACCTGGATTGTACAGTATGCTGAAGAAAATAATCCTTTAATGTGAGCTAAGCATAAACTTATCATTTGTGTTAGTCTTGATGTGTGTTGTTACTGTGTTTACTTTGTCACTCTTATATCTTTGAGATGGCATCGTAATTGGAATGACACTTCAACCATGTGATTCCCAGAATTAAACTTAGTCCATTTGTGGAGCTAACACTCCTGCGTGAATACTGGAACCAGAGGCTCTGGACAGAATACCTATCCATCAGAGGTCAAACATCCACACTCACAGTCAAATGGGGTCAGTTTAGCACTAAACTAACTTGGACATCTTTAGGAATGCAGGAAGGAAAATGTGGAATAAAAAATGAATCATCCTGTAATAAGCCTTGAAGTAGGAAAGTAGGCAGCTTTTGGACAGTATGACTATGTGTCTGCCACTATGTGTGGGTGCAAAAATGCTTAGTCACATTTTGTGAGATGTCACATACCTTGGATAAATTTAGCTCTACGTAAATTGTGCATGCCATCCAGCAGTTTGACTTTAAGCTGCATATGTCACTTTAGCCAGGTAGTGCTTTAGCATTCTTAATTAAAATATAGAAGAAACAGATTACCATGAAGGGCGGCACGGTGGCGCAGTGGGTAGCGCTGCTGCCTAGCAGTTAGAAGACCTGGGTTCGCATGTTCTCCCCGTGTCTGCGTGGGCTTCCTCCCACAGTCCAAAGACATGCAGGTTCGGTGCATTGGCGATTCTAAATTGACCCTAGTGTGTGCTTGGTGTGTGCGTGCCCTGCAGTGGGCTGGCGCCCTGCCCGAGGGTTGTTTCCTGCCTTGCACCCTGTGTTGGCTGGGATTGGCTCCTGCAGACCCCCGTGACCCTGTAGTTAGGATATAGCGGGTTGGATAATGGATGGATGGATTACTATGAACTCCACTTTTTTAACTCTTTAGAACAAAAACATCAGAAGGGACTGATTATGTTAAGTGCAAAAACCTGCTTTGAATGAATGAATAAAACTTCATTGACTGGCCTGACAGCTGTTGGAATTTATCTTACTGCTGCAGCCATAATAATAATAATAATAATAATAATTTATATTTATATAACACGTCCTATACAGGGAGGTCCAGGGATACGAACCCATGAGCTCCTTATTGTAAGGCGGCAGTGCTACCACTGGAGTAACAATAGTAATACAGTGTACACTCAGGGGTGGGAGTTGATTTGTTTCAAACCTTTTTTTGTAAAACTTGAGTTATTTGTATGGAATGCTATTTGGTTTTAATAAAATCAGTAAAATAAAAAAAGTAATACAGTGTACACTAACAATAGTACACTGCAACAGTAACACACAGCCCTCAAACTGTTACTGCTCCTCCAGCATGCAGCTGCTCTTCTGGTGTTCTCTGTTGCTCATTTCATTCTTACTACTCCCCAGCTTCGGTTTCCCCTCTGGCTTTGTGTTGCTGCGAGACTCCATTTCAAAACTCTTGTCTTGACCTACAGTTCTCTGGATGGTTCAGCTCCTCAATATCTCCAGACTTTAGACTCTCCATATGTCTAAAGATGTGACTGGCGGAATTGCCTCTAAACTGATAAGCTGTGTGTATGAGCGTGTCCTGCACTGGGTTGATCACTTTCTCGTGCCTGAAATTGCTAACATAGGCTCCCTGTACACTGTAGCAGAAAATAAGTTCAGAAAATGAACAAAAGGATTCACAAAGATAAGGCAGATGATAGCAGTCTGATAGAGACTTACCTTACAGCCATTAAGAAAGTTTCCTATTGCAAGTACAGTAGCTAAGATAAACCGGAAAGTCTTGTTGCTTGCCAGCTGCTCCATGGCTATTTTTAGGTTGAACAAAGGCTCTGCTATCTCCTGTAATAAATGACACATAAAAAGAGCTTTGGAAATATTCTAAATGGCTTAGACCCTTTGATCAGACCCTTTTAAAATTTTTTTACATAGACATTTATTTAAAATAAAGTAATTATTATTGCTGTGTAATACCTTTAGTTATCATATTTATCTCATGTTTGACTCTCACAACAACATTACCAGTGTTACATTAACACCTGAAAAAATACACTTCCTTAAAACGAGATACTGTGCATACAGTTGGGGACCCATTTGAGTAAAATGCCATTTATTCATCATGCTATTGAAGGGGCTTACGCAGTCACACTGGCAGCAGTGACTGTGGTAGTCAGTTTTTGTTGTACTTCCTACCAAGTCGAAAGACAAACTAGCCAGTGAATGAGGGGATCCTCTTGATCAGTGGTGGGCAGATTCAGTCCTGGAGGGCCGCAGTGGCTGCAGGTTTTTGTTCCAACCCAATTGCTTATTGTTCAAGTGCCACTTCTGCTTCACTTTAGTTGGCTCACTCGTTAACATTTTGAACTCTTCTTGCTTATTTTAGTATTAAACAGCTGTATTCTTGGATTTTAATTGCTCCTTATTAGCAATAAGATGCAAATGACAAAAGAAACCAGCATTTCTCCATTTAGCTTGTTTCCATTTACACCTGTGTGTGTTTATCGGTTTAATTAAACACTTGGGAGGAAAGTGAAGGAATAAAAGTGAAGCATTGAGAATGACTCATCTGTTTTAGTCTTCAAATCATTTGGATGATATCCTTAGAAAGCAAAAAAAAATCTAGGATATGAGAATGACCTGACATGGCAAAGTTAAAGCAATAGCAAGCTATGAAATTAAATAATTGACAAAGAATGTTTTTTTAATTAAGCAACTGAGTTGGAACAAAAACCTGCAGCCACTGCGGCCCTCAAGGAATGAATCTGCCCACCCGTGCTTTTGATGGATGTGCTGAGGGGTGAAGACAATCTGAACTTAGATAGATAGATAGATAGATAGATAGATAGATACTTTATTAATCCCAAGGGGAAATTCACAAATTCTTATGTGGAGTTGGTAATTTCTTAGCTACTGAGGGAAGAGATATTGAATATCCATGAGTATTTCCAGTTATGTATAGTGGCCTGTAGGGGGCATCACTGAGCCCCAAACCCAGACACAACTCTACACAGAGAGTCCTGGATTCAAATAAGACTGGTTTTATTTTTTCTTTGCTGCACCTGCACTAAAGGTGTCTTCACTATTAATGCCACAACCAAAGTCATTCACAATGAGGATGGCAAGCTATGTCCATCCTCTACTGCTGAATACAACTTCCTGGGTAAAGCGAAGGGTGCCCTTTCAAACCCGAACTGGGACTACGTCTGTTGCCAAAATTGTTGGCTCAGAAAATCACTTCTGGGTCAGGCGGAACCACCATGGAAGAGGGGATTTACCTCCCAAAAGCTCCCCCTGGTGGCACCCATAGAACTCAACAGGTCAAACCTATAAAGCCATAATTCCCACACTATCCTGTGGGTGTCCAGACAGGGGTTCAAAAACAGGAATTCTGTCACCCAGCATACGGTGGAACAACATGAGCATGGGAGGCAATCTCCCACGGTCCCTCATTTCATCTTGCCTCCCAGCCATTTAATGGGTTTCCATTCCTTCCTGCTGGGATGCCAGTCCCAGTGTGCCTGCTATGTCAGTGGCCATCCATGCCAGATTCCTGGCTGAGGAAAGAACTGCAAGGAATCTCTTTATCACCATTCATAATACTGGCCAGGTAAGTAATGTTAAGCTTTGGTCATTTTCTCTGGTAGTCTGGTGGTTTTAGTCTGTTCAGATGTTTCAGTTACTCTGAGCCAGTACGTAACACTGGTGTGCAAACTGTAGAACAAACAAAACAAAACAAAACAAAAAAACCAGTAGGACTCCCAGAGTCAAAATTCTGGGTCTCAAAGTAGTATATGTTGTCCTTATGGTCCTCGATATCAACTATGCAAAATTTGGTTCAGATTAGTCAAAGGGTGTAAGATTGTATATGGATCATACAGACAGATGTTCTGTTTATATATCTCCTTATTATAAAAGGAAATCTTGAGACAAACTTTTTGCCAAGAGATTTTGTGAAGTCCAGCCCTCATCTCAACCATTTTCAAACACGCCTATGGTCTATTCAACTCTCATTCGTGCGAATACTTTTGTCAGACACAGTTTCTGCACTCTCAGCTCTTATAAATTTTTACATTTTCCTCATTTAAAGTCATTTATGAAAAGTCCTCAGTTTCATCCTTTAAAGAAGCTCTTCTGGGAAGTATTTTTAGACATACAATCTATTCATTTCCATCGATGTAGTCCCTTTTTGGACAATAATTTTATACGTTCTAGATGACACGTCAATGACTAAGTGAAGAAGAAATGGCAGAGCGGCGAAAAGAGGCCCAAAAGCGTTGGAGAGAAAAGAATTTAAAAAAGTGCAAATTCAGAAAATAAGGAAAGTAATAATCAGGTCAGACCAAGTGGAACTGAAAACCTAGCAGGTCAAGCCGGGGTTGCAAATAAAAAACAAAGAGTAGAAGACAAAGTAGAACGTTGTAAAGAGGTTAAAAAATGTTGGCGTGATACACATGCAGAGCAAGTTAGAGATTATGAAAGTGGTAAAAATCGAAAGTCTCAAAAAGCTGATAGTAAAGATCTCATTAGCGCTAACAAACAGAAATTATTACTCGGTGAAATAACAGAACAGCAAAAAGAGATCGAATATATGGACATAGGTAATATGACAGAAGTATGTCGATATTGTTCGGCTTTAAAGTTTAAGTCGGAGACATGTATATCATCTAATTCATGGTGCCTTCACGGAAAAGTAGTGTTTCTTCCCAATGAAGAGGCGTATCCACATGAATTAAAAGATTTGTTGTTTGGTGAAAGTGAAATCCGCATACGCGAGCAGCAGAGATGCAAAGTAGCTGGCGCATTGTGACCGCCTGGGTGTTGGCGAGCGAAGCAAGCAGGGGGCAGAGCCCTCTAGTATATATATAAAAAGCATCATGATAATATTGTCAGATTCTTTTTCACATTTAAATTCACTTTTTGGCCAGGATTCTTGTGGGTGTCAGGGCCATGAGATTGATTCATTAGTGAAAACTATTTCTCCTTAGTTAAGAGAAAAACAATTAAAACCCAAAAAGTTTTCTTTTTCTGTGTAATTCCCAAGAGCACTTAAACACTTGTCCTACTGTTCATTAAGCCTTTCTGTGCCACTCAGATAAAAGTTTTATTTGCACTGATATTTCCCTGCAGCTGATTCGATGTTATCTGTTATATTCAATAAACAGATAATATACATAGATTCCTGTGACCCGACCTCGGATAAGCGGTGGATAATAGATGGACGGATATACATAGTATGAAAGGCACTATATATTAGATCAATTGAAATGGAAAGTATGTCAAGTGGGCTCACTCTCTCCAGGCTGTCATAATCCATTTTGAAAGTCCATAGATCAAGTCTTGCCTGCAGGTCAGGCACAGACCCCATGGTCAGAAGACACTGCTCAGCAGAGCCAAGGGGCAAGCTGGGATTCTTTTTCTTTGCCTCTTTGATCAAGGACATCTCTTCTTCAGAGGGTATCAGCACCATCATTCTCTGTAAGAACAGGAAACAATTTTTTAACAATTTGTAATTCAGGTTTGTATTCAAAATGAATACCAACTTAATACAATAATACTACATTGTGAGTTGAACAATGAATGTAGATAGATAGACAGACAGACAGACAGACAGACAGACAGATAGATAGATACATAGATAGATTATTTTAATTGTTTTATTGATTTGAAAAAAAAAAGCAAATAACTATCCATACAATCAAATCAGACTTAACAAACCAAAGTTCAACCACCTCTCAAAAGAAAGGAGGAGAGTCAACCAACAAAGCAAATCTTTAAAAGCAGCAAGGAAGGACGAGTATCTTTTTCCCGATATAAAAGCTTATTCTAAAATGTTATTGATTAGAACATGCCATATTTTAAAAAAGTTTTGGACAGATCCTATGAGTGAGAATTAGATGTTTTTCAATTTCAGATAGTATAGGACATCAGTTACCCACTGAACTAAAAGAGGTGGGGTGGGATTCTTCCCTTTGAGCAAGATAAGTCTACATGCTAATATTGAGGTAAAGGCAATTACGATTTGTTTGTCCTTCTCCACTCTAAACCCATCTGGGAGTCCACCAAACACAACTGTTAATGGATTAGGAGGGATTGTGACACCAAAACTGTGATAGGCATTCAAAGAGTTTTGTCCAAAACAATCCCAATTTGGTGCATACCCAAAACATGTGGCCCAGTGAGGCTGGAGCTCGATTGCAACATTTACAGGTTGAATCTTGCCCTGGATACATTTTGGACAATTTTAAATGAGATAAATGCGCTCAATAAAAGATTTTAAGATGAATTAATTGAGTGCTTTGTGCATATGGAACTGGAGTGCATTCTGTGCATAGCTGCTTTTCACTCCTTTCCTGAAATATTAAGTGAAAGATCCTTTTCCCATTGTACTCTGGGATCTTTGAAAGGAAGGGACTTAAAAATGTTTTTATAAATTTTAGAGATGCTTTCAGAGTCTTCAAGACTGATGAGGAAAATTGGGCAGGTTCCGCTTAGCAAAGTTTCTAGCTTGAAATAGTGGAAATATTGTGTTGATGAGAAGTTTTAGGATGAAAAAACAGTATTTAGGTACAAGTTTTTAAATATTTTAATCCCAGACATTTTCCAAACATTAAATACTGTTTAAGACGGTGGAAAAGAGTGGTTGTCATTTAGAGGTACAACAGATAAGGGCTTCCCTGTCTTAAAATGCTTCCTACATTGATTCCATATTCTGAGTGAATGAAGGGCAACAGGAATATTAGTGTATTGATAATAGTGTATTTACTGGAGCACAGAGCAGGGAAAATAAAGAAGTAATGCAAGATTTTAATTTTATTGTAGACCAGGCTTGTGTATGATCACCAATTTGTGCCGATGTTTAGGGGCCTCATGTAGAAACGGTGCCTGTTTCTACGTTCAGATTGCGATGTATAAAACCTAAACTTGGCATAAAGCGACACACATTTCCATGGTAGCTCATACCCTGGCGTACGCAAGTTCTGCTCTCGGCTTTGCAGACTGGCAGCACCCAGCGTCAAAGCAGTGCTACTGTTCCTGTTTGGTTACCCTTTCTTTTTTAGATCCACATCCCTGTTGCGGCTTTATAAATACACTGAAATTACCTGCATATTGTTTATTAGTTTAATGCATTTGATTGTAATTAACCTGTAATGGTCCATGGAATGGCCAAACTATTCCAAATACCGTAGCTGCTTTAGCGTTGTTACTCTCACTGCACCTTCTTATTCTTCTTTCAGCTGCTCCCAATAGGGGTTGCCACAGCAGAACATCTTTTTCCATATTACTCTCACTGCACCATTCGGAGCAACTGATCAGAAAGAGAATTATTGGTATACAACATTAAGCACACGCAAATACTTCAAAACCTTTCCTGTACGGCCTTTGCGGTTCAGAAACACTTTCATCCCAAGAGCTCTAAGCGTACTCCATCAGTCCATCAAGTGTTTCTTGTAGAAGTGTTTGTACTTATAAGTACAATCACCTCACTGTAAACTTGCACTACAGTTGTAATATTGCACAACCTGAGCCTTTATAAAGCGCGCATTTACGCATGATGACGATATCATTTTTAAGATGAAATACAGCAAAATATGTTTATTAGGACACGGTGTTGCTGCGCTAGCAAGGATCTGGCGCTCCGTTCATGGATTGTTCCTGCCTTGTGCTGTATGCTTGCTGGGACTGGCGTGACACTGGAAGGATAGAATATTTAAACATGTACTATGAAGATATTTCAATGTTCCTTAAAAGTTTTGAAGAATCGGCATTCTAAGCTTACAGATGGCTTAATGTCTATTACAGAGCTGATTGTGTGGCGATTGGGTATTTGGAGAAAGAAAAGTAAGGACAGGAATTGGGGGTTAGTATTTTTGAAATAGACAGTACTGTTGCAATAAATTATTTCATTGAAGGTCGCACACAATCACTGCGTTACCGTGTTCCCATGTTTAATAACATGCTTTAACTCCTATCATCATGAAAATGATACCACGTATACATCTCAGTATTTTAATTATTCAGAGAGCTGTAATATTACGAATGTAATGGATTCTGTGTCCTGTCGGAGGAAGAGAAAGCCCGAAAGCAGGTAGTGATTCACACACATAGAGCAGATAGAAAATCAAATACAAAACAAAGCATTTAACGTGCTACTTTAGTTATGAAGGGATTTGAGAAACTAGTAAATTAAACGATTTTAAGATGAAGTTTATGATGTTCTACTTTAAAGACAAAATAAACTACGTGATTAAAGTGAAAATTTCGAGATTAAAGTTGACATTTCGTGCTTTTTTCCCACTGTGTGCCTATTTTTTTTTTCTCTGTACCCTAATAAGCTTTCATATGAAACTCAGACGGTGGGCTACGACTTACCTTTTCACGGCGACTTTGATATCTGACAACTTCTTTTTTATTTCGGGCACTGTGTGACTCTGTGAACTTGAGCTTTCGAGTTTCTCCAACACTCTATCTATTAGACCACTGTTTAAACCAACAAATAGTATGTTTTTTCTTTGCTTCCACTCTGTATTTGCTGAACTTCTTCTATCCACCCTCCATGCTTTTGCCATTGTCTTTTCACAGAATGCTGAGCTTAAAGGCTATTTATATTGATTTACATATTCAAAGAGCTGTAATTCTGGGAGGAAATGGGGCATGACAGAAGTCGCGTGCACGTGCGCTTCTTTTCACACTGACCGGGATTTATGTAGTGGAAGAACGTGGAAGTGGGCGAACGCTCAGATTTATGCATCTGAATTTTTTTGTGCGTAAGCACATTTCTGCCTTTGCGCTTACACCATGTTATAGTGTGAATTCTACGCACGGTGTTATGCATGAGGCCCCAGGTCTTTACGGCCTGTATATTTGCAGCCCAGTAATCAAATTGAAAGTTAGGTAATGCCATGCCACCTTCTGCTTTAGGACATTGTAGAGTTGCCCTTTGGATGCGTGGATGTTTTTTGAATTTGAAGTAAATGAGGTTATGTTTGAATATAATTTCTTAAAAAAAATGTGTTAAAGTATATGAGGATACTTTGAAATATAAAAATAAGGTTGGGAAAGATGATCCTCTAAAAGTGTTGCTTCTCCCTGCTAATGTGAGATGGAAGGTGATCCATCTATTCTCGGCTTTTTTAATGTTTTCCATTCAAATAGAAAAATTTGGTTGAGAAGGATCTCTATATTTACTTGTGATGTTTACCCCTAGATATTTAAACTGATCTGCTAAGATAAATAGGAAGGTATTCTAGATCTATTCCAGTAATTTCCTTCAACATCTGCAATAAGATGCTGCAGATGTTCTACCAGACAGTTGTGGCGAGCGCCCTCTTCTACGCGGTGGTGTGTTGGGGAGGCAGCATAAAGAAGAAGGATGTCTCACGCCTGGACAAACTTATTAAGAAGGCAGGCTCTATTGTAGGATTAAAGTTGGACAGTTTAACATCTATAGCCGAGCGACGGGCATTAAGCAAACTCCTGTCAATCATGAAGTATCCACTGCATCCACTGAACAGTGTCATCTCCAGGCAGAGGAGTAGCTTCAGTGACAGACTTTTGTCACTGTCTTGCTCCACTGACAGACTGAGGAGATCGTTCCTCCCCCACACTACGCGACTCTTCAATTCCACCCGAGGGAGTAAATGCTAACATTACTCAAAGTTATTGTCTGTTTTTACATGCATTTTTATTACTCTTTAATTTAATATTGTTTTTTGCATCAGTATACTGCTGTTGGATTATGTGAATTTCCCCTTGGGATTAATAAAGTATCTATCTATTTTGATGATTAACTCTGATGCCTTCTTGGTTTCCAATTTAGTTTTTTGAAGGAGATATGAAATAATCTGTCCTCTTAAAAATACCTGCAGAGATTCCAATAGTATTCTTGCTGAGGCCTCTAAGGATGCATTTTTCTCCAGAAAGTAATCAATTTGCTTGGATATGAATTCTGTGTAGTTCCCATCTGCTAATGACAGGTGGTTAAGACGCCAGCTACGAGATGATTGTGTAGGACATAGTGATTTGAACTCCATGACCAGGGGAATGTGGTCGGAGATAAGAATAGTTTCATACTGACAAGATTTTATAATGGGTAAAAAAGTATTGGCTATGAACAAATAATCAATTCTTGAGTAACTTGTGAGAAGAAGAAATATGCTCTTCGGTTAGGATTTTAAAACCTCCATGGGTCTGATAAGTTCTGATCCTTTACAAATTGTGCAATTATTTTTGCAGTATTTTGCAACATTTTGCAGATGTTATCTCTGCTGTAGCTGAAGAACTATCAAGGTGTGGATTTAAAACACAATTAAAATCTCTGGGCATTATAATTTTATGAGTGTTAACATTAGGAATACAGTAGATGCAAATACATTTTGGATGAAATCTCCATCATTGTGCATAGATATTTATCAGAATCACTTTAGTATTAAATAAATTGCCCATCATCATGACATATCGCCCTGCAGGATCAGATATTACATCTGATGCTACAAATCGAATAGTGCTGTGTATTAAGATTCCCACATTCCTAGTTTTCTTTGTATAGCTGGAGTGAAGCTTTTGGCCAATCCACTCCCTTTGCAACTGAAACTGGTCCTTACTTATTAAGTGAGTCTCTGTGAAAATGCTGTCCTGGCATGTAAATCTGTTTAACGAAAGAATAATTTCTTTATCTTTAATTTGTGATAGAGACCTTTGACATTCCAGCTCATAATGTTCACTGTTTGGTCATAAAAATGTTACTTGTTGATATTTTGTAGTTTTAAGTTAAGGTGGTACATTGTTACATATGATAGCTTAGACCTGGATTTCATATTATTGCCAGGTGATAAGCTTATTGCAGTGGTTCTCAACCTGTGGGGCGGGCCCCCCTAGGGGGGTGCAAAGTAACAAAAAGGGGGGCGAGAAGATGTGAAAAAAAGAGAACAAGAATCAAAAATATGAAAAAAGCATCTGTTTAAACCAAAACAAATTAACTTAAACTACATTCTGATACTAGAACAATAAATATAGAGTTAGATAAATGTCAATAAAAGTTAAGTAGGTATAATAAAATATGCATCTACATTTCAAAAAAATGTTAGTGGGGGCGCGATTAAAGCTGTTATGAAAACTCGGGTCATAAATACTTAAAGGTTGAGAAACGCTGACTTATTGTTTTGTTGGCACTTACAGTTATTGGGGTAGAAAGAATAAATGAATATGATACGGCTGTGAGTTATTTACAATCAGAGTCCCACTCACATTAACAGTAACTATTTGTATTAAAAGTAAAATAATATCATGACTGTTGCATTTTCACACATTCACAATACACATTGGCCACGTAACTAATAAGATTAAATTATAATAGCACAGCAAAGGAAAAAATTTGATCAGTCTTTTATCGAAGGACAAATCAGCCCATCCTCCAGTCTAACAATTCTTTTATAGTGCTTTAGATAGATAGATAGATAGATATATAGATAGATAGATATGCACACTATCTATCTATGTTCTGAACATACACCAGAATGACTAAATAAGAAAGAAATTAAAAAGAAAGAATAAGTTCTGACTTGGCTGTCACAGTCACAGTGATGCATTATGCAGAAGTACTGCTATAGATATGAAGGAGCCCCCATAGCATTTCTTGACACACTTTTGCTGAATAATTTTGTTGGCTGAAAGTTGTCAGTGTTATAGTATCAGAAAGAGGATGTGCAGCATTGCTGATTATGGCACTCAGTTTTGTTTTCATTCTCTACTTTGCTACGACCTCCAGGGGGTCCAGAGTGTGTCCCATACCTGAGCCTGCCCTTTTAATTACAGTAGCTTGCTGATTTGGTGGGGCTTCCTTGAAGTGATGTTACTAAACCATCACAAAGTTGTAGAAGACGTGAGCAATATCATGACCCATAATATATTTTTATATAGGCCTTTCATAACTTGGTAGAGCCTTCATTTAATCTAGTCAGCAATGCTAATTAATTAAATGGAAATTTAAGAAGTGCTTTACTGTGTCTTAAAGATATCATTTAAAGATGCTGAGAAATTAGTTCATGCTTTTGTTTTCAGTCGGCTAGATTACTGTAACGCACTCCTCTCAGGACTACCCAAAAAAGACATCAATCGTTTGCAACTAGTGTAGAATGCAGCTGCTAGAATCCTAACTAGGAAAAGAAAATCTGAGCACATCTCTCCAGTTTTGATGTCACTACACTGGTTACCTGTGCCATTTAGAATTGACTTTAAAATACTGCTTACGGTTTACGAAGCCTTAAATAATCTCGCTCCATCTTATATATCGGAATGTCTGACACCCTATATTCCAAATCGTAACCTTAGATCCTCAAATGAGTGTCTGCTTAGGATTCCAAGAGCAAATCTTAAAAGAAGTGGTGAGGCGGCCTTCTGCTGTTATGCACCTAAAATCTGGAATAGCCTGCCAATAGGAATTCGTCAGGCTAATACAGTGGAGCACTTTAAAAAAACTGCTGAAAACACATTACTTTAACATGGGTTTCTGATAACTTCACCTTCATTTAATCCTGGTACTCTGTATGTTCAGTTCATTATAATAACTATTCATGGTGGCTCTAAAATCCGTACTGACCCCTACTCTCTCTTCTGTTTCTTTTCCCAGTTTTCTCTGGTGGCGACCTGCGCCATCACCATCTGATCAAAGCACCGTGATGTCCTACATTGATGGATTAAAAGCCAGAAATCTACATGACCATCTTCATCAAGTCCCTCCAAGAGAACTCTAAATACAAAGAGGACTTATCATTTATGTTAGGTAGAATGCCCAGAGGGGACTGGGTGGTCTCGTGGCCTGGAACCCCTGCAGATTTTATTTTTTTTCTCCAGCCATCTGGAGTTTTTTTTGTTTTTTCTGTACTCCCTGGCCATCGGACATTACTCTTATTCTATGTTAATTTGTGTTATCTAATTTTAATTTGTACTTTGTCTTTTATTTATCTCTTCTTTATCATGTAAAGCACTTTGAGCTTTATTATTTGTATGAAAATGTGCTATATAAATAAACGTTCTTGTTGTTGTTGTTAAATTGTACGGTAAATTGTTTTCCAGTTTTCAGAGAAAAAAATCCATCCATCCATCCATTATCCAACCCGCTATATCCTAACACAGGGTCATGGGGGTCTACTGGAGCCAATCCCAGCCAACACAGGGCGCAAGGCAGGAAACAAACCCCTGGCAGGGTGCCAACCCACCGCAGGGAACACACACACATACACCAAGCACACACACTAGGGACAATTTAGGATTGCCAATGCATCTAACCTGCATGTCTTCAGACTGTGGGATGAAACCAGAGCACCCGGAGGAAACCCACGCAGACACGGGGAGAACATGCAAACTTCACGCAGGGAGGACCAGGGAAGCAAACCCTGGTCTCCTTACTGTGAGGCAGCAGCGCTACCACTGTGCCACCAAAAAAAAAATGAGAATGCTTTTCATTGTTTGAGTTTAATTTAGCTATACTTTAGCATCTTCTCATATACTGAGTGCTAGACATATTCGTATTTTTTACTTCATTACAGCATCAGACTGAAACTCGTGTGTTACAGTCAAAAATATACCTATGAAAAAGAATGTCCCATTTAAATAGCCAGATTTATTTGCATTTATACTTTCACTTTAATTTTGGCATTCATTCCTTTAATTAATTTAATTTTAAACATAAAGGTGGAATATATTTCTGCTATGGTATGTCTTTCCTATTACTTTATCTTTTTTCTTCTGTTAGATAATCATCTACACATGTCAACGGTTATTAGGATGTGGTATTTTATTAAGTCTGTTTCATACATCAAAGGATTTTCATATTTTATTTCAGGACATACTTTAAGAGGTAAGCATAGTGGCATGGAGAGTATCTTGCCAGCTTATGGCACTTGATCATCGGTCAGATTCCTGGCCAGGCTGACTCCTTTATGTAGTCTCCTCATTTTCATCCAAGCGTTCTACTTTGGCGTTCTTCCACAGTTACAGGTTGACGGGTGACTATAAATCATTCATTTATGAGAGAGCACCTCTTGTTATGGACTGAAATTGAAGGGAGGGCTGATTCTTTCCTTACAGCCATTTACTAATTTTTTGGCACATGACAGCAATAACAGCATGCAGTGCCGCAAAGACTTTAATAGAACGATTTCTGCTATTGTAAGCTTTGGCTGCATGTACCGGCCGGGTTAAGAAAATGAACTAATGAATGATTGAATGGGTGACTGGTATGTCACCACAGAAACAGCTGAGTATTTTGGAGACATTTATTGCCATAATATAAAACTATGAAGGTTAGTGTACGAGGGGTTACCCAAAAATATCAAGAATTTTGTTTTAAATCGTATATTTCTCAGAACATTTCCAAAATTTAATAACCCTCAAAATACCCTCCCTGAGATACAGTACACTTGGCCCACCTCTATTTTCATTTTTAATTTATTTTCAAATAATATGCCTCCTAGAAAGAAAACTAATTTAAATCTAAAATCTGCTGATGTTCGGAGAAGGTGTCTGAGGTGGATTTCTGAAAACCAAGAACATGACACATTAAAAGTTACAGCTCTGCACAGCTACAGTATGTAATACAGGCTGAAATATTAACAGGTTACCAAACAGGTCAAATCATTTTTATCCCAAGAACATCTCAGATTCCCAATAATTTTCGAAAAACGTTTGCAATTTCCTATTTAAGTCTACTTTGGGCAGATGCTGAAAATTGCAGGCATTAATTTAAGAACAGATTGCTTCTCTAATGGCCAGCTTTATATTGCTCGCTAACAAGTGACATTAAACAGCTTATAAATACTCCACAAACTACACCAAAAAATGATGTTTAAAAAGAAACATTTGCTTGATATGTAAAATTTATTTGCTCCAGATGACTGGTCAAAAATGGTCAAAAATCCTGGTGACGTTTACATAAATAAAAGTATATTTATTATTTCAATTTAATTATAGTATTTGTGTAAATATAATGTTAATATCTTGTTATATAATACGTTACCGTGGCTGTCCAGGAATCAAATCACCTGTAGCTCGCAAACCGTTTGACCAATTGACCTGAAATTTGGTACACATATAATACAGGACATCAACTTCCTGCTTTCGGGGAGATGATTGACCTCAAAGATTATCCCTCTTTTTATTTTTATTTCATTTTATGGTAGAATGAACTCTCGGCAGCTGCTAGTAGAGCAGCCATGTGGCACATGTGTACGGGCGCCGTTCTCATTCCTACCACCTTCTCCTTCACTTCCCCTACCTCTTCATATCTTAAATCACTCTTGAGGTAGATTGAAGACTTAGTGTGAGTGCCAGCTTAAGTGAAAAATTAAAGAAAACATACTAAGTAATTGCAACACAAACACTGACTTAATCAGTTTTAACACGAAAAGATGCCAACAGAAGAAGACGGCCGGTAGGGTGGAGAAAGGAAGAGCTGCTCAGGAAGCAGCAAGCGCATCAACCGCTGAGCAAACGAATGACAAACGTACAGAGAAAGAGGATGAAAACTAGGAAGTAAAGCGTATTCACTGCACGTTATCATACAGTGCGCCGTTACTAGTGTACTAAAAAGTGAAAAAGATATTCATTTATTTAAGAATTTAAATCAAATGCTTTTTATTCATCTATAGCAGGGTTTGTTAAACTTTTTTGCAACCCAGTCTTGCCTTTTGCGGTGTCATCAAGACATATGATGTTTGGCAGAGCGGGGATCTCCCTGTTGGAGAATTGCTACCAATTGCAATCGATTTTCCACTATCAAAATCAAATGATGATCTAGAGGGGGGTTTGGTGAGGGATTCTGTTGTGGATGGTGTAAGCATGTCCTCAAATTTGGTGAAGCAAAAGGAACAGGAGATGAAGTGGTGGGGATAAAAGAGCAAGCACAGACAACCATCTAAACCAGAAAATCAGAAGGAGAATTTGCAAACTACCAAAACAAAAAGGGATAAGCGATACGGAAAAGAAATCAGCACCAGCTCTCATACTTGAAAATAGTTTAATTAGTAACGAGAACAATACTGGCAGCATTTTCCGACTTTATCAAATATTGTCACGGAGTGTACTAATGGATGACCTTCAGCAATGCTGAGAAAGAGCCCCCTCTATCAATATCTCAGGAAAGGAGTGAAAGTCAAAAACTTACAATATTCCTTCTCCTTCAATTTGTACAAAACTTGCTATAATTTAGCTGAAAATTGTACACCAGACACAACTCTCCAAATAAAAATGATGGAAGCTGTATTAGTGATTACACCCTAATCGTGAACGATGTTAGGTAGCTCTTGTCTTGCTTGGGCATGTGTTTAGGCCTGGCAAAAACTGAAACCCTTTTAGGAAAATATTGTTTCTTGTCCGTCAGATAGTGGGAGATTTAAATTCATTGCAAATCCTCTTACAGTTGTCTTTGGATTTGTCTCAGGTGAGCATAGACTATCTCTTGATAAACTGTCCATTGTTTTCTGTGCTACCGTTTTATCATGTCAACAAATTCTGTTCAATTTGTAAGAATTCTGTTGCACTCCATCCATCCATCCATCCATTATCCAACCCGCTATATCCTAACTACAGGGTCATGGGGGTCTGCTGGAGCCAATCCCAGACAACACAGGGTGCAAGGCAGGAAACAAACCCTGGGCAGGGTGCTAGCCCACCGCAGGGCACGCACACACACACACACCAAGCACACACCAGGGACAATTTAGAATCGCCAATGCACCTAACCTGCATGTCTTTGGACTGTGGGACTCTCCATTACCTTAATGGAAAATGATATATTTATATATTTAAAAGTAAAACAAAATCACATTTTCTTTGTGTAGTACTGGGCAGAATTTCTTTAGAATTTGGCCAGATTTCATTAATGTTATTCAACAATGATTCTGCTGAGCTCTGGCCAGTGTCTCTGCTAAACTCCTATTGTTTTAGTTAATATGAGGTCGTATAACAGAGTGGACAGCTTTTCATTACTAACTAGCCGAAGTGCCTGGCGTTGCTGTGGTATATTTGTAGAGTGAGCAAAGGTTTAAGTATTTTTTTAAATGGTGCCCCTGCTGTTATTGCCAGCTGTCCCACACTGCCTCTCTATCAATGCCTTAGCTCTTGTGAGTTGAGACTTTGTTCTCTTTGGTTCTGGCAGTAACTCCTTCCTGGGGTTGTAACCATGAACGCTGTCATGTCTGACTCCGACATGATCATCAGAAAACCCGGTTTCCACGTCTACCTGTATTAGTTTAAATGGCACTTTTGCCACTCACAATAGGACGGACGCATTGACGTATCGTGTCGACTGGGCAACACAGTGAATGCGGCGTCTGTCCATATATGTCCATGATTTGTTCACTTTCTGACGTAGTGTAAATAAGGTAAATTCATCTCACTGTGGTGCATATTCCATACGTAATACCATGTAACACATAATTCTCTTGCTTTACGCGAATATACCCATGCCACCAAAAAAAAGACGTACAGTTCCACAGTCCACTTCAGATGCCAGAGAAAAGTCTATTTCAAGGGCGTCTCAAACGCCACAGCAGACACAATCCAAAGTAGAGGAACTTAAAATAAAATGTGAATCAGAAAACTGTTTGTTCTATTTCTTTGTTCTGTTTCTTTCATTTGGGAAATTCACCAGTTATAGATTGCCGGGCAACGCCGGGTACTCCTGCTAGTAATATGTGTATGTGTGTGTGTGTGTGTGTGTAGAGAGAGAGAGAGAGAGAGAGGATTGATTGTATTTTAAATCTTTTGCTTATGTTACTGAAACTTACGTTTAATTGTCATATTATAAAACAAACATCTTCTGTAATGCATAGATTTGGCACAAGGAAAACTTGAAAAAGTTAAGAATTGTTTTCGTAACATTTCTTTGATCTGAAGGGGGATACCTGAGATTCTGGACACCAATATTTTATAGCGGATATCCGATGACTCCACACAACGGTCACATGGTGGAAATGTCTCTTGATTGCCTAAACAATAGAGAGGCATCCAGGAAGAGCAAAGGCAGACACGGTGACCAAAACATAATAATAAAAAATACCAAAATACAATAATTATATACTTCTCAGTGCAATTAAAAGAGCAAATGCAAAAACTAAGAATTATAACACCTTCTGCTACACTTGCTGCTTGGGACTGACTTAGCATTCAAAGCAGTTTACACTTCTAAACACTTACCTGGATATCTTCTCTATCCAGAACACACTCATCCATTTTAAGGACAGCTTCTCGGATTATGTGAGGTGCTGGTAATGAACTCAGAGCGATGTTGACAATATTGCTTCTTCTGAGGTTCAGAACATTCAGGAACATCTGTGCACCACCACCACCTTTGCTCTGTTAAAAAAGAAATAAAAATAACGATTTACTTGCATTTCAGAAAGAAAATAAAAATATATTTTATAAACCACCTACAAAACTATTAAATAAATACACAATACATAAATAATTACAATGTGAAATGTGAATATACAGTAAATAATTGAATGCGTTACAAAATATATTTTTTGAGGATTATTTCTTTATGTATTTATTTAGTTATTCCTTCATTGATTTATTTAAGTGACACCACACTCAACATGACTGAAATGAAAACTGTCAATCATCAGATTTGAGAGGGTGGGCTCTAACAAGTACTCTGTTTTGATTGGTGAATCATCTGCACAGTGGATTTTGCTTGACTTCGTAATCCTGTGGCTCATGTGCAGGCTCAAAGTTGTGGCTGTGCGCGTTGGGTACAAGTGCAAGAAGATGACTTTAGCAGTGACTTTAATTCAAGAAACTCAGAATACATCATTAGGAGTCTACAGCTGAATTTTCTGCTATAAATGAGGCACTTAATGGCAAAAGGTTTATGTCTGCTCTATGGATGATTTACCACTCAAAAAACAATACCTGCTTCCTACATTGGTTATGCAGGAAGTATTTTATGATAGAGAAGCTTTTATCTGTGGCACCTCTGCACGAGAACCACCCTTTACCTCCCTCTCAAACATATGCAGTTTTTAATGTCTGGAAAACATTTGGGATTAAATCAGTTAGAGATCTGTACATAGACAACGTCTTTGCATCCTATGAACAATTAAAGTAGCAATGCACACAATGCATCTCTCTTGTTTAAAATTGTCTACAATGTTTCCAGGGCAAGATCCAACCTGCGAACATTGCAATCAAGTTCCAGCCTCACTGGGCCACATGTTTTGGGTGAGCACCAAACTAACATCATTCTGGACCAAAATTTTTAAATACCTTTCAGACAGCCTTGGTGTCCCAATCACTCATAACCCAATAACAGCTGTGTTTGGTGGGCTCACAGATGGAGAAGGACAAACAAACTGTGATTGCCTTTACTTCACTATTGACACGTAGACTTATTTTGCTCAACTGGAAGAATCCTAACTCTCCTCTTTTAAGTCAGTGGGTAGCTAATGTTATATACAATTTGAAACTGGAAAAATTCAAATTCGCACTTAGAGGATCTGTGCAGAACGTTTTCAAAACCTGTCAGGATCTAATCAATAACATTTTAGAATAAATATTTAAATTGAGGAAGCAGGTTCTCTCCCCTCTTTTACTCCATTTATCTTTATTCATTGATTAATTTATCTATTTACTTATTTTTACCAGTTTAAAGTTTCACTCTGCTGGCCTAGTTCTCTTTCTTCTCAGGGGGTTGATTTGTTTCGCACCTTTTTATTGTAACACTGCTAAAACCCACATTCTCAGCTTTAAAGAGTGAAAGTAACTGTTTTCATTTCAGTGCTTATTTGCTGTTGTGTGGTGTTTCTGAAATAAACCAATTAAGAAATAGTTAAATAAATACTGTGATGGACCAACTGGTGTCCCTGCCACGATGGACCCTGCTCCCTTGCCTGTCCAGGAGACCATCGGAATAGAAGGTCAGCTCAGGAGTGTTGATATTCCCCTTCTATACCAGGACATAGACAGAGGAAGACGCTGCAGAAGCACCCACACCAGGGTTGGTGTCCCAGCTACCACGGAGGGACACTGGTTGGAATTGGGTAACTGGAACGTGAGGGCAGTGGGTGACTGCCTGCTATGTGTAAAGAATCCCCCCCTGTACACTGGGTGGCAGCATTCTATCTGGTGATCCCCAGTATGGACACCTGCAGGGCAGCATGGGACTTGGGTTCCCAGGGGCCTACCCTGCCCGGTTTCTGTCAGGGAACTCTCAGATACTGACAGCACAAGGACTCTTGTGGTCCTGCCTGGCTCCCTGGAAGCAATAGATTTAGCTCCAGAAGTATTCGTTGGTCCGGAGTTAAAAGAGAACCCTCCACTTGGCCTAAGGATTTGGATTCGGGATGAGGCGGACAAGGCTTGTTGAGAAGAGTGGAAGGAAGAGGGAAAACACAGGGAAGAGAAATTGTGGACAATTCTACTGTATATTGTGAAGAGAAGCCCGTTAAGAGGTATTTCCTTATTAATAAACTACTATTTACACCTTGGTGTTCTGCAGTTGTGTCAGGAGTTTGGGTGCTGTGACCCATTATACTTAAATTTCATGTTGTTATTGTTTATTAATTGTCACATTTCGCAGTACTTTTATTCATGTGTATTTATTTAAGTTTGTATAAAATATTTCTCCATAGTCTAGTCTTGTTTTAAAACTTTTTTCATTACATTTTATGCTTTTTTTCTGGACGGTTTCTTGTGAATTTGGTGTTTTGAAGCATACAGAACCTGATTTTGGCAATCATTTTTTCACTAAATCAATTATTTGCAGGTGTTGAAATATTTTGAATGTACTCATTTTGTTTTCTCATAGACACTCCCATTTTGTGGCTTCATTGCCATGTTGTGGTGACCCTTTGTTAGGTGGTTCAGTTTAACAGGTCACGATTTGTGAAGTCATCATTAAATCAGCATAAAGGTCGACACAATACATTCTGATTGACTTTTGTCGATGAACATGGGTAGGCGTTGAACCATTCTCATTAAAAAACTGCCTCATTATTCTATTGTGACAGTATCTATCTATCTATCTATCTATCTATCTATCTATCTATCTATCTATCTATCTATCTATCTATCTATCTATCTATCTGTGTGGTGGACTGGTGCACAAGGGTTCTCTTGGAAGGAAACTATAGCACAGGAGAAGTACTGAAGTATTGTTAGATGAGTGAGAAAAGCTCCAGGTGGCACTTGAGATACACGGGGCAGAAAGGTACAAAACTATATCACAATCTAAGAAAAGATTTCACTTTTACTTTCCCACCTCCTCCAGTCCTTTAATTGTTCAAAAGTTAGTAATGTAACAGGTATGGCCTCGAGGGGGCGCTCCAGCATCCCAAACACCTGACACACACAGACGCAGCACAAATAACAGCTTTAATTTTGTGTAGAACGCTTTCTCAGCAAGCGTTTCCCACTACAGAGACAAGTACACAACTCTTGCTGCCTCCATCTCCGGCAAGCTTCATCTTCTCCCTCCCAACTCTGGCTCCTTGACTGAAGTCAACGGGTTTCTTTTTTTTATTTATTTATTTTTATTAATTTTATTACAATCCATACAAAGCAATCAAGTTTTTACAAAAAGAAAAATTAAGTTAAGAACAGATCGATCCCCACCCCTCAACGGGTTTCTTTTATCCTGCTCCCTGGAGTATTTCCAGTGGTCCGTTCGCATGGTCTGGAAGCACTTCTGGGTGAGGCGGAAGTCCAATGAAATGGGACTCTGCAGTCTCTGCAGCATACCCTGGTGGCTCCCACGAGACCCAACAGGGATGAGTTATAGAATTCCATTTCCCATGATGCCCTGTATGAAACCATGGTGCTCTAGCAACCCAGGGGAGCTGCCATTTAGTGATCTAGAGGAAATAATGCCCTGTGCATGGCCTCTCTCAGGTAAGGGCCCTGGTTGCCTGCCACACAGGATAGAAAATTTTTAGTCTTTTGAACATTTTCTGATTTTTAAATAAAAATATTTCACTATATCACAACCACACCACTTAGTTTACAGTTTTTGGTCATGTTTGCTTGTCTGTGTAGGTTTAGTGCATTTCTATGAGTGTTTTGTAGGTTGCTGACACTATTCCGTGGTACATCTGATATCATCACTGTGCCCCTATTTAGGATAGAGGCATGATGACCTTGATGTCCAAGTTTGTGAATACTTTGCAAAACTGAAATGTTATGTGTTGTGACTTCAGAAGGAACAAAAGAATTTGCACTCCACGCCACATCAATGGCTCCCCTGTCCAGACAGTTAGCAGCTTCAGTCTCCTGTGTGTCCGGATCACCAGCTGCCTTATGGGGTCTGTTAACACCACCAACATTCTCAAAAATGCTCTGTAAAGGGTCATTTTTCCTTAGGAGGCTAAAGAATTTCAGAGTAGGAACCAAAACATAAATGAAATTTTACCACTGCACTATTGAATGCATCATGACCAGGGGCCTCATGTATAAACGGTGCGTACGCACAAAAATGTTGTGTAAGCCTGTTTCCACGTTCAAATCATGATGTATAAAACCTAAACTTGGTGTAAAGCCATGCCCATTTCCACGGTAGCTCATACACTGGCGTATGCAAGTTCTGCCCTCGGTTTTGCAGACTGGTGGCACTCAGCATCAAAGCAGTGCTACTGTTCCTGTGTGGTTTCCCTTTCTTTTTTAGATCCACATCCCTGACGCGGCTTTATAAATACACTGAAATTAACCGCATATTGTTTATTAGTTTAATGCATCTGATTGCAATTAACCTGTAACAATATAATAGTCCACAGATTGGTCAAACTATTCTAAATATAATAGCTGCTTTTGATTTTTTTTTTTTTTTTGTTACTAAACCACCATTTTATTTTCATTAGTACCAACAGTATGTAAGGTTTAGACACTGGCACTCCATGTTGTTTAAATGACCAATGGCTACTGCTGGACCTGTGGGAAGTCATGTTGGATGTGGGTGCATGATGCTACTAAAGTGCCGCTGTTTAAGTTTTACACATATCCAAATCTTAGGGTTCTTCTAAAAAAGCCAACTGTGACTACAAATATATAGTGAAGAGTATAAGATGAAGTTCAAACTTTGTGTTTTGCTTTCTGACTATGATTTTTGCCTCTTGTTTTGCATTTTGTCACCCAGTTCTCATATTCTAATTATGGCCCTTATCTGAACCTGTTTACTGACACTGCGTTTGGAAATCCCTTGAAGAAAGCTCAAAATTCCCCAATCCAATCTTCTCTAACATTTTAGCTTCTGTGGCTTGCCTTTAATATCAGGACATGAACTCTATGAAGTGACTGCTGTTATTTGTTGTTATTGAACAACATAAAATTAAAGAGAGAGAGCACATACAGCCTTCGTTTAAAAGGCCGTGCAAGGGGTGGGGCTTAGGGCGGAGACTAATAAGAATTACTTCACATTTGAGTGCATCGCGGGACTCTGGCTGGCAAGCAAAGAGATCAGATCATTCTCAGGCTTGTTAAGAGACATGTCAAATGTCTAGATTTATTATGAGACACTAGAAAGGAAAACTAAGAGGCGATTTCTTAGCTATGTCAAGTCAGAAACAGAGAAGAGTCAAACCTGAGGGACTGAAAATTGATCAGGCTATCAAGAAGCAATGTGTTATGCTAAAGTAGATTGCTAGCAATTTTAGTAGGAGGACCAGAACAAGAGACTTTACAACCAAAGCTGGAAAATCAAAAATAACTTTCATCTAAGCCAAAACATTTAGTGAAAATTATAGTCTCTCTATTATAAAAAAAAAATCTTCACAGGTTAACAGATGTCAGTCTAGAAGCCCTGTGTGACTACGTGCCCAGGCTTCGTCCTTATACTGTGATTTGTCATTTAGGTAGGCTGGCAATTGTTTCTTTAGCCTTACACATTTCCATCCATTAACCGGCCATAATGCTGAAATGTCTCACAGTCGCTTATTCTTCCTAACTGGACAGACTGATATCCCTGAAGCTTAGTTGTCTTGGTATTAGAACTGGGATGATTAAGTGTTCCTTTATGTTTTTTGATCAGTGTACAGTATATATATCAAATACATATAAAAGGAAACAGGGAACGTGCAAGGCTCTCACAAAATGACACAGTATATGAGAAGAAGGCTTTACGTTAACGTGCTCAACAGAGAGAGTGCCAGGTGAAGACCGACACAAAGATACAGAGAATAAGAAGAATGCTCAGGGTACGCATAGGACAAAAGATATCAAATATTCTAAATGTATTCTGTTACCTGTAGGTAATGTAGCTAGTGAATGAATACATGTCAGGACATTTTTGCTTTGCACCCTCCACCATCATAACCTATCGTCTATGCAGGAGGAGCAAAAGCATTAGATTCCTCAAAAATTTCAATCTCCGGTTTTCGATGGATCTCAACATTTTAGGCTCCCTGATACCGAAAACACTGATATCTCAATGATTGATGTGTGTCTGTCTGTTTGTGTATCACAGTTTTTTGAGGACAATCTAGAGCTAAAACAGCCTGATAGAAAAAAATACCAAACTCAAAACTTCAGCCTGATATGAGATGACGATGTACTGATTAGTTTTTGGGCCAAATTGTGCAAGAGAAAGAGGCATTCTAGAGGAACCCTCAAATACCATAATTCTGCAATTACTTATGAATTCTTCTTGTCAATTAATATTGTAATGACCTATTTTATGATCAGAAAGATCAGCATTAAAGCGGTAAATAATTACTGAAATGTTATTAAATAGTTCGGGTAACTTGGTTTCTAGGGTGCAAAGCCTACTGACACTCACATTCGAATTTTGTACTGTTATTTACTAATTAAATAAATCTTTGCAGAAGGAAATCTTTTCATCCAGTCAAATAATCTATCAGTCGAACAATCAATCATCCATTCACAACTCTTTTAGTTTTGTAAACTTGTTAATTCCAACAAAGGGTTAGGCAGCAGGGGTATAATCAATCAATCAATCAATCAATCAATCAATCAACCCACCTTTCCATTGTATAGATCTGGCTACTCCAATACAAGGCCAGGTGCTAAAATGCCATTCAATTAAACATCTATCTATCTATCTATGTATCTATGTATCTATCTATCTATCTATCTATCTATCTATCTATCTATTATATAGTGTCTTTAACATCTATCCATCCATCCATCCATTATCCAACCTGCTATATCCTAACTACTGGGCCACGGGGTCTGCTGGAGCCAATCCCAGCCAACACAAAGTGCAAAGCAGGAAACAAACCCCATGCAGGGTGCCAGCCCACTGCCCACACACACATGCACACACCCACACACCAAGCACACACTAGGGACAATTTAGAATCACTAATGCTCCTAACCTGCATGTCTTTGGACTGTGGGAGGAAACCAGAGAACCGGGAGGAAACCCAGGTCTCCTTACTGCAAGACAGTAGCGCTACCCACTGCGTCACCATGCCGCTCACATCTATCTATCTATCTATCTATCTATCTATCTATCTATCTATCTATCTATCTATCTAT
>JANRMT010062852.1:31699205-31723063 GCA_026402145.1 Polypterus bichir lapradei | reverse complement strand
GGTCTCCATATAGTCGGGTGCTGACCCTGATGTGTCGAGTCCGCACAACCTAGTAAAGCTATTGTGTAAATCGATAAATATTTAATTTGTAATTTATTATTATTATCGTTATTGTTATTATTTACATTGCTTACTTTTCCTTTTATTTTGTTTATTTTGTTTTTTCCACAGTTTTCTTGCATAAAGGGGTTGAAGCTCCTAGTTTAATATAGGTTGGTTTATTTTACAACAAACCTATTTATTACCTTGCAATTATAAAACGTGTTACACATCCTGGCCTCTGAAGAACCCACAACTGCTGAACCTTGGACATGTTAGATCACTGACCCTGGGACTTTGGAATCGCAAGCTGCCTTAACCTCCTTCCTCCAGCCCTTCAAAACTGCTGTGCTCACCGACACCACCTGGAAAACAACAGCTGGACCACTGAGAGGTACTCAGAGAAATGAAAGAAGGAGTGCCTGAGTGTCTGACCCATTGTAACTGCTCCATTCTGCTGATTCCCAGTTAAGCTTAATGTGGATTGGATGATGAACAATTATTTAATGCAAGCTAATTATGTCATAATTCGATTTTTCCTGTTATTACTTTGATGCCATTCTAGCTTGGAGAGGGTGCTGACAGTGGCACAGTCTTTCTCAGTGCATTTTCTAACGGTAAGCCTGCTCTCCATTGAGTAGCCTGTAGTTGTGGTGGAAGCTTAAATGAGACCAATAGGGTTTTTAAGTGAGTAGGTATTTCAGACACAGAGGATGGTGGTTCTGGGATACCAGATGTCACCGCTGAACCTACGTGAAATGACGTGGGCCAAGTAAGTAAAAGTTGAGGGTGGTAGTTGGTGTGAGCAATATGTATCTTCTACGATAATACCTTAATTGTTGTAATTTTAACACTGTGCAAGTTGACATTATCGAGTAGGTCACTCACTTTGTAAAAAATCTGGAGTGGTCTCCCCTAGACTTTCTTGTATATTCAGATATGGGGATGGATATTTGAGGAGGCAAGACAATGATTATATTTTAATATTATGTACATTAAAGAACCATCAACAACAAATCAAATTAATAATATATTGAACAATTATTAAAAAAGTAAAGTTGAATAAATTGGACTCTGCAGCTGCATGAATAAAAAGTAAAGTACCACTTATGGTTAACGGAAATAGCCCAAAAGTTGATAGAAATCTACATTTTGTCCCTAATACTTTTATGCAAAATTTGGTTGACCTAATTGAAAGCGTACTCAAGTTATCATTTGCATACACACACACACATAATTCCAAAAATGGTATTTTTGGAGTCAGGAAGGTCTAAAACATTGAGATTCATCGAAATCTCAAAATGGAATTTTTTGTGGATTCCAATATTTTCCCTATATTTCGTATACGAGAAAGTCAGGGAGGTCTAAAACGTCGAGATTCATCAAGATCTCGAGATAGAATTCTTGGACGATTTCAATACTTTCCCTATACTTTGTATACAAGTAAGTAAAAACAATCAGAAACACACCTTGCGAGTCCACACATTCACTGCTTCATGTAGCCTAGTCTCGCAGGGCCAGTTGTGATTCCCAAATGGAATGCACGTTTAACAACCCATCAAAAAGTATGAGGTGAACAGCGTCGTAATCCTGCACTGCAAAGGCTCCACCCACAGGGCTTCTTCCTAAACACCCGCCCCCAATTCCTCCAGTCGGTGAAGTTTAAACTACCAGAGTTCAGAGAGTTGAGAGAGCAAAAGAAAATGAACAAAAGACTTGATGGTGAGAGAAAACAAAAAGCTAAATTTGCTGTTATCAGTTGGGAGCTCAGTAGCTCACAGTAGCTGAAGCTTACTTATCATTCTTAATGAGTGCTAAGACAGAAGAGAGTTCACTGGTGAGGAAACCTGTCTTTCACTGAAATGCATAGCACTGTGGGAATGACATCTTCTGCGTTTACATTCAATGCGTCTGTTTTCAGGAAGTAACTGTTAATACTTTAGCAAAAAATACACACATTTTGCATGTTTTGACCACACAAATTGATACCGGACATGTGTATTATGTGACTCGAGTTACGTGAGATGTTTTTTTCCTCTTTTCCATGGACGTTTTTAACATTCTGTGGCACTGTTCTGCATTGATCACTTATCGACAACATTGAGTTTGAATATTCAATGGTTAATTTCTTTATAAAAACATAACATTATAATTTATTTCCGGCCACCACTACAGACTGCATGAGGTAAGTAGCATTTTAAAAAAACGTTCCACTAAATACTGTATGTCGTTTCTATTAATATCATTAATAAGCAATAGTTAATATCCTATTTAAAAAAGCAACCCATAGCTGTACAATGTAAGACATTTACAAACACAATTTTGAAGGATGCAGAATATCATCTACTTATTGTTACTGACATAATCCCTAGAAATACTGAAATATTACTTTTTGTCAATATCGCACACCGTCAATGACGTGTTCACACAGCCGCCATCATTGTACAAAGTAGAGCAAGAAAAGGAGCAAATCTTCACTGTAGGCAGTTCTCAAGGTGACAAACTGGACTTAACATCAGGTCTAGTGCATTTGTGAATAATAATAATAATTCTTTATATTTACAGTATACAGCACTGTTCAAGCTAATCAAAGCTCTTTATGCAGTGAGTGGGGAGCAACTTCAACCACCACTAATGTGGCAGCCATTTTGGCGCCAGTATGCTCACCACATACTGTAGTTGTTAGGTGGGTGAAGGACTAAGAGAGAGAGAGCCAGTTAGAGACAGGGGATGTTTATGGACCCTGAATGACCAAGCTGAGGTGAGCAATTGAGTATGGACATCAGGATACACCAACTTTTTACGAAGGATACCCAGGGATCTTTTGTAACCATAGAGAGTCAAGACTTCAGTTTTATGTTTCATCTGAAGGACAACCCCATTTCTAAAGCACAGTGTCCACGTCACTGCACTGGGATCCACATTGAGACCACAGGGTAAGCACCCCCTGTTGGCCTGACCAACACCTCTTTCGGCAGCAACCCAAGCTTTGTCCTGGTTGTTCTCCCATCCAAGTACTGGCTGGGCCTGAACATGCTTGGCTTCAGGTGGATGACCTCTTCTGAAGTGCAGGTGTTATGGCTGCTGGCTACATCAAGGGCTATGATGACTCTGTGAAGATCACATTTTAAGAAATGACACTAAACAGACCCTGCACTGAGTGCGTGAGGGTACATGCATGAGTGGGCCTTGTGATAGATGGCCACGTTTGTTAAAATCTTTGGGTGTGGGTGTGCTATATAATATGTCAGGGACTCATCCTGCTAATTCATATCTTGAGGGTTCAAATCCCACCTTTGGTCGTTGTCTGTGATGGGTGTGTATGATCACCCCGTGTGGGTTTTCTTCCACATCACTCAAAACATGTGGTTTAGGAACACTGGTGACTCTAAACTAAATCAAGTGTGGGACAATGGCACCTCGATTGATTGGGGGTCTTCCTCCCTTGAGGCCAGCTGTACTGGACTCCCAAACTGGATTAATTGAGTTTCAGGTTGTTCTGTACAGTATGTATGCTTTATCTATCAGGGATATGCAGCCTGACTATCCGTCCAGACAACATGAATTTAGGGAAACCCTGGAGCTTAATACTCACACAGTAAAAGAACAGTCTGGACGGAGCTCGTGCTGAACTAAACGGAGACGTGCAGAGGAAAGGTGTGGCTATAATGAGCACACAGGACTGCCATATCTTAGATCTTACTGAGCGGAAATGGCAAATTGGAAAAAATACTGGCAATTTGACTTGTCTGAGGGAGCCCTGGGGAGGTAATAGGAAATGACTTGAGGTAATTTCAGAGATTTTCACTGTAAGCAAAGTGAGGCATGGCCCTGGTCCTGGGACAAAATACAATTCATTTACTCTGGAATTAGTGGATTATTATAGCCTGCAAATAAAAATATTACTCTGTATAGTGTTGTTTTAAAAGGCATATGGAGATTGCACCAGCAGAAATAAAAAATAAGATTCCGATAATTTTTAGTATGAAATTCACAAGCCTGCTTAATCCTGCTCAGGGTTATTGGGGGACAGAAGCCTGCAGCACTGGGAACAAGACACGAAACTGCAATGGACACGGTGCCTGCCCATCATTAAGAGTTTTTAAAATCTAATATTGTATATCAGAATCATTGCTACAGGTACAATACTGTAGAAATGCTACCTGAGTGCACTGATTTGAATTCTGCCCACTCCTGCTGTGCCTTCCTGATCTCAATTTTCTTCCAAAGACACACTTTTGGGATATCTGTTAACTCTCGGAGGCTACAGCAGGTTGAGTTGTCAATACAGTACACATAACTTGAATTCTGTTCGGTTTTTAAGAATTATTTTAGTTTGTTCACAAGGGTTTCCACTCTGCTCTCTAATTTTCTCTTAAACTGCCATATTTATTTACAACGTTTAACTGGTGTGATACAGGCAGCCTCGGCCATTACCCAGCAGGATGGAAGGATATTCCCGCCATGGCATGATGGGATTTGAAGTCTGGTACAGCCATGGTTCAATGGGGGCCGCCAGGGGGAGTTGCAGACCCGTACAGTGGACTTCCACCACACCTGGGACTGATTCCAGGTAATACTAATGAGGCACCTGGAGCATTCCCAGAACCTGAATAAAAGGAGCCGCCTCACCCCTTTCAAGGAGCCAGAGTTGGGAGGTGGAGGCAGCAGAGAAAGAGAGAAGAAAGAGGAAGAAGAAGAAGACGAAGAAGAAGAAAGAAAGGACTGACTGTGCTGTGGGAGCAAAGAAAAAGTGCTTGACCATTGAAACAAAGTGCATTGTGTGCTGGAACTTGTGTCTTGTGTCTGTCTGTGTCGGGTTAGGGTGGCTGTACGTGCCCCGGTGGTCCACACTGGACAGAAATACAATATTTTTAAGGTTTTAGGTTTTAACTGGGGCAGCATGGTGCTTCACAGTTAGGAGATCCAGGTTCGCTTCCTGGGTCCTCCCTGTGTGGAGTTTGCATGTTCTCCCCGTGTCTGTGTGTCTCCTCCGGGTACTCCAGTTTCCTCTCACAGTCCAAAGACATGCAGGTTAGATGCATTGGCGATTCTAAATTGTCCCGGGTGTGTGTGTGTGCCCTGCGGTGGGCTGGCACCCTGCCCGGGGATTGTTTCCTGCCTTGCGCCCTGTGTAGGCTGGGATTATCTCCAGCAGACCCTCATGATCCTGTAGTTAGGATATAACGGGTTGGATAATGGATGGATGGATAGGTTTTAACTGCCACCTCTGAACCACTGAGTGACTCTGAGTCAGTCATGGAAAATGCCTGTACCTCAATTGCAGATTACTGATCCTAAGAATCTTTACTTGTAAATTTCAGACGTTGTTCACTACGTCTATACAGTATATGCCTTTGGTAGAGTGTGCTACATTGCCGTCTTGAACAGCTTGGGCCCCATTCAGTTTGGGATGCATGTATGGAGTTTGCATGATCGCCTTCTGCTCACATGGATTTCCTCTGGAGACTCTGGATGCTCCTCACGGTCTAAACACACGCTGTCATGTTGACTGTCAATACCAACGTAATCCATTGAGAATAAGATCATTTATGAAATAATTCTCGGTTGTAACGATGCGGATTCGCTCCATGCTCCCATCTGCCTTTTGGGAGCTCTTGAACTCGACACCGTCGGTGATGTCACCAATGAGCTGGACAGTGAGGCACAAACAATGAAGCAAGGGGATGGTGCAAAAAGTGTAAAGTGCTTTTATTTTAAAAACAGCAAAATCCAAAAACAAATTGTTCAAATAAAGAGTGCAGTGCATCACAGTTCCTTAAATAAATAATTCATAAAAAGCAGTGAATTGTGGAGGTTAAAAACACAATAGAAAAAGTCCTTTAAAACTGAGGTTAAAACAATGGCTGGAAGCAGTCTTTTAAAACAACCTTTTACTGGTGACTCCCCAGCTTCTGCCATCAAGGCTATGAATCAGGGGAGCCACCCTACCTGCAGCTGACCTTCTTTCTGCCTTCTACCGCTGGTCTGTTTGCCTTGCTGATCCCTGGCTCTGGTGGGCTTCACCTGACCGTGACTTGTGCTCCCCAGCAACCAGGGCACTCACGCTGGGGCTTTCGCATCCCAAGTCCCAACTCCTGCTGCCTTCCTGGGCTTATGTGGCGAGCCATCCTCCTTCCGGTCACTCCCGCTCCTCAATAATGCTCAGCGGGAGCAACCACTACCGCCTGCTCCCGGGGTGCCGGCCAAACACCCAGGCTCACTGTTCAGCTGCAGGTGTTCTCTACTAGGGAGTGGTGGCTCTGAGGATAGGGATCTGCTCTGGCAATCAGAAGGTTGCCGGTTTGAATCTCATAAATGCCAAAAGGGACACTGCTCTGTTGGGCCGTTGAGCAAGACCCTTAACCTGCAATTACTGAACGCTTTGAGTAGTGTGAAAAGCGCTATATAAATGCACAGAATTTTTTTTTTTCTTTACGAGCACCTTCACTCGTTCATGCACCGGCTTTCTCCTCCCTGCTTCCTGCCTTCTCTCTTTCTCAACCTCCATCTGTTGTTTTCTCTTTTTCCTCTAGCTGCCTCGCGCTTCTATTATTTATAATGGGGACGTGGATCAAATGTGGCAATTAGCAGCTCCTGGCATCAATTACGGATGCAGACAACTCCTCACCTGTGCACTTAAGCGAGGACCGACCGCATCACGAATTCACCCAGGACCCGCTCCCGCCACACTACCACGCCCCCTCGCTAAGCCACGAGTGCAGCGATTATTTATTTAAAAAGTGGCCTTTCATCTGAGCTGTGGACCTGCTACACCACATCGGTTAGCATATTCACTGGGCGGCACAGTGGGGTAGTAGTAGTGGTCAGTGTTGTGCAAGTTCACACTTCACAAGAACGAGCTCAAAGTTCAGTTCACACGGATTAAAATGAAGAAATTCACGTTCATAGTTCACCATTTCAATTTTGAACTAGTTCATAGTTTTGTATTTTTTAAGGAGTGAGAATAAATACAATACAATACAATACAATTTATTTTTGTGTAGCCCAAAATCACACAAGAAGTGCCGCAATGGGCTTTAACAGGCCCTACCTCTTGACGGCCTTGACTCTCTAAGAAGACAAGGAACAACTCCCAAAAAAAACCCTTGTAAGGGAAAAAATGGAAGAAACCTCGGGAAAGGCAGTTCAAAGAGAGACCCCTTTCCAGGTAGGTTGGGCGTGCAGTGGGTGTCAAAACGAAGGGGGTCAATACAATACAATACACAGAACAGAACAAATCCTCAATACAGTATAAAAATACAAACTTTAGAAACACCGAGTAGAATTTAACAGTAGATGATATCACATAATATGATTTGGATTTGTTTAGAAATGGCCCATGAGTTTACTTTTTTCAGTTTTGCATGCCTTATATTATGTTAGTACAGTCTTCTTAAATAAAATACATAGCAGTAGAGTGTTGTGCCGTGTTAGCCATAGACTGATACAGGAGAAAGTAGGGTGAAATGACACCTTTTATTGGCTAACTAAATAGATTACAAATGTAAGCTTTCGAGGCAGCTAAGACCCCTTCATCAGGCAAGGTGTAACCTTGTCCAAGTGGGCTAGTTTCTTCCATCGGGTTTTCAGTTCCATGTGAAGGTTACACTTTGCCTGATGAAGGGGCCTTAGCTGCCTCGAAAGCTTACATTTGTAATCTATTTAGTTAGCCAATAAAAGGTGTCATTTCATCCTACTTTCTCCTAAATAAAATACAATAACTATGAAGACTTTTTTTATTTAAATACATTTTATTGAGTTATACCCAGCAACAAACACATATAACCATATATGTTAATATCCTCCCAGTCAAAAAAGAAATTAAATAGATACAAGTATACATATAAATTACTGCAACCGTGTGACACAAATGGTGACTGTGGAACCAGCGTGTACATGAACTAATCTGTTATGCTGCCGGTCAAAATTTGCGTCACATATTGCATGTGCAACGAGGAAAAATATAACGTGGCCTCGTGAAGTACAACATTTTCCTATAAGCGAAAGCGGAGCTTCACCGCTCATGTCAGTGGGGGTTCAGCTTAAGCACATACAGGCAGACACAGAGAGCGCCTATTTAACTTTATGTTATTTTTTCCAAATACAAATAAATAGCAAAAAATTTGTACGAAATAAATATTTGTAAAAATCCACTATTTGTGCTCATCTGAATACCGTATTCGGATTCGGCTCCACACCTACATTATATGGTAAGGCAAAACGTTTAATCTGGACCTAAACCAGATCCAGAATGTCACAGAAAACTGAACTCGCTCACGTTCAAGTTCTTCACTTGCAAATATGTTACGTTAAGTTCACCGTTCTTAGAAAAATGAGCTTGTGCATTGAATGCGCTCTTTTGAAGTAGTTCATGCACAATACTGGTAGTGGAGCTGTCTCACAGTAAGGAAACCAGAGTTTGTGTCCTGAGTTCTCTCCATGTCTGAGTGTTGTGGCGGAAGGCTGGGGTCCTTACCTAGAAGGACCGGAATACAGAACATATTCAGAGCATTAACTCCCCCGGAGTGATACGTAGATGGCAGCCACCCTGGGTTGCAATGGTGTCTCAGACTCCAGCAGGGCTTCATTGGAGTTTGGTGCATCCATGTTGTGTTCCGTGGGCACCACCAGGAGGTGCTGCAGGTACTATTGAACTGTGTAGTAGCATTTCCGGTACACGTGGAAGTGTTGCCGGAAGAAAGTCGTCAAACACCTGGAGCACTTCTGGGTGCCCTATAAAAGGAGCAAGCCGCCACTACTCCAGGAGCCAGAGCCAGGAGGAGGTGGACAAAGCTTGCTGGAGGAGGAGCGGAGGCAGAGAGAGAGAGAAGAAAAAGAAACAATAAAAGAGTGTTTGTGTAGTGTTTTGGGTGCTGTGAACTGTGATGTACCAGTGGGAAATGGGGGAAAGGCGTTTCCTATGAAAAAAAATAAACAAAAACGCGTGTGTTGAACTTGTGACCTGTGTCTGTCTGTGTTGGGTTTGGGCGGCAGGAGCGCCCTCTGCAGGCCACGGTGAGCGTCTATCGGGTGCTTTGGTTCCTTCCACATCCCAAAGACATGCAGGTTAGGTGAATTAGCAATGTTAAATGTGTGCATGTGTGTTTTTGCCCTGCAATAGCCTGGCGCTTTGTCTGGGGTTTGTTCCTGCCTTGTACCTGTGGAAGAAACCCCCCAAGGAAGAGAGGAATAGTTCAATCAATTAGATTCTTATTCAGTCACAGATGAGTACATGGATTCTACGTTGCAAGGCAGAAGAGCAAAGTTCCATTTTTCAAGTGGCTTTTTATAATTTCTTCTTCCTCCCCCCTTCCTCTTATTTATCAAAAAACAGTATCATTTACTTAAGCATTTTATTTTATTACGCTAATGAGCCATCTGTTCTTATTTTTTTTTACTTGTCAGATAGACCCTAAAGAAGGAAAGGTCATCTTTCTTGTGTCTAACAGACGCATTACTAAAGAAACTGGAAATTGTCCTTGGGTCAGCTTACTGCACCCTGTCTTATGACAGATGCCTGTAGGAATAACCTACTGTTATAGCATAACAGCTTTGTCAGCTATTAACCCTAAGCAGCTTGCAAGCAGTTAATTTTTCTTTCACATACTGGATGCCAACACACCTCCCACGACCCTGGTTTGGCTTAAGCAGGTTAGAAAATGACAAGACTTCTTGGCCTAGCAAGTAGTAGCACCCTCTCGTAACACATGGACTCTTGTTTGAATGCAAGGTTTTCTTTGTCCCAGTGGAGGCTGGGTGGTCTCATGACCTTGGAACCCCAGTAAATTTTTTTTTTTTCTCCAGCCCTCCGGAGTTTTTTTTTTTTTTTTTTTTTTTTTCCCCCGGGCCACAAAAAAAATATTTTTTTTTTTTTTACTTAGTATTGCCTAATATTATTTTTATATTTTTCTTTCTTCATCTTGTGAAGCACTAAGATCATTTGTAAGACAATTCAGAGTTGGTAATGGCACAGCAGGTAGCAGGTAGTGTCCACACATAGCACCTGGGCCCCTGTTTGATCACTTGGTCTTGTTTCTTTGAAGGACCTTGCTTGTTCTCCCTTCATTGATTTGATTATCCTTTAGTGGCTATGAGCTGAGCCAGTTTTGGCAACCGAGGGTCGGAATGCCAGAGTTCCCGCCTTCGGCTACCACCCATATCGCATTGCACCCGACCCCTATGGCCTCTCTTGCAGGTGGTGGTCGAAGGTCTAGCCACCAGGCGCTCTCCAGCAAGCCCCTCCCCCGGGCCTGGCTCCAGGGCAGGGCCCCGGGTACCCTTTCCCGGGCAAGGGAAACGCCGATCCTTGGTTTAACTCCATATGGGGTCTCAGGAACCTGGAGAGGTGTGATTGGAAGGAACGGTCTCCCTGATCTAAACTCGAGTGGTGTTCAGTTGTTGGACATCTGTGCTGGTCGTGGATTGTTCATAAAGAACACCATGTTTGAGCATAAGGGTGTCCATAAGTGCACTTGGCGCAAGGATGCCCAAGGTCGCAGCTTGATGATCGACTTTATAATCGTGTCATCGGATCTGCGACCTTATGTCTTGGACACTCGGGTGAAGAGAGGGGCTGAGCTGTCAACTGATCACCACCTGGTGGTAAGTTGGATCAGATGGCGGGAGAGGCTGCCGGACAGACCAGGCAGACGCAAACATAAAATGAGGGTCTGCTGGGAACCACTGGCGGAGGAACCAGTCAGAAAGATCTTTAACCGTCACCTCTGAAAGAACTTCAACCTCATTCTGAGGGAGGTGAAGGATATTGAGTCTGAATGGGCCATGTTCCAAGCCTCCATTGTCGAAGCAGCAGAACGGAGCTGTGGCCGCAAGGTTGTCGGTGCCTCTCGTGGCGGCAATCCACGAACCTGGTGGTGGACACCTAAGGTTCGAGAGGTCGTCAAGCTGAAGAAAGAGTCCTATTGGGTCTGGTTGACCAGTGGGACTTCAGAGGCAGCTGAGGGGTACCGGTGGGCCAAGCGTGTGGTGGCATTGGCTGTTGCAGAGGCAAAAACTCAGGCATGGGAGGAGTTTGGGGAAGCCATAAAAAACGACTTTCGGTCAGCACCGAGAAGGTTCAGGCAAACTGTCAGGCACCTCAGGAGGGGAAAGCGGTGCTTCACCAACACTGTGTACAGTGGAGATGGGGCCCTGCTGATTTCAATTGGAGATGTTATTGACCGATGGAAAGAATACTTCGAGGATCTTCTCAATCCTACCAGCATGTCTTCCTTAGAGGAAGCAGAGCTGGAGGATTCCGGGAGGGGCCCGTCCATAACAGGGGCCATGGTCGCAGAGGTAGTTAAAAAGCTCCGAGGTGGCAGGGCCCCTGGGGTGGACGAGGTTCACCCTGGGTTCCTCAAGACTCTGGATGTTGGGCTGTCCTGGTTGACACGTCTCTGCAACATCGCCTGGACATCAGGGGCAGTGCCTCTGGATTGGCAAACCGGGGTGGTGGTCCCCCTTTTTAAGAAGGGTGACCGGAGGATGTACTCCAACTATAGGGGATCACACTCCTCAGCCTCCCCAGTAAGGTCTATTCAGGGGTGCTGGAGAAGATAGTTCGGTCGATGGTTGAATCTCGGATTCAAGAGGAACATGGCCATGTCCCGGCCATGGAACACTGGACCAGCTATACATCCTGGCCAGGATCCTGGTGGGGGCATGGGAGTTTGCCCAATCAGTCTACATGTGTTTTGTGGATTTGGAGAAGGCATTCGACTGTGTCCCTCGAAGCATCCTGTGGGGTGTGCTCCAAGAGTACGGGGTACAAGGCTCGTTGTTACGAGCCATTCATTCCCTGTACAGGAGCAGTAAGAGCTTGGTCCGCATTGCCGGTAATAAGTCGGACTCATTTCCTGTTGAGGTTGGACTCCGCCAGGGCTGCCCTTTGTCACCAATTCTGTTCATAAGTTATATGGACAGAATTTCAAGGCGCAGGCAAGGAGCGGATGGGGTCTGATTCGGTAACCTCAGAATCTCATCACTGCTATTTACGGATGACGTGGTTCTGTTGGCTTCATCGGACAGTGACCTCCAAATTAGAGGCCATGGTCCTCAGCCGGAAAAGGGTGGAATGCTCTCTCCTGGTTGGGGACACATTACTGCCTCAAGTAGAGGAGTCCAAATACTGTATCTTGGGGTCTTGTTCACAAGTGAGGGAGGAATGGAGCGGGAGGTTGACAAACGGATCGGTGTGGCATCTGCAGTAATGCGGGCTCTGCAACGGTCCGCCGTGGTGAAGGGAGAGGTGAACCAAAAGGCGAGGCTGTCGATTTACCAGTCGATCTACGTTCCTACCCTCACCTATGGCCATGAGCTTTGGGTAGTGACCGAAAGAGCAAGATTGCGGATACAAGCGGCCGAAATAAGTTTTCTCCACAGGGTGGCTGGACTTTCCCTTAGAGGGTGAGGAGTTCAGTTATCTGAGAGAGACTAGAGTCGATGCTCCTCCGCATTGAGTGGAGTCAGTTGAGGTGGTTTGGACATCTGGTTAGGATGCCCCCTGGATGCCTCCCTGGGGGGGGGCGTTCTGGGCATGCCCCACTGGGAGAAAGTCACAGGGCAGACGCAGGACATGCTGGAGGGATTATATCTCCCGGCTGGCCTTGGAATGCCTCAGGGTCCTCCCAGAGGAGCTGGAGTAGGTGGCCGGGGAGAGGGAGGTCTAGGCTTCCCTGCTTAGACTGCTTCTCCTGCGACCCAACCTTGGATAAGCGGTGCATAATGGATGGATGGATGGGCTATGAGCTGAACCCAGCTGTCAGGTAGTACTAGTCCAATAAGGCAACTTTGGACAGCCATAGTGTTACAGCAGGTTGCATCACCTCCTCATTTCACTTGGAGCACAGCTCCTTTTGTGTAAGTTAGTGTAACTGGAACCAAGCATTGCCATCTCTCATACTGGGGGATAAATTGCTCTTGACAGAGTGTCTCCCCCTGTCCATCCATCATCTTTTCACCACATCTGGGATAAGAACCAAAAACTGTCCCGAATGTGTTGCACCTCCATCAGTGAAATTCTTCTATTATGGCCTCCCAGCTGGGCAAGGGATCGCCATCCATTGCCAATCAACCCCTAATGACACTAACAATAGATAGATATACATAACCATGCACTATAGTATGAACACAGAATGAAAATTTAGAATGATTAAAAAGAAAGAAAATTAAAAAGAAATAAAAAAGTTCTGACTTGGAAGTCCTAGTCCTAGTGAGGAATCATGTAGATATAATGCTGTTGGTATAAAGGAACCCCCATAGCATTTCTTAACACACTTCTGCTGAATAATTCATTGGATGAAAGTCCTCAGTGTTAGTGTGTCAGAGAGGGGATGTGCAGCATTGTTCATAATGACATTCAGTTTTGTTTTAATTGTCTCCTTTGATAGGTCCTCCATGGTGTCCAGAGTGTGTCCCATACCTGAGCTTGCCCTTTTTATTAGCTTGTTGATTCAGTGGACCTCACCTAAAGTCAGCATTTCTCAACCTTTAAGTATTTGCGACCAGAGTTTTCATAACAGTTTTAATCACACCCCCCCTAAAGTATTTTTGAAAGGAGCCCACTAATACCAATTTGTTCTTTTTTAATTAATGATATATCATAGATGAATATTTTATTATACCTACTTAACTTTTATCGACATTTATCTAACTCTATATTTATTTTTCTAGTATCAGAATGTAGTTTAAGTTAATTTGTTTTGATTCCAATAGATGTATTTTTCATATTTTCGATTCTTGTTTTCTTTTTTTCAAATCTTTGTGCCCCCTTTTTATTTTTTCGCGCCTCCCTAGGGGGGCCCGCCCCACAGTTTGAGAACCACTGCCTAAAGTGATGTTACCCAACACACCGCAGGGTAGAAAATTGCATTGGCCATCAGAGAATATTAAAAGATGTGAGGGATGTCACTTCCAACATTAAATCAATGGAGTCTCCCAAGAATAAACAGCCTGCTCTGCCCTTTCTTCTATACAGTAGTTCCTCTGTGTTCCAAGACCAGACCAACCTGTCATTAATGTGGATCCACAAGTACTTGTAGGAGTACGTCAACTCCTTAGTGACCAGACATGGATGCACTTTAGTGCTGTGAAAGTCAATAACCAGTTTTTTGTTTCTGCTGATGTTAACTTGCAGATAATTCTATCTGCAATTTGGAATTAAAGGGCTTTCTTTGGGGGAATTCCAAAGCCCTCCTCAAGGAAAAGACTCAAGTTACATGTCAAAATAACCACAAGAAGCCATGTGTCTTATCAGAAAATGTGGGAAAAATTAGACTTCAAAGTTTCAAAGATCTTATATAGAAATTCTTACCCTGACTCGCTAGAATTTACTGTTTAGTGTCAATCTAAAGCAGCATTTCCCAACCTGTGGGCCTCGGCGGCATTGTAGGTGGGCCACAGCCAACCCCGTATGAAACCCCACTCCACCATCACTGATCCTGTGATCACGCTCAATTCACAATGCCAGCAGAGGGATCATGGCTAGTCCTGGGCTAGCCCCCTAACCCCCATTCTGACGATCATTTTAGGTTCATCAAGGAGGAAAAGCACCGAGAGTCACGCTTGATTCATATATTTCTCTGATGATAATGTGGTACCTCCCCTCTCTGCTTTGACAATTAAACTAAATTCATGGAGGGGGACCACATGAAAGCACTGGCATGTCAAAAAATGGGCTGAGACACCACAAAGGTTGTGAAACACTGATCTAAAGAGTTGGATTCATCTTTTATGACCACAACATAATGGCATCACAAACTACACCTGAGTGACTAGCAACATGTGCCATGGCCTAAATAATATGGCCCGTGTTCATATCAAAACAAGCAAAATGGCATTGTCCAAGCAAAATAAAATGGGAACATGTAAAATATTTAATAAAGTGATAATTTACACACAAAAAAGCACATTAAGCAATAATTTATAACATTTAATTACTGGCACCTGTCAACGACAAAATGTGGGAAATGAAGGAATGGATGTTGTCCTCAAGATTTATATTGAAGCTAATGGAGACTCTCAAGCTTCACTTGATCATCATTTGTTCCATAATGGTGATGCAGGGGAAACAGCATTGTCTTCTTCTTGAAATTCAGTTTCCCCTTTTTCTAGTCCTGACTCGGTCATCTAAAATTAAAAGAGAACAAAGACAAAGATGTTGAACATCTGAAAATTTACACACACACACATCCAGCTCAGTTGATGAGTCTTCATGAATTTCAGCAGACTCTTCATTTAATGCGCCATTTTAGAGAGATATCATTTTGTGTCAAAACATTTGTGTGGCTTCCTTGTCTTTTATATTGTTCTGCTCATCCATTGGAGGGTGTCAGTTTTTGCCCTTTATATTTGAATTATTGTGTGAACGACCTTAAAGGCCGAGGTTAAATCCTGTTCTGTGTTCATTCATTTTCAATTTCCTTCACAATTCTAGCAAATTTAATAACAGCATTCCCCTGATGTGAGTGGAAATGAATTTTGGACTCTCTTAGATGTTCCCTTTCTAATGATTACTCTTGTTTGTAGGTTTATAGAGTCCTAGTTGGTATGTGTGCAGAGTAGGGACTAATCAGCATGCAGCATATCATCGCTCTCTGGTGCTGTGATGGGTGAGCAGGACTTCTGTACCTTGACACGTCCATCTTCCATATCTGAAACATCTCAGAAAATATTTGTCATAGAAATATATATATGCCTGTTCACCTTTTTGTGTGCTTACTCAAAAGACTTCACATGTGTTCCTTATAACTCCTCAAGGTCTCCTTTGGTCACCAAACCCACTAGAAAAGCCTTTTGCTCAAAATGCTGATGATAATTGCTGGAGCATCTCTGTCATTTGTAAGGTCTCTGCACATATGCCAATGACCGGGTCTCACTGAGCTTTTATAACAGTTTAACTGTATGTGAACTGAGAATCCTTTAAAAACAGGAAAACTTTAACTAAACTCATTGTTTCATTTTCATCATGCTCTTGGAGCAATTAATATTATTTTAATTATACTGGGTAGAAAAGTCTGAGAAATGTTTGGTTATTATGATAGACAGTGTCAAGCTGGACATAAATATAATTTCTGATTGACTGTGTCATGTGGGAATTTAGTGGAACATAAAATGAACTTTTCTTGAATTTAATGTGTTTAATCACTTAATGATAACATATTGCATTAGTTCAGTGGAGCTAAACAGTTTTACTGATGATTTTTGTTTGTACTCGGCATCTGATGGTTCTCGTTTTATTGCCCAGCAGTAGTCAATCAGCACTGATGGGTTCCACTTGCCCTGACACTGCTTTCCATTGTTGCAAAGTTCTGGTGACACCTTTTCTCATGTTCACGACTATATGAACCAAAATGAACAGGGAAAAAGTCCAAGTGTGAATATGGAAAATACATTTTTAGAAACACGTTGCATTTCATGGTTTTGTATGATGGAAGGATGTTGTCAACCAATTGGTTGTTGGTGCTCGGTGCTTCACAAGAAAATTGTTAACAGCAACACAGTTTCCTCTGGGCATTGGTCATTGACTAATTTGTGGACCAATAAAAATGCCTTCTTTTATTTTGGTATCAGTTATTCATGGAAACATCAGTCTCAAATAACAAAATCCTTTACCTTTCATTGCTTTCACAAAATTTTTCATCAGTGGAGGTTTTACATGAAGAGGAAGCAAAAATGTCTTTTTGGGTGGACAAGTGGTTTATGCTACACACTTCACTGCTCTGAAATCAAATGCTTACAAATCAGGCTGTTCTTCTTAATGTAATGAGACTCCTTAGTATGACCGTAACATTCAGAAATCAAACAACAGTAACTGGGATATTCAAGTGGCATTCCTAGTAGCAGAACTTCTACTTTTAGATCACCACAGATGTTCCAGTTGTATTATACACTGATCAGTCACAACATTAAAACCACCTAAGTAACAATGTATAGGCCCCCCTTGGTCTGACCCATTGAGGCATTGACTCTACAAGACCTCTGCCCTGTGGTATCTGGCACCAAAATATTAACAGCAGATCCTTCAAGTTCTGAAAGTTGCAAGGTGGGACCCCTATGGATCGGACTTGTTTTTCTAGCACATCAAATAGATGCTCGATTGAATTGAGATTTGGAGTCCATATCAACACCTTGAGCTTTTTCTCATGTTCCTCAAACTATTCCTGGGAAATTTTTCAAGTGTGGCAGGGTGCATTATCTTGCTGAAAGAGGTCAGTGCCATCAGGGAATGGCACTTCATGACATGTTGCCATGAAGTGAAGAGGAGTAAGTGGTCTGCAACAATCTTTAGGTATGTGGCACATGTCAAAGTAACATCCACATGAATGCCAGGACAAAAACTTTCTAAGCATTGCCCAGAGCATCACATTTCTCCCATCGGCTTTTCTTCTTCCCATAGTGCATCGTGTTGCTATCTCTTCCCCAGGTAAATGACGCACATGTACCTGGCTGTCCACAAGATCTAAAAGAAAGCTTGATATATCAGACCTAGTAACTTTCTTCCATTGCTCCATAGTGCTTTTGGTGTTGGACAGGGGTCAGCGTGGGCAATCTGATCAGTCTGTGGCCACACAGCCCCATAAACAGCAAGCTGCAATGCACTGTGTGTTCTGACACCATTCTCTCATGATCAGCATTATGTTTTTCAGCAATTTGTGCTATAGTAGCTCTTCTGTGGCATTGGATAAGACAGGCTAGCCTTCGTTCCCTACACGCTTCAATGAGTCTTGGGTGCCCATGACCCTGTTGCTCTTCCTTGGACCACTTTTGGTAGGTACTGACCACCGCATACAAGGAACACCCCACAAGACCTTCATTTTTGGAAATGCTCTGACCCAGTCTAGCCATCACCGTTTGGCCTTGTCAAAGTCAATCATATCCATATGCTTCTCACACATCACCTTCAAGAGCTGACTGTTCACTTGCTGACTAAAATAGCCCACACCTTAACAGATGCCACTTTAATGAGTTAATCAATGTTATTCTCTTTACCCATCAGTGGTTTGAATGTTATGGCTGATCATTATATAGTGTATAATATGAAAGAAAATCATAGAAACAGGAGATTGCAATTAAATAGTATGTAATAGAAAAATTAAAGGTGGTTTTTAATATATCTGTTTAGATATAATTACTTTATGCCAGTCCAGAAGCCTCAGTTTGTATTAACAACATGAACTCAATTTACTTCAAACTAGAACATGATATGACAAAGGTGCCCTCTATTGATTTACTGACCATTCATTTTTGCAATACATCTAAGATAAAGGGGATTATCGGGGCGGGGGGCTTGAACAGAAGATATCACTATACACAGATGATATGGAACTTTACATATCAGAGTCACAAATATCTTTATCATTAGTCCTTAATGCATCAGCATTATTTCAAAAGATATCTGGACTGAAAATTAATTTGAATAAAAGTGTGAACTCTCTAGCACTCCATACTAGATTAGAAATCTATTTGTTAATTTTATCAAAACATTTAAATATCTAGGGGTAAATGTCACAAGTAAATATAAAGTTCTTTTTTCAGCACAATTTTGGTAACAGCATAGAAGAAAATGAAACAAGTTGTGAACAGATGGTCTACCCTCCATTTCACATAAGTGGAGAGAATCAATACTGTCAAGATGAACATTCTTCTTAAGTTTCTATTTCTATTTCAGAACATCCTTATATACGTATATCAACAAATTGTTCTTTACGATACTAGACTCAGCTATAAACTGGAATTCGAGACGTCCATGTATTCAGTAAGTGACTCTACAAAGCAGAAAGTGACACGGCACTACCTAAATTTCACTTGAATTACTGGCTGGCAACTATACGCACTATAAAGACCTGGAAGTCAGCACAAATGTATGAATCTACACCAGCCTGGTCATCAATTGAAATAAAATCTTGCTGTACTTCTTTTTATATCTTGCTTTGTGCTCCAGTAAATACTAATTTTCATCAATATGCCAATAGTCCAGTTGTCCACCAATCACTCAGTATATGGAACCAATGCAGGATGCACTTCAAAGCAGATAAACGTTTATCTGTTGCTCCTCTACACGATAATCACATTTTTCAACCCCCTCAAACCTACACAGTATTTAATCTTTGGAAAATGTTCAGGACTAAGACACTTAGAGAACTAAATATAGATAATACTTTTGTATCTTATGAACAATTATGCTTCAAATGTAACTTCTCAGCAACACAATTTAGATTTTTTTTAAAAGAAACCTACCCACTTTGGCACATCTCCCACCCATTTCTGTTCCTGTGGCAATACTGGTCAGTCTTGAAGACCCAGACAGCATCTCAACTATGTATACAAACATTTCAAAGTAATCTACCCTTCATCCTAGGGTATGGTAGGAAAAGGATCTTTCAGTTAACATTTTAGAAAATGAGTGGAAGGCAGCCATGCACAGAATACACTCTAACTTCATATGTGCAAAACACTCAATAATTCAACTTAAAATCTTTCATTGATCACATTTATTTCATTTAAAATTGTCCAGAATGTATCCAGGGCAAGATTCAACGTGCGAGCATTGCAATCTAATTCAAGCATCACTGAGCCACATGTTTTGGGAGTTAAACAAATGAATATCATTTTGGACAAAAATCTTTGATAGCTTATCAGGCAGCATTGGTGCCACTATCCCCCCTAACCCATTAACAGCTGTGTTTGGTGGATAGTAGTTGCCGATACCACACACACTACTAGCAAGTAGACTTATCTTGCTTAACTGGAAGAATTTCATCCCACTGTTTATAATTCAGTGAGTAACTGATTTTCTGCACTAGTTGAAACAAGAAAAATCAAATTCTCACTTAGGATCTGTTCAAAACTTTTTTAAAACATGGCAAGACTTAATTATATATATATATACTAGCAGAATACCCGTGCTTCGCAGCGGAGAAGTAGTGTGTTAAAGAACTTATGAAAAAGAAAAGGAAATATTTTAAAAATAACGTAACATGATTGTTAATGTAATTGTTTTGTCATTGATATGAGTGTTGTTGTCATATCTATCTATCTATCTATATATATATATAGCAAAATACCCGCGTTTGGCAGCAGAGAAGTAAAAAGAAAAGGAAACATTTTAATAATAACATAACATGATTGACAATGTAATTGTGTTGTCATTGTCATGAGTATTGCTGGCATATATATATAGTAATAAATATAGTAATAAATAAATAAATAAATGTGATTTTTGTGAACAGCAGGCCAAAATCCATAAGATAAAGCCAAAAGTGTTCAGGAAGTAATATCTTTGTTGTACTTTGTTACCAATGAATGCAGACTCACCTCGGGTTATGTAATATAAGTTTTACATAAATAAATGATTCCAAAAGATCAGTGGTAAAAATTCTGGTTATGAAAATGTTGTATTACTCATCTTGTGAGCTACTCAGTCAGTGGCAGAGCGCCCACATGCCGAGCTCCCTCCCTCCCTCTGTCTTCAGTCTTGCGTTGCACTTGCTACTGACTGAAGCCTTTAAAGAAAATGTGCTCTTTGCGTTGCTTCTTGCAGCATCTTCTTCTTCTTCATCTAGCAACTCAGTCCTTTTTCACCCACAATTAAAATGCTCCCTACAGTGAGCTACACTAATGCTAAAAATAATGTTCCATTAAAGTAAATTAAACGTTTTATATTTTTTAAAAGTTTGCGCAAACTGACAGAAGTAAAATTTGAAACATTTTCACTGACACATCAATGGACTACACAGTTCTGTAAACATGTATGCATAGATTCTGGGGTGTGTGTAATGGGAACTGGGTGGGGTCAATTTCAATTTAAATACATTTCTTGTTACATATGAGTTCCTGAAATGAAACTTTAATGCAATTTAAGGTGTATATTAACAAATAAATTACTCTATACCAAGAAAATTACTTTAATTTTGCTCTAGAATAACTAATACAAAATAATATAATAAGTCTGAATCACCCTAGTTCGAGGTGTTCATAAGAAATGCAATGATTTACTTCATAAGGTAAAAATACATGATAAATAAGTATAGATGTGTCAAATAATTGAAATATTAAAATGTGTTATTGAGTTTATATATTTAAAGTCTAAACATTCTCGATTGTAATGGAAATGTGTCATTTTTTACTCTCTGACAGGAGTCTATAGGGGGCTAGACTCCTAGAAGGACCATGCTATTTTTAATCACTGATCTTTCAATAGTCTAAAACGATACCCTACATGCTTATGTTTGAAAGCTGACATTTTTAACCTTCTTGGAGTCACTCTTAGAGGGCTAGGATCACTGGTAAAGAATCGAATATCAAAAATGTTATCTATATTTATGATCAGTAACTTCGACATAGCCTAAAATGACATTCCATATGCCTATATTACTAATCTCCAATTTTTTCATGAAGTTTTGTATGAAGGAGTAACTTTGACCCCTCTTATCTCATTAGGGGGTGAACCCTTGGGGTCAGTTCATGCAGCATGCACAACTTCAAGTTGTTCTGGTCATTTTTGCTGAAGACACCTATTGGTTTACTTTTTATCGGAAGGGTGTAATTTCCTGCACAAAATATGCTCAAAACATGGCCTAAAAATGGGTCTTTTTTTGTGTCTAGAAGGCCAGAATTTGGGGAGAACTAGACATCAACATGAGTCGCACTCTATATCATGTGGAGGTTTTATTGTACCATAGAGTCAAGAAAAGCTGAACAAAAAAACTGAATATGGTTCAAAAATGGCCTAAACATTGAGATTTTCAGGTCTAGAGGGGGAAAAAAGGAGAACGTCTTGCAAAACTAAACATTAGGGTGTGTCCGGTCATTATATATTATATATGAGGGTATTTGTACCATTGAAACAGGGGGCACCGGGCGAAAAAGAAAATCTGAAAATCATTTCAAAGTGTTCCTGTGTAATTTTTATTAACACAATGATGTCCACAATATGACAGAGCCCTCTGTTTGTGTTGTGGTGTTTTGACATGTGCAGTAAATGCAGCTTGACATGTGTTTACAGAGACTACCTGGGGCTATACAATATCATGGTGAGACTTACAATTGAAGGCATGGATCTAAATCGCAATTTTCAATTGTTAAAATTACATGGGGCAAACAAGGTTACTAAAGCATTCCCAACAATGATTTCTGAAATGAATGTATCATTTAAATGCTAAAGAATAATTTATTTTGTGAGGTTAGCTTTACATTCTAAACAAAATCTTCTAATGTGGAGACCAACATGATACTGTGCATTTGTGTCTGTCCAACAACAGCAGATTCTTAGGAATAGCAATGACAAATTAATTTATGGTGGCATTATCAGTGTGCGACTGTCATGCTCTACAGGAAGACATGAGGGATTTTCTAAGGTAAACTGGAGAAAAGATGTTGAAGTGCAAAACAGGGTCAAATGCCAGGAGATCAAGAATACAGCAACCAAAGCCAAAACACAAGACAAGAATCAAAGACAAAAAAACCAAGGTATTCAGCTAGAAATCATTAAACAAAAGAAATAGCAAAGACTTATTGTTTCAAATCTGAAAATTCGGAGATGGACACAACCTCTCTGGGAACTTTTATCCCATTGTGTTGTTATCGATAATTTACATCCTCAGATGACACATACCTAATAATGGGTGCTCAAAAATGGATGCAGAAATGTTCCAAAATATTTCACAATAACAAAACTAAGCTCTAAAGTGAAAATCTAATGTCATTACCAAAATTCCTGGGGGGTGAAAAACACCCAAATGAAATGAAACTTTCCACAAAAAGGGCCAAGGAAAATCGGAAAAAAAAATGAACTAAGACATACTGTCCAACACAGATGTCCAATGAATACATTTAAAAAGTGTCAGGTTTCATAAGGTATTTATTATTCTTAACATTATTTAGACAATGTCATTTCATAACCATTTAATTTAGTTATTTTTCATTTTCTATGATATTATGTTAGCCATATTTATTAAGAGTTCATAATTATTATAATTTTTCTGTATATTGAGTAATGTTCAATTTCTTTGATATAAGTTGTATGAATTGTTACATCTGATGGTGAGGTATGGCAAGTGCAGGTACTGTGACATTTTGGTGCTCTGGAGAACTTACATCTCTTATTTCAGATGCTGTTTTAATGCTGGATGAGTTTTATCAGACTGAGTGAAAGAAGCAGGAGGAAGACTGGAGATTTACAAAAATAAAATAGTGAAAAAGTGAGCACAGCAAAATTAAAATTAAATGTGTGATGCAGACATTGAAATGTCTAAATGTCTAAATGCATCCATGTTAGCCCCCAGTGGGATATGTTAAATGATCTTGGCTGACTCAGCAACAGAAATGATTCACTTTGTTACTAATATCTTAATGATGAATCATTCTGAATCTCTGTGACTTTAAACAAGGAAACAAACCTCTATCACCAACTTCCACTCATGGACACAACAAGCTGGACCTGCTCTATCCAAATGGCAATGATTTTATAGATAGACTAGCAGAATACCCGCGCTTCGCAGCGGAGAAGTAGTGTATAAAAGAAGTTATGAAAAAGAAAAGGAAAAATTTTAAAAATAACGTAACATGATTGTTAATGTAATTGTTTTGTCATTGACATGAGTGTTGTTGTCATATTTATATATATCTATATATCTATATCTATCTATATATATATATAGCAGAATACCCGCGCTTCGCAGCGGAGAAGTAGTGTGTTAAAGAAGTTATGAAAAAGAAAAGGAAATATTTTAAAAATAACGTAACATGATTGTTAATGTAATTGTTTTGTCATTGATATGAGTGTTGTTGTCATCGCTCTCTCTCTCTCTATCTAT
>JANRMT010062852.1:31662027-31688806 GCA_026402145.1 Polypterus bichir lapradei | reverse complement strand
ATCTATCTATCTATCTATCTATCTATCTATCTATCTATCTATCTATCTATCTATCTATCTATCATCTAACATCACATCATTTGCTAGTTTATGTCTGTAGACAGGGCCTGTCTGTGGGGTGTGTGTACTATAATAATATTTCCATCCACTTTCATATCCTCTTAACCAATTCAGAATTGTCATTGTATTAATAATAATAATAATAATAATAATAGTGTAATACCAGTGTAATAAAAACATACAGGGGTTTCACTCCTACATTGTTCTCCTGCTTCCCATAACACACTGTTCCCTTCCATTCTACACTGCTATCTGGCCTATACAGCACATTTCTAAAATGATACATAAAGATTGTACTTCCTTCCTAAATTGCCTTTTCTGGTTAAGTTTCTCTTGCCTACCTAAAGTTGCACACTATTATGTTATTTATTACTACAACAACACTATATTGGCAAAAGTTTGTGGATCCCCTCCAAATTATTGAGTTTAGTTGTCATTGTTGGGCCATCTTCAATAAGTTCAAAATGCTGCCGGAAGGCTTTTAATAAGAACCAGTAGAAGGTCCCATATTACTCCTGTTTTAATGGCAATACATTGGTGTCTGATTAATTTTAGAATGAATTTTAAAATTCCTCCTCTTATATACAGTATCACACCATTCATGGCCAAGCTCCCGAATATGTTGTGGAACTTCTCCAGCCTCACTCTCCGAGTCTATCTCTTAGGTCCTCTAGACAGGGTCTACCAATATTCCAGGAAATTGATTACAGACTGATGCTGATTGGGCTTTCAATGTGGTAGCTCCAAGACTTTAAAATTTACTTCCTCTGGCTGTGCTCACATAAGAGCATAACAAATTTGACAAAAGAAAGGAGTCCATTCAGTCCATCAAGCCTGTTTATTTAGCTAAAACTAAGCTGTTCCAATATCTCATTCGGTTTCTTCTTAAAAGTTGTGAAGGTTTCTGCTTCAATTAAATGGCTTGATGGTTTGTTCTAGAGTCATCACATCTCTTTGTGTAAAGAAGTGCTTCCTGGCTTCAGTTTTAAATGCACTTCTCCTTAATTTTCGCTGGTGTCCTTGAGTATGTGATTAAAAGAATTCTGCTAGATCTACTTAATCAGTGCCTTTGAGGATTTTGAAGACTTGGACAAGGCACCCAAGCAGTCTCCTCTTCTTGAGACTGAACAGTAAGACATGTCCTTAAGTCCTGGGATGCACTTGGTTGCTCTCCTCTGCACAGCTTCGAGTGGTGCTATGTCTTTCTTATACCATGGCAACCAGAAGTGCACACAATACTCCAGATATGGTCTTATGAGTATATTATATAGTTTTGAGGATAACGACCCTTGACTTAAATTCAACAGATTTTACGATATAATCTAAAATTTTATTTATCTTTTTAATTGGTTCTGTGCATTGCTTAGTCAATGAAAATGTTGCATCAACGTATAACCCTAAATCCTTTTCAGAGGTTGCTTCCTGGATGACAGTGTCTTCCATTTTGTATTTACAAGAGTGCATTTCATTGTAAGTATTGAATCTTACAGTTTCCGGATTTTATATCTGTTTTGTGAATTCTTTGTGGAATATGTATTAGGACTTGTTTGCTCATATTTGCCTCATTGTTTGCCTTTGGCCATTTTGTGCTTCTTTCTTATCTTTAAAATAACTATCCTTATTTGTTAAAGCTTCTGCTATGGTCTTGTTCCTCAAAGTCAGATGAGTTTTTTATGGTCCCTCTACCTTGAAGGGTGTTTGTGTTGTATTTGGGACATTTAGCATATGTTTGAACTTTAAAAGCTGCTCCCCTTTTTAGGGCTAATGTTTAAGCTGAAGCCTGGTGGTCAGGCTGCCTGGTATGAGGTCTCTAAGTAAAGCCCTTATTAGAACATTAGAACACTCTAGACGAGCACAGGCCATTCAGCCCAACAAAGCTCGCCAGTCCTATCCACTTATTTCTTCCAAAAAAACATCAAGTCGAGTTTTGAAAGTCCCCAACGTCTTACTGTCTACCACACTACTTGGTAGCTTATTCCAAGTGTCTATGGTTCTTTGTGTGAAGAAAAACTTCCTAAACTTTTCTTGTACGAAATTTACCCTTAACAAGTTTCCAAATGTGTCCCCATGTTCTTGATGAACTCATTCTAAAATAGTCTCAATCCACTGTACTGATTCCCTTCATAATTTTAAACACTTCAATCATGTCACCTCTTAATCTTCTTTTGCTTAAGCTGTAAAGGCTCAGCTCTTTTATTCTTTCCTCATAATTCATCCCCTGTAGCCCTGGAATCAGCCTAGTCGCTCTTCTCTGGACCTTTTCTAGCACTGCTATATCCTTTTTGTAGCCTGGAGGCCAAAACTGCACCCAGTACTCCAGATGAGGCCTCACCAGTGCTTTATAAAGGATTTGTACTCCTCACATCGTGTTATATAACCTAACATTCTGTTTGCCTTCTTAATGGCTTCTGAACACTATGACTCCTAAATCCTTCTCATAAGATGTACTCTCAATTTTCTGACCCCCCTTTGTGTATTCAAACCTAAAATTTTTACTTCCTATGTGTAATACTTTACATTTTCTGACATTAAATTTCATCTGCCACAAATCTGCCCAAGCCTGTATGCTATCTAGGTCCTTCTGTAATGATATAACGGATTCCAAATTATCTGCTAATCCACCTATCTTTGTATAATCTACAAACTTAACCAGCTTGTTACTTATATTCCTATTTAAATCTTTTATATATATTAAAAATAGCAGCGGCCCTAGCACTGACCATTGCTGAAAACCACTCTTAACATCGGCCAATTCTGATGAGGTTCCTCACACCATCACCCTCTGCTCCCTGTGTCTGAGCCAATTCTGTACCCATCTAAAAACATCACCCTGAACTCCCACTTCTTTTAATTTGATGCACAACCTCTCAATGTGGCACCTTATCAAATGCTTTCTGAAAGTCCAGATAAATAATATCATAAGCTCCACTTTGATCATATCCTTTTGTTGCCCCCTCATAGAATTCCAGCATGTAAGTAAAACACGACCTTCCTCTTCTGAACCCATGCTGACTGTTCAGAATAACTGATGCCCTTGCCAGGTGTTGCTCAATCTTATCCTTAATAATTCCTTCCATTAATTTTCCTGTATTATTTGCACTCAGGTTACAACATCTGTGAGTCAAATGCCAGATGGGAGTATCTATCCCAAAAACAAACTGAATATCATATATAGTAGATTCAGAAATTATTTAGACACTTTCTGTATACTTTATTGCAGCGTTTCTCAACCTTTAAGTATTTGCGACCTGAGTTTTCATAACAGTTTTAATCGCGCCCTCCCTAACATTTTTTTTGAAATGTAGATGCATATTTTATTATACCTACTTAACTTTTATCGACATTAATCTAAATCTATATTTATTGTTCTAGTATCAGAATGTAGTTTAAGTTAATTTGTTTTGGTTTCAACAGATGTTTTTTTTCATATTTTTGATTCTTGTTTTCTTTTTTTTTACATCTTCGCACCCCCCTTTTTGTTACTTCGTGCCCCCCTAGGGGGGCCCGCCCCACAGGTTGAGAACCACTGCTTTATTGGATTGTAGATTTTTAAAATGACTAAGCTTGCCATTTTTGCCCATCACACCTAATAATGAGAAAGTGAAAACGTGTTATCAGAAAGTTTTCAAATGTATTAAAAATCCAAAACACCTAATTCATGTATTTAGACTTTTAATTTAATATTTTGTTGAAGCCCCTTTGACAGTAATTCCAACTTTAGGTCTTCATGGGTATGTCTCTACACCTTGATTTGGGAAATTTATTTCATTCCTGGTAGATCCTCTCAAGCTGCCTTAGATTGAATGGGAAGTGTCTGTATGTTGCCATCTTCAGGTCTTTCCACAGATGATCAATGGGGTTTGAGTCTGGGCATTGACTGTGCCACTTCAGCATTTCCTTGGCTGTCTACTTAGATCATTATCATGCTGAAAGGCAAACCATTTCTTTTACTTTGAGTTTGTATATATTTTGGAACAGGCTCTCTTCATGGACCTCTCTCTGTATTTGGTTGCATTCATCCTTTCCTCAGTTCTGACCCGTCTCCCTATCGCTGCTACTGAGAAGCACCCCCATAGCATGATCCTGCCACCACCATGCTTTACCGTAGGTTGCTTGGAGTTTTGCCTAAAGCGTTCATTTTAATTTCATCAGACCCAAGGATCTTTGTCCTAATGCTCTCAGAACCCTTTCAATGCCACTTAAGAAAATTCTACCATAAATGCCAAATTGACGGAGTGCTTCTGAGATACTTGTACTTCTGACAGGTTCTCCCATCTAAGCAGAGGACTTCTGAAGCTCTGTTAAAGTGACCATCAGGTTTTTAGTCACCTTCTTGATTAATTTCCTTTTTACCTGGTTACCAAACAATTTCTGTTTCACAGTTATTGAAGCCACTGTGCTCCTGGGAACACTCAAAGCTTTAGAAATTATTTTATCCCTTTGCCTTCACTTATGCCTCAGCACAGTTTGTTCATGTGTGTCTAGAGAGTGTTCCTTGGACTTAATGGCTTGACTGTTGCCCTGACATGCAGTGTGAGTTATAGGACCTTATATATGCAGGTGTGTGCCTTTCTGAACAATGTCCAATCAATTAAATTCACCATAGGCAGATAACAATTAGTTATCGACACATTTCAAAGAGAATTAAAGCAAACAGGATGCACCTTGAAGTGCCAAAGGGTCTGAATACTTACATGAATAAGAGATTTTAGTTTTGGAGTTTTAATTAATTTGCAGGCCTTTCTGAAAACATGATTTCACTTTGTCCTTGTGTTAGTAAGTGTAAACTGATGGGTGAAATGGCAACTGTATGCACTTAAAATTAAATCTACAATGCAATAAAGTGTGCAGAAGGGAGAAGGGGTCTGAATTCTTTCTAAATCCACTGTATTTAGATAAATAACACTACAGAGACTTTTGGACACTGCAACTCTGAATTGGATATAGCAGTTTCTAAAAAGTAAGAGTGTAAATTAGAAAGAGTTAGAAATAAATTTTATGCATGCCTTCAGAATGTACCCATTCATTTTTAATGTATTGTTCAGTTTAGGGTTGTGTGGATCAAGTGCCCTGAGTACAAAGTTTGAGCCGGTCAGGGATGGGGTGCAAATCACATGTCCCATTCATGCAGCAACACACCCTTTTCATCTTACTGGTTATCCTAATCTGTGCAACTCTTTAGAGAAAAACTGTAGTACTCAGAGACAAACCCACAGAGAGAGAGGAAGAATGTGTGTACTACACATAGACAATCACCAGATTCAGATTTGGCTGTAACATAAACACGACTGCTAACATTCTTGATCAAAGGTAATAAGAGAGCATAACAAAGTGGAACACTGGAGAAATTAATCATTTAGCTTCAAGGAGATGTGGATTATGACAGCATGTCAATCCCAATATTCCTAATGCATTGTGTAATACTACAATAAAATTACAAAAATGAAAAAAGACCACTAACTAAAAGTCTGAGAGAATGCATTGAGAAAAGAGATGGTAGAAATTAAAACAGAAAATGGCCCAAAGAGTGATCTTTATCTGTTTATGTAATCAGTTCACAGAATACATTTTTGGCGTTCAGCCATTTCTGTGTGGTGAGTCAGCTTACTGTCATCAAAAGCTGAAAAGCTGCCAGATGAAGCCTTTTTGTGAAGGCGTGTGACCCATGCCCTGTAACCTGAAAGATGCTCAGAGGTGTACTTAGATCTTAATTGCTCTTTGGGTCATTGTAGACTACAGGTCTGGGAATGGCTTTGCAGCTTATTATATAATTGGTCTACTTAAGAGATTTTTTTGTGGCTTTTGCTTATACCATTACTCACTCTTTTTCCTTTAACAATGCTCTCATGGTATCTTGAAGTAAACTTTCAAGTTCTTCCACCTAAAAAACAGAATGAAGAAAGCAGCATTAGTGTCAAGTATCAATCCATCTAGCCATTCATCCATCTCCTGACTCACTTATCTAGAACAGGGTCAAAGGGAAACTGTAGTCTATTCCACCAAGCACAGGGTGCAAATCCATCAAGTATCAGTCAAGTGTTTAGTACACTGCCCGGAGCTGACTTATTGGGAGAGAGAGTAAATTTTAGGAGTACATGATAATAGAAAAGAATATCATATTACTTAAATGCAGAATGTCTGAAGGGTAGGAGGAAAATAAGATTGAGGGGACAAAAAGTGTGGATTTGTGAGAAACACGTCTTTATTTAAGTTTTGTGTTGTTCATTGTAATTCCAGAAGAATCTTGGGGAAGGGGTTGATCTGTTTTGAATATATCAGGAGGGAATTAAATTAAATATAGATTTTAGTGTTTATTTCACTTTTGTGTGGTATATCATGACCCTGAGCGGAATATGTACCAGTGTTATGTGTGTTTTCTTTTTATCAAAATTTGTTTTTGTCTTTTCAGTATTATTTTGCGTATTATACTATTGATTATGTTTTCAACATTGTTCTTCCTGTGATTTATTTTATGTAGGAATGTTTATTATTTATTGTACTTTTATATATATATATATATATATATATATATATATATATATAGTGAAGACGATGGTTGTACACACCCCTAGAATAAGCAGTCACTCCTCCAAAACCCCCTCTTAAACTCTAATAAAATGGGAAAAAAAAAACAATTTACCTCCATTTTGCTCCTTTAGATGCTGGGCTGCTGCAGTGTCACGTGATATGCTTCTCGTGCAGAACTTCATATATTTAAAAGCCTGTACAGCACCTGTCCTTTTTGATCATTGATTTGTCTCTCTCTCCTCCCCCAGACATTCTCTGCTCCTTTTGGGGGTCCCGCTCCCGACGCACAACCTTATGAAGAGGAAGATGTTTGTGTATTCTTTTAATTGAGAGACGGAACTGTCCCCTTTGTCTACACATGGACCTTGTTTTACTTAGGAAAGAGACATATGTTTGTATGAAGTGTTTGAATTAAGTTCCTGTCTCTACAATCTCCTGTGTTTTCTGTGCAATTCTGTGACCCAAGTGCAACAAGATATATATAAATATATTTGTTCTATACCCTATCCTCTATATATGGAGCCTCAGGATGAAGGGCCACCTAATGGTGTAGCTGGAGGATCACCCCCAGAAATATTTAAGGAACAAACAGGTTAAAAGGATATACATATATTTAATAAAATAAATTTCAATATAGTAACTGAAAAAGAGTGTCCATAAAGGAAACAGAATGTGTAGGGCGGTCCAGATCTAATTATGCAACTTTTAATGCAATGCAGGAAAACAATACAAGACAAAAGAATTGGTTGAAATATCTTGTAATAAACTAAAATGGACTTACATTGAATTAATTCACTTGTCCTCCATTCAGTTGGATACAGGCTCGCAGTAATAAACTTAATAAGTTATAACGTAATGAAAATTGCATAATTAGATCTGGACCACCCTGATGAATGTCAGGATCAATCTTTTTAGCTCTTTTTCTGTTTCTTCAGGAGAACAAAAGATGTGGAATTTGCCATGAACAATTGCTTTTAATTTAGCTGGAAACATGAGGCCATATCTGAGTTTGTCTTTGTGTAAGCGCTGTTTAATGCTGTAGAATGCAGCACGACTGGCAGCTGTTGAAGGAGAGAGGTTCTTTTCAAATGTGATCTTCTCTTTCTGTATGAGAATCAAGAGAGAATATTTTATATTTATATAAAAATATGTATATTTTTAACGACTAAATAACTAATAATTTAAAGTATCAGTAGACTTAAAATAAGGAGCAAAGAGGTTTGTTCCCATATTTTTCAAATGTATTTTCTTTGACTGTGAATTTTTTGGTTTTGATCCTCTATCAACAATTTAAGGTACCATATCTAGATTTTGTTTCTTGCATTTATTTGCTTTTAGGTTTGCTTTTTATTCTCTGGCAGGCATTTATATTCCTTTGTATTGTTGTTTTTGAATAATTTTTCATGTTAATATTTTCATGTTAGCTCATTACTTTACATTCTCTCTTTGGATGTTTGTTCATTCCGCGTACATTGTTTTTGGAGCCCCAGTAGGTGAGGCCATCACTGCCAATGGGTCCTCAGTCAGCCTTTGTATTCTGGCCAGAGTGAGGAACCAAGCAGTGGGTCATTGAGTTTTTGTAGGAGTTTCATAAGCATTACTTGTCTTTAATTTATTTTCTGGTTGCTGGATTTTTTTTGCTATGTTTATTTGATTTTTGCCTTTGGATTGTGTATTGAGACTTGTTTGCTTTGGAATGACTTTTTAGGGAAATCCTTTTCTGCCTGTTTTTTTTTCCCTGTTTTTCTTTACTTGTACTTATTTGATTATTTCTGAGATAAAGTCTATATTTACAGGTAGGTCCATAAATATCTGGACAGTGATACAATTTTCATAATTTTTGTTCTTTGCACCACTACAATGGATTTGAAATTATACAATCAAGATATGATTGAAGTGTAGACTTACAGTTTTAATTCAAGGGGTTTAACAAAAACATTGTATGAGCCAATTAGAAAAGAAAGTCATTTTTATACATGGTCCCCCAATTTTCAGGGGCTTAAAAGTATATGGACAAACTAATGTAATTGTGAATATAACGATCATTTTCAATATTTGGTTGAAAGTCCTTTCCAGTCAATGTCTGCCTGAAGTCTAGAACCAATGGCCTTCTCCAAGTGCTTGGTTTCCATCCTACAGATGATTTGCCAGACCTTTACTGCAGCTGTCTTCAGATGCTGTTTGTTCACTGGACTTTCTGCCTTCAGTTTTGTCTTCAGCAAGTGAAATGCATGTCCAGTTCGGTTGAGGTCAGTTGATTGACTTGGCCCTTGAACTTCTTTGCCTTGAAAGGCATTTGGTTTGCTTTCACAGTATGTTTTGACTTGTTGTCTATCTGTACTGAGAAGATTTATCCTAACAGTTTTTCAGCATTTGTCTAAATCTGAGCAGACAGTATAGCCTTATACACTTCATCCTGTTAACTTCTGTCAGTAGTTATATCATTAATAAACACTAGTGACCCACTTCTATTGGCGGTCACGCATTCTCATGATATAACACTGACTCTACCATGTTTCACAGATGATGTGGTATGCTGCAGATCAGAAGCCATTCCTTCTTATCTCTATACTTTTTGCTATCCATCATTCTGGTATATATTGATCTTATTTTCATTTGTCAAAAGAGAACTGTTCCAAAACTTGACTGTTTATTTTTAAATATTTTCTGGTATAGTCTAATTTGTCCTTCCTGTGCTTGAGGTTTAACAGTGGTTTGCACCTTGTGGTAAACTCTCTGTATTTATTTTCATGAAGTCTTCTCTTGATTGTAGACTTTGGCAGTTATAGTTGTCTACCTCCTGGAGGGTGTTCTTGATTTAGCTAAATGTTGTGAAGGGTTTCTTCTTCACCATGGACAGAATTCTGCAATCATCTAGCACAGCTGTCTTCCAGTATTGTCCAGGCCTTCTGGTGTTGCTGAGCTCACCAGTGCATTTCTTCTTTTTAAGAATGTACCAGCTGGATGATTTGACCACTCCTGGTGTTACTGCTATTTCTCTGATGGGTTTGTTTTGCTTTATCTGCCTAATGGTGGCCTGTTTTTACTTGCCTGGACAGCTCTTTGGACCTCGCATTGAGAGTTCAGAGGGAGACAACTTCCAAACGCAAATTCTACACTTGAAATCAACTGCAGACCTTTTACCTGCTTAATTATTTATGAAATAACAAGAGGCCTGCTCACACCTGGCACTGGAAAAGCTTGCCAGTCAAATGTCCAAATACTTTTGAGCCCCTGCAAATGGGGCACCATGTATAAAAATGGCACATACAATATTTTTGTTCAACCCCCCTGTATTAATTCTGAATTTGATTTATTTATTTCAAATCCATTGTGGTGGTGGTGTACAGAGTCAAAATTATGAACATTGTGTCACTGTCCAAATACTTATGGACCTATTTATATATATATTTTTGTCTTGGGTTTACTCAACAGGCCAAAGTTTTTTAGTTTTCCTTTCCTTTTAAGACATTATTAAAATATTTTAGGACTTTAACTTTTTTGCAATTTGAGTTCTAAAAATACTGACTTTTTCTGTGCCAATTCACTTTTCATGTTAAATCTTCAGTATTTTTGATTACTTTTTTCTACTCTTGTTTGCTTTTTTACTTTTTGATTGCTAACGTGTATTAATATTAACGTTTGAGAAAATTAAAGTAGACAGGTGCTCACACAGAGATTCAGGAGGTGAATCAGGCTTTTAGAATTTTTACAGATCGGCTACTTAGCTGAGATTTTCAGTGTTCTGATGGGGTCTCTCAGTACTTAAGTTCTGCACTGTCTTCTACATTTTGTTTTTGTGTTGTTTCTGTCATCCAGACAACTTAATGCCGTGTGCCACTAAACTGAGTGGTGATAACAGGCTGCTTAGGGAGTTAAATACTTCATAGTGGTATAATCTCTTTATTCTGTCTTTCTATTCCTGAAACAATTTAAATGATTCAGCAGTATGTTTTTTATGAGCCGTGAATATTAAAATTTTTTTTTTGCTCTTTTACCAATCAGCTCATATACGTTCTCACACAAAAGTCAATCTCTGAAACTGTTATGTTTCAGCCAGGATGTGCTCTCCGGCCTATGTTTATTTTCATATTTTTATCATTTTTGATTGTCCTGATGATTATTTTTGTTTTTTATTCTCTTAATTATGTAAATTGTATTGATATTGTTATGTTTATTTATTATTTACTATCTATTTATTATGTGTTCTCCTGTGTTTCTTGTAGTTTTTGGGTGGAACCCCCATTCAGCGTGAGAGAGCTTGAAAGGATCTTCAGAGAAGAATGGCAGAAAATTGACAAATTCAGTTGTGCAAGGCTTGTTACATCAAACCCAAAAGTCCTCAAGCTGGGATTACTGTGAAAGGGGCTTTAACTAAGTACTGAGTAAAGGGTCAGAATACTTGTGTTAATATGAAATTTGACGTTTTTATTTTTTATAAAACCTTTAAAAAGTCTAAAATACTTTTTTTCATTTTGTCATTCTGTGATATTGAGTGTTGCTTGATGTACAGAAAATATACAATGAAATGATTTTAGCAACATAGCAAAGTCTGCAACATAGCAAAATGCAGAAAAAGTGAAGGGGTCTAAATACTTTCTGAACCCAGAATGAAGCAAAATAGATTTGACACAGATGAAAACATAGCAGCCATCACTAACTGCAAGGAATAGTACCTCATGTTATACTGTAGAGCAAGGGTGGTCAACTCTGATCCTGGGGGTCCGCAGATGTTTGTTCCAACCCATTTGCTTAATTAGAAGCCATTCCTCACCAATAAGAGATCTTATTTGATTTCTGGGCTTTTTAGTGTTTAAACTCTACCATGTCAGCTCATTCTTAAATCATAATTTTTTTTTTCCTTCCTAATGATCCATGTATCATCCAAGTGATTTGAAACCTGAAACGGAAGAATAGTTCTTCACTCTCTCTCCAGTTTCCTTCTGGGTACTTAATTAAACAGAATTGTGAATGATGAACACATATGGGTGGAAATGAAGGCAAGTTAGATGGACAACTGCTGGTTCCTTTGACATTTCATCTAATTGCTAATAAGGAGAAGTTAAAACAATGAATTCAGCTATTCAAGACTAAGGTAAGCAATCTTAACAAGCTAGACAACTAAAATGAAGCAGAAAATGTCACTTAAGCAATAAGTGCTTCACCATCAATAAATGATTTCTCATGAAGCAATTGGGTTGGAACAAAATCCTGAAGCCACTGCAGCCCTCCAGGGCCGGTGTTGCTCAGCTCTGATTTAGAGGATCTGAGTCTTAAATAGCAAATAAATTAAATGAAGTTAGTTAGTAGCAAAAACTAGTCACTAATTAAGAAAACAGTCAGAATAAAAAACCTGTAGTCATCGTGGCTCTGCAGGATCGGAGTTGGCCACCCCTGCCATAGAGTTTGTCACCATTTTAAATTATTTTGTTCATTATTGTACATGTTTTGCCAGTTGCTACTGGCAGGATGTTCAGCCATACAGTAAGCTCACTCACAGGTGTGCAACTTAATTGGTAGCTAACTCTTCATTTGAGCAGTGAAAACCACTACTTGTAATTCACACCATCCTAAAATATGCATCCTAGGTGTACCACCGCAGGGAGTACAGTTGCATGGAAAATGGTGGGGACACTCTGAGCAGTCCCTCTGTACATATAGCATGTCTCAGTTCAGGGGTCAAACATCAATTAATGATGGCTACTCGTGCCATCATTATGTGTTTTTATTCTCAATATCAAAAACTGTAGGATGCTTAAAAACATTACAACATTAGAAACATTTAGACAAGAACAGGCTATTCAACACAACAAAGCTTGCTAGTCCTATCCAATTAATTCCTCCAAAATAACATCAAGTTAAGTTTCCTAAAATCCTACTGGGCTCCAAGCTACAAAAAGGACATAGCAGCACTAGAAATAGTCCAGAGAAAAGCAACTAGACTGATCTCATTGATATAGGGGAAGAATTAAGAGGAAATATTAAAAGAGCTGTGCCCTTTCTGTTTAAGCAAAGGAATATTAAGAGTAGACACGATTGAAGTATTTAAAATTATGAAGGGAATTAGTAGAGTGGATAGAGACTGCAGTTTTAAAATGACTTCATCAAGAACACAGGGACACAATTTGAAATTTGTTAAGGGTACATTTTGCGCAAACATTAGGAAGTTTTTCTTTATACTGAGAACCATAGACACAAGGAACATGAGATTAAGTAGTGTGGTTAGATAGAAGGATTTTCAAAACTAGACTAGACTAGACGTTATTTTAGAAGAATTAAGTGGTTGGGAACAGCAAGCTTTGTTGAGCTGAATGTCCTGTTCTCATCTAGATTGTTCAAATGTTCTCTGTAATTTCCAAATTACTTAGTACCTCCTTATTAGTCCCTTTTACCGCTGAGAGGTTATCCGCTTACTCATATGTGAATGCTTCAGAAAAATGTTTTCAGCATAGTAGTTAAAGTTACCCATGACTATAATATCCTCCTGTAAACTTGCCTTTTTAATATTATTTAAAAAAATGTACATTGAAATTGCTCTGGGTATCCATAACACACAACTAAAATATGGCCTTTTCCCTTAATAGTTTCCAGACAAATCCAGATGTCCTCACTAAGATGTGACTCATCATTTATCTGAAGAACACTTGCTTTTAAATTGTGTTTTATATCAATGGAAACCCACTTTCCTTTTCTGTTCTTCTATCCTTTCTAAAAATTTGTATCCCTTTATGTCAGGGGTCTCCAACCTTTATTCCCCTGAGAGCTACTTTTACAAAATGAAAATGGTCAAGAGCTACTCATGTTTTCTAACGTTTATTCTCATAGCTTATTTCTGAATACGCTTGTTTTGCCTGAACATTTACAAAATGTTGGTGTCCACAACTCACATTTTGTATTAAAACATCACAAAAAATATTTAGTTCACCTGTAAGTGCATTTTGTACGTCTGTATGCATTTTCTAGTCTATCTCACACTGTTGAATTAAAACATGAATGCTGTCAAAACAAAACAATGCAATTACAAATACACAGACTTATTCATTTGTCATTTTGTTACATGTCACTGTTTCACTTTATTCCCATGTCCAGTTGCATGTGTGATGTGTTTTTTAGTTAGTCAGATGACTGGCACTGCATGGAGTCAACAAGAGAGGCAGGTGTCTGGTGGAGTAGAGCCACTGAGGTTCACTCTTCTGGAGTCCTTTAAACGTTCATCTGTCAGTCTTGTTCTGAACTTTGATTTCATGACATTCATGTCAGACTCACAGAGGTATGGAGACCCAAACAAAGCAGACATTTTCAGAGCTGCCTGGTGAAGATTCTTATAGTTATCTGGCTCTACTAAGTTCCAGAATTGCTGAGAATGCTGTTGAGACTTTAACTGCACATTATTTTGAAGGTTTACTAATGTATAATATATACAATCCAATGTCTGTCTGTCTGTCCGCTTTTCAAGGGAGAACTACCTAACGGATTTAGATTGGGTTTTTTCGTATAATTTGCTTGGACATTCTGGTTGATTTTGCAACTTTTCTCATTTTGCTTTGTATCATAGTTCGCTTGCGGTACCAATTTATTTGAGCAAAACCGAGATCCAAGCAACGGGCCTATGGGGCCTTCCTCACTCACTCGCCAGCATCGGGGCGTATTCCTTAACTCTGCTTAGCTATTGAATGAGAGAACAATTGAATTCAACTTTGTTTGATATTTAAAATAAAGTGTTACTTAGGTCTTGATGAGTTTGAGTCTGGATATTCTCTTAAGTGTATCCCACAATGAAAAGATAGATTGCAATTTGTGATTTTGTGTTAAAAGGATCGTAATATGGTTTTTTGGAAAGATCACCCACCCCTAATTTGACTAATCAAGTTTTCAAATTTATGTAGTATTCATTAACCCTTTGGCAAGCTACTTGGAAAGGGGTTGCAAGCGACGTGTTGGAGACACCTGCTCTATGTTGTACTCATCCCCGTCTTTGTTATTTAGCCAGATTTCTGCTATTTCTATATCATATTTATTCTCCACTATATACAACTCCGACTCACTTGTTTTATCTTTGATACTCCCATCATTAAGGCAAGATATTTTTAACGTGCTGCTTATTTTACATTTGCAGTTAAATTTTGGGTTAAAATTTACATTACTATGCATATTTCTTTTTGCACCATTGTTCATCTCCTAAGGTAAAAATCCAACACATAGCCATGATTAGTTTTAGTTTAAATTATTTGTGTTTTGTGATAGTTTCATTGCCATGTTAAGTTCGAAGATAAATCATTATGCAATTATGCACATTTTCCATTAACAGATATTTTCAGTGCAAATTTCAACAACATATGAAATCAGGATACAAACATATTTATTATTAAAGATGCAAACCCATATGGACCATCACTGTGCATATCAAAACAGTGTGAAGGCTATGAAAACCCCACTAAGAGTTTGGGGGTATATTGTATATCCTGAGCAGAAGTGGTTTTAGAGAGGATATTAAATGCACAGGTGATAAAATGAATCTTTACAACCTTAAAACATGGAGGAAAATGTGATTCCCTGAGAGATATTGGTAAACTCATGAAAATTATAAAATACTGAAAGGTCCTCTTTCATGAATTATAATTTGTATCAGGACCAATAGCAGCCAGGCTGAAGACAGAGATATGACATTAAGTTTTCTCATGGACAGCTTTTAACCTGTGAACATATTTATCTTATACATGAGTTAATAAATTATAGGTTTATTGAGTTCTTATTGGCACATGGTACAGTGAAATTCTTACTTACATGCTTTAATCAACATTACTGCAGTTGGATCACGCAAGAGCCATATGGTTTTTGTCATATTGATGAATGATTAATTACTTTGGATTCTTTCTTTTATGATTTTTTTACATTTCATGCATTCTTTTAACAGCTGTGTCAAGCCAGTTATAGATGATATGTGGACTTCTTTCATGTATAATCCTAATTCAATATATATATATATATATATATATATATATATATATATATATATATATTTGTTCTTTATTTCGCCTTATACAATTTCTTGTATTAGGAAATTGTTTGTTTTCGCATACCCCTTGGGGTCAGAGCGAAGGGTCAGCCATTGTACAGAGCCCCTGGAGCAATTACAGGTTAAGGGTCTTGCTCAAGGGCCCAGCAGAGTAGGATCTCTTTTGGCAGTGATGGGGATTCGAACCGGCAACCTTCTGGATACCAGCACAGGACCTTAGCCTCACAGCCGCCACTCCGCCCTTAAATTGTTATATTGTGTGTGTTCATAAAAATTACTTATGAAAAATTCCTGATGGTGCTTCCTGAGTCACTGCTATGAGAAAACCCCTACATGATATACCATTCAACTCAACTTAATGTCTTGTTACTCACATTTTTGGCCCCATACACCCAAAACCCCCATTCATTTTTTTGGAACATTTTATTCAGAAAGTTGCATCCTTCTGATAAAGAATAAACCGATAGTTATCTTTAGCAAAAATGATCAGAAGGGCTTAAGTTGTGTGTGCCACATAATTCAACCAAAGGGGTTCACTCCCTCATGAAATACAAAAGGTAAAAGTTACTCCTTTTCACAAAAATTCCAAAAGATGGGGATTAGTAATATACGCATGTGGAGTGTCATTTTATGCTATTTTGAGGTTGCTGATCATGAATATAATATTTTTATATTTGATTCTTTAACAGTGGTCATAGTTCTCTAACAGCCACTCCCAGAATGTTAAAAATGATAAATTTCAAACCTAAGCACGTGGGGAATTGCTTCAGACTATGTTAAGGTTTCAAATACGATATTACTTTTTATTTTTCATCTTTTACTAAGGATCTAGGCCTCTATGGACCTCTACCAGAGGGTGAAAAAATGAGAAATATCTGTTACAGCCGAGAATATTTAAACTTTAAACAGTTAAATTGAAGCACACATTTTAATATTTTAAATATATGATTCAATTATTCATGATTATTATGTACTTCTACCTCATTAAGTAAATCCTTACATTTCTTATGAACAGCCAGAATTAGGGCGGCTTGTGCTAATTCATACTTTTTGTTATTGTAACCTGAAGTCCTAGAAACCAGACATTATGAAAAACAACAGTGTTCAAGCTCATATTTGAGTCAAGTTCATTTAGGATGTGGGTTAGTATTGTTAACATTGCTAATCGCAATCATAGATAAATGGAATAATTTACCAAGTAGTGTAGTAGCCAGCAATATTTTTGATACCTTTTTGTCTTTTCCTATGACAGTAGAAATTGAAACAAAATTTTGACCTGTGCATTTCATTACTGTTCATAGACACCCTTATATAATATAGAATATAATATAGTGTAAATGCTTAACTAGTCTATAGAAGAAAACAGTATTTTTTGTTTGTGAATGATCCTTCTATAAAAACATATTGTTTCTTTGGCTTAAATTGCAGAAAACATATTTTAGAGAGAATGCATGAAGGTATTTATGAAGCTGGCTGCTGTATGTGTGTGGGCTGTGAAAATTAACATTCATACAAGAATGGTGAAAATGGATTGCATAGGTTGACTGTAATTTATAACTTGTAATTTACATTTTCCATTGTTCCATTCATTTTCTTGCCAATTAAAGTCAAAGCCTATTCTAGCAGAAATCAGTGCTGGACAGGATGCCAGTTTGTGATGGGCACACTGACGTACACATGCATTTTATATCCCGAAACCAGCATAGAGTTGCTATTCACCTTGCGCATACTTGGAAAGTGGGAGCAAACTAAAATATTTGGGGGAGGTCACCATCGTCCACAGAACACGTTCCAAGAATTTGCAAATCATCAGTTTCGTTTCTTTCAGGAGCTGTTCACTATGGGTTTAATTGCATTAATAATAATAATAATAATAATAATAATAATATATTGTCATCTGTATTCTGGTCCTGAACTGCGTTTTGGTTTGTGCTTATGAATGTTTACCATTTATCATTTGTAACTGGTAGATTCCAGCAGGTATGGATTAATAACATCACTTAATCCAGCAAGTATTTGCAACCCAATTTCGTAACAGTTTTAATCGCGCCCCCCTAATGTTTTTTTGAAAGGAGCCCACTAATACTAATTTGTTCTTTTTTAATTAATGATATATCATATATGCATATTTTATTATACCTACTTAACTTTTATCGACATTTATCTAACTCTATTTATTTTTCTAGTATCAGAATGTAGTTTAAGTTAATTTGTTTTGGTTTCAATAGATGTATTTTTCATATTTTCGATTCTTGTTTTCTTTTTTTCACATCTTCACGTCCCCCTTTTTGTTACTTCGCGCCCCCCTAGGGGGGCCCTCCCCACAGTTTGAGAACCACTGACTTACTCCATATCGATTTTCTAGACAAATTAGTGTGCTCAACTCCCTGATATGACTGTGTAGACAGACACAGCTCCAAATCCATCATTACATTTGTTGATAATGCCACCATTGTAGCTCTAATCACCATTAATGATAAGGTGGCATACCAGTTTTCGCATTAGTATGTCATCATTTTTTAATGTCTTTACTTCTTAACATGCCCATCTGTTTTCACCAAACTCCAGGTGCACAATAGGGTCCATTCTTACTGACTGCAAAACATCCTGGTGCTACAATTGATTTTCTCAGAACTGTAAAGCACTACAGGGTGTGTCATTTTCAGGACATAACTGTTTTAAGACACACTTTCTTAGCAAGGTAAGCAGTACTCTTAAAGATCTCAACAATTCTTCACAGCCACTCCATACCAGCCTACCTATCAAGGGTCATTAGCACTCCTACCACTCGATTCAACAACAGTTTTTAATCACCTGTTACAAGGCTACTCAACAGCCATTCATATTGACAACTGCATGAGTGTTTCTTGTGTGGTATGATGTTGTATTTGTTGTAAACTTGTTCTGAAACAGGTTTTAATCTTTTCAAATATGTTTTGTTCCAATTTTCCACTTTTAAATATTCTTGTTTAATTTTAGCATTTTGTTTCTGATGTACCATTTTGTTGCTGCCAACACTATTGTGTATCTGTTTTCAATGGCTGCAAGTATATATGTTGTTTGTGTTTAATATCATGTATTTTGAGTCCTGTTGTCAGTAATTTTAGAGCAATTTGCCCAGGGTTAGTTTTCACCTTGTGCCTGATGCTTCTGGGATAGATGCCAGCCCCTGTAAAACATTATTAGACAAAGCCAATACAGGAGATGAGTGAATGGATGGGCCTTTGTAACAGTGTTTATCATGCTAGGCTTGGGAGTTGAACACCACCATAATAATTAGTAGAATTTAACAGAATACCATCAGGCAGCTATACTTAATGTTATTTAAGTACAAGCTAAAATAATATTATGGGTAAATAGCAGATATTTCATTAAAAAAACATACCCTTTCTGTACTAATATGCCTTTCAGGAAAGTTGATTCCAGTGTCTTCTGGCGTCAACTTAGAGTCAGACTGTAATCTGTTATCCGTCACTGTTATTTTAGGGTCTGAGTTCCAAAGCCTATAAGTTTCCTCAATGAGTGCCTTTTCTATTATCTCTGGTTCTTGACAATTTGTTTTATTTTTCCATTCTCCTGTGCTTGACAGATCCTGTTCTTGGTGGTCAGTTATTTGCAGCCTTTGCTTTACCCATAAATTGGCCTTGTCTTCTGATACCCTGATAAGCTTGAGCTCCACTTCATTTTCCATTCTTTCACTTTCACTTCTACAATCAGTCTCTTGAACACCCAGCCTTAAACTGTTGCCCCTACTTTTCTTTTCTCTGTTATTTATTACATAGTCCTTTGAGCCTTCTGGCTCCCAACTCACATTTTCAATGCTTTCTTCTTTCCTCCCCATTTCCTTCATACTTTCCATGCAATTTTCATTTGGCCTTCTCCTTTCATTCTCATCTCTATTTTGTTTCCCTTCATGCACTGGATCTTCTTGCTCTCCACCTTCTTTCTTCAGGACACACTCAGATCGCAGTTGCTCCAGCTCTTTGGTCAGCTGATCGACCCTCTGCTTAAGCAATTTCTTTTCATGTACAACCTTCGACTTCTCAGCATTGGCATGGCACCACTTTTCCCGCCACTTGGCTGTGCAGTCTGCCCACCAGTGAACGCTCTTCTCCAGCTGGCATACCAGAGCTTGACAACTCCGTAACTCATCGAGGGAACAGGATGAGTTGCTCCCATTGCGGTTTCCTTCTCGCAGTCCTTCCTCTCTCACTTGTTCATTAGGCTGGGAATACTTTGTGACACCAGATGGCTTGTGGCTCATTGATCTACAACGGATGAAGAAAACCCAAAACTTACTAACACATACAGATTATTCATGTTTTGCATGTATTCATTTATTGAATGCAACATTCTGTCTTGCTAGCTGCTGTGCTTCAGGCTTACTCTGCAGGGCCCTGTTTTCCCATTTATTTTTAAACCTAGCAGCCTAATTTTAAATTAGGAAGCATGAATGAGGTGCTACCTGCTATTGGCAAAAATGTAACAGAATAAGTCTTAATATTAAACAATACATAGAATCTGCTTCTGATCCAGTACATAGAGCTAATTAACAGAAATGGACATTAAGTTAGGCTTTATTTACTCATATTTGTTGCACAAGAGTAACCCTCCCCATTTATCCGGGCTTCGGACTGGCACAAAGAAACACACTGGTTTCTGCATCCCCTATGGCTGGGTTCATAGAATGCATTTACATACACTTCAATAAACAGGTTAATCACAGAAACCCAGTTTCTAAAGTGACATCCATCCATCCATCCCTCCATTATCCAACCCACTATATCCTAACTACAGGGTCACGGGGGTCTGCTGGAGCCAATCCCAGAAAGACTCAAAATGGTCTTAGGCAACATCCACACTACTATGTTTTCATTTGAAGACACAGAACATAACAACTTTTATTTCTGTAGCACATTTTCACACAAACAATGTAGTTCAAAGAAGCAGTTACACACAACGAAAATCAAATTAAAGTTAGATAAGAATGATGCACAAATACGTAGTTTACAATAAATAAATAATTTGCACTTACATAAGATAAGATATATAGTTAAGTGAAACTGAATCCTTAATGAAGAGATCATGGGTTCACTTCCCATGTCCTGTGTGGTAACACTTTGCGTAGTGAGAAAAGTGCTATATAAATGTAAAGAATTATTATTATTATTTAATAATAATAATAATAATAATAATAATAATAATAATAATAATAATTGATAGTGCTGTTGCCTCGCAGTAAGGAGACTTGGGTTTGCTTCCTGGGTCCTCCCTGCATGGAGTTTTCATGTTCTCCCTGTGTCTGTGTGGGTTTCCTCTGAGTGCTCCGGTTTCCTCCCACAGTCCAAAGACATGCAGGTTAGGCACACTGGCAATCCTAACTTGTCCCTAGTGTGTGCTGGGTGTGTGTGTGTGCCCTGCGGTGGGCTGGTGCCCTGCCTGGGGTATTTTCCTGCCTTGCGCATTGTGCTGGCTGAGATTGGCTCCAGCAGACCCCCGTGACCCTGTGTTAGGGTATAGTGGGTTGGAAAATGACTGACTGACTGACTAATAATAATAATAATAGTAATAATATATAGAATTGTTTTTAAGTTTCTAAATGACTTTAAGCCCATTCTACTCTATCAAATGCTTTTCCTGCTTCCAGAGGCAATAAGACTTGTGGAATATGAGATACTGTACAGAGGTGGTATATAAAAAAATAGATGTCTGCATTATGATGTGTATAGAGATGTAATTTATAACATTCTTTAAATATTTAACTATTATTTTTTGTTGACTAAATTTGATTCCATTGGTGTTATTAATCTCTACAATTCAATTTCACATTTGTATTTGTAGAGCTTTTTTCTCTATGGTTATAATAAAAATAATAAGTTTAATTGCTAAATTTCTTTTTATGTCAGAAGACCAGATTTTATTTTAATGGCAACCATTTTATACACAATATCACTAGAAGTGTTTGCATATTTTATCAATCTTGGAAATACCAGTAAATAATTCTAATGTCCTTTTGCTTGTACAGTATTTTGCAATTTTATTTGCAGGACATACATTTAAAGTAAGTAGTTCCCTTAAGTAGACTTTCAGTTTTTCTCATAGTGGCCCCACAGACATATCTTGTGTTCACTTGGTCTCCATTAATAAAAATATCAGTTTGTAAGGAAGTTTACACCCCTAAAATTATAATAAGTTGCGTCATTAGTGATTAAAAATCCAAAATAATACAGAAATGGTTCAAGATAACAATTGAACCATATCTGCAATAATTTAAGAAACACATTTTTTCAGTAAAATAAAACATTTGTGGATAGATGTGGTGTCCTATTTAAAAAATAAAAAAAGAATATTGCTTCAAATAAAAAGCAGAGAAATCTTCACAGGTTCATGAGGTTATGATGCTTCCTAAAGAATAAGATTATTGGAACAGTTTGGATAATGGCATGACAGATGTTTTTAACCTGCCTACAAAAAGAGTTCCATTTTCGCAAACCTGTTAACCCAGGGCTGTGTCTTGGAGTTGCTGGAGCCTGTCCCAGAAAGCACTGGGCACAAGGCAGGAGCTGGACAGGGCCCAGGATAAGAAGGGATTCATACACAATTTAAATTGTGAAGCTCAGTTTTAATGTACAGACACAAATTTGCCTCTATAGAAAGCTTTGGTTTTATGTACATTTCATGTTAACTGTCATTCAAGAATCTGTCAGCACTGAACTTCTTTGGCGTTATGTACAGCTCTGTGTGGAGAGCGTATGCAGCTTCTATTAATGACTGTTTAAACCGGGCACTTCTCTTATCAGCTGCATTCCTTAGACTCAACTGTGACCTTTGAAAAAAATGTGTACAGTGCTCAAAATAGCTCTTCTTTAACTAAATAAGAGAAGACATTCACTTGTTCTAAGTTTTTAAACTTTAGCTATTTTGTGTTATGAAAGTTAAACCTTTAATACTTGCCATCATCTTCACAAGTATTTATTATTAAATATTAGCACATTACCAAAGCTCATATCTAAAAAATCCCAAAATATTTATTCATCCCTTAAGTCAAAATTAGTCAAAAAAGGCTAAATGACTTGAATAAGACATAAAATAGCTGCATTACCTTTGAATATGGGAAATTCAACAGTCCTTTCACTTTCTCTGGGCTGCAATGGCTGAGTCAACTGATTGCATAAGGAAGCCCTGACAGACCTGCTTTGTGGGCGGTTTGTTTTCTGGTCAGGTGGAGAATGTCAGCAGGTGTGTAATGTGACATGAAGCGGGTGTGTGTGTGTGTGTCTCTTCTCCTTGGCACATGTACAGTCCTTGATATTATACAACAGATAGATACAGGAAGTAAATTAAAAACTGCAAAACCAGTGACATGATTAATATTATTTTATTTTAAAATTCAATATCTGATCATCTGTATGTAAACTTGTACTAAGACAATATTAATAGAGAAAGTGCATATAATGTTAGGATAGATAGATAGATAGATAGATAGATAGATAGATAGATAGATAGATAGATACTAAAACCATTTTATAAAATAAAATATGTACTTATTTTTTGAAATGTAGATCTGCTTTTTCCCCTCTATACTTCCTGGCTTCACATTGTACTCTCTACAATACAACAGGAATGTAAAGACCTAACGTTCTTCTCTGAAAAGCAATATGCAAATACAGTATGTGCTTATGTAGGCAGTTAAGGTCGCAAGGGTTTAAATGAGCCAAGGTATGAAAATGTAATGAAACATAAGAATACAAGGCAATCACTGGGGCTTTTTTTTCCCTGGTAAGTTTTATGGAGCGTGTAGGAGTGTGTAGGTTTGTAAACTATTCGCAGTCATCTGTTTGCCACTTATTGAGTCCGTGTGTGGGTGGCCAGGTTCTGCACCCTTATGAGTTTTATGAGAAAGCTTTTTCAATACAGAATCAGACACACATTGATATACTGTACATAAATTGAAACATAGCTGGCCTTAAAATAAAAAATAAAAAAAGAATAATGTAATCCATTTAATTTTAATATAACTAAATACATTTAAATAGACAAAGTTGCATTGAAACTCTGTTTTGTGTGTGTATGTATATGTATGATACCCAATCCTGATCTGGCTCTTGCCTTGTGCCCAGTGCTAGGCATTGACTCCACTACCCTGAAATTCATAACTGGGTTAGAAAATAAATGGATTTCTGGAACCAAACAGAATAACTGAGGATGTCTTCTGTAAAAAATATACAGTCCAGGCCAAAAGTTTGGACACACCTCCTCATTCAATGTGTTTTCTTTATTTTCTTGACCATTTACATTGGTAAATTCTCATACTGTATGGCATCAAAACTATGAATGAACAACACATGTGGAGTTATGTACTTAACAAAAAAAGTTGAAATAACTGAAAACATGTTTTATATTCTAGTTTCTTCAGCGACATGTGCTCCAGCTATAAAGAAAACATGACTGTAAGGCATGTTGATCCTGTAGGGCAACTTCAGACATATCAAAATATGTATTACCCAAATAATCAAGATGAACAGTTTGAAAGAAGAATAAAAAAGAGTGATAACAATGGAAATGTATGACTAAATGTGATGTCAACTATTCACGTATTTGGGGCATCATCAAATTCAGCACCCGTTGGACCTGCGATTTCATTCATGGCTTTCAGAAGACAAGAAGATAATTTCATGTGCTTCCTCTTTTAATTTTCTGTTTGCTTCAACTTCGGGGTCACTTAAGAAATGGAGATTTCTGATTCCTGTCTAATACCTGAAGTTGTCATTTCAATGGGGAAGCTGCAGACCAGCATGAAATAGTGAGCATAAAATTAGATTTCTGTTTATTCGTTCTTTTTGAATTAAGGATTGATATGTTACTTCAAAAACTGCATGAAATATACTAAAAGGGCGTACATAAAAAAATCACTATTTGTAATTATTTTTTTTAAACATGCTTTGTCACAGTTAACTTGAAATATTCACCTTGTTTCGCTGTTATAACGGGTACTGGTATGCCCCTGACACTCTGACACAACACCCATATAATGTTAATTGGCAACACTCTGCCAGATGAGACTGGGCTCTGAAATGGAGTGACACCTGATTTCACCAAAATAGACGCTTGCTGTCCCAATTCTTTCCAATGAATTCAGAAGGTTCAGTCACAGATATATGCACATTTTTCATAAAATAAAGAAAAACAATTCAAATGAACTTGACATCCAAGCTGTTCCATATCATTAAATCACAGCATGTATTGATAGTTAAGTGTACTGATTATGTCAAAGTAGTTATTAGTACATAAGAACATAACAAATGTGACAAATGCGAGGGTACCATTCAGCCCATCAGTTTCATTTGTTTAGCTAATAGCTAAGCCATCCCCAATATCTCATCCAGATACTTCTTGAAGGCTGTCAAGGTGTCTACTATTGTAAAGGCAGTTTATGACATATACTGTACTGTACAATATATTGCCAAACGTATGTGGACAGCCTTCCAAATGATTGAGCTCAGGTGTTTCATTGTTAACATGAACATAAAATCAACCACCCAGCCGTTAAATCTCCATTTACAACTTGGCAGTGGAATGGGTGAAGAGCTCAGTGACTTTAAAAGAGGTACTGTTATAGGATACCATTTTTGCCACAAGTCAGTATATGAAATTTCTGCACTGCTAGATCTGCCCTGGTCAACTCTCAGTGTTATTATTGTGAAGTGGAAGCAACAACAGGTCAACTACGAAGTGGAAGACCACACAAACTCAGGGGCAGCTCCATTTTAATGCACATGGTTTTGGAATGGGATGCCAAACAAGCTTATATAGTTGTGAAGGGCAGGTGTCCACCATCATTTTGCCATGTAGTGTATTAAATGCAACAGTTACGTTTAATTTGTATTTTATCGTAAAAATGAATGCATACAATTTCCGAAAAATACACATTTATGGTCAATTAGCTAGACGGGTGGTAAGATTGTCCAGTGCTTAGTATTGTTGATTTAGTGACTCACAGCGTCACGTAATAAAAATCTTAAGTCTGCACGCTGTCCTTGTCAAACTTACGCGTTCTTTTCGTGCCCACGTCGGTTCCTACCACCTACCACATCATTAAAATCTTGCAGGTTAGGTTTTTGACTGACCCCACCCAGGTATATGACTACAGGCGTGAATGGTAGCGTCCCTTGACTGGCGACTTGTTCCCTGGAGATGACCTGTCACACAAGGCAAGTCATTGGCGTGTGCAGGCGTGCGGGCGACTGTCCGGTTAGAGCGAAACGTAAAAGTACAATAAACGGAATGCTGTGACTGCTGTATCCTGCCGCTCCGGGGGTCCACGTGCCCCACTACTCGATTACACGGGGTTGACAATGGTGTGTTAATATTGAGGAACTACTAGCACGTCTCATGCAGCTGAATCAGGCACACGTTAACAAGTGACGGAGTTTTCTATTTGGCATATTATGTGCAAGACGTCGACATAGGCCTACAGCAATTCTGCTTCTGCGATCAACTAATAGGCGTACAAATTAAGCAGATACAGAACAAGAAGCTCACAAGAAGCTCACTGTCGGAATTGTATCATTCACAAGCTTCGTTAAATAACAAAGTACAAAGGTCATTTTTTTAATTAATGTTCATTTCTTAATGTTATTTTTTGATGTTTCCCGGTAATTGACTACTAATTTGCCTTTATTATGCTATTAAATAAACAGTTTTGTAAAACGAATTAATGAATAATACTAAATTTTGCATTCATGTCCAGTGGAGTGTGTGAGGTACACATTTCGTATGCCTTAGCATAATGTATTTACAACAGTGCCTTTCTCGAAAATAAGGCATGATCGGCATTTGACAGATCACTCAAAAGTCGTGATCAAGCAGGCCACCTCCGCTAAAAAAGAGAAACACTTCAGCGTTAAATCCGTGACTTTTGGGAGGTTCCTCCGTGGTTTTACAGCGCCACTGTGTGCTCATTACGGGAGGGACTTGCACGGAATTCGTGCACGAATACACGGTTGATCAACTTGTCTCTTAGCTATTAGTATTATTTTTTATTAATTTTATCTACGTCGATGTAGCCTTTCAACAACCTAACTTAATGAAATCCAGTAGTAGTAGTAGTAGTATTGGAGTTGGGAAAATCTATCTATCTATCTATCTATCTATCTATCTATCTATCTATCTATC
>JANRMT010062852.1:31643462-31657027 GCA_026402145.1 Polypterus bichir lapradei | reverse complement strand
ACTGTGAATTGAACTGTGTTTTACAGTGCTATGTAATGTTATATTCTTTTTTTCTTCCTTCTTCAAGCCCTTAGCCTTGTAGTGTCAGGCATTATATTGTTATACCCTAAAACAATTCTTTTTTGAAAGCAAAGTATATTTATTGCAAAAAAAAAAATATTTTTATCATTTAAGTTTTTAGCCTTGTATTATTATAAATCAATTTGGTGGAAGTTTTTTTTCAACATTTTATTGAATTTTATTGAATTTAATTAAAACCAAAAAACATTCCGTACAAGCAAGTCAAGTTTTATAAAACTAGGCTCCAATCAAATCAAGTTTTATTTCTTTCTAAGAATTCTGAAAGTAAATTCTGCATGGAAAATATCCAGTCCATTAATGGCCACAATGGGTTGAGAATTTATGCAATGAGAACAAAAACACATGGCGGAAGCCAGCATATTTCTCATCAAATTTGAAATACTTTTCATAGGTACTACAGCTCTAGCTTTGGCACCAGGAAGAATATGAGAGCATGTCTCAGTTACTAAGATGTATAATATGTATATTATTTGGCCTGCACCAAATAAACCAATAACCATTATTGGAGGGTGTTGTGGCATAGTGATTAAGGCTTTAGACTTCAGTCCCTGAGGTCATGGGTTTAAATTCAACTACTGACAATATGTTATCTTTAGCAAATCACTTCACCTAGTTGTGCTCAAATAGGAAAATAACAAAAGAAAAAAGTAACCAATTCTATCTGAAATGTTGTAAGTCACTATCGATAAAGACATCAGGCAAATAAGTTAAATGAAAAATTGCAGTGTGGAGATGTGCAGAGCTGATAGAAAGACTTGAGCACATCTATTCAAGGCTGTCATGGGTGCCAAAGGTGTGTCTACTAAATACTGAATTGAGATCAATTATTTTGTGTTTGCTATTTGTAATTAATGTAGATTACTTATCAGAGATCTGTTTTTCACTTTGGTATCAAATAGACTTTTTCTGTTGATCAGTGTTAAAAAAGCTAAAGTAAATCCACTGCGATTCAATATTGTGTACTAATAAAAATGTCACAACATCCAATAGGGGTGAATACTTTTTGTAGGCAGTGTACCTCCTTACAGATGCTGGGACCCAAGCTCAGTTTCCAGTGGATTTAGCATATTCTGTCAATTTTATATGTGGACTTTTCTCATTTACTCTTTTTTCCTACATCCCAAAGTTATAAAGGTAAGGTTAATTGGCAATTTGTTTGTGTGTGTGAAGAAAGCCAGCACGTTTTTGGTTTAAATGTTACAACAGACACACACACATAAGGAGGGCTGACACTAATGTGAGTGAATCTATTATATGGGACTACAGCAATGATTTACTGTATACATATCTGCCACTAGTGCAACACTTTTACAAAGCTTGATTTATTTTGTAAGGTCAGCAATTTAAATTGTGTCAGGCTGTTGGATACTTTTTGGAGTAAGAGGGCTTCTTGCCATCTAAGTCATGTATCCTCTGATTTACCGACACGGAGCTCTAAAGCCTTTTTAAAGGAGAGGCACATTGCACAAGTCTAATGGAAAATGACGTCTGTGCAACTTTTTGCAACAAGATAGCTGATGTGTTCAGACCATAGCTGCTTCATGTTAGATCCTTGCTGTTTTTCATTTTCATTTTAACATTTTTAAAGTGCTGTTTATGTTTGGGATTAATCTTCTTGATTTGAAAATACCGAATAACACAACAGATAGGTAAATAAAACTAATTCCCTAACTGTTACTGAGCATCAAAAGATTTATTTTTTACATAAAAAATTGACATCCATGTTTACAGACCTTTTGAAGACCTTTCAGGATCTCTGTCCTCTTACATAGGATGATTGTTTCTTTTGTGAAAGTTATCTACATGTGAACTCAGTTCTCCTGACTTACTACATTAACAAATGTGTTAAACTGATATAAGCAGGAGGCTCCCACACCCTGCCCTGGTGGTGATTTTCTCAGATGATAACCATCTCCATATTCTATTCAAATCTACATCTCGAGTCACCTCTTTTCTATATGACATTGACAAGGCAAGTATTAGAAGAAGGGCTCGTTTAATCCCATCCCATAAGGTATATTGGGATTAAGCTGACATCTTGATATGGTGCCCACTCTGCTCTTCTTTCTGTCACTACTCTACTTCCATTTGGTAGTCTTCGGTAGGCTGAATTTACACTTTCTGCTGCACTACTGAGCTCGTTTTTCTCCCTGCTCAGTAACAAAAAACAACAACAACATTTATTTATATAGCACATTTTCATACAAAAAGTAGCTCAAAGTGCTTCGGTTTAGCAAAAGTGCAAATGGAGTATGGAGTCCCATATTTAAATTTGCATTGAGAACCACATATGTTTTATTCAGATTTTTAAAATGTAAGATTAGATTTGGTTTTTCAAGTTAAACTTATTTTTGCTGCATCATTTTGTAATACAGCTGATTATAATCTCCAGAAGAATGATGAAGAAGAAACATAATCAACAGAAGGTTTGGAAGGGCACTTCTGTGTTGGCAGAACTAGTTAGACGTTACAGTGTTAAAAGTGGATTTAAAGAAATGTGTGCTGGCATAGTCGAGACGGATTACAAGTGATCATACCTGCAGTGGCAATGAAAGACCACTGCATATAGTTATTGTTATAAGGAAAATATCCCCTACCATGGCTCTCATTCATTTGCCCAAACCAGAGCTTCAGGGCATTGCTAACAGAAATTTAGACATGGGTTTCAGGTTCATGTAAACCTAAATATAATTATTGATGGAGAAGATCTAAAAAGTAACTTGAAATAGTGTTTTTATTACCTCAGTGTATATGTCCTCTGTTTCTGTTGGACTATAAAGTGGATTCACAAAGTATTCAAAGTCAAAGCGAACTTTATTGTCATCTTAACCATATAAAAGTATACAGATACTGTAGATGAAATTGCAAAGCTCAGGGTCCACAGTGTAACAACAATGAAGTGCAAATAAAAATTAAAATCAAATTAAAAACAGAATTAAAATTTAAAATTAAAATTAAAACACAAACAAGACGAGACGTTGTGCAAAGACAAGATTGATGCAATGTATGGTATTATGCAATCTAGATACATAAATATAGTCAATAAATATGTAATATAATAAATAAATAATAGATATAGATAATACAGAAATTATCAGTGTATGATAATAGTTGTTTAAGACGTGTAAACAATGACAGGTCAGAATGTTTCATAGCAGAAGGGTATCAAAGAATGTCAAAGTGCAGTGTGCAAAACACTTAAAGGTCAGTATGAGATTTTCAGTTCTTTTCTTTTCTTTTTCTATTCAGGCCCTTTCACTTTTTTTTGTTATGCTGCAGCCTTTTGCTAAAATCATTTAAATTCATTTTTCCTCACATCGAGCAACACTTCATACCCTGGAATGTCAAAGCGAAAACAGAAGTTTTTGCAAATAAATAAAAAATCAAAAATCTGAAATATCACATTGACACAAGTTTTCAGACTAGTGTTGGATTGGTTTCTAAATTTCAGACTTTGATATCAATACCAACTTCAGTACTGGTACCAAAACAGTTCCAAAACAAATAACATATCACTCCAACTCATAACCCCCGCCCCTTAATCTTAATCCCTGCTGTCCCATGCCATCATGCCACACTACGCACCACTTTCCACTTGCTAGCTGTGAACTCCAGATTGCATTGAAGCAATGGTGATGGGGGGGTCAGTAGTTAAGCATGTACTGTAATTTCATTTTGTGAACTTCACAAAATGGATGTTTTTCCACATCCTCACTAGCGAGTGTTGAGGGAAGGGGAGATGAAGATTAAGAGGAAGGATGACATTTACCTCCCAGAACTTTATAGTTTTAAATTTTAGTTTTCTTTGGACACTTTACTATGACATTTGACATATGGATCAGGTGTATCCCGTTCTCTCAATTATTACTGAGATGTTTCTGCACCATTTTTGTGGTAAATTCAATTGATCCGATGTAATTAAGAAATGCACATACCTGTCTACAGGAGGTTCCACACTTGATAATGTGTATTTGAGCAAAAACAGAGCAAGCCGTGAGGCCGAACAAATGGCCTGCAGAGTTTAGAGGCAGGATTGTGTTGAGGCACAGATCTGAGGAAGGCTATAAAAAATCCTTCAGTGTTGAAGGTTCCTAAGAGCACAGTGGTCTTTGTAATTCATTAATGGAAGCTGTTTTGAACAACCACAGCTCTTCCTAGAGCCGGCCACCCAACCAAACTTAGCAGTCGTGGTAGAAGGGCCATGATAGAGAGATGACTAAGAACCCAATGGTCACTGATTAAGGGGCAGAAAACCTGTGTGGAGATGGGAGAATCTTCTGCAAGGACAGTCATTACTGCCCCACCCCACTGCTCTGAGCCTTATGACAATGTAGATTGACAATACATGAAAGCCGAACTGGAGTTTGTAGGCACCTAAAGCTCTCTAAAGCAATGAGAAATAAGACAACTCTGGTCTGATGAAACCAAGATTACTGTCATGTCTGGGTTTATCACTTGGTAATACTATTTGAATGGTGAAGCATGATGATGGAAACATCATCCATCCATTATCCAACCCGCTATATCCTAACTACAGGGTCATGGGGATCTGCTGGAGCCAATCCCAGCCAACACAGGGCATAAGGCAGAAAACAAACCTTGGGTAGGGCGCCAGCCCACCGCGGGGTGGAAGCATCATTTTGTGGGGTTATTTTTCAGCAGCAGGGTCAGTGAGACTAGATAGTGTTGAGCTAAGAATGAACAGAGCAAAGACAAGAGATATCCTTAAAGGAAACATATTCCAGAGGGCTGTGTATCTCAGACTGGGATGAAGGTTCAATTTTCAACAAGACAATGACCCTAAGCAGAAAGCATAGGCAACACAGAAGGGAAATCTCTACATATGTCCCAAATGAGTGTCTCTGGAGAGACCTGAAAATAGCTCCCCACCAAAGGTTTCCATCCAACCTTACGAAGCTTAAGAGGATCTGAAGTGATGAATGGCAGATAATCTCCAAATCCTGGTGTGCGAAGTTTGCCACGTTATACCCCAGAAGACTCCAGGCTGTAATTGCAGCCAAAAGGGCCTCACCCACATAGTGAGTAAACAGTCTGGATACTGGTGTTAATCTGACAATTCACTTTTTTAAATCTTAACAAATGTATATATTTCTACAATCCTGCTTTTGCTTTGTCATTCTGTTTTATTGAGTGTTGCTTGATGAGGGGAAAAATGGCTCTAAGTAAGTTTATCACACGCTGAAAAATAGCAAAATGTGAAAAAGTGAAAGGGTCTAAATACTTTCTGAATCCACTGTATTTTCTAAAACAGTCTAGTAGAAATTGAGGAATATTTCAATGTGAAATATTACTGAGACACCGAGGAAATGATTGGGATTTTTATTTACTTATTACGTGTTTTGGTATTGGAAAATCTTTTTAATCTAAAATCTCTTAGGTATTGTACTGAGCTATTTCTTCTCTCTTGAGAGAATGGGAATAGCCTGTGAACAATTTTTATTTATTTTGATAAGAAGAGCATTGACATTCTATAATGCTTGTATTGCTGCAAAATTTCTAAAAGAAAATTCCCAATCCATGTTTAAGTCAGAAGGTGTTTGGATTAATGTGGGTTTCTCAGTATTTAGTAAAAGAAATGTAAAATGCAATGTCACATGCAAATTCATTATGTGGTTACATTTTTATTTGAGTTCTGTCTATATTCAGATATGTATCTGAGTCTGAAAGTTTCAAATCAAAATGAAAATTTTGTATGTCGGCAATCAGCTTCATTTTACTCTTGGTGCAGCATGGAGCAATATAGCATTTTTCAGATTGCAATCGTCTGCTCATAAATCAAATTTAAGCAACAGCCTGTTTGTATTATTTGGTGGCATAGTTTCTAATCTATTATTGTCAATGAAACAGACAGCAAACTGCAAGATGAAACAGAGCAGTTGTTATATTCTCAGATAGAAAAAAGCCCCAATATACCTCGACTCAATTCTCACCCTTAATAGGAAGGAGCACCTGCTGTAGTCCTCTCCCTTTTCACTGACCGGACCACATGAGATCTGATTTATATTTCATTTACAGCTTAATCGAAACTTTGGCTGTTGTACCAATTGTGAGTATCCAAAGATAATCTGTTTGACGGCAACATAGATAAAATCCACCTGCTTTTTTAGATTCAGTTGACCTCCCTGAATTGCCTGCTGGCAACGGAAAATGTGATCGACAGCAAAAACGATGGTGTTAACCTGACCAGGAGATGCACATGCATTCAAGAAACTGTAGTGAGAGTCAATGTCTAAAACTCAAGGAAAATACTGCCAAAACTGTAAGGCCTAAAGTGTAAGGAAAGTCAAAACAAGGATTGCCAGGAGACGTTAACCTGTTGTCACCAAAACCAAGATTCTGAAACTGTAAAGAATGTGGAAAAATTGAATGCTATGAGTTGTGAACCAGAACACATAAAATACTACTATTCCAAAGAATGGAGGTGTTTGAGGAATTAATCCATTTTCTAAAATGCCAGACTGAAATTCAGCATCCATTTAGAGCATTAGAACATTAGGCAAACTTTTGATGACAACAAGCCATTTAGCCCAGCAAAGCTTGCTAATCCTCTCCACCTAATTCCTCCAAAACATCATCTTGAATGGCCCTAGAGTCTTACTGTCTACCGCAATATTTGGTATCTTATTCCATATGTCTATTGTTTTGTGTCTGAAAAAGAAAAAAGTGTCATGTAGTGCCTTCTGCGAGGAACCGTCAAACAATAGTGCAGCGTACCCTAACAATGCAGTCACACAATTTTGAAATAAATGTAAATGGAGTAAATGTTGTGGCACACATGAAATAAAACGATAAAAGAATTTCTGCTGTTTCATTACTCTACAGAACACATGTATTAATATCTGGCCTTATAAACTCACTGTTTCCATACTGCTAAACTTTGAGGGGGAAACACAAAAAATTTCCATTAAACTGGCATAAGAAACAGTTAAATTTTGCAGACAAATGGATGCAATGAAACTGAAAAACTCACAGTTTGTACAGTGGTCCTTTCTACCTGTTGTGCACGGTGGGGCACCAAGAATTGTGTGTATAAAAATCCCCAGGAGAACTAATTTATCACATTCAGCTGTAGCATTCACAATAATCCTGTGGCTCTGGGAGGTTTGCTGCACTGGCCTGATTAATTAGAGTTTGCCTTTGTGAGGTTTTTGCCAGGGCCTACCTTGATATTGTTATAATTATTTTTAAAATTAGTTTTATTGGTTAATTGTTTTTTTCTGTTTTCTGTTGTTTAATATTTTGCACTTGTTTTATATATTACACAACTTTTCCAGTAATTTGCAGTCATATACTTTGTTATCTTATCAAGTTAAGGGCAATCGTAGGACACTCCCAGGACTACAGTTCTTTAGTGTGACTTGCCCCAATAAAATCAAACAAGTTTTCAATTTTGAAAATTTTTTCAGTAAGTGAGTTATTTAACAATATCATATTATAGTAAAAATCCATGTTTGGGATTTTGTGAGCATACAACTGGATAACATTACATGTGAATTTTGCAAGACGATAATGTTTGCTGTTGTCCAACTTGGTCACCATAGACGTCTGTTCTATAAGAAGCTTTATATCTCCATTGTACTTTGTACTCACTACAAACTACATGGGGAAAGTAAAATACAACAACAACATTTATTTATATAGCACATTTTCATACAAAAAGTAGCTCAAAGTGCTTTACATAATGAATAATAGAAAAATAAAAGACACAGTAAGAAAATAAAATAAGTCAACATTAATTAACATAGAATAAGAGTAAGGTCCAATGGCCAGGGTGGACAGAAAAAACAAAAAAAAACTCCAGACGGCTGGAGAAAAAAATAAAATCTGCAGGGATTCCAGACCATTCAACTGCCCAGTTCCCTCTGGGCATTCTACCTAACATAAATGAAACAGTCCTCTTTGGATTTAGGGTTCTCACGGAAGGACTTGATGATGATGGTCACGTAGACTTCTGGCTTTTAATCCATCCATCATTGTTGGAGCTTCATGATGCTTTGAGTAGGTGGTGGTGGCGCAAATGTACTAAATATAGTTTGTGGGTCAAGCTAAAAAAAGAAAACAAAAGAAAAACAGAAACCACGGCTCTCCAGTTAGTGCCAAGTTCCCCAACCCAGATTGGGAAGTATCATAAATTGAAAGTATCAGAAAAATACAAGTACACAAGGGAGATATCTATGCTGGAAAGACCTGTGTAACATGGAGGGGCATTGGATTGAGTTCATACTTTTTTCTATGACATTTTGCCCAGCTCAAAATACACTCACTGGTAGAAATTGCTAACAAACCCAGGGCGCACTGTGTGTGGGAGACTTGCCATCTTGGAACATATTCTCTCATCCTAGCAAGTGACCATGTCAGAAGAGAAGTTCAGGTGGTGGCACAACCAGGTGCTGGCACAATTGGCTGTGGGATTGGAGAATGAAAGTAGGCGAAAGAACAGAAAGGTATGATCCATAGGATCTCGTTTCATCAGGTTGATCAGGCCAGGAGAGAAAGCAGGCAAAGAACCAAGGAGCATAGGAATACTGGCTACAGCAGTTGATTAAGTGATTTGGGTGGACCCTGAAGAGGCAACTCATGTTTCCCAGGGAAATTATCATCAGAACCCTATGTCTCAACTTTGTCCTTTGGTCCAACACCACAAAGCAGGTGGTCCTCCTAGAATTGAAGATGCCCTGGGAGGAGAAGATTGAGGGAGCATATGAGCTTAAGCTTGAAAAATATGTTAGCAGAGGGGATGGAGTGCCTAGAAGTTTCCAGTGGAAGTCAATTGCATGGGTTTCCAAGAAAACTCACTTTGAAATAAACTGCTGTTCCTTGGGTTTAGAAGTCCATCTTGCAATAACTGGTGGGTGATATCAGCAAGCAGGCAGAGACAGCATCTAAATGGCTTTGGCTCAAGAGGAATGAGTGATGTTAGAATTTAGCTGCTGGAAGAGAGGTGGACAGAGCTGTGTGGTATATACACTGGTGGGGCCGCGGGAGTATATCCTTGTTCTACTATTGAGCTCCATCCGAGGTGTCATGGGCTTATCGATGAAACGTCAGAGAATTAGGGTGTCCATTTGAAAACCCAGTGAAGACTGACAGTCTGGACCTTTCGGGAAAAGAAGGAAAAAATGAAAGAAAATTCCCCCAAGAAGGAGGGTAGGAAATAATAAATGACAACCACTCAAAATAAGCACAGAATTAGTCATGACAGGTGAAGCATTTGTGATGATTTTGTCTTGTAAAAAAAGCAATGTATACATTGGGCAGAAGAGCAAATATTTCACCTGTCTCAAAATGTTTTTCATGCTCATATATCTGTTTATCTGAAAAATTTTATCAGGGCACTGCAATGTATCTAAGTCTGTGTTTTCAATGTCCACACAGTATTTTTCAGCCATTATTTTAAGTGCAGTAATTTCTCTTTCAAATGTCACAACAGAAGAATCCTCTCCGGCAGATCCCGCTTGGCTTCGGAATGACCTTTCATCATCCCCCAGGCATAGCACACGCAGTGTCTGCTGTTTCTGTCACAAGGAATATTGATGCCTGCTGGGACGTGGAGCCTGCTGTGGGCTTTGGCCGGGCAGGTCACTTGGTGTTGTTTGGCAACCTCACTGTGCTGTTTTGACGTCCAGACAGACAGATTAGTCACGATTTGGATTGTTTAGCACTTTTTAAATATGGAAACTCTTCAGAGGTGCTTGTTGAGTGGATTGTTATATTTAGACACTAGAGAGAGATTACTCAAAGCAAAGGTGTTGTAGAGAGCTTTGTCAAACTGCAGTCTCTGGTGGCTTAATAGAGATTTAGTTTGGTTTTGAACACGTCTAGATTTCGAAGTGTCTTGATTTACTTATGGACGAGTTATTGTTCTTATTGAGTTAAAACAACATCAGCTTAGAGTTTAATTTTTATTTTTATGTGTTCATATGAGACTGGGATTTTTAAAGTTTAGTGCACCACAGTCAGCTAGCATTGGATCTTTGGGTGCTTCATGTAGTGGTTAAACTAAAGCACCTGCATGTATTTCATTCTAAGACTTGCTTAATCTAGTTAAAAGTTGTGGGGATCCTGAACCTATCAAAATAGACTGATGTGTCTTCCCACAAGTGAGGGAGTAATGTCATTATATGTTGCACTGCTGCCACACAGTAGTTTGAACCCTGGTACTAGTCTCTGTTTGTTTTGTGTTTGCATGTTCTTCCTTGTTTTTACTTCTGGTACTCTGGTTGACCTCTCATATTTAGATTAACTGACATCTCTAAATTGGTCTGGTTGGAGTAAGTGCCAGTTTTTATGTGCTTAGAGGATCCTGATTGTGACATGCACATAGGACACATAAGTATTTTCATGAAAAATTGTTCATGAAAGGCACATTAACCTCTTAGGTTTCTTTTCATATTTATGGACAAGTTAATAGTGAAAATGCCTTACCTATGAACCTTAATTTACATGTACACTCCACAATACTTACCTATTTAACATTCACTCATCACTCATTCTCAACTCAGACACTGCCACAGTGCACTCAAGCCAAAGTGCACTGCACTATATCCTCGATGGCACTTTATTCTCAGAGAGGTCTGCATCATATTAACAATGGCTGAGGCCTGATACCTTCATTTCAATACCTTAGCAAGGGCCTCACTCCTGATATGAAGTCTATATCGTTTAGCTCTCAAATCATTAACCCTGAAAGGGTTCCACTTCAGACTACGAAAACAAAGGCCAAGAGCTGCTCATCTGCCAGAATTCATGGAAGGCACTTCGCCCCAGACAACTACATTTGTACTCTGACAAAGGCCAGGAGAACCTTCTGCCAGGTCACCTATATCCTTCCTCTCCCAGAACACTACCTCTAAAACAGACCACTGAGACAAGCACCAGCTCACTATATTGTGCTAATTTGGGGCAGATAATATCAGTAAACAAGGCAGTTTTAATGAGATTTTTTTTTTAGAATTAGTATATTAGACACAGTGGTGCAGTGGTAGCGCTGCTTCCTCACAATAAGGAGACCTGGGTTTGCTTCCCGGGTCCTCCCTGTGTGGAGTTTGCATGTTCTCCCCGTGTCTGCCTGGGTTTCCTCCGGGTGCTCCGGTTTCCTCCCATAGTCCAAATACATGCTGGTTAGGAGAATTGGTGATCCTAAATTGTCCCTAGTGTGTGCTTGGTGTGTGTGTTTGTGTGTGTGTTTGTGTGTGCCCTGCAGTGGGCTGGCACCCTGCCCAGGGTTTGTTTCCTGCCTTGCACCCTGTGTTGGCTGGGATTGGCTCTGGCAGACCCCGTGACCCTGTGTTAGGACATAGCGGTTTGGATAATGTCTGTCTGTCTAGTATATTAGAACAATCTAGACAAGAACAGACCATTCAGCCCAACAATGCTCACCAGTCCTATTCCCTTAAATTCTTCTAAAACAACCTCAAGTCATGTTTTGAATGTCCCTGAAGTTATACTGTCTAGCCCACTTCTTGGTAGCTTATTCCGTGTGTCTATGATTATCTGTGTAATGAAGAACCTCCTAATGTTTGTGTGAAATTTACCCTTAATGAGTTTCCAACATTGTCCTGTGTTTCTTATTTTAAAGTAACAGTCTCGATCCACTGCACTAATATATACTAATAAAAGGCAAAGCCCTCACTGACTGACTGACTGACTGACTCACTGACTCATCACTAATTCTCCAACTTCCCGTGTAGGTAGAAGGCTGAAATTTGGCAGGCTCATTCCTTACAGCTTCCTTACAAAAGTTGGGCAGGTTTCATTTCGAAATTCTACGCGTAATGGTCATAACTGGAAGCTATTTTTCTGCATATACTGTAATGGAGTTGAGCTCGAAAGCCGTGGGGGGCGGAGTTTCGTGTGACATCATCACGCCTCCCACGTAATTACGTGAACTGACTGTCAACGCACTACGTAGAAAACCAGGAAGAGCTCCAAAACGCGCTGAAGAAAACATGCATTATATAATTGAGAAGGAAGTGAAACAATAAGAAGCGAGCGACTGACATATTCATAAGTACAGCTACTGTGAAAACAAAGCACGGCGTGAACTGTAAGTTTATATTAAGTTTATAGACACACTCCCGCTGCCGTTTGACATGCCAATGGCGAATGACGCTATTCGCGAGATACAAGTTTACTGAGAAGACACGAGGTATAAACGAGACTTTGGATCATTTTGTAACGGAGTTAAAATTGCTGTAGCAAGAAACTGAAGAAAACGTTAATGTTTTACTTTTATTAACTTATAGACTACATTTTATTTTTTTCCCTTGCACTCAGTGAGTGAGGCCAATGCATATTCATAAGTGCAGCTACTGCGGAAACAAAGCACGGTGTAAACCTATAAAGTTTAAATTAAGTTCATAGACAGGCTGCCGCTGGCGTTTGTCATGCTCACGGATAATGCGGGATACAAGTTTAATGAGAGGACGCAGGGTATAAACGACAGTTTTGATCACTTTGTAACTAAGTTCAAATTGATGGTGAGAGGCTGTGCTTATGCAAATTCTGAGAAACTGTGTTTGTGGGGGGATTGACAGTTAAGGCGGGTGGAGGGGGTGGAGGAGTGACGTCATCTTCTCCCCTCCCATTCACCTCATTTCGCTCTGAGCTGAGCACCGCGGCTAGCACCGTCTTCCGAAGCAACTTTGTCACACTGCCACCAAATACTCACAGAAAAATCCACAAGTTAATACACACGCTGTCTCTAGAGTTTCTCCACACTCAATGTATTCCTCGCGTCACCGTTATACCCTCTGATCTCTCATTTCAATTGAAATGCCTCAAATTTCCAGTAAGGCTCTGCTTCGCGATGAGAATTAATAAGTCTCGGGGACACACCCTACAAAAGGTTGCCATTGATTTGAGGCAAGATTGCTTTCCTCCTGGACAAAACTATACGTTGCATTCTCAAAAGTTATATATATATTAGGGCGAAGCACGTGCCGCGTACTGTTTTTATTATTTTACAGCAGAAATATTTCAATATATTCAATATATATATATCACCGCTTTCCGATTCATTTTACCCTCGCACCCCCTTGGTTTGAGTAGAGGTATGAAAAAATATGAGGTTAACACAGAAAAAAAGATCACCAATTGAAGTTTTATGAATAATTGATACTTTTGTCGCCATCAATAATTGTTTTGGTAAAGCCATACTCAGTTTAATCCTCCTTCCATGTTATAATTTTTCCGCGACTAGCCATGAATAAAAATAGGGTAAAAAAGTAAGAGCGAAGCGAGGGTGACTTATTCAGGCAGGCAGGCGACAGCTCAATAGCTCGATTTTGGATATACAGTAAGTAGGTTCTATTTAGTCGCCAGAAATATCTTTCGTAGTAATGGAAGTTGGATTTAGTCTTTAAATTTCTATGGTGAAGAAAAATTTATGCAATGATGATTAAATTTAACTTTCATTCCTACTAAAGATATTTCTGTCGACCAAATAAAAATTACTTATATTT
>JANRMT010062852.1:31622890-31643062 GCA_026402145.1 Polypterus bichir lapradei | reverse complement strand
TGTGTGTGTGTCTGTGTCTATATATATTACAGCAATACTCAAATCAGTGACAAAACAATTACATTAACAATCATCTTACGTTATTTTTAAAATGTTTCCTTTTCTTTTTCATAACTTCTTTAACACACTACTTCTCTGCTGCGAAGCGCGGGTATTCTGCTAGTTCTTTTTATAATTTTAAACACTCAATCATGCCTGTTCTTAATCTTCTTTGGCTGAAACTGTAAAGGCTCAGCTCTTTTAATCTTTCCTCATAACTCATCCCATTTAGCCCAGGAATCGCTCTTCTCTGGAGTTTTTCTAGTGCTGCTATGTACTTTTAGCATCCTGGAGACCAAAACTGCACACAGTACTCCAGATGAGATATAACCAGTGTTTTATAAAACTTGAGCATAACCTTCTTGAACTTGTACTTTACCGATCAGGGTGCTATATAAACAAACATTCTGTCAGCCTTCTTAATGGCTTCTGAACACTGTCTGGCAGTTCATAGTGACAAGTATCATAGTCTCATAAAGGTGTACTTTTGATTTTCAGACCTCCCATTGTGTATTCAATCCTCACATTTACTACATGTAATACTTTACATTTACTTACATTAAACCTGATCTGCCATAAATCTGCCCAAGCCTGTATAATGTCGTATTCAAGATTATCTGCCAACCCATCTAGCTTGGTATCATTTGCAAAATTAGCTAGCTTGCTGTTTATATTCCTATCCACATCTTTTATACTGTATATATATTAAAAACAACAGGGGCTCCAGCACTGACCCCTGTGGAAAACCACTCTTAACAGAAGCCAATTCTGATGAGGTTCCTCACGCCATTGCCCTCTGCTTCCTGTGTCTGAGCCAATTTTGCACCCACCTGAACTCCCATTTCTTTAGGTCTGATGCTAAAATCAAGGTTATATCCTTTTGTTGCTTTCTCATAGATGATACTCAAACTTTATTTCAATCATTACTTACATTTATTTGCAGAGAAGCCATGCATCAAATACCTGAAGTCAGAAGCAGAAGAAAACATCTAACTTGAATGATTCAAAACAAAGTCTGTATAGCCAAGGGAGGGATGTCCGTGTAAATTAAAGCAACCTTTCTTTCTAATCCAAATAAGGTGTTCTTTAAAAGTATGCACCATGGCACAGCTTTTCTCCTCTTCTCTGTTGAGGCACATTTGGTAGGGTGCACTGTACTTTCATTCTTAGATGGTATAACATTTCATTGCATCTTCAAAACTGCCTATGCCCTCTCTGTCATACCAACATTGTGTTTAACATCGCTGACATCAAAAGCCGTATATCACCTGCTTTCCTCAAAATGTGTACACTATCTGCGTCAAGCCACTGGAGGTAACTTCTCTTATATCATGGCTTGATGGCTGTTTTCTAGTAAGTGATATCAGTAATAAACTAGATAACTGACAATTTCCCCTGGTTTTACTACCTGTCAACCTGAAGTTACTTTAATCTAATTATGAGATACAAGTTAAACAGCAAAGTTCTCAAGCCCCTATTTCACATCTTATTGTAAGCATTAGTACATTGGTTAGTTTGCGCTGATGGGGGTGAGTTGCTATTGTTTATAGTGGTAGTGGGTCACGATGGGTCACCAAGAGGAACAATCCCCACTATGCTCTGACGATCTTACTCAATCCACCCCCTTTGCTGAGATGTGAAGACACTTACATGGGAAGAAGTGTCATGACAAAAAAAAGTTGGAAAACAATGGGTTAGTTTACCTGAACTTAAACATATACATTCTAAAAAATAACACTTGATTTTAGTATTTTCATATCTTTCCCAGAATTCTTGTCTATTTACAAAAGTGCATCCTCAATTCAACACTCTGTTAAATCATTGTTATTCCTGTCAATTTGTTTATTTGCTGTTTAAAAGAAGAACAGATCTAACAGCCCTCATTTTTCTTCTTCTAAAGTGATCTCAACCTTAGCACACAATTTCTTCTCTTGCTGGCCCTGGCATCTTCTGTGGCTTCTCCCACCATCTCCTGACGGCACGATGCCATTCTGTGAGCTAATTGCCTAACTGTCAAGTGCTTGCTCTTGCTTTTCTCTAAATCTTTTTGCTAAATGCCTGTCTAAATAAACACTGTTTATTCACTTACATGCTACATCTTATGTAAATTGTCCTAAAATAAAAAAAAAAGAAATTAAATTTGTTATCCTCATTACAACTCAAATTCTTACTTGCATATACTAATCAACATGCAACACGTTGCCACTCTCCAGCACTGTAATTGACATGTTTAACAGCTTTACCTTGAAATTTCAGTCTTCCTTAAGTTAAATAGCTGCTTTATTTTGAAATTTCTGTCATCCTTTCCTGAAAATACTCGGTTTGCCATAAAAAATTGCAACAAATTATATACTAAATGTGGTAATGCATTCTGTTGCTTCTGCCCCTTCAACAACAGTACTAACAGGGAAGGCTTGGTTGCTTAAACAAACACACTATGTGCCTCAAATTAGAATAAGGAAATAGAAAATATGATTTTGTCTAAAGAGGTTAGCACTGCTGCCTCATGGATTCAGTGTCCTGGATTCAAAATCTGCCCTTGGTCATTGTCTGCATGTGCTGTACACGTGTCTCTGTGAATTTGGCCTCTGGGTATTCCATTTTTCTTCCCACATTTCCAAAGACATGCATATGGTAATAACTGACAGCTCTAAATAGATGTCACAATAAGAGAGAAGCGAGAACTATAACAACAATTACACTTAGCAATTATAGTTGTTTATTGAGTGGGCGCTATATAACTGTACAGTATAATGATTTTCTGATGAAGATATATGATGGATTCTGCACCCGGTGTATATTTTTGAGGTGCGATTCTGATATTGGTAAATTGGTTTCAGATATTGATATTAAAAATTGTACTGATGACTTTCTCTTGACTGACACAGTTTAATCTAATCTTAGTAGTTTGATCGTTGTCATTGTTGAGTTAAAGATACAGTAAAGTTTTAAAAATACGTATTACACTTCTCTCTTATTGTGATGTTCGTTTCTGAGTAAGTGCATTTTTGAATTTTTCTGACAGTTATACTGATAGTTGGTTTCTCAGCTCTTAATAGACCCCACCTGAGGATGTGTATGAGTGAGGCCTGTGGTATCCAGGTGTGTATTATATTGTGATGGACTGGCCTTATTTTAAGGTGTGGTTGCTGCCTGGTGCCCTGCAGTCCTGTGGTAGGCAATGACACCCATGACCCTAAACTGAAGACAGTGGGTACAATAGATAGATGAGATAGAATTATTAAATTAACAGTATTACTTATGAAAAGAATTCAAATGCTTAAGTACAAAGTAGCATAAGGGCAATATAGGTAAAAGGCTCATTTGTGTGCATTTACATTTTAATAAAGCAATTAGTTAAAGTGAATTTTCAGTTTTTCAGCATTTCTTGAGATGTAGGTTACCTTATGTCTTGGTAAAAAATGGATATATGATTCTATTGAATTGCAACAATGTAATAAAGTATGTGCAGTAATTAACACATTTTCCAGTGGATTTAGAAAGTATTCTGACCCCTTTCCTTCCTGCCCAATTTATTGTATTGTGGGTTTCATTTTGAATGGTTAAATTTTCACAATAACAATCAACACTCAATATCCTATAATGATAAAGTGAAAACATTTTCAGAAAAGTTAGCAAGTTTAACAAAAATCAAAAACTGAAATCTCATTCATATTAGTACATTGACCCTTAATTCAGTATTTTGGAGAAGTCCCTTTTGCCAGTAATTATAGCTTTGAGTCTTCTTGTATAAATCAAGCTTTGCATGCCTGGATTTGGGCAGTTAATCCAGTTCTTCTTGGCAGATCCTCCCAAGCTCCTTTAAGATTGATTGGGATGCTAACAATGACCCATACTAAGTACTACTTTCGTACATCTGGAGTATTGTGTCCAGTTGTAGACTCCATGTTACACAAGTTAAAAAAGTGTTTGAGAATGTCTACAGAAGATCAACTTGACATTGCTTTGCTATGAGTAAACAATGAAGAAGATAAATATTTTCAGTTTAAACAAAGATTAAAAGATTATTAGTTGGTAGAGTTCAGAATTAATGCAATAGGCAGGAGGGTACATTCCAGACTGTTACTTTAAAATAAGTTATTTGACAAGAACATGGCGCATGGAAGCTGGATAACAGTAAATTTCACATACGTGATAGGAACTATTTATTTACATAAAAACATTAAATATGTCATATACGGAGTAGGGCGGCACGGTGGCGCAGTGGTAACGCTGCTGCCTCGCAGTTAGGAGACCCGGGTTTGCTTCCTGGGTCCTCCCTGTGTGGAGTTTGCATGTTCTCCCTGTGTCTGCGTGGGTTTCCTCCCACAATCCAAAGACATGCAGGTTAGGTGGATTGGCAATTCTAAATTGTGCTTGGTGTGTGTGTGTGTCCTGCGGTGGGTTGGTCCCTGTGTTGGCTGGGATTGGCTCCAGCAGACCCCTGTGACCCTGTGTTCAGATTCAACGGGTTGGAAAATGGATGGAGTAGGTTATCAAACAGTGTAGCAGCTAGTAGTACTTTGTGGACCATCTCAACTCAATAATATTTTGAGAAATATCAGGACAATAGGGATTGGTGAGCTAGTGTGGGCTAAACTGTTAGAGGTGCGATTTTCTGGTTTTATACCACTTTTCATCCCAGATCTGCTATTCACATGCTAATGATGCTTCAAATGAGCATATCTGGTTTATGCAGTAGGCAGAAAACCACACATTCATTGGTGGACCACACTTGACAGCTCAGCATCCTAAGCTTTGTAAAATGATGGTAGAACAAGGTAAACGTTTGGGGAGCCTAGATGACCATCTCTGTTTAATAGATGGAAAGTCAAAAGAATCAAAGAGCTGAACTGCAACTTCCGAAATGTTCTTGTATTTACATACTGGTGGAGTTAGAGGAGGATTGGCTTGAATAGGAAGTGACTCCAGTGCTCTTCTGGTGGTTCTTCAGAATGTCTACAAATGAAAAGGGAGAAAGAGTCAGCAAGAGTGCCCTCTTTTAGTTGTGCCCTCAGTATACCCCCTTTTCACAAGTGTCTGATACCTTGTATGGGCTCTCCAGAAGTGTAAATGTCTGCATAGTCCACACAATTTATAGTGTACAGCAGTGTAGTGTTGTTAAGTCAAATGGAAAAGATGGTGTCAGGCCACATAGTCCAGTGGCAAAGCATTTAAAATATGAAAGTTGCCAGATTAATTCTCATGTTTAATCCAGTGTATAACCCTGAGCAAGTCTATTAAAGGAATACTCCACCCACAAGATATTTTTATATATGTTGCCCACCTCTTCTCTTCATTCACTGGTCAAAAGTCCTGTCTTCTGTCTAAAAGCTTGCCCCAATGTGAATGTGTTTCATCTGTGTTAACTGCTCTGATTAGCCAGAAGTATCTGTTTAATCATATTTTTGCAGTAAATGCATGTGTTTTGCCTGTTAGGGAGCATACAGCAGAATAACTGGATGCATGGATTATGCAACATGAATGATGTGAAATTTTTTAATGGATGTTTTTATATTATTTGCTGTTGTCCAGCATTGGTTACCATATATGCCAATTCCTTCAGAAAGTTTGTTATCTCAGTACTTCATGAAAATATGAGATTAAATATTTTCCTTGGTCATCACTATAAGCTACATAGGGTAAATAATATATAAAAATATAATTTTTGGGTGGAATATCCTTTTAATCTGCCAGTGCACTAGCTATAAATAATACATGGTGAACAACTGTGATGTGTAAGCTTTTGAAGTGTTCAACATGAAAAGGCAAATTATAAAATAGGTCATTATCTTATGACATGTGATCTACACAACATGGCGGAGATTCTGAAGGAACTCTTTGTGATCCGTCTAATGTTCTTACATTCCCACACATTTCACACTTATCACACTTAACAGTCAATAAACAGACTTGTGAAGGATTACTGCAATGAAAAATACAAATTGCACTTTTATGCTATTTTAGACAAACCTGTAGATTTGCTTCATGAAAAAAACAACAAAACAATCACTGAAGGATTTTCATTGTTGCATTTCATTGAATCAATTAATGCTTTATAGCATAAACAACATTATATTAGCAGGACTGGACAATGCTGAAATTTGCTTTTTTGTTTTGGACAAAAACCTGTTAAGTTTTATGTATGTACATCCACACCATATGAAAACTGAATGTAGCACCTCATCGGTTGGTTAATGGCTTCCAGTACAGTGGGTATGATGGAGTGAAGGTTGGCTGAGATATTTCTGAGCCGGCGGCTAGTTTCCCCAAGAAGTGACAACAGATAGTCTATAAAAAACAATGAATGAACAAGAAAGTTCTACAGCGCAAATATGCTGTATTTGGAACTATAAATAGGGAACTATAATAGATTCAAATATCATATTCATCACTTTTAAAGTTTAATATGTTTATAACGTCATTGAATGTTATAGTAACTTCTCAGTAATATGAATTATAATACATTTGAGTCATCATTCGGCTGGTTTGGCTACATGTTCCTATTTGATGAAAGGAGTTCTCAAGATACCTCATTATGTATGATATAAATACAGGTAAAATTCTGTTACAACAAATATCTTTACAACGAAGTATTTTTATGGTCCCGACAGTTTCCCCATATGACACGAGTCTATAGAAATCTCATTACTACAAAGTACATTCAGCAATACTTTCATTACAATGAGGTGCCCAAAAGACCTTGAAATGCCTGAATGAATCATCCACAGAGCAGTTAGTTCTGTGGTGGCAGCTCAGTTGTGCACAATGATCCCCAAACAGAAACATTGTAAAAAAAAATTTCTTTCTTCGAACTTTCCTCGTACTATTTTTTGCTGTTTTTGTTTTCGATGGTTTTCAGTGATACCATTTGCTTATTTCTCGTCAACATTTGAAAAACATCCATTGGAATTTAACTCATTGTCACCCTCCTATAGAAATGGCATACACAAAAAATGATAACAGTTCATATTAGAAAAAAAAACTTTACATTTTTGCAGCTCTCGATTGCGGCAAAAAGAAAAAAGACGTTACCAGTGAATTCGGAATTTTGCCATCGACACTGACAACTTTCTTGAAAGACCGAGCAAAAAAAGAAGAAAAATCTTGGGTTGCAAATGTATGCAAACTGCAGCATTTGAAGATGTCGAAAAAGCAGTTTTTATGTAGTTCAGTGATGCTTGTTCAAGAAACATTCCTGTTAATGCGGAACTCATTCAAGAAAAAGTGAGGTTTCTAAACTCTCTTGGGACCTCCCCCAACTGGACAACACGCCGAAGAGCATCCCGAAGTGCGATCACCGCATCTGTGGAAGACAGTTTATCTGTTGCCAGGGCAACAGCAGGCTCACAGCTCTGCTGCGTCTCTCCGCCAAAGCAAACAGAAAAGATCTCGATGGGTTATGCAAGGAACATTGTAAATGTAGGGAACAGGATTACTTGGCCACTCAACAACAACAACAACAACAACAACATTTATTTATATAGCACATTTTCATACAAAAAAAAAAATGTAGCTCAAAATGCTTTACAAAATGAAGAAATAGAAAAATAGAAGACACAATAAAAAATAAAAATAAGTCAACCTTCATTAACATAGAATAAGTAAGGTCCGATGGCCAGGGTGGACAGAAAAAACAAAAAAAAAAAAACTCCAGACGGCTGGAGAAAAAAAATAAAATCTGCAGGGATTCCAGACCAAGAGACCGCCCACGACCCTGCCTGACTTCTGTGTCTGTGTATAGGACAGTGGCAGATCACACGCTACAATAAATAACTGTGCTGTTCCTGTTTCAAGCTGAATAAAGCTGGTTTTGCTAAAGTATTGAGACTCAGCCTCATGTTTTGGGGTGTAAGACAGGGACTTGTAGCACGACCACTATCTTTTAGGATTCTCTTCTGTGGCGCCTCACTGCACAGCTATAAGCCTACTGTTGCCCTGCCCTGGCAACGGACAAACAATCTTACACAGATGCGGCAATTGCACTTTCGGGACACACTTTAGCGTGACGTTCCCGTTTGGGTGGGGGGGGGGTTGATCCCAAAAGAGTTCAGAAACATCACAATATGAAGAAGAAGAAGAACAGTATGATTTGGCTTCTGATTGATAACTGTGCTGCCCACAACATGCTTCCGCATTTAGATAATGTTCGCGTTGAATTCCTCCCACCCAATTGCACAGCAGTGCTTCAGCCATTTGATTTGGGCATCATTCGCACCCTGGAAGTGTATTATAGCAAGGAAATGCTGAGAAAAATTCTCGTCAGCATAACTTATAGACAGAAGATTAAAATTAACACGAAAGACGATATTGAAATGAATGCAAACGCCTGGACTCAAGTTAAAGAAAGCACTATAGCAACAAATACAGAATCTCATTACAACGAAATTTTCATTACAATGAAATATTTTTTAGGTCCCTGGCAGTTTGTTCTAACGGAATTTTACCTGTATTCTGAAATCTGAAATAATTCTGGTCTCAGTCATTTCAGATTAGGGATACTCAACCTGTATTTGGTTATGTTTGTTTGAAAATGGAGTTAGGAACATATCAAAAAGGGTAGGAGACCTTTTAAAATTCACAATATCTCCTTCTATTACCTCCCATGTCCTATATTTGTTTAAATCTTTTTAACCTTTATTCTGTTATAAAATAAACTGGGCAAATTTCTAGATCTTAATACCCTCTGTTGACAAGACTCCCTTCCCTCTTTGATACCAGTGTCCTGAAGGCTCAGATATTTAGGAATAGATATATCTATTCATCTTAAAGACATAGTCTCCCATAATTTTTGCTGCATACTCACTGATGCTGGGGCCTCTGTTAAGGATTGTTCAAAGCTCCCTCTTTCTCTCCAGTTTTGGCTTGCAGTTATTAAAAGTAATATTCTCTTTTGTTTTAACTTCATCAGCTCCATTTTACCTCTTCCACTCCCTACCAGATACCTGTACGAAGTAAAATCATTGCTTTGTAAATTATTACAGAATGGCAAAAGAACATCCAGCTCTGGTCGTGTCTTTACTCTTATCCATCTGCGTGACTGCTTATGCAATCTAATTTAACTTTAAGTCTTTAGGACCAGTGCTGTCTTATACAATTAATTTATGGAATTGTGCTGAGAAGCTCTTAGCCCCTGGAATAAAGTGGCATACCCGTACTCCCATCTTTTGCAGCCCTGCTCTGTCAATTGGTGACAAGGCATGAAATGTCCTGACTGGCAACACCAGGGAGTCAGCCTTCTGGGCAATCTGTTTGACAGTTTGGACCTTTTGGCATTCCAGTCTCTCCAGTCTTGTTTTCATCTTCCTAGTTTATACTTTTTCTTGTATTTGCAACTACATTCAGTGTTTAGGGCATGAGGCATCTCTTTATCTGACCAAGTTTCTTTTTCTTTGTTTTGCTCCTCTGCTCCCTTAAAGATGCTTGTCTCCACTCTTCATTCTTCACTTTGTAAATCTACCTACAAAACTCTTTCTTTAATTTTGTAATGGTCCTGTGATCTTGCTCCAGTGCGTTCTCTTCTCACCTAGCAAAATGGTTATAAGAAAGTGAGATTTTCTTCCAGAAACTGTAACTTCCAATTCACCCAACTCAGAATAATTCAGTCTTTACCCCTGCACCTTGTTAACATTTTGTCATGGGTCTTTCTTCTAAATTCTCTTTGTCATTTATGTTCCCTTCTTTTACCAGGCAACTTCCTCCATATCTTTTGTCTTTGCCCTCCCGTTCTGTCTTTCTGGTTATAGATATGCTCATTTTTCTCTTCCTTTCTGTCTGTAAACATCATTTCTATTTCTCAAACTCTACTTCTGTTGGACCTGTCAAAGATTTCTGTCATCTCTCACCAGTGTGAACTGCTCTGTCTTGGCACTATAGCAGCTAAATTACTTCTTATCGCTTATTGGAACTCTCCCAAACTTTTTTCTTTTCACAGTTGGCTATCTTCTTTGGTTAATCTAATTCATTTGTAATATTGTTTGGTGAAACTTGCCAAAGCTTTTTTCAAAGTGAATATGCTGTTTTCACCAGTTACCTTGTTCACCAAATATTTTCTGGAAGTCTGCCTTACAGCTGGCTTAGATGAACATTTTTTCCCCAGTGGCCCATGATGCTTTGGGAGGCCAGCATGATATCACAGAGCTGTATCAGCCATTCACAGAACTTTCACAAATGCCTACTGTAAGACTGTTGCCAGGCTGGATTTCCATCCTGCATGCTTTATTTTCTTGCAGTATTTTCATTTGAAGGGTACATTCGCTGACCATAATGAATATTGCCATTCTCATATATAACACAGATCCCTTTGCACTGGCAGTTTACAACTGCATAGCTAATTAGCATTTTCCAAGCTACTATATCAAAACAAGTCTTAAATTAACCCTCTCCTTGTCATAAAACACAGTAGACCCTGTGAAAAAATAATAATAACCAAAGACTGTGTGCCACAAGATTGGAAATCTGTGAGTGCAATGATCTGTATTTTATTTACATATTGCTAGTTTCAGTCTGTTGTATTTTTTTTGTGGTATTCTTTCCATCTGTGTCCTTTGGTATTTTAGTCGCAGTTGTACAGTGGTTACCACTGCTGCCTCATAGCTCAAGTCACATTTTTTGCCGCAATAACTGGAACAGTTAAAAGACCATTGCACCTTTATAATCCACTAATTCAGTGAGTTCAGTGAAATTCCTGACCATTTCCATGATTTATCCAAAATTATGGTGAAGAGAACTCAATTGGGTTCACTCATCACTATTCATATGGAACTGTCAACCTCTCTCTCATCACTGTTTTTTGGAACTGTCAAACTCTTGGATTATTAGAGCATCCTTAAGAATCCATTGAGAGCTGGTCTATCTCAGTTTTAAAAAATTTGATGCCCAGTAACATTACAGATATAACACACTTAGGTTCATTTGGAGGTGTGCCTGATGCTTTTGTTACCTAATTATTTTCTTCCTCTTCATCTATGTATTTTTTCTCTGCTGCTAGTTTCTGGGAGTAGGGATATTCCAGGGCAGGGTGAACGATTATGTAAGGGTACTGGGAGCCACTGGTTGTATACACTTTTTCCCTTTTTCATTTGTCCTTCTTTATGTGTATGTTAAAGTCTTTGAATCAATAAAAAGTTGATCACAAAAAAGGGCACTAGAGCAGGTCAGGATCTGTACTGCTCTATCCCAACTAACCTCACCCTAATGGAGCCAGATCCTGCAATAGTTCCTGAGGCTGCGGCCTACCAGGCCGAGAAGTAGGGAAACTGACTTTGAAGTTCAAAAATGCCTTTAACTTTATCTACAATATCTGTAATGACTTCCATTGGAAAATAAACAGTAAAAAACCTTTGGTTAGAAGAGACATAGAGGAGGGTTTGATTGAAAAATAGGAAAAATGCAAATGCTCAAAAGAGTAAAAAGGAGTTGCCTGAACAGGAAGTCGACAGCAATCAAGTCACAATACATAATCCGAAAGAGTAAGGCAAGAAAAAGAACAAAATAATATAAAACCTAGTCCTAATACTGAGGATATTCCATATATTAAATATGGTATATATTAGAGATGGTGGAAATATGTCTTGTACAGATGTAAAGTGACAGTAACATTTTAACCTTCAATTGAGTAAATGTGCATTAAACCATAACATTTGTACTTAGCTGGTATCAATTACCGCTAAATGTAACAAAGAGCAAAGCACACTAACAGGAACTAGAGCAGGATTTCCTCCACATGACTAACCAAGCAAGAGACAACTTATTTTCCCTGATTCCTTCCATAGTCTTATTAATGCATATGTCATTTTATTTCTATTCTGCTGTGGGAGTAATAATCAAGAGAGACAAACACCTGACTTCAGTGTAATGTGTTGTATTGCAGGTGGAGGGCACTGTGCTGGATGGCGAAATGGAGTACATGGTGCTGCAGGACAGGAGAGAATTGGAAGAGGAGGTTTGGAAGCCAGAATTAAACCAGAATCACTGTCAAGATGCGGTGAAGGATTACCTACAAATGCACTACAGTCCAGACTTTGTGAGTATAAAATGTCAATAAGGAAAATGATGCTAATGGGTGGGAAGCATTTAAGTTTGTTCATAATTGTAGAAATCCAATGAGTCTGTTTAATTCACAAGTGTTTATAACAATTTCTGTAAAATGAAGTCAATTTGTACTTTTTATTTATACTGCTTGTGAATCGGATGGATTATTATTCCTTAAAAATACTGAATGCAACAATAATGAGGGAAACATCAAGACATAAAATGTATCTGTATCTGTATTTCTAATTAACCAGCACATCATGGCAGCAGATATTTGAACAATTAATCAGTTCATTTGTATGTAATATGATTTTAAAAACAAAACATTCTTTAATATAACATTTTGATATTTCCCCAAGAAAATTTTTATTAGTGGGTGACCTTGGTTGCTGACCATTTTGGGTTCCTTCATAGAGAGGTCAGTCATTTTCTAACCTACTTATTCCTGAAGAGGGGGTGGCATGGTGGCACAGTGGTAGCGCTGTTGCCTCGCAGTAAGGAGACCTGGGTTCGCTTCCCAGGTCTGCATGGGTTTCCTCTGGGTCCTCCAGTTTCCTCCCACACTCCAGAGACATGCAGGTTAGGTGCATTGGCAATACTACAAAATTGTTCCTATTGTGTGGGTGTGTGTGCCCTGTGTGTGGGCTGACGTCCTGCCCGGGATTTGTTCCTGCCTTGCGCCCTGTGGTGGCTGGGATTGGCTCCAGCAGACCCCTGTGACCCTGTGTTAGGATATAGTGGGTTGGGCAATGACTAACTGAATGACTATTCCTGAAGAGGGCTGCGGGTGGCACTGGAGCCTATCCCAGCTAGCATAGGATGCAAGGCAGGAACCAACCCTGGACAGGGCACTAATCCAACACAAACACAAACACAAACACACACACACACACACGGGCCAATTTAGTATTGCCAATCCACCTAAATCTTTCAACGCAAGACTTTTTAGGAGACAAGATGAGACTTTTTGGAAAAGATTTTTTCAAGTCCCGCGAGACAAGAATATTGCCATGATATTTTTAAAAGTCACACCCCCTTAGCAGCCATTTTCAAACAAGACTAGGAGGTACTGTCACCTGCGCTCTTATAAATTTTAATGTTTTCCTCACTTTACATTCCCAATTAAAGAAGACGTATTATGTCCATATCTTATTGAAGAATTTGATCTTGAAGGGTTATCAACAGAAAAAATGACTACACGCGCAATCCTAGCACCGAGAAGCAAGGAAGTCAAACAAATTTACGCCAGAAATGTTGATCGATAACATGGCAAATTGGTTAAATGCGTATCGATAGACTATGCTGAAACAGTTGGTGGTGATCGTGCAGAAGATGAAAACAATAGCTTACAATATCATTAAGAATATCTACAACCATTAACACCGTACAGTCTTCCAACGCGCAAATTACTGTAGAAAGAAGGACGTACCCAAGAAAGATAATGTAGTACATCTACCGTGGATAACATTAGAGACCAAAGGAGATCTTGATATGCCATTCGTATTAAAATGTTAACAGTTTCCAATTAGAATAGCTTTTGCAAAGACAATTAACAAATCTCAGAGCCAAACATTTGAAAAAGTCGTTTTATATAATAGAGAGAAAGAAATGAAATGCAATCATGGGCAGTCATACGTCGCATGGATGCAAATGTAACAAATTAAAATCTGCTTAAATTGTACATCCAAATCCCCATACGCAAGCGGCAGAACCGCAATGAGGCTAGCGCATATCACTGACCAGAGGGTTGGCAAACAAAGCGAGCAGGGCGCAAAACCCACTAGTAGTGACAAAAATACCTAAATAATGAAATGAATACAACAGAACATGACACACACAAATGGTTTATCGAATTACAATAAAAGCATAACCCCAAAAAATGCATACATACAAAAGTTTAATCACATTAAGAAAAAAAACACAAAAAAGACATGCTGTACATATTTTTAATTAATTTACATTTACTAACTTGTCATAATAAGAAGAAGTTCAAAACAATGTTGTTTACTTTGCACTAAAATTAAATTACTGAATATGAGAATTGTGAGAATACATTTGCGTTAGTGGCAGGGCAGGAATTACGTTATTACTTAAAAACTCAGATTTATGCCTCTAAACAACTCACAATGAATTTTAGATGAAAGGTGTGTCATGTTCACAGGAATACTTAGTCTAAAAATTATATTTTGTATGTGTTACTTACCAAATATAGTTGTAGTGATGGCCAAGAACATTTCTAGACTCATGTTTTCATGGAGAACAGAGATAACAAACTTTCTGATAGAATGGACATCTATAGCCCTGTTTGGCCTTAATAAGCTTTCAGGGCATACTGTCAGCATTGGTAAACATTACCAAGGGTTCACATGGCATAAGATATGTAGCAGGATACGTGTGCCTTCTACAGTTACGTAATATCATTACCTCAAAACAGCCTCATATATTGTAACTATGTAATTATCGCTTCTCCCATAACAAGAAAAGAGTCTTGGTGGCAACCAGGGTAAGGAAGGGCTGCAGCTGGGTTAGGATTGAAACTCTGTGTCTCATCTCAGTTACCAAATTTAGTTTAAGCAAATGGTGCATAACACAGACAGATATGGGAAAATGTGTAAACTTTACTTATACAACAACCTGTTGTGTAATTCAAACCATGATCACTGAGATCTGTTTACTGTATATAATGACAATAATTTTGTGACAGTTTATTTTTACAATTGTATTTTGTATTATTGTGAAAGTTGACTCCATGCTTTGATTGGATCAATGTGAAAGATGATGTTGTGCTTTGATTGGTCAACAACAGCAATAACAACTTTTTTTATATAGCATGTTTTCATACAAACAATGTAGCTCAAAGTTCTTTACAAGATGACAAAAAGAAAGTTATATGAAATGAAAACAAATAAGATTAGGTAATAATATTAAAGAATAAGTAACAAAGAAAAAGTTATGGTCATATGGCAGGGAGGACAGAAAAAAAAACTCCAGTTAGGCAGGGGAAAAAAATAAAATCTGCAGGAGTTCTTAGGCCAACTCCCACTAGGCATTCTACCTAAAATTCTTCTTCTTCTTCTTCTTCTTCTTTCAGTTGCTCCCATTAGGGGTTGCCACAGCAGATCATCTTCTTCCATATCTTTCTGTCCTCTGCATCTTGTTCTTTTATACCCAACACCTGCATGTCCTCTCTCACCACATTCATAAACCTTCTCTTAGGCCTTCCTCTTTTTCTCTTGCCTGGCATCTCTATCCTTAACATCATTCTCCCAATATACCCAGCACCTCTCCTCTGCACATGTCCAAACCAACGCAATCTCGCCTCTCTGACTTTGTCAACCGTCCAACTTGAGCTGACCCTTTAATGTACTCATTCCTAATCCTGTCCATCCTCGTCACCCCCAATGCAAATCTTAGCATCTTTAACTCTGCCACCTCCAGCTGTGTCTCCTGCTTTCTGGTCAGTGCCACCGTCTCCAACCCATATAACATAGCTGGTCTCACTACCGTCCTGTAGACCTTCCCTTTCACTCTTGCTGATATCCGTCTGTCACAAATCACTCCTGACACTCTTCTCCACCCACTCCACCCTGCCTGCACTCTCTTTTTTCACCTCTCTTCCACAATCACCATCACTCTGTACTGTTGATCCCAAGTATTTAAACTCATCCACCTTCGCCAACTCTACTCCTTGCATTCTCACCATTCCACTGACGTCCCTCTCATTTTACACACATGTATTCTGTCTTGTTCCTACTGACCTTTATTCCTCTCCTCTCTAGAGCATATCTACCTAAAATAAATACTTTTAAATCAGTCCACTTGGTTTTCAGCCTTCACATGATAGTATTTGATGATGATGGCCTTGTAGACAGTGGGGACACCTGCCTTCAATCCCTCAATAAAGATGGCTGCACAGTGCCTTGATCAGATGGTGGTGGTGCAGATCGCCATCACAGAAGACCCGGAAAAGACAGCAGAGAAAAGTAGAGATTAACAAGTATTCTGGATACCTGAAAATTATGATAATTTTATGCCCATATAATCTATCAGGAAATAAAACTAAAGTGTAGCTACAAAAAAGCCATATTAAAATAATGGGTTTTTGCAGTTTTATAAAGTGATCCACAGTATTAGCCTGGTGAATTTGTATTAGTAAAGTATTCCAGATTTGGGTGCATAACAGCAAAAGTTCACCTCACTTCTTTTAAGCTTGCTCCCTGGACCTCCATTAGAAGATCTGTGTTATGACTTAGAGTGTAGGGGTACAGGCATTCCAAAATATACGACAGAGCAAGATTATTTAAGGCATTGTAAACCATTAATAGTATTTTAAAGTAATTTCTAAACACTAAAACTTGTGAGATGTGCTCAAATTTTCTTTTCCTAGTTAAGATTCTGGTTGCTGCATTCCGCACTTATTTCAACTGATTGATGTCTTTCTTAGGTAGTCCTGTTAGGGGTGAAGTTTACTCATTTTTTATTTCGAATTCACGTATGCTGCACATTTATAGCTAACAACAGTATATGTGTGTATGAATGCTAGGTGTAGCTGCTTTATAGCATCCCATATGAACTGCTTTACCCACATGTGGACAGTAGCCTTAAGGAAAGGGATTTAACTATAACTTTTTTGTAGCACTTCCGTGTATGGTTTTACCCATTTGTGGACAGCTACCTTAAGCAAAATGAGACTTGGGGATCGCTGCCTTATAGCACCCCATGCGAACTACTTTATCTGCACGCGGACAGCTGCATTAAGCAAAAAGAATTACTAGCTGGTATGAGGAGTCCAAATGATTATCTTCAAACCAGACTGTCATTCAACACAAAGAAGATGCCCATTCACCACACTGCTGCCTTTTGAAGAAGTCTCTTCTCAAGAAGTTGCTTCTGTGGGAATATGGCAATCACCCACTGTAGATGCTTTTATCGCTTTACTTTGACTCAACTAAACAATATAAATTTGCTTTTGGAATAAAGTCAAATAATTAAAGTACAAGAAAATTAATTAGTATCAAAAAGTAGAAAATGCATTCAAAGACTTATTTATTTATGGATTTAGAGCCTTATCTAAAGATACTTTAAGAATACAGATGTAGACGAGTCCTTTCAAGGCTGTGTGTATGCCTGTTTAGAAGTTTATTCAGTCCAAAGAAGTTTTATTTTTTTTTTATTTGCAAGTATCAGTGGGTGATGCAGACATGTTGTGAATGAAGGTGGTGAAGATCTCCTATTTTTGTAGCCTATATCTCAAATTTAAAGGTGTCTCCCCACCTGGCTTTAACACACATGACTGGTAAATTTAAAATTTTAAACCACTGGTCATGTTTATATAGTAAAACTGTGTTCTTTTTCCAGACTGCTGCCTATGCTAATCTTTTCTTTTTAACCCAGGCTAATAAATAAAGTTGCTTCTTTTGTAGTGTCCAAACAAATAAATCAAAATGCAAAGTTTAAACCAATAAAGATGCAAAGTTTTCATCAAATGAAGATTTCATCACAAAGTGTTTTATTGCAGCTTGTTTGAGTGTTTATTTAAACAGTCTTTAGTATGGCTTGTTTCACTGTTCAGGTTATTTTGTTTAAGCACTTCTTCAGTATGGCTTCTTTCCATCACCATACAACAGTAAACCACCAGTGAGATCTAACAGGGCTCTGCACACTCTCTGTGTGTTCTTGCTACTGCCTGGAAGCTTCTATTTCGATTTGTTTTTCTATTAAAATGCTTAAAATAGTCTGATCAATATATTTTGTTTTGCAAATGACTTACGTAATGGAGTAATTCTGTCTCTTTTTTTATTTTAAAATCAGTCACAGCCAGTGTGCATAAAGACCCTGTGGTGATAAAGGGGTCCTGTTAGCGCTCCAGCGTTGGACCGAATGCTGAATTGTTACTCTGGCACTATACAGTATAATATACAGCAAATTAGCTGCTTAGAATGTTGTGACTTAGGATACTCCTTTTAATTCTCCTTGACCTTGGCATCACTGTGACTTTCCTTAGGTGGTTTGAGTCCTACCATTTGGGTAGATCCTACCATGTGTCCTGATCAGGAGAGTGCCAAGTGTGCATCAGGCAGGCAGAGGGATGCCCCAAAGATAAGTGCTGGGCCCTCTCCTCTTCCCTTTATACACTACCCTAGTAGGACCCATCATCCAGTCTCATGGTTTCTCATATTAGTGCTATGCTGATGATATGCAGCTTTACCTGCTGTTCCCTTCAGAAGACAACATGTTATCAGTTAGAATCTCTGCATGTCTCCCTGATATTGCAACTAGAATTAAAGACCACCTTCTCCAGCTCAACCTGGCAACAGCTGACCTCCTTTTCATCCCACCTCATCTCTCTTGAGTTCAGATTACTAATTCTAACTCCGGCCAAGTCCAAATGCAACATTGGGGTGGTGTTCGATGACCAGTTGTCTTTCACTCACCAGCTTGCAGCTGTTGGTCTGCCAGATTTATTCTATACAACATTAACAAGATCAGACCATATCAGACACAGTATACAGCACTACTTCTGGTCCAGCTTTTGTCTTGTCACATCTTGACTATCGTACCTCTCTGCTGGCAGGAATACCGGGATGTGTCACCAAGCTGCTGCAGATGATTCAAAATGCAGCAGCACATCTGGTGTTCAACTAGTTAAGGTTGGCAAATTTTACTTCTTTTTTTAAATCACTACACTGGTTCCCTATAGAAGCGCATATTAAGTATAAACCCTTATAGACAGAGACATTTGTGAGATCTTAATGCTCCTTCTTGTCCACTGAGGTCTTATGATGAATGAAGCCTGGCAGTGTCATTTTTCTGTGGAATCAAATTTCAGTCCAGACTCTTTTCATGTGCAGTTCCTAGCTGGTAGAACGTGATGCTCACCTTCATTTGAATGTCCAATTGCCTCATTGTGTTTAAGAGGTGTTTGGATGCTCACTTGTTTGGTGAATTTCTTATATTGGCTGTTAGGTTTTTGTAACCAAGGAATTGTAACTCGCTTTCATTTTGTTCTTAGGTCTTTTGAATTTCAATTTTCTAGCCTTGTCTTGTAGCACTTGTTCTTAAAATGTTCCCCAGACCAGTGTTTCCCAACCTCGGTCCTGGAGGCACACTGTGGCTGTAGGTTTTTGTTCCAACCAGTTTCTGTTTTTATATGGACTCCTGGGCTAATTAAGTGATGTTGTATTTCCCAAGTTCTGTGTTTTGGGAACAATATAGAAATTAGAAAACGAAGTTTGGTAAAAACAACAACAACAACAACATTTATTTATATAGCACATTTTCATACAAATAATGTAGCTCAAAGTGCTTTACATGATGAAGAAAGAGAAAAAAATACAAAGTAAGAATTAAAATAAGAGAACACTAATTAATCTATACTAATAAACGGCAAAGCCCTCACTCACTCACTCACTCACTCACTCACTCACTCACTCACTGCTGAAGTTTGGCAGGCTTATTCCTTACAGCTTCCTTACAAAAGTTGGGCAGGTTTCATTTCGAAATACTACGCGTAATGGTCATAACTGGAAGCTGTTTTTCTCCATTTACTGTAATGGAGTTCAGCTGGAGGGGCGGAGTTTGTATGACATCATCACGCCTCTCACGTAATCACGCATTACGTAGAAAGCCAGGAAGAGCTACAAAATGCGCTTTAGAAAACATGCATTATATAATTAAGAAGGCAGCGAAACAATTAGAAGCGAGCGAGTGACATATAAAACCATATTCAGCGGCTCACGTGAACTGACGCAGTGCGCAGACAAAAAGTAACAGTTCCAAAGAGTGCTGAACAAAAACTGAATTACACTGCTACGCTCAAATAGATAAACCACACACCGTGGCGCGATACTAAAGCATTCGACTGTAGCGCCCACGTCCGAGGTTCGATTCCCGAGAGGGGATGCACTAAGTATGTACGCGCGCTTCTCGATTTATTTTAACCTCGCATCCCCTTAGTTTGAGACGTATGAAAACGCATGCGGTTAACGCAGAAAGACAGATCACCTATTCACCTATTGAAGCTTCATGAATAATGAATACTTTATTCGCGATCAATGATTGTTTTGGTAAAGCCATACTCAGTGTATTCATTAGATGAAC
>JANRMT010062852.1:31573332-31608733 GCA_026402145.1 Polypterus bichir lapradei | reverse complement strand
GATAGATAGATAGATAGATAGATAGATAGATAGATAGATAGATAGATAGATAGATAGATAGATAGATAGATAGATAGATGTACTTTACTTTATTTGCCCCAATTGGAAATTAGACCTTTTCATAGTATTAATGCTACTTATTGGAGATTTGTATTGCAGTTTTTATTACCCGGTGCTTAGCATTCTTACTTTAGATGTACACTACTATAACTTTTCATGGGAGCACAAAGAAGCTCAGAAGTGAACGCTGCTGCCTAACTCTCTGAGACCTGGGCATAATTCTGTCCAGTCACTTTTCTGCATGGTGTCTGCCCATTCTGCCTGTTTCTGTGGGTATTCTCCAGATACTCTGGCTTTCAATTTACTGTATATTACATGTACATGTAGATGAGAATGACTGGCAACTCTAAACTAGCCTAATGGGAGCAAATGTGCTTGTGTGTGTGATTTCAGAGATGACGTATGACTTGCCTCCCACAATCTTGAATTGAAAACAAGTTTGAGAAGTAGATATTTAGATGTTTATGAGGTTAATTCAATAATTTCCTGCGCTCTGTTTTTAACAGTTATTAGAACTCCAGGAGAGAACATACAGACACAACATTTTTCAACACAGTCCCATTGCTTTTTACTGCACTTGGGAGAGAGTTACACACACTTGTTTATGCCTTCAGAAAAAAATATTTTTGACTGAACTCTCATCCACTTATGTACCACGTCTTTCACATGTTGGTCTGTGGGAAAATGATGGCCTCTTAAAGCATTTTTACTCATCAGTTCTTTCGAAATATGGTACAGACTTGCTCAATGTTGTTGTAGTCAGTAGTGGATATGAACAGGTATCACACTGCTTCTTTGTGCTTAACTTTCATAGTGTTAAGTTTACCACAGAAAAACAAGTGGAAACATTGAATTTTTGTCAACAATAAAAAATATTATTACATGTAACAGAAATATGCAAATACCAAAACGTCAACATAAATACAGTAGGAAAGGCATGTCTATGCAGATTTAGTACACATCCTTTATATGATGCTTAATATGATGTGATTTGAAATAGTCACCAGTGTACAACCTGATGTCATGGGGACAGTAGACATGTGTTTCTTTGCATACTTCAGTTATAATATTTTTTCTGTTGCTTGTGCATGAGATAGTAGAATGTCTGATTTGCATCTTGAATGGCACCCTTTGTGTTATTGTAGGCTACCACAGCTCACGGCTTTAATGATTTCCACAATTCCCTGATACAAACTTTAATAGTTGCTGCATTGTGAATAGTGATTTGGGGGCAAACTTTCCTTCTCGTCCTTGTACTTGATCACAATCTTTTTGTGCCATGTAGATAGTGCACTCTGCTGCAGTGTTACACAAATGAAGTCAGCAGGCTTATCATGGCACTTTGATCGTACAGTACCATATGCATCAGTTTCGCTATCCATGTCACCATCTAGTAATGTCATCACTATCACTTGGTTCGTCTTCATCTACACATGAATATTATAGTGATAAAGTGCATTGAATGATTATTTTATGTTATCAACTAGAAGACAGCAGAATATTGTCCCAAATATTATTCAGGTGCATAAATGTAAAGTGCATCATTAAAAATCACTCTGAGTCTGACTTGTCGGTAACCGTAATAACATAATTATGTAGAGGTTAACACTTGTCCAGTTATTTTTTAGTTTCTTAATCCATTTGTAACTATCCCACCATGGTTAAACACTGTCTCCATATTGTGCAGAAAGCCTTCAATGGAATTCAACTCCGATACATCTTCAGCCAATAAAAAGCAGATCACTGCTTGCTGCTCTGCTTTGGTGCAAAAAGAGACTAGGGCAGCCATGGTTACTACTAGAAAACAACAAGAGAAACTGATTGATCAAGGTTGAAACTTTACCACTGTGATCATAAACACACCATGTTTGAACATAAGTATAAGAAAAGATACAGAGCCATTCCAAACAAAATTATCACAGAAGTGTGGTTATTTTATTGATTCACCATTAAACAATACTGCATTGTGTAAAGGTTGTATCCCAGATGGAATCACTTCTGTACAATTGTTAAACTGTTCAGGCCAGTTAGACTTTGCAGGCTAACCTGTGGTGAGAATGGCACTTCACACTTAAAATATTATTACTATTATCACCTACCCATTTTATGACATAACATTTTCAAACGCACATAATCAAATTTAGGGGCACATGAGGCCAGAGCCTGCCTTGGCTGCATTGGGCACAGAGCATGAAGTTGATTGTAAAATTAGTCTTTTGGACATAGCAGCGATAGAAAATGTCCAGAGAAGAGCGACTAGGCTGATTCCAGGGCTACAGGGGATTAATTATGAAGAAAGATTAAAAGAGCTGAGCTTTTTAAGTTTAAGCAAAAGTAGATTTAAAAATAATGTTTAAAAATTATGAAGGGAATTAGTCCAGTGGATGGGACTGTTATTTTAAAATAAGTTCATCAAAAACACGGGGACACAGTTGGAAACTTGTTAAGGGGTAAATTTTGCGAAAACATTCGGAAGTTTTTCTTTACACAAAGAACCACAGACACTTGGAATAAGCGACCAAGTAGTGTGGTAGGATTTTAGGAACTTTCAAAACTACACTTGATGTTTTCTTAGAAGAATTAAATAGATAGGACTGGTGAACTTTGTTGTGCTAAATGGCTGGCTCTCATGTAGATTTTTCTAACGTCTTAAACACAGAGCACACTTATTCTCTTTCTCTAGCTCTTATTTGAGGACAGTTTTGAGCTGTTAACCTAACAGAAGTGTCTTTGGAAGTGTGGAAGGACCTCATGGGAAGCCCACACAGCTCCTGGTATAACATGTAAACTCCACAATGACAGAATCCACATCTGGGATTCAAACTGGAGCTGGTAGAGTACCAGTGCTAACCAGTGACCCCCATTCCAGCCCTTTATTAATGTATGCATTAAAAAAGGGTAAAGTTCTACCTCCAACACTAAAATGGATTGTGTAATAAGAAGTATATGTAGCATACAAGTTTTTTGTCCTTTTCCTTGTGCGAAAGTGAAAAATAAAACATTTCTTTAAATACAGTATTATGTTAGAATAAAGTGGCTGGAATCTTGGAATTTTGGTTTTAGGAACATAAAGTAACTTTTAACTTTAGTTTGTTTCAGTTATTTCTTTACTTGTTTTTGTACTTTTTGTACATCTTTCTCTTTGTGAAGAAAGCACAGGGGTTAGCATCACTTCCTTGTGGATCTGACATCGTAAGAACATAAGTTTGACATATAAGAGGAGCATTCAGTCCATCAAACTTACTTGTTTCTTAATAGCTAATCTTTCCCAGCTGTCAACTCCATAATTTGCTAGTTTGCTAAGTCTTCACTTTAACCATTGTTCTCAAGTGTCTGATTCATGGTTTAATTGAAAAAAAAATTGGCAGATCAATTTTCTCATTGCATCTGAGTACTTAAAAGTCTTACACAGCCTTTTCTGCTGAAGACTACACAGGGTGGCTTGGCCTATTAGAGCAGAACCTGTCCACTAATCCTGGGATGCACTTGGTCACTCTTCTCAGCATATATTCGACTGCTACTATATCTTTTTCTGGCAAAATAAACATGTCTCCCCGTGTTTCAGTTTAGTATTCCTGTTTTCCTCTTACATCATCAGTTATGTTCATGTTACGTAAAGTGATGATTCTAAATTGTCCCTTTTTGAGTGTAAGCAAGTGAAGGCTGTGCTGGACAATCTAATGTTGGTGCCTGCCTTACATCCTGTGCTGCCTGTTGATGCTTCAGGTCTTAGTGAATGTAAACTGGATAAAGCTGATTTCAGAATATTAAATTATTCTTTCTTTTGGTTTTAGTTCTCAGTTCTGAGCCTCATCTCCTCATTTATCTCAATGTTTTGGTTTCTTGATTCATTCTTATTTAGTTTGTTTTCACAACCCTACTTACATCACTTCCTTTTCTGTTATAGCATTTAATAGTTTGTGCCAGCAATAAATTAGTCAGCATAGTTGTACACTTTCCTTTTAGTACTTGAAGTGTCACGTCCCAGATTCAGGATAACCAAGGATTAAGAATTTGACATTTTTGTGCTTTTATGAAATGCCCTTCTTTACTTTGAAGGTCATTTGTCTTTGTTTTGGTTTTTCCTTTGTACCCAGCAGGGGCAGCACACTGTCTTCAGCTGTTGCAACATTTACAGTTGTGCTTGAAAGTTTGTGAACCCTTTAGAATTTTCTATATTTCTGCATAAATATGACCTAAAACATCATCAGATTTTCACTCAAGTACTAAAAGTAGATAAAGATAAACCAGTTAAACAAATGAGACAAAAATATTATACTTGGTCATTTATTTATTAAGGAAAATGATCGAATATTACATATTTGTGAGTGGCAAAAGTATCTGAACCTTTGCTTTCAGCATCTGGTGTGACCACCCTTTGCAGCAATAACTGCAACTAAACGTTTCCGGTAACTTTTGATCATTCCTGCACACCGGCTTGGAGGAATTTTAGCCCATTCTCCCATACAGAACAGCTTCAACTCTGGGATGTTGGTGGGTTTCTTCACATTAACTGCTTGCTTCAGGTCCTTCCACAACATTTCGATTGGATTAAGGTCAGGACTTTGACTTGGCCATTCCAAAACATTAACTTTATTCTTCTTTAACCATCATTTGGTAGAGTGACTTGTGTGCTTAGGGTCGTTGACTTGCTGCATGACCCACTTTCTCTTGAGATTCTGTTCATGGACAGATGTCCTGACATTTTCCTTTAGAATTTTCTGATATAATTCAGAATTCATTGTTCCATCAATGAAGGCAAGCCGTCCTGGCCCAGATGCAGCAAAATAGGCCCAAACCATGATACTACCACCACCATGTTTCACAGATGGGATAAGGTTCTTATGTTGGAATGCAGTGTTTTTCTTTCTCCAAACATAACGCTTTTCATTTAAACCAAAAAGTTGTATTTTGGTCTCATCCGTCCACAAAACATTCTTCAAATAGCCTTCTAGTTTGTCCACGTGATCTTTAGCAAACTGCAGACGAGCAGCAATGTTTTTTTGGAGAGCAGTGGCTTTCTCCTTGTAACCCTGCCATGCACACCATTGTTGTTCAGTGTTCTCCTGCTGGTGGACTCATGAACATGAACATTAGCCAATGTGAGAGAGGCCTTCAGTTTCTTAGAAGTTACCCTGGGGTCCTTTGTGACCTCGCCGACTATTACACGCCTTGCTCGTGGAGTGATCTTTGTTGGTCCACTACTCCTCGGGAGGGTAACAACATTGTAGTATAGAACATTGGTTTCCCACTGACTTAAAAGAGGAGAGTCAGGATTCTTCCAGTTTAGCAAAATCAGTCTTCGTGCCAAAAGTGTAGTGAATGCAATCACAGTTTGTTTGTCCTTCTCCACTTTAAACCCATCTGGAAGAACCCCAAACACAGCTGTTAATGGGTTAGGAGGGATTGTGAGACCAAGGCTGTCTGAAAGGTAATTAAAAATTTTGGTCCAGAATGATGTTAATTTGGTGCAGGACCAAAACATGTGACCCAGTGAGGCTGGGACTTGATAGCAGCGTTCGCAGGTTGGATCTTGCCCTGGAATCATTTTGGAGAGTTTTAGGCGAGACAGATGTGCTCGATATATAATTTTAAGTTGAATAATTGTATGCTTTGCGCATATGGAGCTCAAGTGAATTCTCTGCATTGCTATTTTCCACTCCTTTTCTGATATATTGATTGAGAGATCTTTTTCCCAGTGTCCTCTTGGATCTTTGAAAGGGAGGGACTGTAAAATAATTTTATATATTGCAGAGATGGTGTCTGAGTCCTTGAGATTGAGCAATATTTTTTCCAGCATGGACGAGGGTGCAAGATGAGGAAAATCAGGCAGGTTCTGTTTAACAAAGTTCCTAATTTGAAGATAGTGAAAGAAATGTGTAGCTGGAATGTTAAATTTGGAATGTAATTGTTCATAGGATGCAAAGACGTCTATATAAAGATCTCTAAGCAAGTTAATCCCAAATTTTTTCCAGATATTAAAAACAGCGTATGTTTGCGAAGGTTGAAAGAGATGGTTCTCTTGCAGAGGTGCCACAGATAAAAGCTTCTCCATCTTAAAATGCTTTCTACATTGGTTCCATATTCTAAGTGAGTGAAGCACAATTGGGTTATTAGTATATTGCCAATAACTTGCATTTATTGGGGCAAAGAGCAGGGAATATAAAGAAGTACTGCAGGATTTTAGTTCTATTGCGAACCAGGCCTGTGTGTGTTCATCTATTTGTGTCCAGGTTTTTATAGCTTGTATGTTTGCTGCCCAGTAATAAAACTGGAAGTTAGGTAGAGCCTTTGTAGGGTCGCTCTTTGAATACGTGGATGTATTGAGTTCCAAATAAATGAGGTTATTGTTGAATCTAATTGCTTAAAAAATGATTTATTGATGTATATTGGAATGTTTTGAAATAAAAAAAGGAGCTTAGGAAGAATATTCATCTTAACAGTGTTAATTCTTCCAGCTAGAATAAGATGAAGAGTTGACCATCTATGCAAGTCTTGCTTAATTTTTTCCATGTAGACGGCGAAATTTTATTGATAAAGAGCTTTATGTTTACTTGTGATGTTTACCCCGAGGTATTTAAACTGTTCTGCAAAGATATAAGGTTGGGTGTCTAATCTAATATTATATGCTTGGGAATTCACTGGAAAGAGTGCACTTTTATTCAGATTGATTCTGAGGCCAGAGATTTTTTAAAATTCTGTGAGTGCTGTTCAGACTGCAGGCACAGAATTTTGTGGTTCTGATATATACAGTACCATATCATCTGCATATAGAGAAATTTTCTGTTCCATTCCTTCTCTTGTAATCCCCTTTATCTGATCATCATTTCAACAGTGAACTGCCAGTGGTTCAATGGCGATTGCAAACAGCAGCGGTGACAAGGGGCATCCTTGTTTCGTACCTCGTTCTAGTTTAAAGTAGTCTGAACAAATGTTGATACAAATTGAAGCTTCTGGATTGGTATACAGTAGTTTGATCCATGCACAAATGTTCGGGCCAAACCCAACATTTCTCCAACGTAGTAAAAAGTGATTTACATTCAATCATGTCAAATGCTTTTTCCGCATCTAATGATAATAATATTTCTGGAGGTTTTGACTTAGCTGGTGAGTATATTACATTAAACAGGCGTCGAAGATTTGAGGATAAAAGTCGACCCTTGAAAAATCCAGGTTGATCTTGTGATATTACCGAGGGGAGCACTTTCTCCATCCTTCTAGCTATAATTTTTGAGAGTATCTTAATCTCATTATTCAAAAGTGAAATTGGTCTGTATGATGCACATTGTAATAAGTCCTTATTTTGTTTCAGCAATTTCTGCCAGAGCCTTTAAATTGGAAGCAGGGAGTGTCATTCTGGTTACATGCTAGTTTAGAATTAATGGTTTATGTGAACGTTTTCTTTTTTTAGGAGTTTTGGATGAAGACCACAGCTGAAGGAATGGGTACAATTGGACTTGGAGCCAGCTGTTCTGAGGGCTACGGCACTGAGGTACTTGTCTTCCAGTAACAGTGTGTTAAGTATAGCAGTGAGTACAAAATGATGTGCCTGGAGATAAACAGGAGTCAAAAACAAAGCAAAAAGTCATAACCAAAAGGCAGAAAATCTAAGTAACTAAACCTGAAAAGTAATCTTAACTTCCAGTCTTAAACCTGCGACCTTAAACCTCTCATACACAAATGAAATTAGGTTTTGTTTGGATTTTTGTTAAATATTACAAACTCAGACAATTAAGTGACCCCTCAGAAACAAACATACTAACCTGTGACCGCTGACATTACTTCAAGGTCAGTAACAACTGCATAGCAGCCAGTAAACAAAACCACTTCAAAATGATGTCTCCTGTGCAAAACAGTATGGCATCGAGGGAGAATGCAAATACATATTTGAACATACTAAAACAACCCTAAATTGAAAATGTAATGTCAGGAATGGTTATAATAATAATAATAATAACAATAATACATTCCATTTATATAGTGTGTAAACTGACTTCAAAACATATACAATGTGGTGCAAAAGAAATGACTCCAGTCGTGGTAAGTGTTGGGGAAATGCCCCATATAATGTCCGTTGGACAGGTCAAATAAATTGAAACAAAAAAGGTTAAAAATATGCATCAGACACACGGTACAGGGATGCAGGGTTATTTATACAAAAACAAAATGGTGACAGGAAATGAAAATAAAGGATGTGACATCTTCGTAGTGGGACCGGAAGAGATGTCATCTACTAAGGGACAGGAGCGGAAGTGTAGCCACACCCATTTTGAGTGCTGGAACGGGGTAAGTGTGTTTTATTTTTCTTCTTTGTGGCTGAGGAATAAATAAAACAGAAAAATCCAGAAAACTTTAACAAAAATTACTTCAGCCAGAAAAATAATAAAAATTATTTATGATAATGAACTTCACCCACTTCATGCAGCTGACACATCTTTTTTATTTCCAATCTGTGCATCTGGTTCACACTTTTCATTCACCAAGAAGATGTTAACATCTTGTAAATAGCAATAAATATTTTGTTATTATTATTTCACAGATTTTCATATGTTTTGAGGGCCTTTTAAGGTTTGTTTTGATCGATGCTGCTCCACGTGGCTAAATCTTATGCATTTCGCCTACATTGCTTCCCTTACACTGACAAGGCATGTAGCCACCATGAGTTGAAGATCAGTTTGTATTACTTTGTACCGATAGTTAAAGTATACACACTGGTGACCTACGCAAGACCCATAGAATTAACCAACATATGGCCAAATGGCCAGTACCGCATGGGGCGAATATGCACCTCACTTTACAATCATAAAACAAGTTCCAAAAATTCCATTCAAAATATTACTGGGAGCTGCTTTGGGCTGTCAGTCTGTCTAAACTGATACAGTCGGTACAGGTCACCTTGTGATCTTCTTCTCTGATACACCATGTAGATCTGCGATCCGTCGTACTTTTAAACTGCATAAACGAAAGTGTTTTATTGACTCAGCTGGAATGTTAAAGGATGGGCACCCAGGGCAGATGACTTTGTCACCTAAACTGGAATGTAGCCTAGTCTGTTGCACCAGTTCTTTGATGTTTTCAAAAATAATTTCAGTAGGCAGTAGGGCTGCCAGCATTGTAATTTCTTCTGGTAAATCTTCAGTTTTCTTTCTGAAATAAGCATTTTTCTAATTAATTCTTGTGCTGTTTCATTAAACTCTATCTCCCACATGGACTTATTGAATTAGGCATGAGCAATTCACAGAAGACGATTCATCAATCAAACACGGTATGTGCTGGATCCCACCCTCTCAACTTTGTTGAGTGAAAGTGACAGTTTTATTTCAAGCCGTATTTCATGATGCATTTGGAGGAATATTATGGACAAAATTAGATAAATAAATAAATAAATAAGCACCAAAAAACATACTTTGTGACACATGTATTTACTTGTGCACACATTTCACATTACTTTTACATATTTGCGCATTTACAAGTCAAATCAAAAAATCAAACAAGAAATCAAACAAGTTACCAGGCCCAGATAATATTTATCCTCATGTTCTTAAGGAGGCTAATGAGTACATATATAAACCCTTGACACATATTTTTAGGAAGTCACTGAGCACTGGAGAGATTCCGAAGGACTGGAAAATGGCAAATATCATTCCATTATATAAAAAGGGTGACAGGGTAGATCCAAGCAACTATAGGCCAGTAAGCTTAACATGCATCACAGGTAAATTAATGGAAGGAATTATTAAGGATAAGATTGAGCAACACATGGCAAGGACAGGAGTTATTCTGACCAGTCAGCATGGGTTCAGAAGAGGGAGGTCGTGCTTTACTAACATGTTGGAATTCTATGAGGTAGCAACAAAAGCATACGATCAAAGTGGAGCATATGATATTATTTATCTGGACTTTCAGAAAGCATTTGATAAGGTGCCACATTAGAGGTTGGGCATCAAGTTAAAAGAAGTGGGAGTCCAGGGTGATGTTTTTAGATGGGTGCAGAATTGGCTCAGACACAGGAAGCAGAGGGTGATGGTGCGAGGAACCTCATCAGAACTGGCCGATGTTAAGAGTGGTGTTCCACAGGGGTCAGTGCTAGGGCCGCTGCTATTTTTAATATATATAAATGATTTAGATAGGAATATAAGTAACAAGCTGGTTAAGTTTGCAGATGATACCAAGATAGGTGGATTAGCAGATAATTTGGAATCCGTTATATCATTACAGAAGGACTTGGATAGCATACAGAATTGGGCAGATTTGTGGTAGATGAAATTTAATGTCAGTAAATGTAAAGTGTTACACATAGGAAGTAAAAATACTGGGTTTAAATACACAATGGGCGGTCGGAAAATTGAGAGTACACCTTATGAGAAGGATTTAGGAGTCATAGTGGACTCTAAGCTATCAACTTCCCAACAGTGTTCAGAAGCCATTAAGAAGGCTAACAGAATGTTAGGTTATATAGCACGATGTGTGGAGTACAAGTCCATGGAGGTTATGCTCAACCTTTATAATGCACTGGTGAGGCCTCATCTTGAGTACGGTGTGCAGTTTTGGTCTCCAGGCTACAAAAAGGACATAGCAGCACTAGAAAAGGTCCAGAGAAGAGCGACTAGGCTGATTCCAGGACTACAGGGGTTGAATTATGAGGAAAGATTAAAAAAGCTGAACCTTTACAGTTTAAGCAAAAGAAGATTAAGAGGTGACATGATTGAAGTGTTTAAAATTATGAAGGGAATTAGTACAGTGGATCGAGACTTGTATTTTAAAAAGAGTTCATCAAGAACACGGGGACACAGTTGGAAACTTGTTAAGGGTAAATTTCGCACAAACATTAGGAAGTTTTTCTTTACACAAAGAACGATAGACACTTGGAATAAGCTACCAAGTAGTGTGGTAGACAGTAAGACGTTAGGGACTTTCAAAACTCGACTTGATGTTTTCTTGGAGGAAACAAGTGGATAGGACTGGCGAGCTTTGTTGGGCTGAATGGCCTGTTCTCGTCTAGAATGTTCTAATGTTCTAAAGTATTTACTTATTGATTTAATTTTGTCCAAAATATTCCTCCATATTTGAATGGCTTTTACCAATGATGTTACCACCAGTTTCATTTCAGAGTCTTGTTTTCCTAAGAATGACTGTATAACCTCTGTATCTAGAAAAATCACTAACCAAAGGGGAACTCTAGACAGTGGGTGGTGTGAAGGCAGGGTTGTTAATGCTCAAGCAGCTCTTTCTTCAATAGTCTACCATGTCTGCATTCATATGCTATAAAGGTTTTAGGAGCTCGTGTGACGTTCCACCTTCATACTTCAGCGCACTCAGACATTGACTACGGTGAAAGATCACCACTACACTTCACAGAATTCGGGTAGCTTTGTTTTCTCCAAGTTTCCCAACATGGAGCTCTGACTTCAGAAATTTACGACTCAGAAAATTGGACTTCCCTTCTGTAGGATAACACGTACGCACAGCTTACTTCTGTCTACTGCTCTTCCATCATGTGACTACACCACAATAAAGGTTGCTAAGCAACATAATCAAATGGGAGGGGCCAGGAGCTAACAGAGTTAGAGACGACATGGTTAAGATTTTTAAAATTATTAAAGGAATTAGCATAGTAGATCCCAGTTATTACTCTAAAATATTTTCTTCCAAATTTGTTAAGAGCAAATTTCATACAAATGTTAAAAAGTTTTTCATTACACAAAGAATCACGAACACATGGAATAAATTACCAAGCAGTAGAACTTTAGGGAACTTCAGATCTCCACTTCATGTTATTTTAGATAATCTAGATGAATAGAATGGACAGTCCCCTTGGACAAGCTAGGAGAACAGAATGGGATGAATGGCCTGTTCTCATCACAACTTTTCTAATTTTTTAATGTCCTAATGTTAAAAGGGCTAGAAGTGGAGCTCCAACTCATATCTAATATAGTTGAGTTTTACAGATCGGTGGGATGCACTGCAGCCCAGCATATGCTTTTTCCAAGAAGAAAGTGTTGCCGAGGGATTGCCCTAAATGCGGATTGCATCTGTGAGCACTGGGGTGTATGGTTGACACATAGAAATGTACTGATTATTGATTATAGTTTATGCTTCTCATCCTACTAAAACCCACATTTACTCCACTTCTGGTATTTTGCTGGGCATTCTTGAAATCTAGTGTGAATTACGCCATAAAATGATAATTATTACTAAGATGTTGTGTTCAGATAAAGAGGTATTATTTATATTCCATGGTGGATGCCAGATTTTTATTATAAGCAGAAGATGATATAAATTTGTTGTTATATGCAGAAGATGAACTCAATGTATAAAAGAGTTATATGCTATTTCCTCTGTTTTTTTATAGGAACTCCTAACAGAACCAGAGACCACACATACTTGTTTGCCTGGTGAGAGCGATGCAGACGCAGATGTTGAGGATGCAGAGAGCCGGTGAGCCAAAAAATACTTTTATGGGAAGAGATTTTTTTGACTGCAAATTCTTTTTTTTACTGTTTGAACAAAGCTTACTGTGTTTTTATCAAATGTAAACATGCTGTTCCATTTGTGATGACTATTGGAATAAACTGTACAAAATATTACTGTTACCTACAGTTGACAATATTTTAAAAAGGAGAGCTTTAAATTCAGACAGTTAAGTTCTTTGGACAGTAGCCACAATTAGACAGTTAGTTTTACGCTGCTGTTTGCAACAGAAAACCTTAAAAGGTTTAAAAACCTGGTGTTTGTATTACATCTATCTAGGGGCCTTATGAATAAATGTTGCATACACCCGTTTCCTCGCTCACTTCAAGATGTAAAACCACGCACATTTTCACAGCAGGGTCCCCCTTTGCGTAGGCACTATTTTGCTGTTTTGCAAACTGGCAACACCCAGCGTCAGAGCAGTGCTACTGTTTCTGTGGTCTTGCTTTTCTTTTTTAGATTCACATCTATGATGCAGGTTTTATCAACATCAACGGACTTCTTGTGGCAACACTTGTGTGGAGAAAGTCCTGCTAAATAGGTTTTGGGAAACATTCAGGCTCCCTCTAGTGGTGGGCACAGGGTCCAGCATGGTTGTGCTTCCATGCTCCAAACCGGTGTCCCTCCTGCAAGTCAGGGGGGCTGCCCTGTAGCGTTCTGGGGGAGATAGTGTCCGGAATAAGCTCTCTCCCCTGGTCCTTTAATGATCGAGGCGTTCTGGCCAGGTAAGTACCCCAGCGGTCCACCACTCCATACATAGATATAGATATCTATATATCTCATATTCTATTACAGAAAAAAGCACAATATTGTTCACTGGAGTAATGGAAGTACTTTTAATAAAAAGCTGTTGAGTGGGATTTCTGTTTTTGCTGTGTATCAAATTGTTATTGATTATGGTAAAATCCCAGCTAGCATACGCCGCAAGGCAGGAACAAACCCTGGACAGGGCGCCAGTCCATTATAGGGTTATGGCATTCAATATCAAAATTCTATTATTCTGACATCCTTAAGTTAAAGTATTTTCCGTCATTCTTTTGCTTTTATTTAAAGTTGTATCTCTTTGTAAGCAGTATATTGGACATTTAAATATTTTATTTTTATATTTACATTTTTAAGATAAGACCATTGTTTTTTTCTGCATATCATTTTCTGTCACTATTTACTGTACAACTTTCTGTATAAGTTTTAACACCTAGATAAGCAAATATATACAGTAAGCAGTATGTTTGATGTTGTATCCTTCATAACGAGCACGATCATAAAGTGCAATCATAATATTAAAACATAAGAAGAGCCTTATTGTAAAAGGACAGCACACATATTTTATAGAGAATTTGTGAATTATGCAGTACATTTTTAGCATAAAGGAATGCAATTACAATTAATAATTTTGAATTTACTTACAACTAGTTTACCTGGCAAATTTTACTTTTAAATTGTGCATGAGTCTGTTATAATGTGACAGTGACATTGCTGTCCTTAAAAATAAAAGTCCATAAAATCACCTAAGCTGGGAGTGTATTCCTTCATCATGAGTTCCCTAAGTATGGCGAGATTGGAGTTGACATATTGCTGGTAGAGCAACTTGGAATAATTTGACAAATGTTAGTGACAAGCTTCAGTTGAATAATGGGAAGTGCAGCATAGCTGAATTTGATTAGGAAGTAAGAGAGTGTAAAACATTTGATGTGCATTAATTGTATAATAAGTGACAGTGACAACACATTCTGTAAAATTAAAAGCCAATAAAAATCACTTCAGCTAAAAATGTTTTCATGCTTTCATTTAAAAATAGCAGTTTTAAAGAGAAACAATCTCTGTCCACACTACTGTTATACACATCATTTACGAAAGTATCTCCACCCACACTAAAATAACCAAAAACGCTGGGCATGCACACATCAGAGGAGATGCAAAGAGAAAATGTTCTCCTTGAAGGGAATCGTAAAACAATAGCGACTGGTAAATTATTTGACTTTTGCACATGTATGCAGAATTCAAACTGTACAAAACATAATTTGGATGCATGCAGGTATGCAACACAACAATCGTCAATGAAAACAACTCCTCTGTGTCCACCATATTAGAATATTGTTTTCTTCTATTAAGGGTAACCAATCAAGGAATAAGATACTGTAATGAACAGGATTCAATAAGGGAAGGGTCATGTAATAAACATGAAACAATCAGAGTTTGATTAGAGTCTGCATTTTCAAAATTCCACATTTTTACCCATTAACATGGGAACACTGAGCTGGCATTTTCCGACAAAATGGAGCTCTGGAGAGCGTTTTCAAATGTTTCAGGGGTAGTGTAGATGAAAAGTGAAAATTGACAACAGTGTTGACATAGGATTATAGCCTTGTATTTTTAGCTGCAATAGAGCAGAGTCCAAGTTAAGACCATGTGGGCAAAACTTAGAGTATAAGGAGTGACTAAAACTCATCTATTTTCTAAAGAGACTGATGTGTTTACAAGGTCACCAGCTTAGTTATCACAGCCAACCTCACTTCAAATGACACCTTGCAGCACTGACTCAAGTGACATATTTTCAGGTATTTACAAGAAATAGTAATGAAACAATTGAGTTCCTTTTTGTCTTGTTTTTTAGCAAATTTAAGAATTTAAAACCAAAGATTAGTACAGTAATCCCTCCTTGATCGCGGGGGTTGCGTTCCAGACCCCCCCGCGATAGATGAAAATCCGCGAAGTAGAAACCATATGTTTGTATGGTTATTTTTATATATTTTAAGCCCTTATAAACTCTCTCACACTGTTAACATTATTAGAGCCCTCTAGACATGAAATAACACCCTTTAGTCAAAAGTTTAAACTGTGCTCCATGACAAGACAGAGAGGACAGTTCTTTCTCACAGTTAAAAGAATGCAAACATATCTTCTCTTCAAAGGAGCGCCGTCAGGAGCAGAGAATGTCGGAGAGAGAGAGTGAGAAAAAAGCAAACAATCAAAAAATCAATACGTGCTTTTAAGTATTCTGAAGCACCGCGATAAAGCGGCATTTTGTAGAGGAGCGTCCGTATCCTCTAGGCAAACAGCCTCTGTGCAAACAGCCCCTCTGCTCACACCCCCTCCATCAGGCGCAGAGAATGTCAGAGAGGGTGAGAGAGAGAGAAAAGCAAACAATCAATAATATGTAATACATGCTCTGATTGGGTACAAGGGACGCCATCTGCCAATAGCGTCCCTTGTATGAAATCAACTGGGCAAACAAACTGAGGAAGCATGTACCATAAATTAAAAGACCCATTAGTCCGCAGAAATCCGCGAACCAGCGAAAAATCCATGATATATATTTAGATATGCTTACATTTAAAATCCGCGATAGAGTGAAGCCGCGAAAGTCGAAGCGCGATATAGCGAGGGATTACTGTATTTAATGAATGACTAAACAGCAAATCATAATGATACAGAAATTTATATCAACAAATTCATGAAATTCATGTGGTTTAAGAATCTTTTTTAAACTAAGCCAGAGGATCATATGGTACCCCAAAATACTACTTGGTTTGTTCTATTTTTTAGGTTACAAGAGACTCAGCCCCTGCAGCGAGTAAGTTCCAAGCGAAGACGAAGGCCGCGGATTGTCAAGCAAGATACAACGGAGAGTGAAGACGATGGAGGGCGAAACCAAAGGACACACCGCTGGAACCTTAGGCTGAGTCCTCATCATGGGCCCAACAAACCAATAATAGAGGTGTGGTGGTCAATTATAATCAACTGTGATTTTAAATGTTCAGTACTGTCAGGGTTTGAAAGAGCACAAGGATCATTTAGCATTATGGTAGTCAGTTCTCGATTCACTGTTTTTTAAGAACTTTCCACTATTTGTTTCCTTTATGTCACCCTGTAAATGTGCATAATGATGTCACCAGCAATTGTTATGTAGTGGTGTCACTCCATGGTTATAAATACTTTATTATTAATAGGCTTAAATGGATTCTGTTTATCACCCAAAAATTTTTTCCTTAGAAGAAACATTTTAAGAAATAAAAGGGCCCAATAATGTCTTTATGGAAATTAATCCTCTTCTTTTGAGATTAGTGTGTTCTTTGCAACTGTTTGCTTCTGTGATTTTATGTTTGTCTCCTAAATACATAATAAAGCCATTTTATCTTCATGAATGAACAAACATACTACACATAATAACTACAATATCTGAATCTAGCAAGCAGACATAGTGTGTTAGGTATTAATAATCATAATAATAATAATAATAATAATCATAATCATTAGTTAATAGATAACAGGTAAAAGAGCTGAATCATTTTTGACTTCTTCTCTCCACTTCATTTTCAATCCAGTTTTTCTAGTGAGGGTCACAGTTGCCACCTGCTAAACTGAACTTGACTGACATGGTGACTCTATCCTCAGAAACAAATCCCAAGACACTCCCAGAACAGCAGAAATGTGTCCAGAATCTGCTATTTAGTTTTGTTCTATTAGACTTCACCAAACACCATTTCAGTGAGAGATGCATTGGGGTATACTCAAACCACCTCGAATGACCCTTCTTGAATTGGAAAAGCAGTTAGTTTACCCCAAAGTTCTTCTGCATTCACAAGCTTCTAATGATCTCATGGAGTGTCCAGCAGTTAAACTAACCTGTAAATCACAACCTTCATCTGAGGACTTCACTTCTCCTTCATCATTACAGTCTCATACAACATACAACAACAAACCTGCTGTTGCTGTACCGATTCATTGGCCAGTCTCACAGTCACCTCTATATTGATTATGTCAAGGGCTATATAGCTAATTGGCGAAATGTAAATAAATAACCTGGAATAACATCTTTGATGTTTTACAAGGAACCCAAAAAAGTAAAAAAAGTGATATTTGCCTATACAAAATTAAAAAAGTAGTTATAACACGTTTCATAAACTTTATCAGCTGAATAGTCGAAAGTAGTTGTTGTAAAATACATATTGGAATACTTTATAAAATTAAACATTTAGGAATTGTTAAACACAGAGAGGTAGTGGGACAAGCAGGAAGTTGAATTAGGACATGTTGGAGGTACCTCAATGGAATTTGGGGCCTGCCATACCCCTGGCCGTGCCTCCCACTTGCTGTTGTGCCTTCATTCAATGGTGATGTGATGCTAAGATTCATTCATGATGTTATGATTCATTCATGATTTGTGAATTCCACTGAGGTTATTCTTCTTGAGATCCTTCAAACTAGCTAGGACAATTTATTAACAGGTAAAACAGCTCAGTTTTATCCTTCTGATTGAAACAACTGTTATGCGCCTGTAATACTTCTTCAAGTTCAGTGTTTTCATATTTCCGTTTTCCTGAATTTATGTCCTCAGCATTTGGGTCTTTGGGTTTTTCTCTATCTCTAACCATACTTGATATGGGCAAACACAGATCTATTTCCACCTTAGTGACTAATCTACTTGTGACATTTTCATCTGGGGAATAAACTTTTACTGCCAGCACCTATAACGACTGGAGATTTGTCCATGAAAAATAAATGATGTAACACAGCACTTGATAATAACTTGCACGTGGCAAAGATTAATTATAAACACTAACTTGAATCACAGTTTAGGGAATACTCCACCAAATTATATTTTAATATGTTACTTACCCCATGTAAGGTATTGTGATGGCTAACACGATTTCTGATAGAATAAGTGTCTGAGGTAACCAACAGCAACACTATTAAACTCATGAAAAAATGTCACATTACTTTTGTCTTATAATCTGCATGTTAAGTTACCCAGACATATGCTCATAGCATCCCAAACACAATAGTTTTAATAAAACCTTGTTAAATAAACCACTTCTAGAAACATTCTTTTGAAGGAAAATTGAACACATCCAGACACAAACAAGCATTTGAATTATAAACCCCCATAAAGTTGTTACATTTATATTTATATCTATAACTGAAGTACCTTGGTATTTTTTAACCTTGTGCTTGTTTAACCATTGCATGCATGAGTCATTCAACAAACACTACTACATATCTGGGTCTTTTGAGACCTGGCATATAAATTGTAAAAATCAAGCTACAAATGACTATTGCACTGCAAACATGTATTGAATGTTTCATCAATGAACAATCTGAACAGTTTCTGAACATTTGTAATTCTTTATGAATATTTAATAATATTAGTTTTTAATATTTTCCTGCCTAGCCTAATAACAGCAAAAATAACTGATATTTGCATTTATATATAGTAACAATGACTAATTTATGATTGATAGTGTTGCTCAACACAATAATCACAAACCACAATGATATTTTATGGTCATTGCAACATGATTCTTGGCACACATATAGCAATTCACTGTTTCGCATTCCAGTGATGATATGTGAAGTCTTCTGTGCTTTTTGGGTGGTTGAGCTGTTTTGTTAGGTGTCTCCTTCACTACACCACAGACCTTCAATGCATTTGGTGTTGCCCTTGGAAGCCCATGAACCTGAATTCTTCTTTCCAGCCAAGGTCACAGTAGCTGAAGGCCTGGGTTCTCCAGGAAATATGTTGTTTGTGTGTCCATGTAGCGTGCCAATCTGGAAACTTTGACATTAAAATAATAAGTGCATTTATTCCTGAAAGGTTTAGGCAATTACAAAAATATGTAAAAAGTCAATGCTTTGTTCATTTTTGAACACTGTAGCTGTGTCACAATTGGTCAACATGACCCAGAGTACCTTTTGTCTTATTATAGTCAATGATCATGACAGACTTTCCAGATATATCAATCTAGTTCTTGTCACACATAGTTGATAGCAGAGAAACTGCATTGCTTTTCTTTGACACATAAGACACCATGGCCATCTTTTGGCAAAAACCAAACAGACTCAACCCTGGAGTTCTAATCTTGCATGGAAAAGATTTCTTGGGAACTTCAGGTTTGTTCTTGTGCACTGTTCCAAATAGTCTGATTCATTATAGCAGCACATCACCTACCATTTGGCATTTGTAAACTAGTGATCAGTAGTTACATTTATGCAAGAGTGGTGTACTGGCTCTGTTAATGCCCTCACAAGTGATCTCCCATACCAACAAGGTGCTGAGTGCTTTCATGACCAACATGTAGTAGTCCATTGTAAATATAGTGTTTAAAACATCACACATAAGAAACAGTTTCAAGCTATATTTATTAGGCTTTCTTGGTATATACTGTTGAAAACCACAGCGTCCTCTAAATGGAATAAGCTGTTTATCAGTTGTGACATATGCACTAGCCATTTAGTTTATCCTGCAGTTGTCAATAAAGACATTCTATAAAGTGACCTGATACCATTCTCAAACATAAATACTCATAAAGAAGACATGGTAAATTATTTTATTTTTTTTGGGTGGGAAACTGTTACAGATGAAAAGTATGAGGCATACCTTTGAGACGGCATCAAGCTGTTATCAAATAATTTGAGAGAATTTCAAACATTATGTTTAGATGTTTAGACTGCATTCAGTCATATGCAGATAGGCACATATTTAATAATGCTTTTATATTCTCGGGCCGATAGCGACCCTTTACCATTTTTGCAAATAAATGGTTGTAAAAACAAAATATACACTATTTTGGATTTTTTTTGCTGGTATGGATAAAAAATATGAGGCATATCTGATAGATTAAACCAAAGCTGCATCAAATAATTTAAAAACATGAAATCACGGGTCATTAACGACCTGAGGAATACATCTAAGAGTTAAGTGTCTGTGATCTGCACAATTGTGAGGCATATTCTCTTCCTGATAATGTTTTCAATTGCTTTTCCTTCAGTTTTAATCTTTCGTTGCACACATCTCCCTGTGAACTTTGCACTAGTAATATCATGTAAACTGCAATGTTATCCAATGAATTAACTGTTACTGGGCATGACTCCTGACCAATGAATGAAGGGAAAGTTGAGTCTTCAATTCAAATGCTGGGTTGCATTTGAGTTTGTTCTTATTTAGTTCATTAGTACGTTTTCTGGGAAAGTGGTTTATTTAAAAATAATTCAATAAAAATACAATGTGCCTGGAACGTTGCAATAATATTGAATGTGAATTATGAAACATGAGCCACATGAGATTTTTTTATGGATGTTTTTGATGTTTATTCCGTGTTGGCCACCACAGATGCCTATTGTTTCAGAAATTGTATTATCTCCTTTGTGCATGAAGTAACAACATTAAAATATTTTTTCTGCCATCACTATACACTACAACTACAACAGGTAAGTAATATATTACAGAACATAGGTTTTGCATGGAGTATTCCTCTAATGGATAGACAGCGCTCAAAGTACTACACATCAGAAGTCTTCTTCATAACCAAAGAGCAAAAGTACACTATTCACTCCATAATCAATAACTTGAAATCCTGAGGAAAGTTTTATAAAATTGTTGCAGTAACATTCTAGCACACAGGCAGTCAGCAACTGCCACTAACAACTACACTGTTGTCACGTTACACCAGATCCATGTTATGTTGATAAACCAATATAAAAAATATGCAAAGATTTAATTAAAAAAAAACATGCCTGTAGTACTAGGGTGTTGTACCTTGTTAGCCAGTATGGATGTGGTGAGAAGTTAAGCAAAATGACACCTTTTATTGTCTAACTAGAAAGATTACAATATGCAAGCTTTCGAGGGAACTCAGGCTCCTTCTTCAGGCAAGGTGTAATTACTGATAAAAGGACCTCTTCAGTTTCCTCCGGGTACTCCAGTTTCCTCCCACCGTCCAAAGACATGAAGGTTAGGTGGATTGCCGATTCTAAATTCTCCCTAATGTGTGCTTGGTGTGTGGGTGTGGGTGTGTGTGTCCTGTGGTGGGTTGGCGCCCTGCCCGAGATTGGTTCCTGCCTTGCGCCCTGTGTTGGCTGAGATTGGCTCCAGCAGACCCCCGTGACCCTGTGTTCGGATTCAACGGGTTGGAAAATGGATGGATGGATGGAGGACCTCTTCAGAAAAAAGCTAACAATGTCCTTTTTGATATTGCATTCTACCCGTCTTTAATGATATACTTTGGCAAGTGTTCAAATTAGTAATTGTAATAATTTGTTATAGTTTTTATAGTGGCTTTCATTTTATTGTGATTTTTTTTTTCATGTAGGAAAGTATCTCCCAGATGCGTCCACTGGTTCTGGGCAAATCAACAGCCATTTCTGAAAGAGACTCTCCCAGCCCAAAACGATGCAGAACAGCAACAAGCCACTCTCTGTTCCACACCTTTACTTGGTCCCTTGCCATCTCCTTTTTTATTCTGCCTGTGACTGTCGTCTTTTTGATATATGTCTTGCCATTGGCTAGTGGGTAAGACCAATACAAATTGGCCTCCATTGTGCTTCAGAAAGACTGCTGCTTAATGTGCCTGATAAAAGAAATCCTAATACCACAATCCTGATTCTTTTAATTTTTCAGTAATAAAGTGTGTCTGTTGAGTTAATTGTCTCATTTTTAATAGTTTTGTATTGTTATTCTTACTTTAAGAAGCTATACCTCCAAACTCTTCCTTGGCTTATTAGCAGTTACTCATCCAGTTTTGCATTTTTTCTGGTGTGTTAGTTTTTGTCACTTGCTATCTGATTCAGTGGGCTGACAGATGAAGAGCATGTAGGTGTTGACTTACAGAGGACATTCACATTTTTAACATTTCGATTCATTATAATGCTTGCAAGGTCCTGTGTCGATACCATTTCTAACTTGGAAAGTAAAACTGAGTTACTCTTCCGTGAACAGCGTATCATATATTACTTTTCCAAAATGTATAAACTGATGTGTCCAGTACACTCCGTTCCCTGTGATTATAGTCATAAAATATTGCTGGCCAATATTTTATTATTTGGAATGAAACTGAAATATGTTTCACTTTACCCATAGGTGACAAGTCCTTGACCATATATCTGTCATATTGTTGTTAGCTGTCTTTCAACCTCTTCAACTCATAGTCTTTAAGAGGATAGAAAAGGTTTACCTCTAAGTGTCTCATTTCTTTTTATATCTAAACATCCATCCCAACTTTCTCACTTCTGGCACATCTAACGTCTTCTCTTGGGCTCCTTTTACTGCCCGTGCCTCAGCTCCATACATCATTGCTGTCTTAAAACCCCAACATTTAACCTTTGCATTTTCTTCAACCACACAATACTTCTGATATCTTCTAATTGTTTCATCCACATTGCACTCTATGGGTTACCTCTGCAACCAATTCTCCATCTTGATTATCCCTGGTCCAAGATACAGTATTTAAACTTTTAAAGCTCTCCCTGCAGACTAACTTCTGAATTCTGATCATCATTAAACTGCTAAATAAATGAATAATTCAGCTCCTCAAATAGTCAATGAGAGTAAAACACAACAAGACTCAGTCTGAGCAACATGTAAGAGCACTGTGTTTATGAGACATGCAATTTTAACACTGAATGGGAATAAGGGAGCAAAGTTAGTAAATGCGGATGATTTTTTTTTATCTTTTATTCAAGTGACTAACATCCTTTAAAAAGGAGAAGGGACAGAGACAGAGGACCTGGTAAGTGTTATAATGAGCCCATGTGACAAAAGGTTTGAACTTCACCTTTAACCGTTTTGAAATTCTTGATTTCTGTGCTTATGACAGTTTAACTGATATGTTAGTTTTTGTGTTACCTCTTATTGTATGTAATCTAACATTTAAACAAATAAATACTGTGGTTTGAGTATTTAAAGCAGACACATTACTTTATTGTAATATGAAAACAAGACATTTCTGACAGAAAGGAACTTTCATCTGTACTGTAAATCTGTTGATTAATTATAGTATTTTACTGATTTTATCCAAAATGGAATTAATACATTTTGTTGCAATTGAAATTTACAAATGTATATATTGTATTGTATTTTTTTATTCCATCAGTATTTTATTGTTCTTTTCAGTTTGGGTTTAGCATTTTAAAAGGCTTCAGCATAACTAGTAGACAAATGCACACTGTACTGTACATACAATTAAGACTTTATTTTTGTGGTTTTTGACTAGTGTCAGCAGTGGGCTACTAGCTGGGAAAGCTGGAATACATTTGCTCATTTAAGGGTGAGGCTGGGAGTGACAGATGGGAAGCCAGTGGTCTCCTGTCAAGCCGCAGTCCCTGACTTGGAGGAGTCAAGTGCTTCAATGGAATAATCAGCTGAGGGTAACGTTTTCCACAAAGTGCTGCACAGAGTTCAGGGGTTGCAGAAACATGAGAGGCAAACGAGTGAGTCCCCAAAAAAGGTTTAAGGTCCGAGTGCAAGTAAATCTGGATTTGAGAGACAAATGATTTGGAGAGGGTCATCAATGTGCCAGGGTGTTGTGACACCGAGAGATGAGAATCAAGAAAGGGAGTGCTCTTTTACGACACTTGGGATGGGGCAGAAGGGCAGGCAAGTGCACTTGAGAGGGTCAGCTAGAGGAGCAGCAGGGGTTTTCTTTGGTTTGGTTTCTTTTTTCCTTTCAGATTTCTTTCTGTATCTCTCCACATTTGCTTTCTTACTTACAATAAACTAAATACTTTTCATAACTGTGTCTCCATTTGTGTTTTTCCAGTGAGAAAAGAAGCAATGAGGTCCTTCTTGCAGGGACTTCCCCACAGATTGTGACATTATTATCTATTTATTTTCATTGAGTGTGTTGACATGCACACATAAAACCAGGATAAGGTGAGTAAACCCCTTAGGGCAGAATCCTGGTTTCCTGAAAAGCGTGTATGAGTCTGCTTATGCAGTTCTCCAAAATGCTCTAATGTCATTAACTCTTTAAGGGCTGAATATTTTTTGCAGGCAACTCACTTTTCTGAAAAGCACACAAAGCAAAGGTTTCACATGTAAATCAGCGTAAAACATCTGTTGCTGTGGCTGCTGTCGGTGCGTGTTCCGCGTCTCTGGTGGCAGTGCAGGGGCAGCTCGATGGCTGGCAGGAATGTGTGGCAGTGCAACACAATCTGGTTTGTACCTCTTGTCATTTTAAGTGGCGGTCCTCCCAGGTGAACATTGCTATAGGCGCAACACGATCAGCTGGGGACCTATCAGCTGAAGCTGGTACCTCACTTTCGTTTTCAATCTCCATCTTCAGATCACTTGCATCAAAATTGGAGTCCGACAAGTCAGAGTCCGATTCGGCAATAACATGCAAAATGTCGTCCACGGAGTATTTTGCTTTGTGCTTTTGCTTCGCTCTCTTGCCAGAAGTCGATGCCATTTTAGAGAACGTTTGCTCTTCGTTAGTCATGCATCTGCAATCGAGGTCAAATCAACAAAGCTAACTTTCCTTCTAGCAAAGAGAGTCGAAGTAAAACATAACAGTGAGTTTTGTCACAGTTGACGGCTAATTACCGTCCTCTACCCCTGAATTTCGACAAAAGTCAACATCCGCCCCAAAAGAGTTAAACTGTGTCAACAATGTCACCATTGACTGTAATAAATCCGAAAACAAGCATGGAGCCTGTGACAGTTTTCTTGTGTTTTATAAATACGTTTAGTCCTTCATGTGCTGTGAAGTAAATAACATCCATCACCTGTTTACATCCTCAATCTGAGTGTCTAAAGATTCACACACTGGCCCCTGTGTCACCCAATTACACGCAACTCATATCTTTGGAAAATAGCAGATTAAAACTAAACTGACACTTTATTAATACGTTTCAGTTGCTGGATTGCATGTAGCCAGGAATCGTGAATGAAGTAAACACATGCGCAGCCTGTCAGAGTGCAACAGACATGCACAGACTACAAAAGCTTTCACTATAACCTGGTTACTCTAACTGGGTTACTGATGGAGAAATCCTCATATGTTAACCTTTCTCGGAGACCAGTAACCCAGTTTCTCTAAACGGAGTAAGAGTTTACATGGCATTTTAGAAACTGGATTTCTGTGACTATATTGATGCTCCAATACAGGACTTCAGAGGGGCAGAGACCATTCAAGCAGTGATGAAATTGTGCATCCAAGGATGCCAGGAGATAAACATGATGCAGAAGCACAGTGAGGAACAGGCCAAGGTCAAAACCAGGGGCAAACTGAGAATCAGTCAGGAAACAAGAAGAATCCATCCATCCATTTTCCAACCCGCTGAATCCGAACAGAGGGTCACGGGGGTCTGCCGGAGCCAATCCCAGCCAACACAGGGCACAAGGCAGGAACCAGTCCTGGGCAGGGTGCCAACCCACCGCAGAACAAGAATTCAAAACAGAAATGGTACTTGGCGTACTTGAAAGAAGGTAACTATTGTAAAGTCTTTTTATTGATTTTTTATCCAACCAAGGGATAGTGCTAAGTGGCGCCACCACCATATTTATAGTAGAAGTTCCATTGATGTCACCACCATGGCGAAAGTGGTCATGTGACGTGTCTTAGTGTGTCACACAAGTCAAAATGAAATAAAAAATAAACTCTGACAAAATAAAAATCAAAACCCTAATTTGACACATTTTATGAACAATCCATGTTATTATCAGACAGGCTTGGGTTCAACATACGAGAATCATCAGTGCAATGTCACATTGGAGCCGATCAGCGAAGCCTCAAAGTCTTTGAAATGTCATAGCCTGGCGTTCGCTCGGTTTTGCAGACTGGCGGCACCCAGCGTCAAAGCAGTGCTACTGTTCCTGTGTGGTTATCCTTTCTTTTTCAGGTTCACATCCCTGACACGGCTTTATAAATACACTGAAATTAACAGCATATTATTTATTAGTTTAATGCATCTGATTGTAATTAACCTGTAACAATATAATGGTTCATAGAATGGTCAAACTATTCCAAATATCATAGCTGCTTTAGCGTTGTTACTCTCACTGCACCTTCTTTTTCGTCTGTCAGCTGCTCCCGTTAGGGGTTGCCACAGCAAATCATCTTTTTCCATTTTACTCTCACTGCACCACTCGGAGCAGCTGATCGAAAAGAGAATTATCGGTATACAGCATCAAGCACACACTGCCTCAGCTATTTGAACTGTTCCATATTCCTTAAATGTTTTGAAAAATTGACATTGTAAGCTTACAGATGGTTTAACGTCTATTACAGAGCTGATTGTGTGGCGATTGGGTATTTGGAGAAAGAAAAGGAAGGACAGGAATTGGGGGTTAGTACGTTTGAAAGAGACAGTACTGCTGCAATAAATCATTTCATTGAAGGTCGCGCACAATCACTGCGGCACCATGTTCCCATGTTTAATAACGTGCTTTAACTCCTGTCTTCATAAAAATGATATCACATATACATTTCAGTATTTTAGTTATTCAGAGAGCTGTAATATCACGAATGTAATGGATTCTGTGCCCTGTCGGAGGAAGAGAAAGCCGGTTTAAGAAGCACGTAGTGATTCACACACATAGAGCACATAGAAGATCAAATACAAAACAAAGCATTTAACATGCTACTTTAGTTACGATGGGATTTGAGAAACTAGTAAATTAAATGATTTTAAGATTAAGTTTATGATGTTCTACTTTAATGACAAAATAAACTACGTGATTAAAGTGGAAATTTCGAGATTAAAGTTGACATTTCGTGCTTCCCCACTGTGTACCTTTTTTCCCTCTGTGCCCTAATAAGCTTTCATATGACACTCAGACGGTTGGCTACGACTTGCCTTTTCATGGCGATTTTGATATGTGACAACTTCTTTTTTATTTCGAGCACTGTGCGACTTTGTGAACTTGAGCTTTCGAGTTTCTCCGACACGCTATGTCACTCGATAAACTTCCTTTTCTTGTTTATACCAATGTTTAAACCAACAAATAATAAGGTTTTCCTTTGCCTCCACTTGGTATTCGCTGAAATTCTTATATTTTCCCCCGTGCTTTTGCCATTGTCTTTTCACAGAACGCTTAGCTTAAGGGCTATTTATATTGATTTACGTAATCAAAGAGGCGTAATTCTTGGAGGAGTTGGGGCGGGACAGCAGGCGCATGCACGTACGTTACTTTTCACACTGACTGGGATTTATGTAACGGAAGAACCTGGAAGTTTGCGTACGCACAGATTTATGCATCTGGATTTTTCTGTGTGTACGCACATTCCCGCTTTTGTGCCTATGCCATGTTATAGTGTGAATTCTACGCATGGCATTATACATGAAGTCCCAGACCTGTATAGCCACGTCCACTCCACTCTGGAAAGTGTTCTTCTTTTTTGGCAGTTGGAAAGCCAGCACGCTGGAAAGTTCAACCGGAAGAATATACAAACAGTCCCTCCCACACAGCACACGAACAACATAAAATATTAGGTTAACTGAAATAGGATTTTTATGTTTATTCCCTCCACCATAACTTACTTTGGTAAAAAGAATTTTTTTACTTTGATTGAGATCTGAAACCAAACATTAATTAATGTTAACACTAAATGACTAATCTTAAGTTGCTTGAAAATGAAAATTTACGTTGAATGAACAACCTCAATGTTATACTTTTTTCAGTGCAGCACAGATTGTTTGGCCTTGTCCTCTCCGACATGAAAGGCCAGAATATGGGATAATGGCTTACAGTACCACACAGATAGAGTCATTGATTTGCTCAATTCATTTAATAACATAAACATTATAATATAGTACATTAAAAATGGAAATGCTTTGATCCATTGTGTTTTAATTATTTATGCAAGCCACTGGAATATTCAAATACCAATTGTAGAAAAATAAAGCAGCTTCCAGCATCATGGGAAAAGTGCCATATAAATAAAATGTATTCTTCTTCTTCTTCTTCTTCTTATTATTATTATTATTATTATTATTATTATTATTATTATTATCCCATTTTTCTCATTTCAAGTTAAAGAATTCACTCCAAACTGTGTCTTTGTTCCCCATAGTGAACACATTTAGCCCTCCTTCAAAACCTCTCCATTTCTGTGGCCATAAAATTTCACTTTTACTATTCATCTGCTTTGTTTTGTTGTTTTCTTTGACGATTTGCACTCCAAATGGATGAAGGAAAAAACAAGCAAAGTCTCTTCATTTTGACAAGGCTACTGTTCCCATTTAGTTTGTGTCATTTTCATTTAACTCCTACAAAAAAAAAAAAGAAATAAACAAAAATAATTAAACACACCTTAGGGAAAAAGTTACATCTAAAAGTAGTGGCTCAATTTTCTTGACATCTTGAGTGAACAGCAGAACAAGAGACACACAAACTATTAAAGAACTTAAAACTTTAATGATAGTGAATGAGTTATTAGTCCCAAGCAGGAATTCATGCTGACATCTTCTGTATCTGGTAAAACCCTTAAAATTGGAGACACACGCTACTGTGCCTTATTCATGGTGTTATATTGAAATAAACAAAAATGAATCCTAATTTTAAAACACCAGCATTAGTCTTAAATGTTTTACACTCTGCATCCAAAGTGGCAGCACACAAAGCAGAGAAAATGGCCCCAAAAGACTTTTCCTTGTGTTGCCAGTACTCAGATATGAAAAATTCACCCAGTTAGCAAGTAACATATCTCAGATATCATGATCCTTCACCTTTCTTGGTAATCAATTTCACAAAATTTTTCATCTGTCCAAGTTTTATATGAACAGGAGGCAAAAATACTTACAGAGTGGCCAGTTCTTTTTAAACTGCTTGGTGTTAACCCCGAGTGCCACTTGGGCTCAGAATTCTATCTAAGAACAGTTATTCCCGAGACAGACTTGGGGTGATGTGTAAGGATCTGCCTTACAGTGTTAACTCTAGTAAGACTTGTTGTAGTATTCAGCTGCCATTTAGTGGATGAAATAATATAACACTGCAAACATTGCGATGAACACTTATGTGTGATTTGTCACTCTAAGGCAGGGGTCCCGAACTCCAGTCCTGGAGGTCCACCGTGGCTGCTGGATTTCATTCTAACCCTTTTCTTAATTAGTGGCCTGATTTTGCTGCTAATTAACTTCTTTTGAATTAAATTTAATTGACTTGCTGTTGAACATTCTGACTCCTTAATTGTTTCTTTTTCCTTAATTAGCAGCCAAAAAATAATCTATATATGGGTAAAATTCCATTACAACAAACTGCCAAGGACATATAAAATATTTTTTTTTGTAATGAGATTCTGTATTTGTCACTATAGTGCTTTCTTTAACTTACGTCCAGGTGTTTGCAATCATTTCAATAGCTTCTTTCGTGTTAATTTTAATCTTCACCTGTCTACAAGCTGACGAGAATTTTTCTCAGCATTTCCTTGTGATAATACACTTTCAGGGTGCGAATGATGCCCAAATCCAATGGCTAAAGCAGTGCTGTGCAATTGGGTGGGAGGAATTCAACGTGAACATTATCTAAATGTGAAAGCATGTTGTGGGCAACACAGCTATCAATCAGAAGCTGAATCATCCTTTTCTTCTTCCTCATATTGTGAGGTTTCTGAACTCTTTTGGGATCACCCCTACTCCCCACCCAATGGGAACAACATGCTGAAGTGTGTCCCGAAGCGCGATTGCCGCATCTGTGGAAGATTGTTTCACAGAAGTGAATCATAAAAGATTGTGGTCACGCTATAAGTCCCTGTCTTGCACCCCAAAACACGAGGCTGAGTCTCAATACTTTAGCAAAACCAGCTTTATTTAGCTTGAAACAGGAACAGCAGGGTTATTTATTGTAGCATGTGATCTGCCACTCTCCTATACACAGACACAGTCAGGCAGGGTCGTGGCCAGGTGAGTGGCCAAGTAATCCTGTTCCCTGCATTTACAATGTTCCTTGCATCACCCATCAAGATCTTTTGTGTTTGCTTCGGTGAAGAGCCACAGCAGAGCTGTGAGCCTGCTGTTGCCCCGGCAATGGATAAACTGTCTTCCACAGAGGTGGTGATCGCACTTCGGGACACTCTTTGGTGTGTTGTCCACTTGGGGGAGGTCCCATGAGAGTTTAGAAACCTCACATTTCCTTGAATGAATGCCGCATTAATAGGAATGTTTCTTGAACCATTATATATAATATATATCTATAATTTGCTTGAACATTCCAGTTGATTTTGCGACTTCTCTCATTGCTGCTAAGAATCATAGTTCACTTGCAGGAGCAAAATATCCACACTAATCCGAAACAGAGGCTGTGGGCCTGTGGGGGGGGAAGCGTGACGTCAGGAGTAGGGAGCCGGGCAGGGCCCTCCTCACTGTTCTGTTTCACTAATAGGCGGGTGAAGCCGCGGGGGATGGCTAGTGAGATATAAAATGAACCAAAACATGATCAGCAAACTGCAACCATCATACAATATCTAAAAATAAAGAAAGGTGAAGGTCTCAGGAATGTTGATCTGCTCAGATCCCCAAAACATTTGATCAGTGCTCTTTCGAAAATGTCTGCTATTGCACAATGAGAGCAGCAACAAGCCATGGAATTAAAGAATGGGTTCAGTTAACGGCAAGAATCGGCACCTAATTAAGCAACTGGTTGGAGTGAAATTGGTTGGAGAATGAGGCCCTGACTTAGTTGGTCTTCTGTTGGCTCCCTCACTTCAGATTTCATTTCTGTTTGGGTGCCATTTAAGGAAAGAAAGTAAGCAATTCAGAGGAAAGGTAAAGAAATTCAGGGTAATCTTAAAAAACAAGTCAATTAAAATGAATTCAAAAGAAGCTAATTAGCAGCAAAAACTGGTCATTAATTAAGAAAAGGGTTACAATGAAAACCTGCAGCCACTGGGGCCCTCCAGGACCAGAGTTGGGGAGTTGTCCATCTAAGACAAAGAGTTGGGAGCGACACTGCAACCCTGTATATTATAAAGGCAAAAATAAGTGTGGCTTTTCAGCAAAAGAAATGTCACTAAGGATTTGAAATGTCACTAAGGATTTGAGTCTCAGATCAGACTGACTAAGATGACAACACTTCTGGTTAAGTACAGGCCAGGCAGAAAGAGGTGGGTTCAGAGAGACGGACACTGAAATTGACATCAGAGGTTGGTTGGGTTGTCAATTATCTGGTCTATAGAAGGAGGAAGAGGCATTAGTGCACAGTGCCATCTTGTGGATCAGCAAAGAATTATCACCACCAGAGCCTTTAAGCTGTCCCAAAGGTGCACGTGTGTGACAAAAGCAACTCATCAATATTTATGAGTGGGGCGGAGCCCTCAACCAACATGTACAATGGGCTATAAACAAAAAGATATAAAGCCAGTTTTAGATCAAACTGAAACTGAACCTTTAGTTGAATCAAGCAAGAGCGATGGCAATGTGAATTGGTTATCAAATGTTGACAGGGGCAGTGAAAATGATGTATACAGCACTGTGCAGCCAAACCCCTCATGATAAGGCTGGTGAGTTTGGTTGGGTTGAAGATTCACGTGGTCCGGTAGGAGCGTGGCAAAAAGGCAACATGATTGTGATCATGTGGAAGGACTAGGAAGATGTTAGCCTCCAGAGCACTGTTCACCATGTAGTGACTGTCATTGATCGTGTCAGGGGAAATGTGGAAGTCACTAAGCCTGGTGCTGTGGTAACTCACAATAACACAAGGGATATGTTGATTGTGTGGATCAAACACTAATATTCTACCCTGGCATGATCAAGAGACAAAAAAAAAAATTTTAAGAAAAGTATTCAAAGAAACACATGCCTACTGCCCCAATTGCAACATCGGGCTGTGCATTTGTGACTGTCTCAAAACATGTCACACGAAGAACGTGTACTAAATCTGCATCTGTAAAGCCACGGACATTAGACATACCTTTCCTGCTTTATTTATATTGAAGTTTTTTGTATTTGCATGTTTCTATTACACGTAATGACATATTTTATTGTTGAAAGAAATTATATGTTTTTGACTCATTTTTTTCATAGGTAAACCTAATGATAAGGATGTTAATGTAATGAGACTCTTTAGCCTGGGCTGTTCCATTGCATTACTTGATGTTGTTAAAGCAGACTGTCGCAGGCACCCTTAGCCCCAATGAAGGCACTCGGTGTGCCAGGACAGGCATCAGAATGAAGCTTTATTGTACGGCGCACATACAGACTCAATTTCAATGATTTGAGCTCTGAGCCATAGGCATCTCTTACATTTATTTCAATTCCTATCATACAAGGCATTATTCATCGTCATCTTACTTCTTTCACTTCACTGCTCTAATCTTGCCATTCATTCTGCCAATATTTCTTAACTGAGGGGATGTCAAAACCCTTCTCTGTCCATCATTTCTGTTTGACAAGGCCTTACTCCCTGCTAGCTCGGCACTTGCTACCATTATTTACAGCCAAAGAGCTCACATTCCCTCTTTAAGCGAGGGACCCATCCTTCTCTGGCTCTTCTGTACGTCTAACCTTTGGCTTAATGAACTAGTGGTGGTTTCTAGCTCATACAGAATAATTAAAATAAGTCTTTTTAATCCTGACTCTTACATCTTAATGCCTAGTAAAACATAGTGTCTACTTTTCTCATGTGCTTATAATACTTTTCTAGTATGTAGAGATTACCAATTTTAAGAAATACATTTTTCTATAATTTCTGAGCTGAGCTGCATTCTTAGTAGCTTTTGGATTGTCACGGATGGTCCAGTTGTAGTTGTTCTACTGTAACTGCATACTTATAATGTGAAAGGAAATCACAAATATAGAGTCAGGGATTGCAATAAAACAGTATCCATCTATCCATTATCCAACCTAAAGCATCCTAACACAGGGACATGGGGGTCTGCGGGAGCCAATCCCAGCCAACACAGGGCGCAAGGCAGGAACAAATCTCTGGCAGGGCACCAACCCACCGCAGAATAAAACAGTATGTGAAAGTAAAATTCAAAGGGGATTTTTGTGATCATCAGGCAAAAATGCATAGGGTGCACCCAAAAGTGTTCAGGAAGCAAAATCTTCAATGTCCAGTGTAGTCAGCTTGTAAGACTGTTCAGATGTTAAAGGCAGTTTACGATGTACGTACCTCTGTTAATCGTCGGTAGCGCACTTTATAGCGTAGCTGGTATCTTTTGAATGACAGGCAGATCAGGATCAGACAGTACATGGAGCTGACCATTCCCAGGAGTGTTAAAAGTGCAATGATGACCTTAACAGAAACACAATATTAATATTATGCATTTAAAGCAGAATTTAAATACTTTGTCATCTACTGGTGTTTTCATAATAAAGCAGCATAGCAGGCGACTTTGTCACCTCTTGAATTCAATACCCTGGATTTGACTTGCATGCGTAATCATTTGTGTCGGACAGCAGGGCTGGGCTGACAACCCAGCAGGTATAAACCTCATACCTTACCTGGCAGGGAGACCAGTGTAGTGATCTTAGTGGAATGAACAAGACCTTGGGAACAAACAACTGCAAAGGTTGTGGCAAAATTATACACAAAGACCCAGCCAAGTGGCCAGCAGCAAGAATAGAAAATGGGGGACAACGTGTCACTCCGAGTCAGCAAGAAATGTTAAAATAAAAGACAGAAGAGTCCAAAGCGGTAATATGCTGTCAGCTAGGTTTGCTAGTGTTTTACAAATCAAAATCAGACAGGTTTGACTTTGTCTTTAGTCAGAGGGGTGGGCTCTGTGTGCATGAGAGGTGACAACCAATGAGTGCCCATTCTGAAGAACAATGCATAGAATGTAACAAATGGGAATAAGAAACATCACAAATAGAAGAGAATTCTGATGCTTTTTGTGATTTATGTACCAAAACAGAATGAAGGGCCGATATTGCTGCTCCACGTGCCCCTTTCGTATCTCAAACACCTTTCCTCCCCTGGCTGGGCTTCAAATACTTGTTTTGTATCTTTATTGTACATTTTTGCTTTATTTGTATATGTCATTATTTCTGTTGTTTATGATTTATAGTATTCTTTATGTTTTATACAAGGTCTGTCCGGAAAGTATCCAGCCATGTAAATAGATACATTTATTGAAAAATATACAGAAAACATTGTACACAAGACAATGACGCCTCAGTCCCCTTCAAAGTAGGCACTTTGGGACCTCACACAGTTATCCCAGCGTCTCTTCCACTGTTCAAAATGCTCGCACAACCCTTTGTTGGAATCGCCATCGGCTGCCTCATGGTATTTTTCTAAATATCATTGACAGTCTGAAATCTCTTCCCTTTCAAATGTGATTTTACAAAGTAGTTTAGGGAAAAGCCGCAGAACGCCAAATCTGGGCTGTAGGGTGAGTCTCCTGGGTGATTTGATGTTTCACCAAAACACTCTGCACGAGACGTGATGCATGGGCAGGTGCGTTGTCGTGATGAAGCTGTTAACAACCAGTTGCCCATAGCTGTGCCATTTTGTTGGATTTCATCTTTCAGGTGATGAAAGAACATTGAGGTACAGCAGTACACACTTTTATTTGCGCTGCACTCATTGCATCATCCCCAGAAGCCTTCTGAATCATTTGAATATTTCCGCGGACGAATGTTCAAGCTTCACACAAAATTTAATGCAGATTCGTAGCTCTGCTTGCTCGGTCATTTTGAATGTGATGGCCACACAGTACACATGTTCACTCAATAGCGTCTAGTCCAGTGAAGTCATCATTGTTCACGCATGCGCATTTCAGTCTGCTCTCCTTGGCTGCCACGTTACCTTGATGCAGTGCAAACAGTACTTGTTATATTAACAATGGCTGGATTTTTTTCGGACAGACCTTGTATGTCTGTATCTAAACCCATGTCATGTTCCATGTGTTTTAAGGGGGGGTCTCCCAAGAGTTGGGGCCTCTGCCCTGTAAATCTAGAGGTCCTTCCATAGTTCCTGGCTATTCATTGTGATTGTGTTCTGGTGCTGGTGAATTCTTCGGCCTTTTACCAAACGTACAAGCTATTGTAAAGTATTGGATTTTTCTCTGTTTTTTGACTTTGCCTTGCATTCTCTATTGGGAGTCTGTTTGACTTGGATTGCCTTTGCTTTGGGCAGTTCCTTTGGTCTTTTGGGTGTCATTTTAAGCCGAGAGTTCCCCCTTTGACTGGGATTCAAGTTTGTGTTTAA